>CM053787.1:498910606-500110606 GCA_028749045.1 Cupressus sempervirens
TTTGCATTGAAGATTGTCTTGTGTTGAGTGACCATTCATTAACCAACTGGACATTTGAAGACTTACAAGGGAAGAGCTTTCAGGTGGATGCAAAAAATTTGTAGATTCCAAAACATGGATAATGTACAAGTCTGTACATTATTTCTATAAAAATAGAGACGTCCAGTTAGGAAGGAGAGAGTTGGAGTTCCAAGTTAAGATGCCATAGTTAAGGGAACTATTTGGGTTGAAAATGTGGATGCTTGAACACCTCCAGACCTACTTACAATTCACTTTGCTACCTACGTTTATTCCAATACTCCTGGCATGCAAACTGTAATTACCAATCTAAAAATTGTGTTCTTCCAACCTCTACCAGGTCTACAAATGACATTGTTAGTATTTTTACATGACTAATGAGAATAAAATATTTGATATTTATGAGTTGTATTGTTCGGTGGAGGCAATCTTGGCCTATGTGCCTGTGTGCTTAAATTGAAACTATTTATTGAAATTCTCAACATTGAAAATCAGACCACCATTGATATGTTCTTTGAGAAGCAAACAAGATTTAGTAAGCCTTTGCAAGGGGTTTGAATACATTAGAGTGAGGGTTGCAAGAGAACTAATTGTTAAATGTCTCATTAGGTCGAGGCTAATAATAATAATACTATAGGATAGATTCGAGCAGGTGTATCTTTCCATCTTAAAAGGGTAATCCAAAAAATAAAGTCTTGTGAAGAACTACTAGAAGATCTTCAGTACTTGGATGAGCATCTTGGTTGTTTTGGATCCATCTTTAAAAATAAATCTGAAACATATGAAAATGCCTTCAACGGTGACCAAATCATGAAAGCTAGCTAGAATTAAGAAAGGAGAAAAGACACGATGACAGATGTACTTAGGCAAAAAGGTGCTTATTACATGAGAAAAGTTGGGACACTTCTCTATCAAAAGATGATCTTCTCAGCTTATTGGAAGAAGTGGCAGTGTTTGCAATAGGTGAAACAATCCACCTCAATGGATATAAGTAACACTTGCTCCTATAGTGAACTCTTTGGTGGAACATAGATTGCAGAGACACCTAGGTAAGGTGGTAAGCCTACTTGTTTCTAATTGCTTGAGAAAAATTATAATAATTATAGTGTCTTTGTTGAAAGCATGACGATGACGAGTAAAGCCAAGGACTCATCCTCATCTTTTTCACTACCTTGAGGAAATAACTAGAAATGAATTTGATGAAGATGAGGAGGGCTTTCGAGGAGGGTTTTGGATCCATGACCAATGGATTGTGCAGTGGAGAAAATGGAGACAAAGATCTCATTCACCACCATGAGTGCTACTATGGATGTAGGAAAACCCATGTCGTTCGAACTCCTTGTAGTGAGATTACACATCAGTAAAAAAATAATAATAAACCCTCAATTTAAAACTACTAATAAACAAATGAACCCACATATTGACTTTGGAGGTATGGATCAAAACTCACAATTTTGTCTATAACAAGTTGTTTAGATCAGATAAGTCTGCACTTACCTAGACAGTAGAAGACACATCTGTAGAAACAATCTCCATTCCCTCAAGGCCCACTGCAATCAAAACCAAAAAAATGCAAATGAACCTACACACACGCAAATGTTTTTGTTTTTTCATCTAAGCCCCATGTTGGTCAAAATTTTGACCAACACGGGGCTTAGATATAAAAAGAAAGAAATTTTTGCCTTCTACATTCCGACCAATCTTAAAAAATTTAGTTGATGGTCAAAAATTTTGGTAGAAAAATGAGGTCAAATGTAGTAGTGAATCAAAAACAATCAAAACATCAAATCATCAATGATTAAAACATCAAATCATCAATGAATAGACATCCAAATTCTCAAAATTATACCTAAAATTAGAAAATCAAGACAATCTTTGAACTAATATGCTTCACATATTAGCTCAAAGAGGGGCATTTGTAGACACCCAAAAATTGGCAAAGACTTAATCATGCAATTCTGATCAATTAGTGCAAATTAAAGAGAAAATCAAAAGAAATACAATAGATTTTCAAATAAAAAATCATATTAAGTCATTAATCATTGTGATGTCCCCAAAGTGGGCCCCTAATGGAAGGTGATGTAGGTCTGTCTGTGCGATTTTTCGCTACCACGTGTCCGGGGTCCTCGCCAGTGAGGCTATCCTAGGGTTGCCCCCTTAACGCGGGGAGGTGTCGTTTACTAACAGTCCGGGCTTTTGGTGCAATGGTTACTAACTTGGTATCAGAGCCGGAGGTCTCGAGGTCGAGACCCGCGGAGCGTGGTGGGCTGTGATGTCCCCAGAGTGGGCCCCTAACGGAAGGTGACGTAGGTCTATTCATGCGGTTTGTCGCTACCACGTGTCCGGGGTCCTCGCCAGCGAGGCTATCCTGGGGTTGCCCCCTTAACGCGGGGAGGTGTCATTTACTAACAGTCCGAGCTTTTGGTGCAATGGTTACTAACTACACGTGGTAGCGACAAACCGCACAGACAGACCTACGTCACCTTCCATTAGGGGCCCACTCTGGGGACATCACAGCCCACCACGCTCTGCGGGTCTCGACCTTGAGACCTCCGGCTCTGATACCAAGTTAGTAACCGTTACACCAAAAGCTCAGACTATTAGTAAACGGCACCTCCCCGCGTTAAGGGGGCAACCCCAGGATAGCCTCGCTGGTGAGGACCCTGGACACGTGGTAGCGATAAACCGCACGGACAGACCTACGTCACCTTCCGTTAGGGGCCCACTCTGGGGACATCACAATCATCTATCAAATCAACAAGACCTAAATCAACTTTAAAGGAGGAGAAAAATAATTCAAATTCATAAAATGAAATTCAAAAAAAAGAGGAAAAAGATAAAAGTGTTGAATATAAATAAGAAATTTATTAAATCAATAAAATCATTTATCCTCACAAGATTGAAAATCTCCCTTTTTCATTTTAAAAGAATTAGAAATATCCTCAATTATCCTCAAAATCAGGTCTGTTGCACTCTTCCTCCTAGTCTCTTATGAGGTATTTTCAGTTTCACTTTCACCCCTAGTCAAAGGTGAAAATCTTGTTTCCTACCCTAACCCCTTCTGAAATCCTATAAATAGGAGGGAAATCTAAGAGGTAAGGGATCCAAGTTTTTATGCATCTACACTATAGGCATACTTAGAGTCATCATTTTAGCATTTTCATTGTAGCAAGTTCATAACATTTTAACATCATTTTGTATCATGTAACATCATTTATTGCATGTTAATTTATGGCATGATCATTTCAAGAGAATTTCTAGGATTTGTATTTCACATATAATCTGCATTTTAGTCATAGATCTTGCATGTTTTCATTGTAGATCTGCATTCTAAGCATACTCCCATCCTAGAACTATCACTAAGATGTTGGTCTAAGAGCTATTTTAGTAGTTGTAGTTAGGGAAACATGAGAGACTTGTAGAGATTACATTCTATTGATGATATTTGGGGTCTAGTATAGTTCATCATTGGTCCATTTGCATTCTACACTAAAGTTTGATGAATACACATTCGCATCATGTACAAGGTGAATTAACTTAGTGCAAGCAACAACTTGGGAAGCTTTATTCTAGCAAATAAAAGCTTAATGATTCAATGTCAATAAAAAGACCTACTTATGATAAGACTAATCTTGGTTATCTATTTAACATGTTTGTAAAGAAACCTGAGATTAGATTAGATCCAAATGAAAAAGATAAATCTGATGTTAAGATGAACCTAGTCAATCTTCTGATAAACCTAAATAAGTTGGACAAGACAACGAAGTTGAGATTTTGGATGAACCAAAGCATGTGGAATCTCCTAAGGAAACTAGGTATGAATTTAGAGGTAAGTGTTTATTATGTAATGGAATAAGTCATATGAAAAGAGATTGTAAAAATTAGTCATTTAATCATGTTACAGATTTTTATTGTCATGGTATGGGTCATAGAGAAAATGATTGTAGGAAACCTAAATATGATAATGATAGAAGGAATAGTAGAGTGTCTAAAAATACTAACCTTGTAGATAAAAGAAGATCTAATTAAAGGACATTGAGAGAAGGAAGACCTTATGAAGAAAGAAGACAGATTGTGTGTTATAAGTGTAACAACTTTGGACACATAGCTCAAAATTTTCATACACCGAATGATTAGTAGAATGTTAGTTATGCAACAACTCTGGACATACAACAAAGTACTGTAGAATGGATAGAAACTTTGGAGATAGAAGGAACAATGGAAGAAACTTCATAAACATAAGGAACCGTGAGAGGAACTTCGTAACAAACAAAGAGAATGAGGAACAGAGAAATGTAGTTAGTGAACATTGAGAAGAACTTGTTGAGGCATTTGTAAAAGGATTGGACATCTCAAAAGATAAGTTAGATGATGGTGAGATAGGAAGATTGAAGCTGGTAATCAAGTTTGATTTAATTAAGTTGAATTGAACTTGTTCACAACATCAAAATATGAAAACTTCATTCAAAGATCAAATTGTGGGTAGTGAAGTTGGGAAAAGATGTATCGAGATAAGTTTAGATGGTACCTAAGCTCGCTTGTAATTTGGAGCTTATCTAAACTAGTTACAATGGAATTAAGAGTTATTGTTGTTATAGAGAAAGATAATTCTATAGTAGAAGATGAAAACTATGTTTTTGTCAAAAATTTCATGAAGTGAAGCTTTGTGGAGCATTTTCATGATGGGAGGAAGCTATAGTATGTTGGATCTAATTATTCAACTATGTGTTGTCGTTGATGTTACATGAATTTCATATTAGTTATCAGACAAAGTCTATTGAGCTCAATTGGTTAACAAAGAAAATTACAGAGTCTATTGCGGTTAGTTGGTCAACAAAGCAAATTCTAGAGTCTACTGAGCATTCCTAGAAATTACTTTGTGAAAACAATGTCTACCAAGCTCACTCAGGCATCGAAGGATTTTGTGGCAAAAGTTAGTGGTAATCAAGCTAACAAGGTTAACAAAGGAAAGTTAGTGTTACTGAGTTCACTTGGTCTCCAAAGCATTTTGCATAGTTTGCAGTGTTCACTGAGTTTCAGTTGGTTAACACTAGAAATCATTTCTAGAGTAGTTTCTACCAAGTAGCCTCGAACAATGAAGGATTTCATTGTTTTGGGAAATAAATTCTACTTGTTTCATGTAATTATTGTAGCCAACTAATGTAATGATTATTGGTAATTGTAACTTGTAAATGAGTTAACTTCACAATTTGTAAGGTATAAATAAAAGGTCAAGTTGTGAATTCTAAAGTGTAATGAGCGGGCATGCAAGTGTGTTGATTATGTGAGGAGGAAAGTGTGAGAAAATTTTGAAGAAGGATTAGATATCCTTGAGGAGCATTAAAGTTGTAATTTTATTAGAAGAGGATCAAGAAAAACTAGAACAGAGATCTATATCAGCAATTCAGTTGCATCTCATTCAGGTCAATTCATTATTACTTTCTCACCATTGTAGCAATGATTTCTAAATCTCTTAACAGAGTTGGTCTAACAGCCATTTTGTAAATCGTCTAACAAGGTGATAGTTCTTTTGAATTGTTCTAAATACCTCTAGCAAGGCCACTCCTAGTAGGGTGATTAAATCCTTTAACAAGGTCACAACTAATAGTGTGCTTTGTAACCTTTAATAGGGTTGGCTCGTAGTAGGGCTCACTTCAGAAGAGTGAAAATTAGTAGCTAGTTACTTGGTGGTTTTTCCCATATTGAGTTTCCACATTAAAATCTAGTGTCTCATGTGTTCATGTTATTTCTTTTATGCATGCATGTTAATCACTATGAATATTTAAGTTCTATTAAAAATAACATACACTACATCTATTGAGTTACAACAATTTTCTGTGTGGCTACCAAGTGACAACAGTAACTAGTTTTATAAGACATCAAAGGGATCTGTAGATTTGTTTGTGTGGTAACTGATTCACCCACCCCCTCCCCCCTCCCCCCACACCTCCTCTCTCAGTTACTCCATCTATATTTCCAAAAATTGGTATTAGATCATTTGGTGCTTGTAGGAAGGATTTCAAGGATCTAAGCTAAAGATTAGGATGTCTTACAAGAGGGAAATTCCAAGGCTTAATAGTGATAAATTTTCAGCATGGCAAGGTCTCATGAGACTCCATCTAGCTTCCATTAGAGATACAAGATTGAAATATCTTGATGAAGAATATGCAACTCCTACTGGTACATTATTTATTAATGACATTGTTGAGAAGAAGACTCATTACACCATGATGATAGACATCACATCAGCCCTAATCTATGAAGAATTTGATGATATAAAGGACTACAAAACTACCTTTGCTATGTGGAACAAGCTGAAAGATATCTATGGAGGTGATGAAAATGTGAGAAGAGCCAAAGTAGAAATTCTAAGGGGACAATTTGATCAGATGAGGATGAGAGAGGATGAGAACATTGCTAAATATGTTGAAAGAGTCAAAGCAAGCATCAATGCAATCAAAGCTTTTGGAGGAGATGTCAAGGAGGAAATAATTGTAAGTAAATTTCTTAGAACATTACTTCCCATTTATGCAATTATAATTTCTACAATTTAGGAAAGAAGATGTGAAGCAAATCATAAGATAAATTTAGAGGCCATAGTAGGAAGATTGACTACATTTGAGCTAGATAACTATGACAACTATGTTCCAACTTCCAAGAACATTGAATCAGCATTTGAAGCCAAGCTTTCACTTAAAGAAAAGGGTAAAAAGATAAAGGATTCTTGGTAAAAAAGTGAAAAATAATCAGAACAGATTTTTGATAGTGATCTTGAGGTGGTTGAAGCTCTACTATCAAGGAAATATTCTAGAGGCAAAGGAAAATACAAATGTAAGGTTCCTTTGATCTATTTTTCATGTGAAGAAATTGGTCATATTGCTACTAGGTGTCCAAACAAGTAAAACAAGGATGGAATTAAAGGTCACAAGTGTAATGGCAAGACAAAACTTTAAATCATTCAAGGAAAAAGGTAAGAAAACATGTTTCATGGCTAAGAATTCTAAGGATTCTAACAATAGTGAAGATGAGATTGTTTTCATTGCTGTGAAGGATGAATATGATAATGATGAGGAAGATAAGATGGCACTTATCTCTCATGTAAGAAAAAATGATACATGGATCATAGATAGCGGTTGTTCACATCACATGACTAATGACAAAACAAAGTTTGAACATTTTGAAGACTATGATGGTGGTTGTGTGAGATTGGGTAATAATGAACCTTGTTACATAAAAGGAAGAGGAAGAATCTCACTAACCAATGAGCTTATATGTGATAATGCCTATTGGGTTGAAAGACTGAAACACCATCTATTGAGTGTGGCATAGCTAATCAATATTGGATTCAAGGTGGAATTCATGCATGGAAAAGCAAGACTGCTGGATGATAAAGGAATGCTGATTGGATTAGACATATAGACAAAAGGTAACTTGTTTTATCTTGAACTTGGTGAATGTTGATGAATTTGCAGAAAGGACTAAAGAAGAAAGCAAAAAGGGACTAGAAGACTATAGGAGATTTGTTTTTATTGAACTTGATACAATGCCAGATAAATTTGTCAATGAGGAAACTTCTACTCTTGAGTCTTTAGTCACCGAGTTGCAAGAAGTTCAAACCGAGTTGTAGGAACCCAAGTCACATTTAGATGCTATCAAGCCAATGCCTACCAATTTTGAAGGACTCGAGCAATAGTCAAATCAACTAGAGCCAAAAATTGAAATTCAAAATGAAGATAGTGGAACTCAATCAAAAGGCAAGGAACCTATATTGGAAAAGTATGTTAGGAGACATCATGCACCATATCAGATTATTGGAGACAAATTTGAAGGTACTATGACAAGAATTAAATTAAAAGGTACTTGTTCACTTGCTAATTTTGAACCTGGAAATGTCAAAGATGCATTGGAAAATGAAAGTTGGATTGAGGCTATGAATGAAGAGATAGAGGAAATAGAGAAGAACAAAACATGGACTCTTGTACCTAGGCCTAAAGATAAAAAATGTGATTGGAACAAAGTGGGTATTCGAAAATAAGTTGAATGAGGATGGTAACATATCAAGAAAAAAAGCTAGATTGGTATGTAAAGGCTACTCTCAAGAAGAAGGAATTGATTATGGAGAGACTTTTGCTCCTGTTGCAATACTAGAAGGTGTTAGGACATTACTTGCATATGCTTCATACAAAGAATTTAAAGTATATCAGATGGATTTCAAATCTACATTTCTCAATGGTATTCTTGATGAAGAAGTCTACATTAAGAAACCTAAAGGTTTTGTTGATCTAGATAAGAAGGACATGGTCTGCAAGTTACACAAAGAATTTTATGGTCTAAAACAAGCCCCTAGAGTAGGGCATGAAAGATTGTATAACTATCTTATTTAGATTGGTTTTTAGAGAACTACTGATAATAATAGCTTGTATATCAAGGAAGGATCAGATAACAAGATTGTCTTGGCAAAAATATTTGTGGATGATACTTTGTTTACAGGGAATGATGATCAATGCAAAGAATTTTTAGAGCAAATGAACAAGGAATTTGAGATGTCAATATTTGGTGAGATTAAATTCTTTTTTGGTCTTCAAATTTAGCAGAGCAAGAATGGTATCTACATCACTCAGTCAAAATACATCAAGGAGATACATACGAAATTTGGTATGGAAGATTGTAAACTAGTTGGGACTCATATGTGTACTAGATTAAAGCTTACCAAGGATGATGAATCAAAAGAGGTAGATCAAACCTTATATAGATAAATGATTGGAAAGTTGTAGTATGTAGTTCATACAAGGCCTGATATTGCTCTTGTAGTTGGTATAGTAGCAAGATTTTCAGCAAAACCTAGAGAAAATCACATGATGGCAATCAAAAGGATCTTGAGATACTTGAAAGGCACTGAAGATTATGGACTATGGTACAAATTTGAAGGAAATTTGGACTTGAAAGTGTTTACTGATACTAATTGGGTAGGAAACATTGATGACAAAAAGAGTACAAGTGGTGGAACATTCTTTCTTAGAAAGAGGTTGGTTTCTTGGACAAGTAAAAAGAAAAATTGTACATCCCAATCTAGAGTAGAAGTAGAGTATATTGAAACAATAGTAAACTATTCTAATATTTTTTAGTTTAAGCAATTATTGGAAGGCATGAAGGTTGAGGTCAAAGAACCAATTGTTATGTTTTGTGATAATACAAGTGCAATAAACACATCAAAGAATCTAGTAATGCACTCCAAAACCAAGAACATTGCAATAAAGTATCACTTTGTTAGAGAAATGGTGTAGAATAAGGAGATCAGATTGGAATATGTCCATACAAAAGAATATATTGCTAACATATTCACCAAGCCATTACCTAAGGATGCATTCTTGTATCTAAGAGGTAAGTTAGGGGTCATTCCCCTATCTAAAGCTCACTAAAATGAAGTTTTAGTGATGCATCAATAGGAACCAAGTTGAAAATCTTTTAGTTGATGTAGCATAATAATGGAAACATTGCATATGAATTAGTACTCAAGGTACATTGTTACTCATTTGGTTCATGTTGTCTTTGGCATGGGTTGTCAAAGAGGGAGAGTGTACTATCATATCTTTCTGAAATTTGAATTTGTTGGTGGAGAGTTTTCTATTTAGAAAAGAAATATGTAATTCCTTCACAAAGGGGGATTACTACATTAGAGAAGTTTGTGGCATAAAATCTAAGAGGGAGAAATGTTCTATCAAAAAAAGACTTATTTTCAAATTTCATTTTGCTATGAAATGTTGTTTTGCCATCAATGCCAAAGAGAGAGATTGTTGGATACAATTATTCAATTGTGTGTTGTCTTTGATGTTACACAAATGTCATATCAGCTATCAAACAGAGTCTACTGAGCTTAGTGTTAGATTGTGGTGACTGATCAGGAAAGTACTGTACATACTTCATAAATAGTGGGGTTCGGGGCATCGCCCCGAAAAAAAAAATTTTTTGGAAGTAGCCGACATCGACATGGTAGCCGACATATTATGGCCGACATATGGCAGACATGTTATAACCCTAAAGCGGTTTAATACTTGTATAAAAAGGGCTTAGGGTTGGGTATTTTTGATATGTGGTGATACGAAATTGGTTCTTGCGGTGGTATTGAGCTGTAAGGGATTACGGATTGTAATCAGGTTGTAATCACTGGATTGTAATAAGATCGGACTTGCTGTTTGGTGGACGTAGCCCAGGGATTGGGTGAACCACGTTAAATCTTGGTGCCTTGTGTTCTTTTCTGTGTGTTCTATTATTTTCTGTTATTGGTTATATTTGCATGTAGTTTTTTATTTTCTGTCTGTGGTTTATCCTAACAAGTGGTATCAGAGCCTAGTTGTTTCTCAGTTATCCTCTGCAGGAAAGTCTCACGGTTAAGTGGGAGTCTCACGGTTGAGTGGGAGCAATGGCAGATGATGGTAAGCTGAGGGTTGATAGGTTTAATGGTCAGAACTTCCAGTTATGGAAGATGCAAATGGAAGACTATTTATATCAGAAGGATTTATGGAAGCCGTTGGAAGGAAAAGCCAAGAATCAGGGAACTATGTCAGAGGCTGAATGGGATCTTTTGGACAGAAAGGCACTTGGAAGCATTCGGTTATGCTTGGCACCATCGGTGGCATTTAATATTACAAAAGCAAAGACGACAGAAGATTTGATGAAAACCCTAGCGACACTGTATGAAAAGCCCTCCGCTTCAAATAAGGTATTTCTCATGAAGCGTTTATTTAATATGAAAATGGCAGAAGGTGGATCTGTTGCAGATCATTTAAATGAGTTTAATACTATTACTAGTCAATTATCTTCTGTGGGTATCAATTTTGATGAAGAAATTAGGGCTCTCTTGATTTTGTGTTCTTTGCCTGAAAGCTGGAATGGCTTGGTAATGGCAGTGAGTAATTCTATTCCTGGATCTAGTACCCTAAAATATGATGATGTGATCGGTGTTATTTTAAGTGAGGAAACTCGTAGAAAATCCTCAGGTGGATCTACATCAGGAAGTGTTTTAAATGCACAAAGCAGGGGCAGAACGACTGAAAGAGGAAGTAACTCTAGAAATCGTGGGAAATCAAGAGGAAAGTCAAAGGGGAGGAGGTCTCAATCGAGAGGACCAAATGATTGCTGGTACTGTGGGAAACCAGGGCACAAAAAGAAAGATTGCTGGACTCGAAAGAAAAATGAAGGAGATAAATCAGATGGAGACAAAGAGGCAAATGTGGTAAGTAACAAATCCGAAGAGGATGCTTTGCTTCTGTCTTTAGAGAGTGTTGATGATTCATGGGTTTTAGATTCTGGTGCTTCTTTTCATGCTACACCTCATAGAGGTTATTTCATTGATTATGTCCAAGGGGATTTTGGGCTTGTTTATTTGGGGGATAATGAACCCTGTCATATTGTTGGAAAGGGAAAAATTAAGATTAAGTTGCAGAATGGGAATCATTGGCTACTACATGAGGTAAGACATGTTCCAAAACTAAGTAGAAATTTAATTTCAGTAGGGCAACTCGGTGATGAGGGTTGTGTAGTTACTTTTAATGATAAAAATTGGAAGGTCTCAAAAGGTTCCCTTGTAGTAGCAAAAGGTGTGAAAGTAGGCACCTTATATCTTTGTACAGGTCATATTGTTCCCTCTACTTTGATTGTTTCAGAGAAAAATGAATATTTAGGAACAATTACTGTAGATGAGCAGGGAGAACAAATAGCTACTGTGGATTCTGATACAGTGCTGTGGCACAATAGACTTGGGCACATGAGTGAGAAAGGTATGAAAGTACTTCATTCAAAGAAAGTTTTACCAGGTCTAAAATGTGTGAATATGGATTTCTGTGAAAGTTGTGTGTATGGAAAACAAAAGAGAGTGAGTTTTGTAAAGACAGGGAAGGAAAACAAAAAGGAGAAATTAGAACTTGTGCATACAGATGTATGGGGACCGGCTCAGGTATCTTCCCTTGGTGGCTCTCATTATTATGTTACATTTATTGATGATGCAACTAGAAAAGTATGGGTTTATTTCCTTAAACAGAAATCTGATGTATTTCAAACTTTTAAGAAATGGAAATGCTTGGTTGAAAATGAGACTGGTAAGAAATTAAAATGTCTCAGATCTGATAATGGTGGTGAGTATTGCAGTCATGAATTTGAAGATTATTGCTCCACTAATGGTATTCGTAGACAAAAAACTATTCCAAGGACTCCACAGGAAAATGGAGTGGCTGAACGCATGAACAGGACTATAATGGAGCGCGCAAGGAGCATGAGGTTGCATGCTGGGTTGCCCTTACACATGTGGGCGGAGGCTATCAATACTGCAGTATATTTGATTAATAGAGGTCCCTCTACTCCTTTGGGCTGTGGTATTCCAGAGGAAGCATGGACTGGCAAGAAGGTGAGTTATTCTTTTCTCAAGACCTTCGGTTGTGAAGCTTTTGCTCATATAGACTCTGAAAATAGAACCAAGCTAGAAGCTAAATCAAAGAAATGTGTCTTTGTTGGATATGGCATTAATGAATTTGGTTATAGGCTTTGGGATTTTGAAAATCATAAAATTATAAGAAGCCGGGATGTCATATTCAATGAAAAAGTGTTGTACAAAGATCTGTTGCAGCAACATGAGAAGAAAGAAGATGATTATGTAGTGCTGGATGATACTCCAAAAGCTGATGTTCCAGCCATTCCTCATGATGTGCAACAACCGCAACAACAAATACCACATACACCAGTGAATGTTAGACGGTCAACAAGGCCAATTAGACCTCCACAAAGGTTTTCTCCCTCTTTGTATTCTATTTTACTTACTGATGCTGGTGAACCTGAAAGTTATGATGAAGCTGTGGAGGTGGATACTAAGATTCAGTGGGAGTCTGCAATGAAAGATGAAATGGACTCTTTGCTGAAAAATAAGACATGGGATTTGTGCAAGTTGCCTGCAGGTAAAAAGGTTTTACAGAATAAATGGGTTTACAGGTTGAAAGCAGAGGAAGGAGGTAAGAAAAGATTCAAGGCCAGGTTAGTTGTAAAAGGATTTGCACAGAAAAAAGGAATTGACTTTGATGAAATATTTTCTCCTGTTGTTAAAATGACTTCTATTCGTACTGTTTTAAGTCTTGTGGCTACTGAAGATTTGCATTTAGAGCAGATGGATGTTAAAACAGCCTTTCTTCATGGTGATTTGGATGAAGAAATATATATGGCTCAGCCACAGGGTTTTGAGGTCAAAGGTAAGGAGAACTTAGTGTGCAAATTGAAGAAAAGTTTATATGGCCTGAAGCAAGCACCTCGGCAATGGTATCTGAAATTTGACAGTTTTATGCATGAGCATGGATATAATAGGTGTCATTCAGATTACTGTGTTTATTTTAAGAGGTTGGATGATGATAGCTACATTATTTTATGTTTATATGTTGATGATATGCTTATAGCTGGGTCTAACATGGATCATATTAAGGGGCTGAAACACCAATTAGCACATGCATTTGCTATGAAGGATTTGGGGGCAGCAAAACAAATCCTTGGTATGAAGATTTGCAGAGATAGGAAGAACAGAACATTGACACTATCTCAAGCTGATTATGTTGCGAAGGTGTTGCAACGTTTCTCTATGGAGAATGCTAAAGCTGTCAGCACACCTTTACCTGATCATTTGAAATTGACTAAGGAGATGTGTCCCAAGACACAGGAAGAGGAGGATAAGATGTCCAAGGTACCCTATGCTTCAGCCATAGGAAGTTTGATGTATGCTATGGTATGCACTAGGCCAGATATTGCACATGTAGTGGGAGTTGTTAGCAGGTATATGAGTCATCCAGGTTTTGAGCATTGGAATGCTGTCAAGTGGATTCTCAGATACTTGAGAGGAACATCCAATAAGTGTTTACACTTTGGGGGCTCTACTACTAATTTACAGGGCTATGTTGACTCAGATTTGGCTGGGGATATTGATACCAGGCGGAGTACTACAGGTTATGTCTTTACTGTTGGTGGGGCAGCCGTGAGCTGGGTTTCTAGGCTACAGAAGATTAATGCTCTCTCCACTACAGAGGCAGAGTATGTTGCTGCTAAAGAGGCCGCCAAAGAGATGATATGGCTTCAGTTCTTCTTGGAAGAATTGGGACATCCTCAGAAGGATAATTTTTTGTTCACAGATAGTCAGAGTGCCATTCATCTTGCTAAGAATTCAGCTCTGCATTCTAAGACCAAACACATACAGTTGCGGTACCATTTCATTCGGTCAGTTTTGGAGGATGGACAGTTAAAGCTGGAGAAGATACATACCAATGAAAATCCAGCAGATATGTTGACAAAGGTTGTCACAAGGGAGAAGTTGAACTCCTCTTCAGCTTCAGTTGGTCTTTTAGACTAAATGTGAATAAAAGAACAGCAGAGTCCAGGGTGGTTTGATCCAGTGGGAGCCCCATGCGGTAGTTGTATTGCTACAGGATCAGTCTCCAAGTGGGAGATTGTTGTTTAGTGTGGAGCCTGATCAGTCCCCAAGTGGGAGATTGTTAGATTGTGGTGACTGATCAGGAAAGTACTGTACATACTTCATAAATAGTGGGGTTCGGGGCATCGCCCCGAAAAAAAAATTTTTTTGGAAGTAGCTGACATCGACATGGTAGCCGACATATTATGGCCGACATATGGCCGACATGTTATAACCCTAAAGCGATTTAATACTTGTATAAAAAGGGCTTAGGGTTGGGTATTTTTGATATGTGGTGATACGAAATTGGTTCTTGCGGTGGTATTGAGCTGTAAGGGATTACGGATTGTAATCAGGTTGTAATCACTGGATTGTAATAAGATCGGACTTGCTGTTTGGTGGACGTAGCCCAGGGATTGGGTGAACCACGTTAAATCTTGGTGCCTTGTGTTCTTTTCTGTGTGTTCTATTATTTTCTGTTATTGGTTATATTTGCATGTAGTTTTTTATTTTCTGTCTGTGGTTTATCCTAACACTTAGTTGGTCAGAAAAGAAAATTACAAATTCTACCGAGCTTAGTTGGTCAACAAAGCAAATTCTAGAGTCTATTGAGTATTCGTAGAAATTACTTTGTGAAAAAAGTGTCTACTAAGCTCACTAGGGTGTCAAAGGATTCTATGGCAAAAGTTAGTGGTAATCGAGCTCACAAGGTTAATGAAGGAAAGTTAGTGTTTACCGATTTCACTCGGTCTCCAAAGGATTTTTTAAAGTTCGCAATGTTCACCAAGCTTCAGTTGCTTAACACTAGAAATCATTTCTAGAGCAATGTCTACCGAGCAGGGTCGACCAATGAAGGATTTCATTGTTTTGGGAAATAAAGTCTAATTGTTTTATATAATGATTGTAGCCAACATATGTAATGGTTATTGGTAATTGTAACTTGTAAATGAGCTAACTTGACAATTTGAAAGGTATAAATAAAAGGTCAAGTTGTGAATTATAAAGTGTAATGAGTGAGCATGCAAGTGTGTTGATTATGTGAGGAGGAAAGAGTGAGCAATTTTGAAGAAGGATAAGATATCCTTGAGGAGGAGAAAATTTGTAATTTCATCATAAGAGGATTAAGAAAAAGTAGAACAAAGATCTGTATCAGCAATTCAGTTGCATCTCATTTAGGTTAATTCATTGTTACTTTCTCACCATTGTAGCAGTGATTTCTAAATCTCTTAATAGAGTTGGTCTAACAACCATTTTATAAATCCTCTAACAAGGTGACAATTCTTTTGAATTTTTCTAAAGATCTCTAGCTAGGCCACTCCTAGCAGGGTGATTAAATCCTTTAACAAGGTCACACCTAACAGTGTGTTTTGTAACCTTTAACAAGGTTGGATCCTAACAAGGCTGACTTCAAAAGAGTGAAAATTAGTAGCTAGTTACTTGGTGGTTTTTCCCATATTGGGTTTCCATGTTAAAATTTAGTGTCTCATGTGTTCATGTTATTTCTTTTATGCATGCATGTTAATCATTATGAAGTTTAAGTTCTATTAAAAATAACATACACTGCATCTACCAAGTTTCAACATTTTTTTATGTGGCCACCGAGTGACAGCAGTAACTTGTTTTATAAGACATCTAAGGGATGTGTAGATTTTTTTGTCTAGTAACTGATTCACTACCCCCTCCCCCCCCCCCCCCCCCCCTCTTAGTTACTCCATCTATATTTCCAACATAGTAAACCTTGGGTGGCATCTAAAGATTAGATAGTAGATTTTCAATAGATATTTGATTTCAAAATGCACTTGACAACTTTTACCATTTGCAAACTATGTAATTAATGCAATTTCAAGTTGAAGGAATAAATGGAGTACTGATTTGATTACCACTTTATTAAAATCACATCAAAATCATAGGGCACTCATAAGTGACTTGACAAAGCGATTTCAAAGAAAACCCTATTTTTTAGAAAGAGGTATTTTATCATTTTTCTACAAAATTTATTTGGTAAAAGTTCATATTTAATAGAATTATGGATATATGAGTATTTCACAATGTTGAGAATGAGGAGAGGCCAAAAATTAAGGTTGTTTCTATGAAACCCATAAAAGGAAACCCTAACTTAGCATTATCCATTACTCCAAACAATGTACTTTATTTGGAAGATAAAGGAAGTTATCTTACTAGTAAGTTTGAATCTATTGGGAGTGAGTATATTAACAAGGACATGGAATTAGTCTTTAATGACAATATGACTACAAAACTTAGATTTGAACACTTGAAGGAACTAGACCTATTCAAAAATCATTTCTACCAAGAATTGGACATAGATGAGTGGGCATATATCATACTAAGCAAAATACACGATGGAAAACTATGGATGCAAGATGGTGTAGTTGATATTTCAGCCAACCTTATTCATGAGGTAATTGGTCTTTGTAAGCAAGGTAGTGTGCCTATAGGTGAGAAATTGGTTAAGAAGAAAGTTGAGAGCTACACAAAGGTAGTGTATAATAGAAATGCCATGGTGATCAACACCATTATACAAGATGATGTAATTTTATGAGTAGAATGATTGCCTACTCTATATGTGCAAGTTCCAAGATTGATTAATTGTTAGACGGATTCATCTGTGTAGTATACAAAATATGTGTTGAGAAGGAACAAGTTAACCTTAGTGAAATTCTAAGAATACAACTTCTTGAAAACATAGAAAAGATCAAAAGGACTAAGAATGGTCTATTTAGATTTCATTCACTAATCAATAACATATTCTTTCATGTGCTTAAGAGATTTCCATATTTTTCAATCATAGAGATTATGAGTAGTGAGAGGTGTATAATGGACAAAATCATAGGTGCATGTAGAAGACATCCAATAGATAAAATATTGGATAGTGGAAACTTGATAATTAAAACATTTTAAAATGAAATGAGGTAAAGATTCAAAATTGCACCTGTAATTGTAGACAAATTTAAAGAAGATATTTTTTTTTGTGGTGGATACAAATTTTACTTATATTCAAGTAGTAGATCCTCAAGAAAAATTTCTTGATCCATTAGGTTATGAATTGAATGATGAAATAGCAATTGGATACATTGATTTATTGGTGAAATCAGAGAAGGACCAAGCTGAATATAGATTTGGAACCTATGATGAGATTACCCAATCAGCTCATTAGGCATCCTTGGAGAAGCCATCTCACAAGAAGATAGAAATAATAATAAAGAAAGCCTTAATAGAAGCCAGTATGACTAAGAGTAAGTCACAAGAAGTCAGATAGACCATGAGGCAAGGTATAAGATATGTGCAACCTTTGTTAGTGTCTATTATAGAGACATCTTTGGAATAGAGCATTCCCTATACAATAGTATCAGATGTTTAGCCAAGTAAGTCAAAGAGGAAATCAGAGAGATTAGTGAAATTTTTGACCACAAAGACAAAAAGGGTCAAGCGATAAGCCACTAGATTAGGAAAGAGGCAAAAGACATTGTTGACAATTGTCAAGTCTAGTGAAGAAGAACAAGAAGAACAAGAAGCTAAATAGGTAGAGAAGGTAACCGCTTCTAAGAAGTTAGCAAGAAAAGCTCAGTAATCCTTGAAGCCAAAGATAGAGAAGATATATTTAGCTATTTCTAATGAAGGTAACTTTGTTCAAATAAATAAATTTTATGATTTGTACAATAATTTTGAGAAACATTAGATTGATATCTCTACTGTGAGATCCATAATAGCCAATAATCAGAAACTTAAAGACATTGAAGGAAAAATAAACCACAAAGTCTATGATAGACTCATTGAAAAGAAGGAACCAACTCAAGAAGAGGACTTAGAACTTCAAAAGTCTATGATAAGAACAATATGCAAGATTGACGATGAAGAAGAAGTCAAAAGATTGTTGAACAATCTAGCACCTTACTTGAGAAACAAAGTAAGACCATTTCTATTTATGGTGGGGGAGAAAGATAAGATAATATGTGAGACTAAAACAACTATAAGTCAGATGATGAAAAAGTCCAAGGAAGCATCTTCACTAGCACCCACAACCTCAAAAGTGTTAATGAGTGATGACACAATGCAGATAGATCAGACCAATGTTACCATTAACATTGATGATACAAACCTATTTAAGAATTTTGAATATAATGAACCTCATATCAAATATATTGAAGAATAATTAAGAGAAAATAAAGAGGAGAAGAGGTTATTATAGGAGGAAAAAAGGAAAATAGAAGAGGCCAAGAATAAATTGCTTGAAGATGAGATGAAAAGAAAAGAAGAGAAACAAAAGAAAACATTAGTTGAAGAAGAAATGAAAAGGAAAATAGAGGATGATTAGAAGAAGAAGAAGAAAAGAGAGAAAATGAAAGAAAGGAAAGAGAAGAGAAAGAGGAAGAGGAAAGAAGAGTCAAAGAGGCAGTTGAAAAGAAGCAAAGGGGAGATTATACTAAACTTTCTAGAACTAATGATGATGATCAAACTGAATTGATCTCATCTTTGTCAAAACTTATTTAGAGGGACAAGATATTGAAGAGCCTATAGAGAACCTTGATGGAGGTTACTAAAAAATTACATAGGACTCTGGCAATGTAGCACATAGAGGTAGATCTTGAATAGAGGGCACAAGCAATGCTAAAATATTTTGATGAGGAATTCACAAATTTTTTAAGTGTTGTAGAATCAAAGACATAGATCTCACATGATGCTAATTTGTTTAGTACTATTTGTCAAAATATTAAGAATAATTTGATAAGTCTTGATACTTGTATTAAGGAACTTTAGAAATGTAACATGATGGTGAGATATTGTACATCAAGTACACTCTATCTCACAAGTTGACTAAGGATATTGATAGACAGATTAAAACAAAGATGAGTCAGCTTCAGACTCTATCTAGAAAAATACAAAACCCTTCTAGTAAAATTGATGATTTTGAAGGAAAAGTGACCGGTATTCATAATGATATTAGGAAACCAGAACCTTAGAAGGAACAAATTTTGAAGAGAGTAGTGGATTTCAAAGAGTCTATTGCTCTAAAAATATTTATTATTGAGAAACAGTTGGAGGAATGTGTCAAGGCCAAGGACAGTTATTCTAACTTTTTATACTTCAACCTTAATGCAGTTGACATTGCATCATATGCCTTATGTGCAATTCTCACCTCTGTTGAATCAGCCAAGGATACATGGACTAAAGGTATGAATAATCTTAAGGTAAGTTTTGATGATTGCATGAAGATACTATCAATTTAAAGTATCTATTTATAGAGATTTTAACAATAGATGGCCAGTTTTTGACAATTTAACCTTTGCCATTGATGTCAAAGGGGGAGAAGTACATAAGAAAATTGTAAATCAGGAAGAGGAGAAAATAATATTGTAAAGTAAGAAAACATATTGTAAGGGGGAGCATATGTAAAATGGACAATTTTTAATAGATGTAATGTTAATATGTTATTTATTTTAAGTTTTGATACTTAGCCACTTTTCCCTATTTTGTTGCCATCAATGCCAAAGGGGGAGATTGCTGAAAATTGGCTAATGAAGATATGTAATTTTTGTCATTTATGGCAACATGTGATGTACATGCTTACAAGAAACCTTAAAAATAAAGATACTTAGCTTTTGGTACTCAGAAATTGTCTAAGAATAAATTTGGTATATAATAGTGTATTGTTTTGTATGTAATTTGTTACTAATGTCATATTATGACTAGCAAAGTTAGATGGAGTTAGGATACATGTTGATGATGATGTTTATAACCTCAAAAGTTAGTATAACTATACCAAATAGATATATTAATGTTTTAGCAATGTAACAAGATAACAAAATTACAGGAAAGGAACTATTTTTCTTAAAAAATAATTACTTGTCCAATTAGGGTTGACATCTAGATGTTTACTCTAAGTTGGAAAAGTGTATTATGGTCTTAGCTGACCTAGCAAAAAATTGTGTAAAGGTGTGGCATTTATGCAAAGGACATCTTGCAATAAGATGTGTGTGCAAGTGTAGTAGTTTTGTTCAACGATTATATGCAAACTTTTGTGAAAGCGATATATGCAAAGTTTTGTAAAGCTATTTTTGTGATCTAATATTGAGTTGAAGATCAAAGATCAATTAAGGAAGAAGTTATAGTACCTACATTCTAGAAGTCTAACTACTTGTTTAGGCAGTTAGCTCTTCTTGTAATTGGAATTGCATGTTTGGAAAGTGGGCTCATCTTGCATCTATTTTACTACAACCCCTAATGGGGTTGGAATCTCCTGACATGGATTCAAAGTCTCCTAACAAGGACTCTCTACACTTATTTTTCTTATTGACTCCTAATA
The DNA here is from genome assembly GCA_028749045.1 of Cupressus sempervirens. NCBI lineage: Eukaryota > Viridiplantae > Streptophyta > Pinopsida > Cupressales > Cupressaceae > Cupressus > Cupressus sempervirens. The sequence goes on from CM053787.1 coordinate 498,931,381, forward strand.
GGGTCCATCCTCTAATAAGGAACATGTATATCAATATATTATCTAGTGGGTATCATCCTCACCGATGTTTTGCCTTGGCCAAGGTTTCCTAGTTAACAAAATATGGTGTTATGAGTTATCTTTGTGCATGGTTACTATTACTATCTAGCATTACTTTATTACTTTGTTATGTATGGTTTAAAGTAACTAATAATATCAAATTGGTGACTAAGGTTTGTAGATTAATGATTCACCCCCCCCAGTAATTCCTTTTTCTAACAGTTTTATTATTGGCCTAAACTAGTCAAATATGTGACTAAGTATGTGGAACGGTGCATGGTGTGTATGAAAGCTAAAGGGATCCAAGTGGTGACTAAATTTTGTAGATTACTGATTCACCCCTCCTCTTAGTAATTCCTATTTCTAATAGTTTAATTATTGGCCTAAACTAGTCAAAGATGTGACTAAGTATGTGGAACAGTGTATGGTGTGTATGAAAGCTAAAAGAGGGATGAGTAATGCAAGTCTTTATCATCCCTTACTAGTCCCTAATAGGCCATGGGAATGTGTGAGTATGGACTTCATATTAGGATTACCAGAAACTAAACAAGGCTATGATAGTATCTATGTGATTGTTACTAGGCTCAACAAAATGGGGCATTTCATCCCATGTAAAACAACCAATGATGCAAGCCACATTTCCCATTTGTTCAACAAATAAGTGGTAAGGATTCATGGCCTTCCACTAAGCATAGTTTTAGATAGGGATGTGAAATTTGTGAATCATTTTTGAAAGACTTTGTGGGGAAAATTTGGCACAAATTTGTCATTTAGATCAACATACCATCCTCAAACTGATGGTCAAAATGAGACGATCAATAGAGTGCTAGGTAATCTTCTAAAATGATTAGCTAAGGAATATGGGAAAACTTGGGATGTCATCATTCCCCAAGAAGAATATACCTACAATGATAGTAGGAACAACTAAATAGGTAGAAGCCCCTTTGAAATTTTTTATGGTAGGCATCCTAGAGGTGTGTGCGAGTTGAGGGATCTTGGAGGAATGGAACACAAGAGTGGACATGCTGAAGATTTTTCCCACACCATGAAAAAGATACAAGACCAAGTCAAGAGGACTATATAAGACAATACCCAAAAGCTCAAAGCCAAGATGGATGAACGAAGAAAGGATGTTTAGTTTTGGAGACTACGCCATGGTGTATTTGAACAAGGCTAGGTTATAGAAGGGTGTCCCTACTAAATTGTAGATGAAGAGAGTAGGAATTTGCAAGATCATGGAAAAATATGGTGCAAACACATACAAAGTTTATTTTCCATCAAACTTGGGTATATCTTCAGTATTTAATGTGCGACACTTGGTGCAGTTTAAAGGAGCATTGCCTACTAATGCTACTAATAGTCAAGGAGTTGAGACTGACCTATACCCTAATGTAGTCACTTCCACCACCAAGGTAGAAGTTGACAAGGTGCTAGACTCTATAGTCAAAAAACTACTAGGAATAAATTATATATGGAGCACCTTCTCAAGTGGAGGACTAGACCAAAATTAGAAGCCACATGGATTGCTAAGGAAGACTTCAAGAAACAAGGAATGAGCAAAGACATATTGTCCACATGAGTGAGACGATTTTTCTCTTTGGGGGAGTATGGTGCAAGGGAACCTAGCTAGCAAAGGAAGACCTAGGGTTCCCTTTGATATTTTGTCTTGTAGTGATCCTAGCCACACTACTAGATAAATACTAGGGCTAGTTTAGTCCTAGGGTGAGTGTGTTTAGGATAGATTGCTCTTAGTTGCTCAATATGGCTATATAGAGAATTTTTGGGTTTTGGAAGATAAAAAGATCAAATAGCATTTTAAAGGACCTTATTAGGTATTTGGTAACCATTTAAGGAATTTGGCATGGTTAGACATCATTTAGAGAAAGTTTGAGGAATGCTCAAAATTGCAAAAATTGTTGAAAGTTGTCAATGCTGTTATTGACCACATTTTGACAAATTTTCTTGCATTTCAAAATTTTTATCAAGAAGGTATTTTAATTTTTTGAAATAGTTAGGAGCATAGGTGGAAATCCTATAGAAGGTCATTCTCAACTTGTTCAAGGGGTTGGAGAAGTGAGTTTTTGTGTTGTATGACCTAGACAACAAGATATGAACAACAATTTTGTGTTTTTGACTATTCTTGGCATATAGATGGATTGGACCTAGGATTTTTAGTGTTGGAAATGTTAGCTTATATATTTTTTTGAGATTATTTATATAAATAGTTTTTTTTTTGTAAGGTTTAGTGTGCTTGAATTAAATATTTTGGTTTTCACCAGTTTGTTGTTTTGAGATAGATAGTTTGCACAAATGGATTCATAGTGTCATTTCCCACCATATTTATAGTATGGTATCTTGGGATTTGGTGTAGTGCCTGCCCCTAGGTCACATTTTTGTTATCATTGTCAAACTCTTTTAGGGCTAGTTTTATGTTGATGGTTAGCAGCATTGTTTTGAGACTATCAGATATTGTGTTATGGATTCAGTTGATATGTGATGAGATTACTTAGACTCTACATTTCATGTATGCATGATGATTATTACATTATTTTTAGTTATTGATTAATTAGATGGTTTATTATCACATGTTTTTTCTTATGGATACTTACCCCATACTTACATGTGTATGGTGTGTATGTTTGTTCTTGGATGGCATTTCTGATGTGGTTAAGGAAGGGAGTTGTAGTCACCTACTAGTCGAGATCTACACGATGCACCACTTCTTGCCATTGCTTGTTTAGCTTAGAATATATATATAGTATGTACATGCATGATTTTTATGTAGGTTGTAGGTATTAGGTATCGACTTCCTTGAATTGCTAGGATGAGTGTACCCTATCGCATTATCTCAATGGTAAGAGAGGGGAGATAAATTCTCAAGTCCAAATCCCAACACTTTAAGCCTTTTGTCCTAATTGGAAATTAGGACAAGTATCTGAGTTGAGTACCCTCTGAATGTGTCAGATGACATAATTCGTGATATTAACCCTTTTGGTTTGATTTTGTATGTGTTTTTCTATAGTGGGTTTTTCGTATTTTATTTTGTGAGTCTTTGGTGTATTTTCTATTAATTAAGCCTAATTAAAAGATTTAATTAATGGTTTAATTTAATGGAAAATTAATATGGTATTTTAATATTTATTTTATTTAATTAATTAGGAAATTAATTAAATAAAATAATTAAATTTGAAGATAAAAGTTATAATTTTAAAGTTGGAATGTGATAATATTTATTTAAGTTAATAAATATTTTAGCAATTAAGTTTCGAAAATGAATTTAAAAGTGGAAAAGATAATAAAATTATTAAAAGATTATAGGTTGCATGATGTGTGCATGAAATTAAAATATAAATATATTAAGATAAAACAAGTGGAGTTATTAAAGTGAGTGCATAAGATTTAAAAATTAATAAATTAAATTGAAAAGAGTAAAGTGAATATTAAATTAATTAATGTGCATTATTTTAATATTCATTCACATAGGAGTATGCGAACTCTTGTGAGTTGTCATATTGACAACACAGGAGTTTGCACTCTAATTATGCACGTGTTGTCAACAACACAGGAGTTAGCGCACAAATTAAGCACATGGTGTCTACAACCTTATGACTCATCTAGAAGGTTGGAAAAGACTCATGCTTAGTTGTCAACACCTTCTGGTTGTTTCTAGAGACATTCTAGGTGCTTCCTGAGAGTTCTTTATATTGAGACACTCCTAGAAGCTTAGGAAGCATGTTTGGAGGACACAGGAACGTGGGAGAAGGAAGGAGCTTGCTCTGCAGTTTTTGAGGAGAAGTGAATTAGCATCAGTGTCCAGGTAGACACTTGTGAATTTTGCAAATGATATGTTGCTTCTTGCACTTCCCATCTTCTTCATGCCTCTGAATGTTTTCTAAGGAATTTTATATCTTGGTTGAATGCATTTTGTCATGGGTAGTTAAAACCTTTGTGAGAAAATATTCATATGCGTAGATCCAATAAAATTATGGGGCTAGGGTTTTCAGATGCGTATGAACAAACCTTTTTGATCAATGGTTAAAATTTAGAGAACAATTATTTTTAAAGGAAATTCTTAAGAAATTAGGAAACCCTTTTTGTTTTAAAAAAAGACTATGTGTTGTTCTCTTTCTTTTAAAATCATGTAAATCTGCATACATACATACATACATACATACATACATACATACATACATATATATATATATATATATATGTATGTATATATATATACATACATATATATATATATATATATATATATATATATATATATATATATATATATATATATATATATATATATATATATATATATATATATATATATATATAGATATATATATATATATATATATGTATGTATGTATGTATGTATATATATATACATACATATATATATACATACATATATATATATATATACATACATACATACATACATATATATATATATATGTTTATTTTAAAAATATTATAGTGCTTAATAAAACTCTGCATGTATATATACATATATACATATATTTATTTATTTATTGAAACACTTATTATTAAATCACAGAGGAAAATATATATATAATATTTGAATTAGATTGAAAAGAACATTTTTTTTAAAAATGTTATTTGAAATCGTTTTTAAAAAAAAAATTAATGTAAGGGAGGGGCGGGTTACATTTTCCCTCCGTAACCCCCTCTATTTTCATGCACCAGCAAGTACAATGGTTGCAGGGTACCTGCGTTCTGTAGGGTACCCGTGATGGACTTTTCAACCGTCGTACGGCTTTTATGATCCACCACTCAGCAATTTTTAAATCGCTTAAGTCTTAAATGCCCTTCCTTTAATATGTTATAAAGTTTAAATTTCGGTTGATTTTTAACAATAGTTTTGTAGAAAGTTTTTATAATTATAGATATATATTATTAAAAGGTTTATGTTATGTAATTTGATTTTGAAGTTATTATATATATATATATATATATATTTAAGTAATTAATCAATCAAGTCAATAAAATTTCAAATAAGTGATATAGTTAGAATTTATTTAACTAGAATGAGTTTAAATATTTAAGTTGCCAATTATTTTGGGGTTCTCGAAATTGTAAATCAACTTATTGAAAATGATAAATGATTTAAAAGTATTAATAATAATTTGTCAATTATTATTAAAAGAGGAGAGGTATTAATATAGTTTTATATAGTTAGAATTTAATAACTAACTTAATTAAATTTAGTTTAATTAAGGTTAATCATATAACATATTATAAATCAAAGTTTTTGAATTATGCAATTATTTGAGTTCATTAGAATTACTAATTGATTATTGGAATTCAATGGGTAAGTTATTTATTGAAGATTGAAATTAAATGGGAGGTTAAACTTAATTGATCCAACTATTTAGACGGGATATCCATAGGGTAGCAGAGAGTCTTCTCGCTTGATAATAATCATTGAATTATTAGTTATGATATTAATAATTAAGTTATGCGATAGATTCTTAATTGAAATAATTATCGATAATACGAATTTGTTAAGGAAATATTAGTATTCATTGAAAAGAGTGACAAATGTGGTCATTATAGATTTATTAATAAGATTTCCAATATAACTTGTTATTAAATAATAACAAGTCATTATTGAACTATTAATATTGGAGAATTGGATTATAGTTGACTTTTAACTTACAAATTATAGTTAGTTATTAATCAATTGATATTCATTGGGTTGTTGGTATGGTTATGTAATTATTAATTAAATTAATTAATTAGAATTAATTAAATTTAATTAATAATTAAGTTATGTAATAGAGTTTTAGTTGATATGATTCTTTTAACGAAGTTGTAAAGTATTTACATCAAAGTTGATAAGTCTTATTCTAATGACTTGAATAATGACTTTAGATATTTTAATGGTTATTAGTGATGATTTAATTATTATAACAATTAAATTAAGAGACCTAAATTTTAGTAATATTTAGTTGAGTTTTAATTAAGTATTGTTAGAATGATAAAGAGTCATACCTATGTTCATTATTAATTGATTTAATTAAGATTAATTAATAAAGCGAATAATAGTAATTAAGGGACAATGAAGATTAGTGTAATGAGTAAATATTTATCCTTCAGTTATTCTTAGAATATAATTTTAAATAATGGAAGGATAATGTTATCGACGGAACAAACGGGTTGACTTGTAGGTCAAATGATTAATCTTATATACTTGAAGTATACTTGCAAATAGAAACTGAAACCTCCATACTCAATTCAACTATGTAATTTTAGAAAATCAAAAATATGTGCTTGCATTGTATCTTCTCTATGCTTCTTGTTTTGGGTTTGGGTTGACTAGATTGTTGACCAGTCTTAGATTGTTACCAGAGGCTCGAGGGTTATGATTGTGATGTCATGATGATGTCTTTTGATCTTGATTCTTTATAAACCCAACCATGGTAATGTGATGGTATGCTCTATGAGATGTTTGTATTTACTGATTGTTATTGCTCATCAGTCTTCTTGAGTGAAGATGAGTTATATGTATCTGAGACACTTGACTTAACCATTTTTGAGTCATCGATCAGTTATCCTTGGATTACTTTCCAGTCACCATGATGGGACTGAAATGTTGATTTATTTCTTGATGATATCATTTTGTGACATATTTTGACTCAATCATTTTTGGAGTCTTCGATCAGTAGTACTTTGAGATACTTTTTGGTTGCTTGTTGAGAACCAATGGATATTATGATTATCAGTGATACCTTCAATTGCCAATAGAGAACTATTGTGATCATGATTATTAATGCATGCTTTTTAGTTGCTCATGGAGATTTGATGCTTTTATTGTGGATTATCTTTTGAGATTTTTCCAATCGCTTGTATAAGATTGTGGTGATTTTGAGATTTATGATTCCATGAGCTTAGGGTAGGTTATCTACTTGTAGTGTCAAGAAGTGGCTTGCAATGGGGGCTGAGGCCCTAAGTGGCTACCAGGGTAACTCATTGTAATTTGTTTTAATAAGTGAAAAAATTTACACTAAATGGGGATTAAATGAACCTAATAAGATAATTGTATGTTCTTGCCCATGCCTTGAGTGCTAGTACATACTAGGATGGAAGTAGAGAGAAAGCTTGGTTGTGACCTTGCATTCCGTAGTATGCCTCATTAGTATGAGAGGATACTAGTGGCCGCATACGGATCACTAAGGGGCTAGGGTCTATTGAGAGACTGCTAGGGTAACTCTAGTGTGATCTGTGCGATGACACTTTCCCACTTGCATAGTAGGTTTTCTACATGTCTTTGTTGTTCCTTTGGGATTAGATGTCAATTTTTTGATTGGAACCTTTGAGTTAGTATACTTTTAGGATTCCTGAACTTAGAGAGTATTTGCATTATGTGATTTGATATCATGTTTGGGACTTGAGACTATCTCCTTAGCATGATGAGAGTGGACCATTTAGGTTCCATGCGGTTGGGTGGTAGTGTTTTTTCACTCTTAACATTTGAGATCCATTTGAGACACCATGGTTGATGCATTCTTTGTTGGCATCTATCTTCATGGATTATGATGGTGGACATGTATCCTCACATTGACGATTTGCATATGTTAGATGATGTTATCTTATGTTTTACTTTGCATGTTAGATTACTTTTTGCATATGATGTAGTATGATTTAGGAGTGACATTCCTACTATGTTAATACTAATGATCTCTTTGGTGATTTGGAATGTTACGCACAAAGGGATGGCTAGGATCCACGATGGTCTAATGATGCTATTTACAGTTGGGAGGAACTATGCACTTAGTTAATTATGTTTGATGATTTATGGTTATGATGATGTACCATGTATGGTTTGTGGTTTCATTTATGTTATTGCTTTCACTACTATGTTATGAATGGTGTTACTTTCATGTTTCAAAAAAAAATGCTACCAAACTTAGTGAAACTTTAGGTAATTCTTTGGATCCTTTGGCGGGGCATTACATTTGGACCATGACTCCATGTACATTCTCTATAATGTAGATGAGACCCTAGAATGTTGAAGAGTTGTTATTGTAGTGATGCCCTAGGCAAGGCCTAGTGACTTGGTTAGGCATCATAGGTTGTTGTAGAGTAGATAGGTGAGGTTGAACGTATGGATACTTCAACTTAGGCATAGAATGTGCTAAAGGAAGGAGTGGTGTAATCCCAATTCAAATGTGGAGTTTTGGTGGATGCCCTTTTTGGAAATATTCAACACTATGCTAAGATAGTGAAAGGGGAGAGGTGAATCAGTAACCTCTAAAACTTTAACAATTTCAATTCTTAATCCAATAATCCAATTAGCACTTAATTCATCACATTAAATCTAATTGCATGCATGAGAAACTAAAAACATGAAATCATCTATAACACTTTGACACAAAGATTTGGTGACCCAAAAACCTTCCAAATAGAAAGTAAAATTGGGGTGAGGATGATACCCACAAAATTTAGTACTTCAACATAAAGTTGACTTGTTAAGTCTTACATTGATCACTTCTAATGATCTACTCTATTAGGAGAAATTAGGACTACTAGGTCCACCTTGTGAGAGGATTTACATACATACAATGAAGTATTCACTTGGTAAAGAGATTTATGAAAGGCTATTAGGTTTACCTTGTTAAAGGATTTCGACCAGTTCACTTGTTAGGATGAAGCAGTAGTAGATCTCTAATTTGCAACTAGGTTTGCTAAAATAAATTTCTTTGTCTATTGATCAGCTTTTTGTGATAGATGCATCTTTGTTGCTCCTTGTTATGGCCTTTTCAATCCACTCTTTTCCTGCTACATTTATAACTTTAAATTTCACATCCACATTCATATTACATCCATACATACACAATGATATGGTAAAATACATTACATATATATACCAATCAAATTACATAATTACAAAGTCGGCCATGATATAAGTTAACATAAATATTACAAAGTCTGTCCACATGAAGGCACTCGAGCTCTGAAGATTAACTCAGTGAGGTTTTGATACTCAGCAACCATTGTCAATGTTTGGCATCATCATGCACTTGGTAGACATAGAAGCTCAATCCATACTGATCACTTTCAAGTAGTCTTGAACTTAGTCTATACTAGTGACTCGGTAGATATTGTGCAACTCGAAAAACACTGAATCACTTGGTTAGCATAAAGTAGCTTGGTTAACACTGGCTTCACATCACATGAACTGAAAAATCAATAGACATTGAAATGCTCAGTAAGCACTGATAAAATTAGCATATACTAAAATTCTAGACTTCACACTGATTGAATCTGCTTTGTGGCCACTGGGATTTCTCCAAAGGACTGGGTAGCAACTGTAGAACTCGGTGGGTACTAAATTACATGGAAAACACTGTAAAATGTTCAATAAGCTTGGTGGCTATATAAAATTTAAATAAGTATGTGTCACTAATAATAACTTGATTGATATGTTAACAATCTCCCCCTTTGGCATTATTGACAAAAACACTTATTAGTCAAAACTGAATACCTTGTATCCATCACCACATGATACTAGCTTGGTAGAGTATACTATATTTTTTGAGATTTTTCAAAATTGATTTTGTAAGGTATATATAGTATAATATACATCCTTTTCTATATACAACATGTCTTATGGATAAAAGTTCTCCACCATAGCATATTTCTCACCCATGCTATGTGTCTCTCGATGTACATGTCTTACTTCCCCATAACATATGGCTTTCTCCAATATAACTTTTCTCCCCCTTTTTGATACTAATGCCAAAGATTTATTCTAACTTATTTACATAGAAACACCAAAATAAGATAAGAATTTAGAATGTACCTTGAGAGTGATTGTCAAGGTTTTATCCCAATTTTCAGCAAGGACCTTGCATGTATGTAGTGCAATTTGCACCTTTGTTGATAGTTCAATCATATGGTTTGCAATAGAGAAGTTATTATCATGGATCAAATTTTTTGAATATACAATATGTTTTTGCATTGCATCCATGATTGGAAGGATCATATTTTATATGTCAATCAATGTTGATTGGATCCTTGCTTCTTCTCTTAGCAGTTCAGTTGCATGTCTAACAAAAATCTATTTTTTTTGAAATGTTTAGAGCTTGAACTAGGGTTAAGTTGTAGCTACTGAGCACTAGCCTTTAGATCTATATCTATTTTGGACAATTTGTCCTTTATTTCCTTTGTATACTTAGAGACATCACATAGTTTCCCAAAAAGTAATGACACATTTGAACAAGATGCCTTAAGATTGACCAAAATTATAGAATTATGAACTTGATAAATGGCTATTTGCTAAGAAATGTGCTCCAACACTTTATTATTAAATTTATTTTCAGCCTTTTCAACTAGCTTGTCTTGTCCATTGGTGTCCTTATTAAATTTTTGGACTACTTTTGCTAGCTGATACAAAATAGGTTGTGAAGAATCAACCTCAATTCCTATTGCCTCAGTCAAAATGTTCTTGGCATCTTCAATTATCTTATACTCCTTATCTCTTTCCTCTATTAGTCTTTGTTGTTTAGCCTTTTTCTGGAGGAGTTCACCTTATGTCTGTATTTGGTCAGGAGTAAGCTTATAAATATCCCAATTGGGGATTACTATTTCCTTAGCTAAATCTATGTCTTCCTCCATCTCTTTTCCTTTCCCAAAAAAATTTGTGCTCAGTTGAACCTTGGGCTCAACTGTCCTTGCACTTATTGCTTTTGTATCTAGAATGGAAACAATAGTAGACATACTTGGGCTTGTAGTAAAAATTGATACTGTACAAACTAATGGAATACTTATAGAAATACTTGAGGAATCCAAAATTGATGAAGTCAAAATTGTAGTACCCAAAATTAAAGTAGCCAAAATTGGTGTGCTTACCACTAATGTACTCAAAACTGAAGAAGTCAAAATTGGAGAAGTCAAAAATGAAGTATTCAAATCGGTAGATGAAGAAGAATTTTACAGCTTGGTGGATGAAGTGGAAGTCACTACTATTAGTGATACATAGAGTTGAGTTAGGGCAAAGAGTGATTAGACAATTGATGTATCACTAGTAGTCATAATCAAACTTGTTGAAGCTATCTCCATACTTGATGTAGTCAATGGTTTGCTCAGGGAGTGAGGAAGTGAGGCAATGAATGCTACAACTATCTTGACTAGGTTAGCCTCCTCATCATCTTGCTTTTCCTCCTTAGCAACCTCTTGATCCTCTTCATCTTCTTCATTATCAAAGTGAGTCAGTTCTTCAATATTCTCTTCCTCATATTTCTCCTTTTCTTCTTCTTCTCATCATCCTTTACTTCAACTAGAAATTCACTTGGTTTATGAAGATGATAGAAATTTTTCCAATTTTTTGTAGCATTCCTAAAAACATTCTCAATGTCTTTGATCAAAACCAAACAATTATTAAACTTTAGAGTCAATTTTTCTTCATTTTTCTTTAATGACTCTTTCACCTTAGCATCTAATATGCTTGATAATAACTGCCTCAGGGTTTGTGCATATATGTCTTTGACTATTTGCATATCAAAATCCCATCTTTTCTTTATCTTCTCTAGTAATTCACTGGGGACTTGAGAAGCGATTTGATCTGGTGAGTATTTTGATTTACCTATTTTATTTAGCACCAAGTCTTCAACTTGCTTCTACTCAGCCTTAGTCCTAATCTCACATTTCAATGATTTAAATTTTTTTATCCGTACTCCTTCTTCCAATTTCTTTAGCCTATCCTAGAAGGTGGGTGGAGGTCTATTGAATACAATGTCACCTCCTTTCTTTCCTGACCTTAGGAAGACTACAGTGGATGGCTTTGCTATCTTGATGATGATCACCTTGCCCTTTTTCTTCAAAGTTTCTTCATCTTTCTAAGATGTTTCCTCATTCTCTGCATCTTCTACATCCTCACCTTTGCCCTCAGTTAACAAGAGAGGGCACTCAATTTCATCTTTTCTATCCTTCTCTTTCCTTTGTTAACTGCCTATGTGAGCTTTATTTCTAATTCAACTCTAGCCTTAGCTTCATCATAAGTTCCAAAATAAGGGGCCTTGGGATCAACAGGTTCATTGAAAAGGGCTTCAATGATGTCCTTTGTCTCATAAATGTTTACCTCATAACCAAGAGGTTTTACCAACACAACTCTAGGCTTAACTACCTAGATATACAACTTGTCATTGTCCACCATGAAGCATACATCATCCTTATAATCTTCAACTAACATTTTTAGAATTTTGAACCTATTGTTCATTTTCTCCTTGAATGTATCAAAGTAGTTGTCCATGATGATATTGTAGTTTTCACCCATTTCTATAATATACTCATTTATTTGGTAAAGCATAGGCACATTTTTTCTCTAGACTACAATCTTTAGAATGGAAGAACTTTTGTACATAAAAGAATAGGTAGATTAACAATGAACCAAACTTTCATGGGTTGTTCTTTGATGTTCTAATACTTTCCATGTTTTTGTTGAATTGCTTCAACAATAGGTTAGAAAGTTCATATTACAAGTTGTTCTTAACCATTGTGAATTCCAAATCCACTACTTCACATGACACACTATTAAGTCAACTTGAACTATATATCTTATGTGCAATAACATGAATTCCAAATTTTAATTTTGCATTTGTAATACTATTGATTTCCATACCTCTACCATCCCATTTAGCTAAGGTTTTCTTCTCCAACTCTACCTGACCTAGGGTTTTTGTCATTTTAGCTTTGGCTAGCATAGGGAGGTCAATGATTTGATGAATCATCTTCTTTGTTATCAAATTTGGTTTTTCTAACCACAACTATCCATTATGCACCTGACTAAGGATAAACCTAATCCATTTAATTTGAAATTCTCAAGGCATATGAGGGACATGTGTCAACCCTTTGGCTTCCAAATGTTGATGCTCAGGTTTTAGGGTTCCATTTACACATAACTAACCTAGGGCATCATCCATTTCTAGAGTACCAATTTCTTGAATAGCACATATGAAATGAGTATGAATTTCATTAACAAGAAGTACCTTAGGAGGGATTTGGGATTGAGCTTTGCTTGGATCTAGGGTTTTAGCAGCCACAGGAGTGAGCTTGAAATCTGGCACTTTCCATTCAACTCCTCAAACCAACATGTCAGATCCTTGCTTAACCTTGCTACTATTGGATGCCATTCTCACTCAGTAGATTGAGAGAACTTCAAAAAACTTTTTCTAGAAATTTGCTCAAGTCATTCTAATCACACTAAAAATTAGTCTTTGCAATAGCACTTGAAAATTCATGGTAAGAAATGAATTTGATTCCATACCTTTTGATAAAAAATTTCCATTAATGCTTAGTAGAAAATTAGATATGTTGATAGACTATCATCCACTATATGGCATTGATCACTTGGTGACATCTTTTCAAATTTGTAACCATAGGTGTCTATATTACTCCCGACCTTGCTCGGTAGAGTCTATGACCTAAACTTACTCAATAGAGAACGTAGCTTGGTAGTAATTGATATTGATCTTTCTCAATGATACCTTTGTATCTTGTATATAGATTTGAATCTTTGTCACCTTTCAACTGGAACTAATTTAGATGTCTTCTTTGATAGCCCAGTTCTAGTTCTTCCTCAAGAACTTAATTAAAAATGGTAGATTCACTCAATTCTTGAGTGACTTGACCAACATTTCTTGGATCAGTGTCCTTGATATACTTAGGAATCTATTGCTATCTCATCTACTTTTGAATTTTATTAGCTTTTGTCTTCTTCTCATCTTCAATTCTACCAGTATTCATATAGTTCTTGGCAAGATGACCAAGTTTTGTACAAATGAAACATCTTTTGGTAGTATCTCTTTTCCTCATGTGATTTTTAAAAAAATTCATACAAATGTGTCCAAATCCTCCATAGTAATGAAACCTACACTTGGTATTGTAATCCTAACCAAATATTGCTTTCATAATTTTCTCTATAGGATTTAATGTCTTTATTTTGCATTCTGATGCCTTTTGTCCATGTTTCTTACATTTATGACAGTTTCCTTCAAATCTTGGTTTCTCTTTGTATTCATTAGCCCTATGACCATGTTGATTGCAATGGTAGCATTTTCCATTGAATTTTACTTTTCCATTGCTCCAACATTTGTTTGATGTATGACCTATCTTACCACAGTGATTGTAAGTAGGTTTTTGATTCTTTTGAGCACCTTGTTTGGAGGATTCACCTTCTTCTTTGTATCCAATTCCTTCTTTTCCTTTTTAGGTTTTTCTCATTCAATTGATTCATGTCTTCATAAGATTTCATCATTTTTTCATTGATTTTCTTCTGAGAGTTTAGATCATTCCTCAATCTTTCATTGATTAGTCTTTTAGATTTCAGATCATTTTTCATTCTTTCATTGATTTTCCTTTCAAAATTTAGATCATTCCTCATTATTTCATTTTCAAATATTAGATTCATGATTTCCTCATTTGCATTGGAGAGCTGATCAATAAGGTCTACTTGCTGAAGGGATTGGTTCTAGATTTCATTGTTCTTTCCATCTATCTCTTCTTTTATCTCATTTCTTTATTCCAAGACTTTACATAACCTTATTGACTGAATCTCTTATTCTCTTTTTAACTTTCTTACTTCTTATTGCAGAGAACCATTCTTCTCTAGGAGTTCTTTAATTGCATCATTTTCTTCATCTGAGCTACTTGAAGGGTGAAAGTCTTCAATTCTTTCTTCAATGTAGAGATGATCATTCATTTTATTTGCAAGTTCTTTTCTTCCTTTCAAGGATTGGGAAAGTTTCTCCTTAGCTTTCTTGAGTTGGGCAATGGCCATTTCTAGATCCAAATTTTTATTATCAGTAGATTTGTCAAATCTAAATATCTTCATATCCTTGATCTTTTCTCAAGCTATTAAACTTTCTCCTAAGAACCACAAAGCTCTGATACCAATTGTTGGAAATATTCAAGACTATGCTAAGTTGCTGAGAGGGGAGGGGCGAATTAGTAACTTCTAAAACTTTAACAATTTCAATTCTTAATCCAATAATCCAATTAGCACTTAATTCATCACATCAAATATAATTGCATGCATGAGAAATTGAAAACATGAAAGAATCCATAACACTTTGCCACAAAGATTTGGTGACCCCAAAACCTTCCAAATAGAAAGTAACATTGGGGTGGGGATGATACCTACAAACTTTAGTACTGTAGCATAAAGTTGGCCTGTTAAGGCTTAGATTGATCACTTCTGATGATCTACTCTATTAGGAGAAATTAGGACTACTAGGTCCACCTTGCAAGAGGATTTACAAACATACAATGAAGTATGCACTTGGTAAAGAGATTTATGAAAGACTATTGGGTCTACTTTGTTAAAGGATTTTGACTGGCTCACCTATTAGGATGAAGTAGTAGTAGATCTTTGATTTTCAATTGGGTTTCCTGAAAGATATTCCTTTGTGTACTAATCACCTTTATGTGATAGATGTGTCTCTGCTACTTCTTATTATGGCCTTTTCAATCTGCTCTTTTTATGTTGCATTTATAACTTTAACTTTCACATCTACATTCATATTACATCCATACATACACAATGATATGGTAAAATACATTACATATATATACCAATCAAATTAAATAATTACAAAGTTAGCCATGATACAAGTTAACACAAATATTACAAAGTCAGCCCACATGAAGACACTCAGGTTTTGAAGATTGACTCAGGGAGGTTTTGATACTTGGAATCCACTATCAATGTTTGGAATTGTCATGCACTTGGTAGATGTAGAAGCTCAATCCATACTAATCACTTTCAAGTAGTCTTAAACTTGGTCTACACTTGTGACTCGATAGATATTGTGCAACTCAGCAAATAGTGAATCACTTGGTTAGCATAAAGTAGTTCGGTTAACACTAGCTTCACATCACATGAACTATGAACTTGGTAGACATTGCAATTCTCAAAAAATACTGATAAACTTGGCATATATTTAAATGCATGATTTAAATTGTTGCACTTCACACTGACTGAATTTGCTCAGTGGCCACTAGGATTTGTCTAAAGGACTTAGAAGCAACTGTAGAACATAGTGGCTACAGAATTACATGGAAAATTCTATAAACTATTCAATATTGTTGGTGGCTATATACAATCTAAATAAGCGTGTGTCACTAATAACAAACTTGACTAATATGTCAACAACCCTAAGGTGGTAAAATCTAGTTTTTGCATTAGACAACACATAAACCCTTGAAACCCTTGATTTTAGGCTAAAATTGTACCTATGTAGTACAGATAATTTGGAAACTCTAGACCTCAAAAATCTTGAAGGTCTTTGAAAAAGGTATTTGGAATGGTGGTTTGTTTGACCCTTTGTTAAGGATTTTTACAAGATGTTGTGGTTTTAGTGCATTTGGAGGGCTAATTCTAGTAGCATTTTTACAAACATTTGAGTGCATTTTCACTAGTGGATTGGAACTTGATTAGGTTTCTAGTGTATTTTTTAGTTTGGAAGCTTGAAGGGCATCCACAAACATTCCAAGGTAACAATCCATCCATTTGGAGGAAAAAATGAGCATTTGGGTTCATTTGTGTTGATGGGGATTAGCAAGCAAGTTATTCTACCTTATTGATGTGTACCAATTGAAGAGTTAGGATCTATTGTATAGAGTCCTTAAGATCCTAGGGTGGATAGAAGCCCTAGTTGGTCAAGTGTATGACCTAAGGAGACCCTAAGAGAGATTGGAGAAGAAGAAATATTGGTAGTCACATCAGTAAGTTTGTGATTATTTATTTCGATGATATTATGATATTCGCTAAGACCAAGGAAGAACATATTGAGCATGTTAGGTGAGTATTGCAGAGATTGAAAGAGAAGAAGTTGTTGGTTAATTTGAAATGGAGTTTCTTAATGTAAGAGGATATTTTCTATCTAAGATTTGTGATTTCAGTTGATGGTTTGAGAATGGATCCTAAGAAAGTTAAATTTTTTTTGGAATGGCTTACACTTGAGAATGTGGGTGAGGTAAGATCATTTCATGGTTTGGATAGTTCCTACAAGAAGTTTATACATAATTTTAGTTCTATTAATAATTATATGACTGAGACTATGAGAGGAAATAAAAAGGATTTGAAATGGACACATGGAGCTGATACCTACATTGGCTCTGCCTAATTCCAATAAGATATTTCAAATTTAATGTGATACAAGTGGTAGTGCAATAGGAGTTGTGCTGCATTAAGAAGATAAAATTGTTGCCTTCTTTAGTGAAAATTTGAATGATGTTAAAAGGAATTATTTTGTCCATGATCAATATTTTTATGCGATTGTTCAAACCTTGAAGAATTAAAGACATAATTTCATTCCTAAGGAATTTTTTTTGTACACTAATTATAAAGATTCACAATATTTGGGAATTCAACTTAAGTTTAATCAAAGAGATATAAAGTAGGTTGAATATTTGCAGAGTTTCACATCTCTAATCAAGCATAAAAACAAAGTCACAAACTGAGTTGTAGATGCATTGAGAAGAAGACATTCTTTGTTGAATAAGATGAAGGTAAATGAGATGGAGTTTTATGATACTGACCCTAATTTTTTTGAGGCATGGAGAGAATGGAGAGCACCAAATCTATCAAGTCAACATAGTAAGTATGACAATTATTTCATTCAAGAAGGTATGTTATTCAAAGGAATTCAATTGTATATACAAGGAATTTCTATAAGATATATTTTGATTGAAAATCATTGTGGTGGATTGGCTATACATTTTGGCATTGATAATACATTGAGTTTTCTTAAGGATAAGTATCATTAGCCATAGATGTATAAGGATGTTCAAAACTTTTTTAGGAGTTGTGGGATTTGTCAAATTGCAAAAGGAGTAAGTTAAAATACTAGATTTATACACCTATTTATGTTCCTGAATAACCTTGGAGTGACATTAATATGGATTTTTTTCTTGGATTACCTAAGATAGCAAGAGGGTATGGTTTCATATTTTTTTGTTGTGGATAGATTTTTTAAGATGTAAAATTTTATACCATGTAAGAAGACATCAAATGTTGTGCATCTTGTTGATATTTTCTTCAAAGAGATTGTTAGATTGCATGGGTTACCAAGAAGTATTATTTTTTATAAAGAAAACAAATTTGTTGGTTATTTTTGGAGGAATTTGTGGAAGAAGATGGATACTAAGTTGAAGTTTAGTTCTACATTTCATCTACAAACATATAGATGGACAAAGGTTGTGAATAGAAGCTTGGGTAATTTTTTGAGATGTTTAGTTAGAGATAAAATGAGTGATTGGGATATTGTATTAGCAAAAGCTAAGTTTTCATATAATAATTCTATGAATAGGAGAACTAGAATTACACCTTTTGAGATTGTTACTAGAATGCAGCCTAGAGGTCTATCAAATTTGAGGGATGTTATTGGTGAGGAGAAGAGAATTGATGAGCGGGAAGTATTTTCTGATTTTTTTTATTCTTTACATGAGGAAGTAAAGTTGATATTGGAACAAAGTAATTAGGAATATAAAGAGATTGATGATAAGTCCAGGAGACATCATGTTTTTGAATTTGGTGATGAGGTGATGGTTCATTTGAAGAAAGGAAAATTTCCTATTGGAACATACAGTAAGATGAAAATGAAGAAGTTTGGTCCTTGTAGGGTTTTTAATAAGTCTGACAATGGAAATTCCTATGAAGTTGAGTTACCTAATGACATAGGTGTATATCTTCTATATTCAATGTTCTTGATTTTCATAAGTATCATGAGGAAAATAATGAATGTTTTATACCATGTGATCATCCTAAGAAGAGGATTGAAGAGGTTGAACATATTTTGGATTAGAGAGTTGGTAAGAGGACAAGAGGAAAATATTACTATGAATATTTGGTGAAGTGGAAGAACATACTAGTTGAGGATGCTACATATATTTTTGAATCTAAGTTGGATTCAGCTCAGGTGTGACACTTGCATGATTTGGGAGAACCATTTCTTTCAACCCCAGTTGACTGATGTAGGAGCATCTTAAGTTGCATTTTTTTCCTACCCATCTTTATTATTCATCTTGATAATGTTGAGCTAAAGTTAGTGTTAAGTTCATATGGTTACCAAGTTGTAGTTGATGCCCATTTATTCAGTGTTGTTGTCAAGTTGTTTAATGTTAACTGAGTTGTTTACTATTGGTTGAGTTGTTTTAGTATTGATGAAGTGCTTTGGTGGTCAAGTGTTCCTTCATGCACAAATTGAACCTAATGTTTTCTAATGTTTAGTTCCTTCTTTTATTAAGTTTTTCTTTGATTGGTTCTTATCTTGAGCCAACTTGTGTATTTACTTTATATCATAGATTTAATGTAAGGATCTTGTCTTGGGATGTGTTTAGACCATTTTAAGGTTAGATTTCTATTATGTAATGATATAGGATCTTCTATAAGACATTTTGGCAAGTATAAATAGGATTTTTTAGTTCTAGGTTAGGTTTAACTTAGAGATTTTGGAGCAGATGATCTTGGAAGAGAGAGTTTAGAGTTGGACTAATAGAGATCATAGATCTTGAAGTTGAATCTTTGTAAATATTGTTTTCCATGATCTAGAAGGCCTTACAGCTGGATATGTATGCTAATAATTGGATGAATCAATAAAGTAATTATTATTCCTCCTCTCCATGGTGTTTACTTAACAAGGTATTTGGATAGTTAGGTGTGCCTCTAGCCCTATAGTTTCAAGTCCCTCCTTGTGTGAGAACTCTGTATCTATATGTGATTCATAAATAAATACTCATTTTTAGGAACAATAAAAAATAACATACAAAATAGATTAAGAGGAATAGACAAGAGTGAACCAAGAAACTTGTATTCTTATAGCATGTTTACTTTATTATAAGATTAATGGATTTCATTTATGTGTCTAATTAAGTAGTCATGCATGGATAAATTATAAAATAACATTAGTAAAAATGTTGGAAAAGCTAGAGGGATGTCTAATCTTGACTTAAATTGGAAATGTGATATACATTCTTTGTTTTATTTTCTAGGTAGATTGTGTTATAATTTTTGCATCAATGTTTCAGATTACACTCTATGATCCATCATCAGGAAGAGAGAGTTATGATATACATGTTTAAGAAAGTAAAGTTTGAAAAATAAAATTAGTATGGATATTATCATTTTTTACCTTGGCCTTCTAGGTACCATGGTGGGGGTGTTATATGTTGTTTAAGAGACTAGTCTAATAGTATAGAGACTATAATGTTATTATCCTTCTCAGAGTTTCTTCTACCTTCTTATTTGTTTCATTTAGAGGATTGAGTCACATGGTAATAGGTATGACTATGTCCATGAATAAAAACCTCTCATTGTTTCATTTAGTGAATACCTCCATATTTTATGTTATTTTGATTACCCTTATATTAATCACTCATTAAACTCATACACTTGATCCACCTTTTTATACAATATATCTTTGTCTTTAATTATAGATAGATAATGAGTTCCTTAAGATAATCATATTTTTTTTCAAGCCATATTGATATGCTTCTTTTACATAATCCAATTTCATAAAAAATATTTCATCTTGAATTCCAAATCTCAATCCATTCAAGTACCTTGCAACTTTCTCAAACTCATCATCCATATGTCAAAATCTGATGTACTATCTATAGAATTCCTTAGTATAATCTTTCACAATCATGTCCTTTTGTCTCAAATTTTGCATCTTTCTTAACAAGCTAACTTGGTTATCAACAAGAAGGAACTTATTATTCACTTTGGTCACCATTTTTATCTAGGTCCTAGCCTTATCTTTTCCTCTTCACTCTCTATCAGTTTGCAAATGCTCTCACCATAATGAGGCATGAAATTTCAACTTGGTGACTACAATCTTCCTTTCTATTTTCAGGAGTGCCTTCAAACTCAAAGAACTTCTCCATATCATAGATCCAATCCAACATAACATTGGTGTCTGATTTTCCATCATTACAATAGGATTTGAATGTTCCCTACACAATACTCTCAATAATGTTTCCTTATCTTAATCTTCCTTAGGTTCTAGATTAGGGTTTTTTGTCATTGTGTCATCATCACTCACATCATCAAAATGGACTCATATCCTCTAGGATATCTCCAAAGTATATAATTTGGCTGCAGTTAGTCTCGACATGTCCATAATAGAGGTGTCAACATTTCCTCTACCTCAAACTATTTTTTTCAAATGGGTTCCTGGAAGATTGTAACCCTCTACAAGTTATAGGTCAAATCCATGGATTTGCCACCTACAACCAATTCCAAATTAGGGTTATACACAATCCAATCTCCTCAAGACAAATCTCAAGCTATTATACCACCTGACACAAGGAGGGACTTGAAATTCTAGGGATAGAGGCACACCTAACTATCCAAACACCTTGTTGAGTATACACAATAGAAGAAAACAACAAAGAGAACAACACCAAGGAGAGGAGGAACAATAATTAGTTTATTGATTCATTCAATTATTAGCATACATTCCTAGCTATAACGCTTTATAAGTTAAGGAAAACAATAATTATAAAGATTCAACTTCAAGGTCCATGATCTCTATTAGTCCAACTCTAAACTCGCTCTTCCAAGATCTTTTGCTCCAAACTCTCTAAGTGATACCTAACCTAAAAAAAAAACACCTATTTATACTTAACAAAATGACATAAAAAAAATTCTAGATCATTACAAAATAGAAATTTGACCTTAAAATAGTCCTCACAAGATCTTTTCATAAAATTCATGATCTAAAGTAAATACACAAGTTGGATCAAGCTAAGAACAAATCCCAGGTAGACTCAGTCAAAGAAGGAATCGAACATCAACAAACACCAAGTTTACTTGAAACATGAAGGAACACTTAGCCACCAAAGCACATGGTCAATATTAAACAACTCATCCAACACTAAAAATTCAACCAATACTAAGAAATTTGACAACATTCAATAAATCAGTCGTAAGTGTAGCTCAATAACCATTAAAACTTGGCACTAATTACAACTTGACGTTATCAAGTAGAATGAAAAAATGGGTAGGATAACAAAGCGATCTAGGATTCTCCTACATCAAGTTCACAATAAGGTATAAATTTATGAATCATATTTTGACTAAGCATTTTATTTTTCACTTTTCCTAAGATTGCATGTGTAGATATTTAATTTATTAGATTAACTTTCATAATGAGGATCCATTATTTTCATTACTAAACTCCACACTTGGAAATAACACATAAGGCCACAACTTGAAATTTCTATAATATTCAAGAATAGATTTCAAATCATAGAAAGAGTTTATAACATGCATTTTTAGAAGCTTTTTTTTGCATTATGAACATCAAAATAAAACTTTCAAAACATTTCCTTGGAAAATAATATCTTTAAATATATCATTTTATTCCTTTCTTTACTCCTATATTTTCACATAAATCTACAATTCACATAGAGTCTTGAGTCTCCTTCAAGAGTTCATAAAATTTATACATATAATATTATAAATTGCATAAAATTATTATTTTTGTAATACAAAATTTTGAAAAGAAAGGTGTAAAGAATAAACTTCAACATATTCAAAAAAATTATGAATGCAAGCCATCTATGGGATCACAAATGATACATCAATATACTTTTCCACCTAATCACATGGATCTACAAAGTTCTATTCCCTTATTCTAGGTGATAGAGTTTTACACTTAAAAGGTTTCACACTCCAAACCCTTCCATCCAAGTGATTCCATGAGTTTGGAATTCTTGGATGCCAACTTAGAGCTCCCTATCCATAGAGTGCAAGAAAGTATGTTTCAAGCATATGAAGACTCTCAACTGAGCCTTAGAGATACTTTTCTTGCTAGCAAACCATGTAGTAGGAGGTTCTTTGAGACAAGAGCAAGAATGTAAGTTTCTACAATGAGTTCCTCAAATATGCAATACAAATGTGAAGTAAGCTAATATGAAATGCAAAATTCAGTTATAGTATCCAAGAAGAGAGTATTTAAAAATAGCCTAGTTATGTTGTGTGAGCTAGATTATAGAAAAAGAGAAACTAAGATACATGTAATTACACTAAAATTCCATGATATGAGAGAATTTAGACAAGAAAATGGAAGTTCTCCACAAAATATCTCAAGAATTTGAATGATAAGCCTACAACATAATAGTACTCAAGAGTGTGGATCCTTTGAGAGGGGGGAAGCTCTTTCTTTTAAAGTCATATGGATGATGGAGATCAAGATCAAGATGATGGAAGATCAAAGGTGGAGTTTGAAAATGAGATTGATCCATGTGCACACACAATTCAACCAATAAACAAAGAGTTGATTTTGCATGTGAGACAAAAAGAGTCTTTTCCTTTAATTTGAAAAATAGAAATAATGGTTTATGTGTGCACATTTAGTGGGTTATAAGAAAGGGGTATTTTATTTAATTAAAAGGGGACATGTTCTTTTAGTCAAATATGAACTTAGGATAGCATAGTAAAACTATAGGCTATAGTCAAATTAATTGATTTCTAGTAGTTTGGTCTAGGTAAATGATTAATTAATTTAGCCAAAATATTGAGAAGGAGGCTAATAGTCTATACAAAAAAATTTAGGTGATTAAATTTTCTCTTTCTAACTAATCTGTGATCGATCTAGGAACACATTACATGAAAAGAAAATAGAAGCCAAGTAGGCAGCAATAGAGATATCTGATTCTGAAGAATGCAATGCAAAAAGAAAAAGTGAATCTTGAATGTATAGCCTAATAGTGGTAGTACTAAACACTTAGGAATGATAAAATTTTAGAACTCAAGAAGAATGCTAACACCAAGAAAATTAGATAGATTGAGAGAAAATGAAAAGATCAAACACATGCTCCTAAGAAATAGATAGTTGTAGCAAGTGATGATAGAGTATTTTTCCCCGTTGGGATTGAAATTGAAATGAGGTAAGGGGATGTAGAAATGATCTATATATGAAAAAATTGAGATATATCAAAGTCCATGATGATAGATAGATGATTAAAACCAAAGAGTGACCATAAGGAAATGATAGAATGTTCTAGTTTGACCAAAGTTGACCACAAAGGATAAAGGATGAAAATTAGGTCAAATTGAGTATAAAGGTGATTTAGAAATGGAAATATGAATTGGAGTAGATATCAAATGTAGAAATGATGAAGACATGAAGAAATGGAGATGCTCCAGCAAAAATTTGAAGATTAGACCTCAAAAGGTTAGCTAACTACATAGAAGAAGGTAGAATTTTGAAATGTAATTTTGACTATCAAGATGAACTCAAATTTTTATTTCAATCATAAAAATAGAACCAATATGTCAAAATTAGCTAGGGGTGTAATTTTTGTAGAATTCTGAGGAGTTTGAAAAATGAGCCAAAATTAGGGCGAAAGGCTATACAAGAGGTCCAAGTGTCATTTTCAAACAATTTTGACTTTTGTAAATTTGGAGGGCTTAGAGTGGTCCAGAGAGAGAAACATGTTGTTGACAAACATTCTAACCCATCAATATTGTTTCAAGTGTAATCGATTGCACAACCGACCTCCTAGCTATGAGGCACCGGTAACTCATCAAAAAATTTCCACTTTTAATGCATTTATGAGCTTTTTCAGTATTTTTTATGCATTTAAACATGGAATACCATGTGATATTTCAAAATCATTGCATGGGTACTTTGAGAAATATTGTACAATATTTCACATAAAAAATTGTATCACACCTTGTGGAAAACATTGTCATATGGGCTATTCCCAAATCTTGCACAAGCCAATGTGAAATATTAGTTGGGAGAAAAGTATCACCTAGGTATTGTGAAAAGTGTCACACAATACTTTATCAGCAAAATGTATCACCTAGATATAATGAGAAGTATCACAAAAACTATTTATTAAGCATTTTGAGTTGTATTTTGCATTTTTGATCATTTTTCAATGTTGTTGATGTTAGGTTGACCTTAATTTGTAGATTATGTTTCTAGCACTTCACATGAAGGCCCTCAAAGTGGTGGGGTTACATATTTTAGATCATCTTACCGATGAAAAGAAGGCCACCATATTGAGTATGGGGCTAAAGTGGGTTATACAAATGTCCCACATAAGGGTGAACCATGGGTTGTTGACTGTGCTAGCCAAATGAAGGCATAGCAAGCAAAACACCTTCCACTTTCCTACTAGAGAGGTGACCATCACCCTAGAGGATGTGTATTGCATCCTTTGAGTACCATTCTATGGTGATCCAATGAGTTCTATGTTTAATTGATCTTTTTCATTTTTAGGTTTTGATATCCATGTGAGGTATACTGATGCAAGATTTTTTATATGTCACAAGTTTATTATGATCGAACCCTGATAGAGCGGAGAGTTTCCATACTGGAGATGTTCTATGATGTCACCATTTTAGATAGCCATTTGATCTTGAAGCAGATTATAGATGAGTTGGTGATGAGTACCTACAGTAGTGTTCACAATGTTTGTTGGTTTCTTAGGCTCTAGTTACTAATAGGAGCCAGAAAGGCTTCCTACTAGGATGAGGTAGGCTAGTAGAAAATTTTATTGGGCATCCATGGAGAATGTCATAGGTATCGGTGATCCTTGCTGATATGTATCATGAGTTGCATGAGGTGGTATAACATGAGGGACACTCTTGGGTATGCGAGGTAGTGTTGGCTTAGATATGGGTGTAGAAGCACATTTTCATCATTTGACTGTGGGTTCAATTGTGAGAGCATAGCTAACCATTTATCATCAGATACATAGGGTTTGTACCATAGAGCCATAGTGGAGATGTCACTTTCCATCGGTAGATTTTAGATGAGCTTACATCATTTATGTGGTGACTGTACTGATAGTGCCATAGATGGTCTAACTCTTGGGAGTTAAAGTATATGCACTATATTCGACCACTAGTTGGGAGGCATGCAGACATAGTTGAGCATTTTTTTATTAGCTGGGTGTGATACTAGTTTGTTAAATGGTAGGTGGTCTCAGTGGAGACAAAAAATTATGCATGGTACCATGGGTAGGAGGCACAAGATTGGCTTCTTATGTTGGATTATCAAACAACCTGTTGGGATAAAATAGCCTTGGTGTGTAAGCCTTGGGATTATAGGCCAGAGGTAGTAGATGTAGGTGCAGACCCAACATACCTATATGAGATGTAGAGACATACTTTTTTGAGGTTTACATAGTTAGATGCCCCACTCGTAGTGACATAACATGGGAGAGATGGAGGAGAAGGTGGAGGCATAGGAAGAGGTAGATGGATGGAGGTTGGGGGTAGTTCCCAAGCTAGGAGGAGGTGGATGTGGGCCTAGGCTATGGGGGAGGAGGAGGAGGAGGAAGAGGAACAACCACTGAGATATTGGAGAGTGGAGCAAGTGGAGGTATAGGCGAAGTAGCTAGCTAAAAGGAGATGATGAGTGAGATGCTAGGTTATTGCCATGAACACAGAGCTATAGGTTGTGTGGGTTACCATTGTAGTATGAGATTAGTAGCTCATATATGAGCTAGTATGAGGAGAGGAGCTCTAGAGGGAGCAAGATGCTACTAGGTGAGAGTCAGCACATTATGGGGCACAAGCTACATACTATTATGAAACATACAAGGGTATGGTGCTACTAGGGCAGAGACTTCTTGACTACTCAAAGTGAGCTAATAGAACAAAGGGTGTGGTACAATTGCCAAATAGGATATAAGCTCCTCCACCAGAGCCACCACTAGCTGTAGAGGGAGCAAGTCAAACTGAGGTCTAGCCTAATGTATTATGACAATTTTTTATTGTACCCCATGTATTTTGAGATGGATAGCTAGATTTTGGATCTCACATTGTATATGTATAGTGACACATTTTGATAAATATGATTTACTAGATTTGGTTGATAGTCTTGTGTAGTTGTCTCATTTTGATGGATGTTTCAACACTTTAAGTTTCCATTTGATGTTTCAGTTTCTTGCTCATGTATGCATTGTTTTATTCTTATGTTCATGGATCTCTCTCATGTATGATGTTTATCTCTCATGTGTGTGATGTAGACTTATTTTTTTGAAAAATGTAACACTTGGATGAATTATATGTAATTTTTAGATTAAACCCTTGTGATGATAAGATAACAAAGAGGTGAAGAAAAAAATCAAGAAGATGAAAAGAAATGATTAAGAAGAAAGAAAAGAAGGTATAAAAGTATTTATCTAACATGTCCAAAAAAGATGAAGAGATCTCCCCATATGTATGAATGCAAGACTAAGCCAAAAAATGAACCTAAAATGTAAACTAATATGCAAAGTGGTTTACTATCAAGAAACACATAAAATTTAGATTCTAATTTCATTGTTGAACATTTATTAGGGACATCATGAGATCATACAACCATCACTAGTAAAACTATAAGGATATGAATATAATTGATATCAGATAGGAATGTAGAAATCCAATCTAAGCATCAAAGACATGTAAGTCAAGATGGCTACACAATTAGATTCCCTAAGTTTAATATAGAAAAACTAAACTTGTATTAAGGCATAAGTGCCAGGATAACCCCCAAGTGTGGTCTTGGAAAAATAGTCAAGGATGATACTTTGTAAGTCAAAGTGTCAAGAAGGACAAGCATGAATTTTTTAAACACTACAAACAAACAAATTATACCCACAAGAAGAAAGAAAGTAAATATGCCCAATGCCCCTAGTCTTCTAGTCCATGACATCCTCGAAAGACTATTAAGGAGGGAACACATATAAAATAAATTTTCATAGACAACACACATAGAATATAAAGTTCATCATAGCTCAACCATTTTAATTTTTAAGTGTGTGTGTGTGTAAGTCATTTGGCCATTTTTTCAAGAATTGATTCTATTAGTAAGAAATATCATGACATCAGAGACTGTAGATAAACTATTTGAAAAGTGTTGAGAATCACTTGAAGTTAAAAAGGGGTAGTGTTGAGAAACATTATTTTGTGAGTTTCCAAAGAAACCCTGATGCACAAGGAGACCTCAATAAGCTAAGCAATTATGCCCCTGAGATGAGGACAAGGAATAATTCCAAGCTAGGAAAATGTGTTGTAGCGTGGGTGATTGAGACTAATAGACATAGGTGCAAGGGTCTCAAATGTGCCTATTTCCAAGTTTTCACCACTTGGAAATTTTTTTTACAATTTTTTATATTTTTTCAAAAAAAATTGAATTTTTTAGTGATACATCAAAGAACCTATTGATAGGTTTTCAATAAGATGATCATTTTTTAGGACATTTTCTAATTTTAGGTTTTTTTCCAGGATCAATAAATATGTACAAAGAACTAAGCGATGAGCCTTGAGGCATAGAACTTCTTCAAATGTAGGATATTGATAGGCTCTACTAGTTGTTTCCCTTTTGGGGTAGAAAGTTGATAAGCACTAGACCCAAATGTTGCTATGATAATATATGGGACCAACCAGTTAGATTCAAACTTCCCTTTTTGCTCCTAGTTCTACTGATTTTTAGGGTTTTCTCTAAGCACAAGTTCACCCACTTGAAACTCATGGGGATGAACTTTCTTATTGTATTGAGTACACAATAACTTTAGATAAACTCTTATGTGATCAAAAGTAGCCTTGCAGTGTTCGTCAAGAGTTTCTATTTCCTGTACTTGCAGAGCCCTATGGTCTTCATTGATTATCAACCCATGTAAGGAGAATCACAATGAGGGGATCTCAATATCTAAGGGGAGCATAGACTAGGATTCATAGACTAAAGAAAATGGTGTGGCCCCTATAGGAGTATGTATGGTAGTTCTATAGGCCCATAGTACCAACTTTTTTGTAAGTGCTAGTTCTTCCAAAATTTGTGAACTGTTTGGTGCAAGATTTTAAGAAATGTTTTGTTAGAGGCCTCAACTTGACCATTCCCTTGAGGGTTGTAGATGAAGGACCAATTTTGTTTGATTCTAAATTTCTTGCATAATTTTTTGAGGTCCTCGTTCTTGAATTGTCTTCCATTATTAGTAACAATGGAGGAAAGAATGCCATAATGACAAGTGATGTAGTTAAGTATAAACATGGAAACATGTTTTCCTATAGCAGCAGATAGAGGAACAAGCTCAACCCATTTGGTGAAATACTCAGTCACTGTAATAATGAACTTTTGGCCACTAGATGAACTTGCATAAATTTTTCCTACCAATTCAAAGGCCCATTGTTGAAATGACCAATATGTCATAGAGGGAATAAGTTCATATCCAAGAGTATGAATTAAGTTTCCATGAAGTTGAAATTTCTTACAAGACTTAGCATGATAAAAAATGTCATCTTACATGGTTGGCCAGTAATAACCCCCCCATTTAGTTTTTGAGCAAGTGAAATTCCATTGGAATGTGCCCACAAATGTCATCATGGACCTTGGCTCATGCCTTTTCAAACTCTTCTTGCTCTAAAAACCTAAGTAATGTTCTATCTAGACTCTTCCTATACAAGTCACTAGAGACCAAAGTGTAATGTGAATCATTGTGAAGGAGTTGGAATTTTTGTTATATATAAGGCTTTTACAAATAACTTGATCATATAGGTAAGATAAGACAATAGCATAGTGGGAGGAATAGTGACCTACAATGATGAAATCACATGGTTATTTGAGGAATCATAAGTAGGATTACATAGTTCTTCACCAGGAACTCAAATCATGATTCATGTTCTTGTAACTAAAGGATAGGTGCTAGAGTAGCAATAGCATTAACAACCTTGTTTTATGCTCTAGGAATTTGTTAGAATGTCACAAAAGTGAAATAGTACCTTATAGTGTCAATTAACTTAGTGTAAGGTATCAATTTGTCATAGTTTGTTTGATATTCATTGTTCACTTGATTTATGATAAGTTTAGAATCTTCATAGATGTGCAATTCAATGATTCTCCATTCAAGAGCCATTTTGATCCCATTTTTTAAGGCCTCATATTTTTCAATGTTGTTGGTGCAAGGGAATAGGAGTTTTTAGGATTTTGGAATTGTATAACCATGAGGTGAAATAAAAAAGACACCTACTCTTGCCCTATTCTGTGTATGAGATCCATCAAAGAACATCTTCCAAGTTCTCTCAGTGATGTACATAATTGAGGCATCTAAAAATTCAATTTGTATAGACCTTGTATCCTCTAGTGGAAAATCAACCAATTAGTCATCTATAACCTACCCCTTGATAGCTTTGCATTCAACATACTAAATGTAAAATTCTAAGAGAATCATCATACATTTAGCTAGACGACTGATAAGTGCAACTTTACTTAACAAGTATTTTAAGGGATCAATTTTAGCAATTAGGTGGACTATATATACCAACATGTAATGTCTAAGTTTTTGAGAAGAAAAGGCCACTACAAGGCAAGCCTCCTTAATATTTCTATAGTGTATCTCATAAGCCACCAAATTGTGATTGATGTAGTATATTGTACATTTTTTTCCAATCTTATCACTATATGCCAGTAATGCTCCAGAGAGGAAGTTGTAGCTGAGATATAAAAATGTCAAAGGTTTTCCTAGTATGGGTGGCATTAGTATGGGAGGTTTATCCAAGTACCCTTTGATTTGGTCTATACTTTGTTGATAATCTTTGTTCCTTTATGCAAATTCTTGCTAAAAGATTGAGCTTTATCAACCAAGTAAGAAATGTATCTCCTAATGGATTGTAGACATCCTTGTAGACTTCTAAGTTGAATAATATTTCTTGGAGGAGGCATTTCCATGATTACTTGTACCTTTTTAGGATCAACGTCAACTCCTTTTGTTGATATATGTAGCCTAACAATTTTCTAGATGTGACACCAAAGGAACACTTTTTTGGATTTAGCTGAAGTTGAAACTGTTCTATATAGTCCAATATCAATTTAAGGTCATCAAGATGCATGTTTAGTTTTTTATATTTTTCTAGTGTTTAATCAACATAATTTTCCACATTTTTATGTATCATATCATGGAAGATGGTGGTCATTTCTCATTGATAGGTGGCACTAGAATTTTTGAGCCCAAAGAGCATTACATTCTAGCAAAAGGTGCCCTAGGTACATGTAAAGGTTGTCTTTTCTTGATCAATTGGAGCAACCTTAATTTGGTTATACTCAGAAAAGCCATCCATTAGGGAGTAAATTTCATAACCCATTATCATATCCACTATCATGTCTCTGTTGGGTAGTAGAATGTCATCCTTAGGGCATACTTTGCTTAGGTCTCTGAAATTAGTACATACTCGAATGGATTTTTCATGTTTAAACATAGGTATAGTACTAGATTTTCACTCCACATAATCAACAGCACTCATAAAATTTTCACTCAGGTTTTTTTCCAACTATACTTTGACCAAGAGGGCTACATGTGGATGCATCTTTCTCAATTTTTGTTTAACAGATTTTACATCAAGAGAGATAAATAAATGATGCATAATTAGATATCTATCAAGTCATGACATATTTAAGTATTTCCATGCAAAATTGATCTTCTTGTCTTGAAAGAACTTGTAAAAACTCTCCTTTTATTCACTTGATAATGACTAAGCCACATGGGTAATTTTAGGAGATTCCTCTATCCCCAAGTTGATAGGTTGTGTAGGTTCAATGAGAACCAAAGATCTATCCTAAAAATAGCTTGGTAGACTATAAGGTACCTCATCTATAGGCACCTTAAGGAGGTTTTCATCATTGGATATGTCTTTATTTTTACTTTTTTTAGGTTTAGATACTACCACAAAGTGGTTTTCTCCATCTGATCACTTGTTTTTTCTATTACTTTTAGGATTGAGGTACTTGATATCTGATTCTATCATGTTAACCATGGATTCACTAGTGGAAGGAGTCATGAATTCAATGGCATTTAGGTAGCAAGTGATCTCATAGTCATTTTGAAAAGATAGTATTTTAGCCCTTTGATGTTTAACTGACCAATCTACGAGATTAGGGTGAAGCAAGGAGAGGGATGTGGAAGTTTCACGGTTGTTGATATGAAAGAAGTCATCTCCAGTGACATGAAAAATCAAATCCTATAGTGAACATTGCAAAGGAATCTAAATTAGGAATAGACCTAAAGGGACTAGCATGGTCCACTAGAGAAGTTTGCAAACCAAACTCATCTAACCCTACACTAGACTCTTCGACTACATTTAGTTCAGTTGCATAGGTTTGAATGATATCCACCCTTAATTCAAAAGATTTTTTTGATAGGATTTCTCATTCATACTTGCGAGAGTCTATAATTTGATCCCTAGCAATTAAGAAAGAAATATTTTGTCTAATCCATCCTCTATTTAAGTCTTCATGGTCATATTCATCTTGTTCCTTCTATCTAGAAGTAGAAGCTTCGACATCATTTTTTGTAGTTAGTGTTTCTTCTCCACAAAGGAGATAAGTGAGAGGCATAAGATCCTCATCTTGAAAGAGGATCATCATCATGTAATTCATTGGACATGAGAGCTCTTCTATCAAATGTTGGTATTTTATCTTCTAGTCCAAAATCTAGGCCAATAGTATCTTGAGTATCATGACACTTAGTATGACTTAAAGATTCTACCAGAGATTTTTTGTTTCTAGTTAAGGACCCACAACCCTTATAGCCCATGTTTCTGAGAAGTTTATATCCTTTTCTATAGGGTTTAGGAGAGATGGGAGTACTAATTGTCACTTCTTCCTCATCTTCCTCTTCCCTATATATCCAATCTTTGAATTTTTTTTCTTCTAACATTATCAAATTTCCACAATCAATTTCTAAAATATAATTTTTTTTGGATTTGATTGTGTGTGTTCTTTTACCATCAACATTTCAGATCATACTACATAATCCATCATTAGGATGAGAAAGTGTATGATAGTAGAGATATGCAAATTGAGCCTTTCTTAAGAGATATAAGAAGAGAAGGGAAGAGTATGCATAATTATTGGTCATTTACTCTTAGCATGATTATGTGTGCTCTTCCCTTCTCTTCTTATATCACTTGAGAAAGGCTCAGTCTACATATCTCTATTATCCTTCACTTTCTCATCTTGATGATGTATCATGTAGTATGATTTGAAATTTTGATGGAAAAAAAACACACACAAAAAAATCCAAAAAACATTATATATTTTTCTTGTTCTTCTTTTTCTACTTCTAGAGGAACTAAGGATTGAAAAAAGGTGCCAAAAAGAGTCATTATAGAAGTTGAAGGCTTCATTTTGGTAGAAGGCTTACCATAAGAGCAGGGGAAACTAGTAGAGAAGAAATAGAGTCCAGAGTGTACTTGCCCATGCCTAGACTCATCATTTTCAATTTTTGTTCACACTCTGTAAAGGATCATGTCAACTCATGAGAAGAGTGATTATGTGGAACCAATGTTTCTACATCAGATAATGTATTGCTAGACATTAAGTTGTCTCTAGGGACAACTATTTTAGTACCATTGAAAGGTAACTTGATAGATTGATGATACATGGAAGGTATTGCTTGCATGTCATAGATCTATGGTCATCCCAATAACAAATGATATATGTGAGTGGTATGTCTAGGAATTGTAAAATGACATGTTTTTCAACTAGAACAATTCAAATTGGAAGCACAATTTAAGACCTTTGGAAGGTCTTTCAACCTCATCATATTCTTTGATAGTAATTCTATGCATAGGTTCAATGGAATATTTGGACATGCCCAATTGTTAGATCACATTAAATGAGATGATGTTTAACCCTACACCATTATCTATCAGGACTCAATGAATGTGAGAATGAAACATTTGGACTTTAATGTGGAGGGTGAGATTATGGCAATGAATGAGAGCTTAGTCATGTTCATGAGGTGAAGAAATATGGTTCACAATAGCTTGGAATTTCTCTTTGTCAATATCCATGGGGACATTGGTAGAATGTGAGGCTATTTCAAGGATGTCCTTGTGCAAAGGGGATAATTCTAACAACTCAAAAATGGATAGTTGAGCCAGGGTATGTTGTAGCTAGCTAACAAGTTCATAACTGGATATTGCTAAGGTAGTTGCTTGTTTAGAAGATGAAGCATTCTTAGGATTAGTAGAAACTTTTAGAACAACTTTAGATTTCCCCCTAGTGGTAGTCTTAAGTGATGCACTCTATGAAGAGAAAGACTCAGCTACCCAAAGTATCACCTTAGGTCTAGTGCCGTTATAGTGTTGGGGAGCATTTTTCATTTTGAGGACTACCTTAGGTCTTTCATCATCAACATCATAGTTGGGTTGATTGGCAGATTTAGAATTCATCATGCAAAGATATTCAATATGTTCAATCATGTTTATAATGTTATTTACATTAGCATAGGCATAGTTGATCTTGGCATCATGATTTTTCTTAGGAGCCTTGGAAGATTTTTCTTTCTCATATTTAGGAAAGGGTTGCTTGAAATCTTTATGGTCAGAGTTTTTAACAAGGCCATTCATGAAAACTTTACCAACATCTATAAGATCTTGGATGACATCTTTGAGTTTAAAAAGGTGATCAGTATTGTGGCCTTTTCTTCTATGATAGTTGCAAAAATGATCCTCTTTCCACCAATCAACCCTAATGAGTGGGTCATAGGGGAAATAGTTGTTTGGAAGCATGAATAGTTTATTTGTAATTAATTTCTTTAAGACAACATCATAGGGTTCAACCATTGGTGTATAAACATGTTATTTTTTAGTAAACTTTGTGTTCTTGTCAAATATCTATGGTTTCAAAATCTTGTGTTTCTTTGCAGCATAAATAACATTGGAGAGGTTTGAATGTAGACTCCTTGGTCTTAGGAGCATCCACTACTCTATCATTGAAAACATTTTTTTTTTGTTCTAAGGTTTGTTTTTGTCCTTGCCAATTTGGTTGCCATTTTTATCTTTGTTCACAACAATGTCATCCCTTTTGATAGCATCATCTTCAATATGATATACACTCTCAACCATTGCATTGAAGGATGTGAACAACTATTTTCTTAAATCAAAGTATAGTTTTGGTATAAGTGTGTTGACAAAGATGTAAGTTTTCTTAGCCTAAGGAACTTGCTAAGGGTACCTAGAGTACAAGGATCTCCATCTATGAAGATATGTTGCAAAAAGTTCTCCCTATTTTTGTTTGAGCTGGCACAAGTCCAACATAGTTATGTGATGTTGAATTTTATAATATTATCGTTGGATAAAATATTTGTATGAATTCATCAAATTGTTTGAGAGGGGGAATCAACTTTGTGAACCACTCCATAGCTGCCCTCTAAGATTCCTAGGAAACAATCGCATAAGATAGGTTTCTTCATACATGAAATCCATGCTAATAGCATAAAATTGCCTCACATGATCATTAGGGTCACCATTTCCATTGTATTTTTCATACTTAGGAACCTCTATATCCTTAGGAAATGGAACCATGTATAAAATCCTATCAAATGGGAGAGCACATATTGATTCAACAAAAGAAGTTTTACGTGGCTCTTTGGAAATTTGTAATTATGCAAGTTGTAACCTAAACTCTTACATTTCTTCTCTCAAGATTTCAGCCTTGGTGGGATCTCATTTTTTTGATTATTCATAACATCAAATTCTTGAGGGAGTTTCCATCCCTTCCTTGTCATATATTGGAAGTATTGGTCCCCATTTTTCTCCAAAGCTTTGAACATCAATTTTTGAGCGAGCTCATCTTATTGAAACCTTATGACATCTTCACTAGTGATCTTACCATCACTTTTGTGATGTGATTGTGATTGTCTAGGTGGTGATGGGTATGCTTCCACATTAAATCTAGGAGTCCTTGGAGGTGTATGGTTGCCATCATTTCCACCAAGGGTAATGTGTTCAAATGGATTGTAATAATAGCCTCTTCTAGTTTCCTCATTGTGTCATATCCACTATCATGTCTATGTTGGGTGGTGGAAAGTCATCCTTAGGGAATGTTTTTTTTAGTTGTCTAAAATAAATATAGAGTTGAATGGATTTTCATTTTTAGACATAGGTACGGTGTTGGAAATCCACTCTGCATAATCAATCGCTCTCATAAAGTTTTCACTAACAAATTTTTCTAACTCTTCTTTGACCAAGAGGGCTACATGTGGATGCATCTTTCTCAATTTTTGTTTAATAGGTTTTACACTAGGAGAGATAAATAAATTATACATAATTAGATCTATGTCAAGTCATGGAATATCTGAGTATGTCCATGTAAAATTGATCTTCTTGTCTAGAAAGAAGTTGGCAAAACTCTCCTTTTCTTCAGCTGACAATGATTGAGCCACATGGATAATTTTAAGATATTCCTCTATCCCCAAGTTGATAGGCTATGTAGGTTCAATGAGAACCAAAGATCTATCTTGAAAATAGCTTGATAGACTATTAAGTACCTCATCCACAAGCACCTTAAGGAGGTTTTCACCATTGGATATGTCTTTATTTTTACTTTATTTAGGTTTAGATACTGCCAAAAATGGTTTTCTCCATATGACTACTTGTTTTTTCTATTAATTTTATGACTGGCATACTTGATAGATGGTTCTATCATATTAACTATGAGTTCACTAGTGGAAGAAGTCACAAATTCATTGTGTTTAAGTAGAAAACGATCTCATAGTCATTTTGAAAAGATAGTATTTTAGGCCTTTCATGTTGAACTGACTAATCTATGAGATCAAGGTGAAGAAAGGAGAGGGATGTAGAAGCTTCAAGGTTGTTGATATGAAAGGAGTCATCTTCGGTGACATGCAAATTTGATCCTATAGTGAACATTGCAAAGGAATCCAGATCAAGAATAGACCTAGAGGGACCAACATGATCCACTAAAGTAGTTTGCAAACCAAACTCATTTGACCCTATACTAGACTCTTCAACTACATTTGGTTGGGGTTGCATAGGTGTGACATCCACCCCTAATTCATAAGATGTTTCTGATAGGCTTTCCCATTCATACTTGTGAGAGTCTAAACTACGATCTCTGGAAATTAAGTGAGAAATATTTTGTCTAATCCATCCTCTATTTAGGTCTTCATGGTAAGTTTCATCCTTTTCCTATCGTCGAGAAGTGGAAGTTTCAACATCATTGTGAGTAGTTAGTGTTTCTTCTCCCCAAATAGAGAGAGGTGAGAGGTATAAAATCCTCATTTTGTAAAGTAGTAGCAACAAAGGAAGGATCATCATCCTTTGATTCACTATACATGGGTGCTCTTATGTCAAATGTTGGTATGTCATTTTCTGGGGCAGAAATATCTAGAGTCTCATGACCTTGAGTATGACTTAAAGGTTTGACTAGAGCATTTTTGTTACTAGTTAAGGACCCATGGCCATAATAGCCCATGTTTGTGAGAAGTTTATATCCTTTGTCATAGCATTTAGGAGATATGGGAGTAGTAACCATGACATCCTCCTCATCTTCCTCTTCCCTATATGTCCAATCTTTGATTTCTTGTTCCTCTTTTTAGGGGAAATGAGGATTGCACAAAGGTGCCAAAAAGAGTCATTATAGAAGATGAAGGATTCTTATTGGAAAAAGATTTCCCATAAGAACGAGGAAAAATAATTAAAGTAGCAATAGAGTCTAGAGTGTACTCACCTATGCCTAGGCTCATCATTTTTAGTTTTTGTTCACACGCTATAAAGGATGGTGTCAACTCATGAGAAGAGCAATTATGTGGAACTGATGTTTCTACAATAGATAGTGTATTGATAGAGATTGAGTTGTCACTAGAGACAACTATCTTAGTAGCATTCAAAGGGAACTTGATGCACTGATGGTACATCAAAGGTACTGCTTACATGTCATAAATCGATGGAAATCCCAACAACAAACTCTATGCAAGTGGTATGTCTACGACTTGGAACATGAAATCTTTCTAAACTAAACCAACTCTAGTTGGAAGTACAATTGGAGCTTTGGAAGGTTTTTCTACCTCATCATAGGCTCTTATTGTGATTGTGTGCCTAGGGTCAATGGAAAATTTAGACATGCCTAATTGTTGGCTCACATTGAATGAAATGATATTCAACCCTATACCATTGTCTATCAAAACTCAGAAAATGCAAGTATGAAATATTTTAACTTCAACATGGAGAGAAAGGTTATGGGGATGATTGAGATCTTGTCCATCCTCTTCAAAAAAGATGAGGTAGTGAGGTGAAGAGATATGGTTCACCATATCTTGGAATCATTCCACACTAATATCTATGGGAACATTGGTAGAATTTAAAGCTTTTCCAAGCATATCCTTGTGCCAAGGGTATAATTCTGACAACTCAAAGATGGAAATTTGAGCTGGGGTATGTTGCAGCTAGCTAATAAGGTCATAATTGGATATTGTTGAGGTAGTTTCTTGTTTGGATGATGACGCATTCTTAGGATGATTAGCAACTTTTAGAATGACTTTAGATTTCCCCCTAGTGACAACATTAAGTGGTTCACTCTATGAAGAGGAGGATTCAACCACTCGAAGTACCACCTTAGGTCTAACATCGTTATGGTGTTGGGGAGCATTTCATGTTTTGAGAATAATTTTGGGTTTTTCATCC
Organism: Cupressus sempervirens; assembly: GCA_028749045.1. NCBI lineage: Eukaryota > Viridiplantae > Streptophyta > Pinopsida > Cupressales > Cupressaceae > Cupressus > Cupressus sempervirens. Next base: position 498,969,869 of record CM053787.1, read on the forward strand.
TCAGCATCATAGTTTGGTTGATTATCAGATTGAGATTTCATCATGCAAAGATTCTCAACAGGTTCAATCATGTTGATAATGTTATTTGTGTTAGCATAGGTATAGTTGATCTTGGCATCATGATTTTTCTTAGAAGCCTTGGAAGTTTCACCTTTTTCATATTTGGGCAAGGATTTATGGTCATAATTTTTAACAAGATCATCTATGAAAAATTTACCAGCCTCTATGAGGTCTTGAATAACATCTTTGAGTTTAAAATAGTGTTCAGTGTTATGATCTTTGTTTCTATGATAACTATAAATATGATCCTCTTGCCACCAAGGAGGTCAAATGGGTGGGTCATAGGGGTAGGAATTGTCTAGAAATGTCACTATTTTTTTTTTTTAATAAATATTTAAAACCACTTTTTAAGGTTTAACCATTGGTTTATAAACACATCATTTCTTAGAAAACTTGGTGTTCTTGTCATATGTTTGCGGTTTCAACCCTTCTTGTTGTTTCATAGCATATATAACATTAGAAAGATCAAACACAAGCTCCTTGGTTTTAGGAGCATCCTCTACTTCATCATTGATGACATACTTGTTTTTATTCCAAGGTTTTCCCTTGTCTTTGCCATTTCCACTATTATTTTTGTCTTTGTTTACAACAATGTCACCCTTTTTGATAGCAACATCCTCAATGCGATATGCACTCTCAACCTTGGCATTGAAGGATGTGAATAACTATTTTGTTAAGTCAAAGTATAGCTATAGTACAAGTTTTTTGACCAATATGTTAATTTTATTAGCTTTAGGAACTTGCCAAGGGTGCCTAGAGTATAGGGATCTCCATCTCTGAAGGTATGTTGCTGAAAGTTCTCCTTATTTTTGTTTGATTTGGCACAAATCCACCACCATTATGGGATATTAAATGTTATAATATTATTGTTGGATAAAGTGTTGTGCAAGCTTGTCAAATTCTTTGAGAGGGGGAGTCAATTTCATGAACCACTCCATAGCTTGTCCTCTTAGACTCCTAAGAAACAAACACATAAGATAGGAGGCTTCAAGAATGAAATCCATGGTAGTAGCATACATATGCCTCACATGATTGTGAGGGTCATCATTTCCATTGTATTTATCATACTTAGGAACCTCTATATCATTAGTAATTGGAGGCATGTATAAATTCCTATCAAATGGAAGAGCACATATTGATTCAAAAAATGAAGATTTAGGCGGCTCTTTGGAAGTTTATAATTGTGCAAGTTGTTTCCTCAATTCTTGCATTTCTTCTCTCAAGATTTCAGCCTTAGTGGGCTCTCATTTTTTATTATTTGTTGCACATCAAAATCTTGGGGGAGTTTCCATCCTTTCATTGTCATACACTGGACGTATTGGTCCCCATTTTTCTCTAAAGCTTTTAGCATTAGTTTTTGAGTGAGCTTGTCTTGTTGAAATCTTACAATATCTTCACTAGTGATCTCATCATCGCTTTCGTGATGTGATTGTGATTTTTTGGGTGGTGATGGGCATGATCTCACATTGACTCTAGGAGTTCTTGGAGGTGTGTGATTTCTATTATTTCCATTGATTGGAATGTGTTCAAAAGGATTGTGATAGTAGTATCTTCTAGTCTCATCATTATGTGTATGAGGGTTAGGCTTTTCTTGTTTATCAACTCTTTCTCTAGCACAGATAACTTCCCTAAGTCTTTTGTTTTCACATGCTTGCTCTTCTAAGTGGCATTTGATTTGTCAAGATGCATGTTGGTCAAAGTGCTTTCGCCTGTGGGTGTATCAAAGGGTGTTCCAAATAGGTTTTCAAAACTATAAAGTGGACTATGTTAGATGTTGTCTATTTGTGTTTGGTTAGAATTGGGATCTTCCACACAAAAATTTTCATGAGGGCACCTAGGTGGAATCTCTAATTGATCAAAAATGAAAGGGCGATGACTACCATTACCAACTTGGAACCTAGTTGTGACCAGCATGTAAGGACATGTATTTTCTTAATAGGATGAGAGAAGTGTTTTAGATTTGAGGCTCGTATAATCAATAATAATCACTTGTCAAAAGTGTTCAAGAATTTATAACACTAGTGACTCAAGCTGATAAAACAAGCAAGAAGCTTAGTAGCAAATAGCTAGCATATAATAGTAATCAAATTTTGACAAGTGATCAACAATGATGTTTTAAGACTTACATTTGATGGACTAAACCCATCTTTTCAACTTGGAATAGCACCTAAGATAGAGATTTGTGACCAGGACTAGGAAGGACTGAAGTGACAAGACCCTAGATTGGATAAAGTGGAATGAAGACTCTATTTTGGTAGCAAAATGACCCAAGAAATATTCTTCCAGAACCCATACGACACTAGGACATCAAATTAAATTGTACAACAAAGTTTGTAACACCAAGTTGACACTTTTGTCTTGGGAAATAGTTCACCTAAGGTGGGATGAAAAAGTTCACTATAGTAGAGCAATAGAACTTAAAACAATAGGGTGACAATTTTTTTGTAAAAAAGTGTCATGAAATATTTCTTCAAAGAGTGAGTGATAAAGTGCCAAATTTTTGTAAAAAGGACTATTTTGACTCCAAGTTTTTGTGTTTTGGTTTGACATTCAAATAAATTTTTGACCAGACAATTTTAGATTTCAATTCATATGGAATAACAAATAGATTTGCAAATAATAGGGGGTTTTAACATGTCTCAAGCAATTGAACAAGGGTTAAAATAACCTTGCCAATATGCATTTGTAATATCAGAACAACCTTCCTTCTAATATACCTTAGAGTCATGGTCCATTACTCAACAACTTGGCCCACACTAAGTGCTCCTTCACCTCAAACCAAGTGGTTTCCTACAAAAGATATTGGTTTTTTCATGGAAGTTCTATACGCATAACCAAGGGAACATAGATGATGAGTGTAAAATCTTGGGGTGATCCAGATAATCCACTAGGATCAATCCTTGCACCAAGAAGTTGAGAGGAAAAATAGGGTAGTTACTAACTTAGAGTGTTTAGAAAGGGCTTCCATTTTTAATGTTCCTATTGCACCCAATTAATGGACACCACACCTTGTGGTGGGTAAAAGACCTCATGGCCACAAGAGCATCCTAAGCATTCTTTCTTAGAATTTTCCTCATAGTCCCAATCCCACAAGTAATCATACTAAGCAAAGAAAAACAATATGTCTACCAAAGTTTTGTGTCCTTGATAGCCTTAAGTTTATATTGGGTTGGCATAATTAGGTTCACTTGTCCCCACTTGGGTCATTCCTCTTGGTTTCCCAAGAGCACACCCTCTAAAGCTTGCTAACTAAAATATATTGGATCCTCTTTGAAGAGTCAAGATTTTTTATTCACCGCAAGGGTGAAGAGCATACTCTTGTATCCTGATTGTTTCCCCCAAACATGCCAAGAAGATCTACTTATCCTCTTGCTTTTGAAATGTAAAGGCAAGTCAAGATTTATGATTCACCAAAAGGGTGAAGAGCATACTCTCCAATCACCAAAGAACCCCAATCACAAGTTTAATGTGTTTATGAAATTAAACAACTAGTAGTATTGTCGCACATGGAATAAAAGGAAAAACAAGAAAGTTTGGTTTTTATGCTTTGGGTAGCCCTACAAAAAATTGATAGTATCCCTTGTGTATTTGAAGCTTTGACATGAATTCTTGTCAAGGAAATTGTGCAAATATTTCAAAACAAAAACCTACAAGCACAACCATTAGACCCACAAGTTAGTCCCAAAATAACATAAAAAATCTACAAATAAACCTTTGTAAAATAGTCGTAGACCTATAAAGTCCAACAAATAGAAAGTTAAAACCAAGAAACTAACCAAAAAAATAAATCAACAAGAAATTCCAAGCTAGGTGATAGTTTATGCTAGAATTCTATCATATGATACTTGGCAATATATTAGCTGAGTGATAGAACTTTCTATACTGAAGCGATAGAGTTTAGTATTAGAGTTTGATACTTTTATAAGAAAAGTTTCATACTACAATACTAAAAAATGTCACATGATACTAGAAAAGTATCGCCTGAAATCCATGACTATAAAAAAAATGAAAATTTGCAAACAAAATGCAAAAAATGTGGAAATGTGGCAAAATTAACAGCAAAACTAAGACATTCTACCCCATAGTGGGCACCAAAAATGTACACTTGATTTGTGTCACACTCTAAACCCTTTTATCCAAGATATTTCATGAGTTCATATGACTTGGATTCCAACTTAGAGCTCACTATCCATGGAGTACAAGAGAGTATGATTCAACCTTTAAGGCTCTTAGCTAAGCCTTAGAGTTAATCTTCTTTCTAGTAAACCGTGCAATAGGAGGTTCCAAAGACAAGATGAAAGAATGCAAATGTCCACAAGGAGTTCCCAAAGGATGCAATGAAAATGTAGCTATGTTAACAAGAATGAAAGTTTTACAAACTAAGCTAATTACTATGTGATTTAAGCCATTAAAAAGAAACTAAACTTCTATGCAATATGATTCTAAACTAGCATGTGATGGATGAGAGAATGAGATGAAAAGTAGAAGTTCTCCACAATAGCTTTTCAATCATTCAAATGCTATTACTGAGACAATGAGAGGAGACAAATAGAATTTCAAGTGGACACATGGAGATGATAACATTTTTGAGACTTTGAAATGAAAGGTTGTTGAGTTACCTATATTGCCTTTTCCTGATTTCAATAAGGTATTTCAAGTTGAATGTGATGCAAGTGGTAGTGCAATAGGAACTATATTGAGTCAAGAAGGTAAAAGTGTTTCTTTCTTTAGTGAGAAGTTGAATGATGGTAAAAGGAAGTATTATGTGTATGATCAAGAGTTTTATGCTATTTTTCAAGTATTGAAGAAGTGGAGACATTATTTGATTCCTAAAGAGTTTGTGTTGTATACTAATCATAAAGCCTTATAGTACTCTGGAAGTCAACATAAGTTAAACCAGAGACATATGAAGTGGGTTGAGTACTTGCAAAGTTTCACATTTTTTTAACAAATGTGAAACTTTGCAAGTACTCAACCCACTTCATATGTCTCTGGTTTAACTTATGTTGACTTTCAGAGTACTATAAGGCTTTATGATTAGTATACAACACAAACTCTTTAGGAATAAAATAATGTCTCCACTTCTTCAATGCTTGAAAAATAGCATAAAACTCTTGATCATACACATAATACTTCCTTTTACCATCATTCAATTTCTCACTAAAGAAAGAAACACTTTTACCTTCTTGACTCAATATAGTTCCTATTGCACTACCACTTGCATCACATTCAACTTGAAATACCTTATTGAAATCAGGAAAAGGCAATATAGGTAACTCAACAACCTTCCATTTCAAAGTCTCAAAAATGTTATCATCTCCATGTGTCCACTTGAAATTCTATTTGTCTCCTCTCATTGTCTCAGTAATAGCATTACAAACATAACTAACATTCCTTATAAACTTCCTGTAAAAACTATCCAAACTATGAAATAATCTTACCTCACCCACATTCTGAAGTGTAGGCCATTCCAAAATTTCTTTAACCTTCTTAGAGTCCATTCTCAAACCATCAACTAAAATCATAAATCTTAAATACACAATCTCTTCTTGCATAAAAGAACACTTTTTCAATTTAATCATCAACTTTTCCTCTTTCAATCTCTAAAATACTTGTATAACATGCTCAAGATGTTCTTCCTTAGTCTTACTACATATTAGAATATCATCCAAATTAACAATGATAAACATTCCCAAAAATCTCTTGAGAACCTCATTCATCAACCTCATGAAAGTACTAGGTGCATTAGTCAAACCAAAAGGCTTACCAACCATTCATACAAACCATCTTTTGTCTTCAAAGAAGTCTTTCATTCATCACCTTCTCTGATTCTGATATGATGATAACCAATCTTCAAATAAATCTTGATAAAATACTTTGCTCCACTCAAACAATTAATTATTTCATCCATCCTTGGCATAGGAGACCTATATTTCATTGTGATCTTGTTGATAGTTGTGGAATCATTACATATTGTCCACTCTCTATTCTTCTTAGATGCTAATACAATAGGTACAACACATGAACTCCAACGTTCTCTGATCAAACCTTTCTACAACAACTCATGCACTTGTTTGTTAAGTTCTTCATTTTTAGTAGATCCCAATCTATATGGGGCTTTATTCAACAAACTAGCTCCAAGAATCAAATCCATGCAATGACTTATAATTCTCATTGGAGGTAAACCATTGGGTATATCCTCTACGACCATATCTTTATAGAAATTCAATAATTTTGTAATTTCCACTAGTACTCTATCAATACAACCCATTTCTACTGTCACTTGGTTACCACTAACTTATGTCACTCAGTCGACTGACACTTGGTTAACACTATTTTTTGACACTTGATTACTTTGACACAACTAGGTATCCTACAAATTATAGAGAAGTAGATTTGATTTTTCTTCATTTCCTTTTCAAATTTCTTTCCATTAACCATGCAAATTCTCATAGTAGTACAATTAAAGTCATATAGACTTTTAATCAAAGGCAATAATATTTTCTTTCTCCCATTCACCCAAAGAGTATATTGAGTCAATCTTCCATCATGTATATCATATCTATCATATTTAGAAGCTTTACCCAATAGAATATGACAACAATCCATAGGCATAATATCACACAAAAATTTATCAAAATAATGTCCAATCTTGAACTTCACAATATATTGTTCACTTACCAAGATTTGATGCTCATCTTTGATCCATGAAATATGATAAGGTTTAGGATGCTTCAACCTCTGCAACTAAGGTTTCTGAAGAGGATGCTTTGCTTTTGTCTTTAGAAAGTGTTTATGATTCATGGGTTTTAGATTCTAGTGCTTCATTTCATGCTACACCTCATAGAGGTTATTTCATTGATTATGTCCAAGTGGATTTTAGGCTTGTTTATTTGGGGGATAATAAACCTTGTTAAATTGCTGGAAAGGGAAAAATTAAGATTAAGTTGCAGAATGGGAACCATTGGCTACTACATGAGGTAAGAAATGTTCCAAGGCTGAGTAGGAATTTAATTTCAGTAGGACAACATGGTGATGAGGGTTGTGTAGTTACTTTTAATGATAAAAATTGGAAGGTTTCAAAAGGCTCCCTTATAGTAACAAAAGGTGTGAAAGTAATCATCGTATATCTTTGTACATGTTATATTGTTCCTTCTACTTTTATTTTTTTAGAGAAAACTGAATGTTTAGGAACAATTGGTGCAGTTGAGCAGGGAGAACAAATAGCTATTGTAGATTTTGATATAGCATTATGGCACAACAAACTTGGGCACATGAGTGAGAAATATATGAAAGTACTTCATTCAAAGAAAGTTTTACCAGGTTTGAAATGTGTTAATATGGATTTTTGTGAAATTTGTGTGCATGGAAAAAAAAAAGAGAGTGAGTTTTGCAAAGACTAGGAAGGAAAATAAAAGGGAGAAATTAGAGCTTGTGCATACCGATGTATGAGGACCGGCTTAGGTATCTTCCCTTGGTGGGTCTCATTACTATGTTACATTTATTGATGATGCAACTAGAAAAGTATGGGTTTATTTCCTTAGATAGAAATCTGATGTATTTCAAACTTTTAAGAAATGAAAATGCTTGGTTGAAAATGAGACTGGTAAAAAATTAAAATGTCTCAAATTTGATAATGGTGGTGAGTATTGTAGTCATGAATTTGAAGATTATTGCTCCACTAATGGTATTCGTAGATAATAAACTATTCCAAGGACTCCACGAAAAAATGGAGTGGTTGAATGCATGAACAGGACTATAATGGAACGTCCAAGGAGCATGAGGTTGCATGTTGGGTCGCCCTTACACAAGTGGGAAAAGGCTATCAATACTACTACATATTTGATTAATAGAGGTCCCTCTACTCCTTTGGGCTATGGTATTCTAGAGGAGGCATGGATTGGTAAGAAGGTGAGTTATTCTTTTCTCAAAACTTTCGGTTGTGAAGCATTTTCTGACATAGATTCTAAAAATAGAACCAAGATAGAAGCTAAGTCAAAGAAATGTGTATTTGTTGGATATGGCATTAATGAGTTTGGTTATAGGCTTTGGAATTTTAAAAATCATAAAATTGTAAGAAGCATGGATGTCATATTCAATGAGAAAGTGTTGTACAAAGATTTGTTGCAGCAACATGAGAAGAAAGAAGATGATTATGTAGTGCTAGATGATACTCCAAAAGCTTATGTTTTAGCCATTCCTCATGATGTGCAACAATCACAACAAAAAATACCACACACACTAGTGAATGTTAGACAGTCAACAAGGAAAATGAGACCTCCATAAAGATTTTCTCTCTCTTTGTATTTTATTTTACTTAATAATGTTGGTGAACCCAAAAGTTATGATGAAGCTATGTAGGTGGATACTAAGATTCAGTGGGAGTTTGCAATGAAAGATGAAATGGACTCTTTGCTGAAGAATAAGACATGGGATTTGTGCAAGTTTCCTATAGATAAAAAAACTTTATAGAATAAGTGGATTTATAGGTTAAAAGAAGAGGATGGAGGTAGACAAAGATTTAAAGCTAGGTTAGTTGTAAAAGGATTTGCATAGAAAAAGGGAATTGATTTTGATGAGATATTTTCTCCTATTGTTAAAATGACTTCTATCCATATTGTTTTAAGTCTAGTGGCTATTGAAGATTTTCATTTAGAGCAATTGGATGTTAAAATAGCCTTTCTTCATGGTGATTTGGATGAAGAGATATATATGGCTCAGCCACAGGGATTTCCTTAGTGTACAAATTGAAAAAAAGTTTATATGGCTTCAAACAAGCACCTCAGAAATGGTATATAAAATTTGATAGTTTTATGCATGATCATGGTTATAGTAGGTGTCATTCAGACCATTGTGTCTACTTTAAGAGGTTGGATGATGATAGCTACATTATTTTATGTTTATATGTTGATGATATGCTTGTAGCTGGGTCTAACATGGATCACATTAAGGGGCTAAAAAGCCAATTAGCACATGCATTTTCTATGAAGGATTTGGGGGCAGAAAAACAAATCCTTGGTATGAAAATTTGCAAAGATAGAAAAAATAGAACATTGACACTATCTTAGGTTGATTATGTTGATAAGGTGTTGCAATGTTTCTTTATGGAGAATGCTAAAGCTGTCAACACACATTTACCTAGTCATTTGATATTGACTAAGGAGATGAGTCCCAAGACACAAGAAGAGGAGGATAAGATGTCCAAGGCACCCTATGCTTCAACTGTAGGAAGCTTGATGTATGCTATGGTATGTACTAGGCCAGATATTGCACATGCAGTGGGAGTTTTTAGCAGGTATATGCCTCATCTAGGAATTGAGCATTGGCATGTAGTCAAATAGATTCTCAGATATTTGAGAGGAACATCCAATAATTGTTTACACATTGGGGGCTCTACTATTGATTTACAAGGCTATGTTGACTTAGATTTGGCAAGGGATATTAATACTAGGTGGAGTAATATAGGTTACGTCTTTACTTTTGGTGGGGTAGTCGTGAGCTGGGTTTCTAGGTTACAAAAGGTTAATGCTTTATCCACTATAGAGGTAGAGTATGTAGCTACTACAGAGGTAGCCAAGGAGAAGATATTGTTTCAATTCTTCTTGCAAGAATTGAGACATCCTCACAAGGATAATTATTTGTTCACAGATAGTCAAAGTGTCATTCATCTTGCAAAGAATTTAGCTCTACATTCAAAGACCAAACACATATAGTTGCAGTACCATTTCATTCAGTCAATTTTGGAGGATGGATAGTTAAATTTGGAGAAGATATATACAAATGACAATCCAACAGATATGTTGAGAAAGGTAGTAACAAGGGAGAAGCTAAACTCCTCTTCAGCTTTGGTTGGTCTTCTAGACTAAATATGAATAAAAGAATAGTAGAGTCCAGGGTGGTTTGATCTAGTGGGAGCCCCATGTGGTAGTGGTATTACTAAAAGATCAATCTCCAAGTGGAAGATTGTTGTTTAGTGTGGAGCCTAATCACTCTCCAAGTGGGAGATTGTTAGATTGTGGTGACTGATCAAGAAAGTACTGTACATACTTCATAAATTAAAAAAAATTGGGCCCTATTTTATCTAGATTTTAGACCGACATGTAATTATTAATTATAACCATAAAGTGGTTCAAATACTTGTATAAAAGGGCTTAGGGTTAGAGATTGTTTCATAAAGTGTGATGCAAAATTGGTTCTTATGGTGGTATTGAGCTATAAGGGATTACAGATTGTAATCAAATTGTAATCATTGGATCATAAAAATATTGGACTTGCTATTTGGTGGATGTAGCCTAGGGATTGGGTGAACCACATTAAATCTTGGTGCCTTGTGTTCTTTTCTGTGTGATCTATTATTGTTTTTTATTGGTTATATTTGCATGTAATTTCTATTTATGTCCATGATTTAATCCTAACATTTTTCTCAACTTCATCATCCACATGCCCAAATTTGATGTCCAATCTATAGAATTCCTCATTATACTCCTTCATAGTCATGTCTCTTTGTCTCAAATTTTGCATCTTTCTTAAATATATAACTTAGTAATTACCAAGAAGAAACATGTTCTTTACTTTGTTCATAATTTTTGGCCAAGTCTAATCTTCTCCTTTCCTCTCCTTTGTGTATTAGTTTGCAAATGCTCCCACCATGATGAAACATGACTTTTCAACCTAGTACCTACAATTTTCACCTTCCTATTATTAGGAGTGTTTTCATACTCAAATAAATTCTCCATTTTAGAGATCCAACCCAACACAAGATTGGTATCTAATTTTTCATCATAAGGAACAACTTCTATAGTAGGTTTTGAATTTTTCCTATATAATACTCTCAACAATCTTGCCTCATCTTGATCTTTTTTGGGTTCTAGATTAGGGTCTAGTGTTGCTACTTCATCATCACTTACATCATAAAGATGCTCTCCTCTCCTTTGGGTTATCTCTATAGAATCTAATCTAGCTATAATTTGTCTCAATGTACCCAATATGAAATTGTCAATATTTTCTCTACCTTGAACCATCTTTACAATTAGGTTTGTACAAGACAATAAACCTCTGCAAGTTATAGGTCAAATCTATAGATCTACAACCCTACAACCAAATTCACTTAGGGTTATACATGATCCAATCTCCACAAGGATGAACCTCAAGCTCTAATACTACCTGACATAGGGGAAGACATGAGATAACTAGGGCTAAAGGCACATCCAATGATCAAGGCCACTTGCAAGAGTAAACACAATGGAAAACAACACAAAGAACAACAACCAAAGGAGATAGAAGAGCCCAAATGCTTTTATAGAGTCATCAAATCATTAATATACATGCTCAACTATAAGGTCTTCTAGGTTATGGAAAACATTAATATTCAAACTTCAATATTCAATGATAAATTTTACCTTCCAACTTTACTTTTGCTCTTCCTAATCTAACATCTCTCATACCTAAGACTCTACGCAAGACCCCTTTATATACTTGCACAACCACAAGTTGGTCTATTAAAAAGACCAACTAAATAAAACATTACATTAAATGAAAACCAAGCCACAAGTTGGCTCCTAAAAAATACACATCATGAAATTGAATAAGCAAGATCAACCCAAATTGGAACTAGTCATAGACAACTTGGTCAAGGAAGACTCAAAAAAATATAGGCATTTGCAAAGCTTGGCACATAAAAAAGCTCAAAAATCCATAGAGGAGTCGGCAACCAAAGAAAACTTAGCAACCATAGAGAACCTAGAAACCAAAGAGAACTCAAAATGAATTGTGAACTTGGCAACCAATGAGAACTTGACAATAACTTTGAACTCAGAAACCAAAGAGAACTCAACATCAACTATAAACTTGATAGCCAAAGAGAACTTGACAACAACTAAAAACTCAAAAGCCAAAGAGAACTCAGTAACAAATAAGGAACTTAGCAAACATGTATGATAGCAATGCAACCCAAGATGCTCTCGTATCACAAAAGGAATCTAAAATAACTATAGATAATATCTTCATCATATATGCCATAATAAAACCATACAATCTATTTTAATCAAGGACACAAACACATCTGAGCAAGATCATACCAAAAAACCATGCTCTTTCCTGATATTTGATTGGCAAAAATTTATTAAAACACTCAAAATATAGAATCTTTATTTAAACTCTTGTGAGGTTGAAACTACTCTGAAACATCCTAAAAGGTATAACATAAAATATAACTCAAAGTATAAGTGATACTTAAATGATACATTTTATAATTTTTCCTACTTTTGAAATGGATCTTAGAAAATCAACTTGACAAAGCCAACATGTAGATCTAAGGACTAAATTCATGAACTTCAATGCAACATATTATACAATGTAATGCTAGAAAAAAATAAAATGTGAAATGATACGATGAAATAAAATATCATATTATTAAACTCCAATAAAAAAATTGATAAAGAACTTAAAATTCATATAATTAAAGTAATTTCATTATATGATGAAACTCCAATATAGGAATACAATGAATCTTAAATAGGGATATGATGAAAATATGATAGGGATATGATGAAAAAATCCAACACATTGAAACTCCAATATGCTAAAACTCCACTATGGGTATAATACAACTCTTTCATCATAAAAGAAGGGGTTTTGACTTGAGTTGGAAGACTAGAAACATTAAATACATATAAAGTTTAGAAGGGTTTTTTGATCATATATGTGCATGGTATAAGATCTAAGAGAAGGTTTGGATGCCTCCAATCCTTTCTAGATCAAATGACATGCTAAGGGTGATCTTTAGATGAACCCAAAATATGACTTATTATAATGGACTCAAAGTAAATACTCACAAAAACAAGACTCTTAAAAACACAAAGGTTTTGAACCCTCAAAAATAATAAAACAAATTAATAATCCATATAACATGATAACACATATAACCACATATTTTTACAAGTCCAAGAAGGCAACTCCTTTCTAGAAGTCCTTAATTCCTTTTTCAAAAAAAAAACACATAGTATGAAAAATAGAACACTTTCTCAATTTCCAATTATTATTATAATTCTACTACATTCCTTATTTTGATTATATTTCAAGTATATACATACATACTAGTACATACATACATACATAGATATATATATGTGTGTGTGTGTGTGTGTGTGTGTGTGTGTGTGTGTGTGTGTGTGTGCATATGTATATATATATGTGCATACATACATACATACATATAGATATATATATATATATGTATGTATGTATGTATGTATGTGTATACACACACACACACACACACACACACACACACACACACATACATACATATATGCCTCATGAAATCCTATAGAGATGTTCCTCTATAATATGATTGATTCCAACTCTAATTTCCTCTTACAAGCCCCACAAATCCTCACGTTATTCTCTAGCACTCAAAGAGCCCTTGCTAACAAAAAATCCCAATGTTCTAATCAATTTCTAGTCAATTCCCAACCTACTACCTTATTCCTAATCCTATGTCCCCCAAACTATAAGAAGGGTCCCCTATAAATAGATGTTTGATCAGTTCTAGAGGTTATGCAGGTTTCTTCCCACCTAACACCTCCCTAAAGTTAATAAATTATATTTAATTAAATAAAATAATATTTTAATTAACTTAAATATAGCTTACCTTAAGTCAAACTAACTTCCCTCCTATATTTACTACCTAACCAAATATAAATAATAATATGCCAAACATAATCATTTCATAAATTATATGTGTATATATGTATTTATGTATATGTATATATAAACATATATATACATATACATTTATGTATGAATATATATATGTATGTATGTATACATATCTTTATATATATATAAATATAAATATATATATATATATATAGATATAGATATCTACATATATCTATGTATATATATACATAGATACACACATAAGCATATACATATATGCATATATGTATGTGTGTGTGTCAGATAATGGGGTAAGGTTCTCAAGAAAATACTTACCTCATGGGTAATTTGGGGCCCCTCACAAACATGAAGCCTTGAGTTCCACTTCCCTCCCCAACATATCTTAAAAAGAATTTTAGGAGGGAATATATGGATTATATAATAGATTTTAGTCTATTTTATCATTTTCTTATCTTTTATAATATTGATTTACTTTTATTTCAATTTTTGTTAATACACATCTTTGTAATCAGATTTAACTTAGCATTAATTTATAAAACTCACACACACACACACACACACACACACACATATTTATATGGGTATGCTTATACATACGCACCCATATTATATACTTATTTATACATCATTACAAGAAGGACCATTAAACTATATAATAGCAATATCCTCAAGAAGAAGAGTCAAAAGACATAAGAAATATAAATCAAACCCCTAAAGATTTTTAAAAAGGAGAGAACAATCATGTATAAAGATAACCAATCCACCCACATGGATCAAAGTAGCTACCATAACATGAGTCTAAGGCTATTGAGTTTCCATGTTGTGAACCTTGGGATCATCTCCTAATCAACAACTTTTCAAGGATTTTTAAGAAATACTTAGACAAGTATAGATATGTGGAGTTAATGCCTAGTACCTAAACATTCTTGCATCACCAAATGACAACATACACCTTTACAATCACACACACATGTGCGCATACATCTTTGACAACCAAAGAGTAAACATTTACCAAAAATGTTATCCTTTAAACAATAGAAAGGTACTATCTGAAACCTATAACCATATGATAAAAAAAATTCATTGGTAATTATGATAATGAAAATATAGGAGTCCATATCTAATAAATATTGTCATCCAAATCTAAACATAATAGATTTCATGGTTAGGATAGTTATTATTAAAAGATGAATCATCAAGCAAATAGGCAATTTTAGATATCATTGTAGATCACAATGACCAATTTTTACTATGTAATATTCATGGTTCTAATTATAAATCATATTATTGACCCCAATCATGCATTATCCCCTTAGTCAAGGGGCTTAACAAGCACAAACATACCACTGTTAGGTTGGATGATAGAATATGTCACTTAGAATCAAGCACCTACACAAACATGTACCTTCAAACAACCCTAGTGATATAATTAGATCTTTTAGTAGTCCCAATTATAAGTTAGGATAAGAGGGCATTAGAAAAAAACACCTACATTAGAAGACTTATCTAATCTTGAATGACATTTCATTAGAAGAAAAGAGATTGAAAGAGTATTATGACCGAGAGAAATACATTTCCTCATTAATGGAGTACAATAGAGTTTGAAGAAAGATAGTTTCCCTTTGTATATACATCCATGTTGAGAAAACCCTCATTAGAAAATTTTACTATTAAAGCATCATAAATTTTAGCTATCCTTCATTTGTAAAACATGTATATACATAGAGGATGGAAATCAATTTAAATATTCATATACAATTCATAATCTACTCCTTGATATTTCCATTTAAGGTCTGATTAGTATACATACAACCTTTCATTCTCAATAGGTGAGTATATATGAATTATTGAATTTTTTTGAGGTCTTGTTAAGATCCATCCTTATATATAATTTATAACAATATTAATTATTAAGAAGCAATAACTTTTTAAAATATTTTCAAAGTAGATATTATCAATCCAAATTCTAATTGGAAGTTTGAGATCAAATAAAAAAAGACATGATTGGAGGACATTACAATGTAAAACATATATTTTTTGGTTTTCACTTATGGAAAAATATTTGTAAAAATTATGAAACACATGGGTGCATACACATGGATATATTGCAAATTGTTTCTTTTTTTCATTTAAGAAAAGAAAATTATTAGCCAGCTTCTTTATGTATAATGTAGATGCTAAATCATTATCATACTTTCCATGCATTTAGATAGTTTTATTTCTATCAAACTATTCATCTTGAAGTACTTTTGAATAGGTGTTTAAAATAATACAAACACAAAAAGTTATAAATCATTGAATATTATCTATAATGTATTGAATGATAAGAGTACATTTTCATTGATTTTGGGCTTGTATATTGTTTGTATTGAAATGGTGAATCATAATTTATGATCGATTGATTATTTACATTTAATGTCTATATTATGAATAGTGAGGCAAACATATATCCTAGATTACTTTGAGTATGGAGTAACCAAATAAAACTTTATATTCAAATGAACAAAAAGTAATACTAACTAGAGTATAAAAGAGCATATAGAAAAATAAAACTAGAACAAATAATGGATGTAAAAGAGAAGATCAAATAAATAAAAAATGAAGTAATGAAAAGGTATGGATGGAAATAAATGTAGTTGTTAGTCAATCATTTCGAAGATTCTTCAAGAACACAAGGAAATTCATGCAATGACAAAATACAATTTACAAATATTGAACAACCAAATAGTACAAATGGAATTCGTGAAAATATTGAATCACTCAATAACAAAAGGAATTTAAATCTTCAATTTATTAGATTCTAAACAAAATATGAACATTTTATTAAAGGCCAAGATGTTCCACATACTAAACAATAATCCAAACAAATTACTATTGACTAATTTTCAAAATATTCAATCCACATTTTGTGGACACTTAAATGCATAAACTTCCACATCAATATATTATATATGTGATGTAGTGCCTGACTCTAGTTTGCATTTTTGTTATCATTGCTAAACTTTTTTAGACTAGACTTATGCTTATGATTAGTGGCATTATTTTAAGATTATTAGATATTGTTTTACATTCAGTTGATTATATAATGAGATTACTTGGTACTCTATATTTCCTGTATGCATGATGATTATTACAGTGTTTTTAGTTATTGATGATGATGAGTTAGATGGATCATTATGTGTATTCTTATGGATACTTACCCCATGCTACATGTGCATGGACTACATGTTTTTTTTTCTTTATGTATGGCATTTCTTATGTGGTTAAGGAAGGGAGTCATAGTCACCTGCTAGTTGAGATCTACACGATGCACCACTTCCTACCATTGCCTATTTAGCTTAGAATATTGTGTTTTTACATGTGTGGATTTTATACCTTGAATTGTCAGGATGTGGATACCCAGTCATATTATCTCAATGGTAAGAGAGGGGAGATAAGTTCTTAAGTCCAAATCCTAAACCTTTAAGCCATTTGTCCTAATTGAAAATTAGGACAAGTATCCAAGTTGAGTACCCTCTGAATGTGTCAAATGATGTTGATTCGTGATTATAGCCCTTTAGTTTGATTTTGAATGTGTTTTTCTATGATGGGTTTTTGTATGTTATTTTATGAGTCTTTGGTGAATTTTCTACTAATTAAGTCTAATTAAAAGATTAAATTAATGATCTAATTTAATGGAAAATTATTATAAAATTTTAATATTTAATTATATTTAATTAATTGGGAAATTAATTAAATAAAAAGAATTAAATTTGAAGATAAAATTTATAAGAATAAATTTAGAACATGATAATATTTATTTAATTTAATAATAATAAATTTAAAGCTCATTTTAAATAAATTCTAAATATTATTATTATTTAAGTTAATAAATATTTTATTAATTAAGTTTTGAAAATAAATTAAAAAGTGAAAAGAAATTAATTTAAAAAGATAAAACAAGTAAATTTAATTAGAGTTGCATAATGCGTGCATGAGAATTTAATAAAATAATTGAAAGCAAAGTCAAGAAAAAATTAAATAAAGTTATTTAATTAATTCATTTGATGTGCATGAAAAGATAAATGAAAATTAATTTAAAAGTTGAGTCTGGTGAGCAGAGAGTTCTCTCGGGTGAACGCATAATTAGTGCCCCAATTTGAGGAGAAAACTCCTTATCACCAATTGAAGGTTCATTTTGAGGGACACAAACTTTGGGAGTGAATTTTCGAAGAGGGAGGAATTTTTAAGAAAAGAGAAGGTTTCGTGATGAAGGATTTCTCTTCAATCTTCTTGGACGTAGTGATTAGCATCAGTGTCTAGGAAGATGCTTGTGACTATTCACACAATTTAATTACGCAATTTCTCTTTCTTATTTTCTTCATGCTTGTGGATTGTAAATTCAAATTCTCTGTGATGAACCCTTAAATGTTTCAATATTGTAAATTATTAAATGCTTGCCAATATCTTCTGCATACGTGGAGATTAGAAAAGTAATAAAAAATTCTCATTTTTCTAGATTAAAGAAATTAGAATTTAATTTGGGAAGGGTTTGAATTAAAAATGAAAATTATAGATTGAAAATTCGAATGGTTAATAATATTTTCTCTATTAGATTATATTTGTAAATGTTTATAAGAAAAATTAATTAAAAATTAATTATTTATAAAATATATATAATAATAAACATATATTATTAAACTTAAAAATAAGGGGGATTGTTTTTAATAAAAAAAAATTATTTTCAAAAGGAGGCAAATTTAATTTAATTTAAAAGTTAAAAAAAATAAAATAATAATGATTGGAGGTGGGGGCCACAACCCCCCCACCCCCCTTTTCTGATGCCGTCAACAGTCACTGCTGGCATATGGATTGCATCAGTAGGCGTGCCATGCACAACAACCATCTGTAGCCTTTAAAAGGCCTGCGTTTTTTGTTTTAAACAAATCATTGTTTTAATATATAATTTAATTTTTAATAATTTTCAATTCATTTCAAATTTTATTTAATTTAAATTGTATTATATTTACATTATTATTTATTAATAATTTATTATTAAATTTATATTATTAATTATTAATAATTTAATTAGTAATTTATATTAATTTTTTTATTATTAAATGGATTATTAATGAATGTAATATAGCTTTATTAATTATTAATCTAATTAAACTTGATTTAATTAAGATTTATTAATAATGAAAGTTATTAATGAGGTTGTAAATTTAATTATTGTTGTTAGAAATTAATAATATTGATTTTAATAGAATTGTAATTATTTTATTTAAAATTATTAATGGTTATTTTTACAACTTAAATAAATGACTACCCTCAAGTTATTCTTTTAAGAAATTGACTTTTATCATGAGGGTAACTTTATATATTTGGGTCGAATAAATGAATGGATTATTATGTGGAATACACTGAGAATCTTATACACTTAAAATATACTTTGAAACAAAAATTGAAACCTTGTATTTAACCCAACCATGTGATTTAAAACAAACCAAAACATGTTCTTGCATCTTGTTTCTTATGCTATCTGTGTTTGGGGTTAACTAGATTGTTGACTAGTTATAGGACGTCTACTAGAGGCTCAGGGATTTTTGTGAGTGTGGTATCATGCTGACTCGATCTTGATTACTTTTACTTAACCATGGTATGTGATGGTATGCTCTTTGTTGAGTGGGTTTATATCATTGGTTACTATGTTTTAATGCCTTGTGGGATGGCAAGATTTATGCTACAAGATATCTGACTTAACCATTTATGAGTCCTCGATCAGTTATATTTGGGTTGCTTTCAAGTTTCTTTGAGAGGACTAAAGTATTTTCTATGTTCTTGATGATGTCATGTTGTGACATGTTGGACTTAACCATTTTGAGTTTTTGATCGATATTATTGGGATGCTTTCTAGTTGCTCGTTGAGGACTAATGGATATTGTGATTTATCTTTGATGCTTTCTAGTTGCTTGTAGGAACTGATGTGATTATTATGATTATCTTTATGATGCTTTCCAATCACTTGTGTATGACTGAGGTGATTTTTATATGATTTTGGATTTGTACTTTTATGAGCCTAGGGTAGGTTATCTACTTGTAGAGTCAGGAAGTGGCTTATAATGGGGGTCAGGGCCCTAGGTGGCTGCCAAGGTAACTCATTGTAAGTTTTTTAATAAGTGAAAACATTATGGATTAAAATGAACCTTATAAGAGTCTTGCATTTTCTTGCCCATTCCTCTAGTGCTAGTACAAAATAGGATGGGAGTAGAGAGAATTCTTGGTTGTGACCTTGCATTGCATAGTATGCCTTGTTAGTACAAGAGGATACTAGTGGCCATAGTGGGATCACTAGGGACTCGAGAGTCCAAAGGGACTACTCGGGTAATTCTGATTGTGATTCATGCAATGACACTTGCCCACTTACATAGTAGGTTTCCTACATGTCTTGTGTGCCTCTAGGAACTAGATGTCGATCTATTTTAGAACCTTTGAGTTAGATTTCTTTTAGGATTTCTTGAACTTAGAGAGTATATTGTTATTTGGTTTGATATCCTATTTTTGACTTGAGACTATCTCCTCAGCATGGTGGGTGTGGACCTATGGGTGCCACATGGTTGGGAGGCATAGCTACCTACACCACTGCTAGGGACTAGTGTATAGAGATAGTCTATTTTCCTAGTGTGACCATTTCTAAATGTGTTCACTTAGTACTTCAAGTTCTAGAGTATGCCCTCTTGTGATTTATGCTTTCATTGGTATGCTTGTTTATCATGTTTAGATGATGTTATTTACTGACACATTTCCTCATATTGATGATTAGCATGTGATAGGTGATGTTATCTACTTTGTAGAATCATCTTATGCTTTATTCTAGCATGTTAGATTTACTTATGCTTAGGTTGTAGCATGTTTTAGTAGTGACATCCCTATTACAATAGTACCAACAATCTAATTGATAGCTTGGGATGCTACGCTTGAGGGATGGCTAGGGCCCACGATGGTCTTATGATGCTATTAATGGTTGGGAGGAACCATGTACTTAGTTAGTTGTGTTTGATGATGGATAGATGTATTTTATAATGGATGTTATATCTTTTATGATGGATGGATTTATCATGTATGGTGGATGGTTTCATTTATTTATTATACTTGTGTCATGGATGTAAAGATGATGATGTATTTCTATTTCTACAAATGTATATTCTTTTAAGCCTTTCATACCCTATGACATGTATAGTGGATGATTGAGCATTTCGAATTTTATTTGCCAAGAGGCATTCGAAACAAATGTATATTATGGACATTGGACTTTATAGTTATTCTTCCATGTGGATGTGATGGTTGATAGACTTAGCTTTAATTAAATTTAAATGTAATTCAACATCATGGGATCCTTAAGAAATGTAACCTGTTATGTATGCTTATAGTTGATTGTGTGTTGTTGCTTCTGCTACTATATGTTTGATGTGTATGTTTTATCTTTCTTGTTTAAAAAAAAAAGTTTGGAAAACTTAGTAAAACTTTAGGTTAATTCTTTTGGATCCCTTAGCGGGGCATTACATGTGAAGAACATACATATGAACAAAGTTTGTCAGTAACTTAGAGGGTCTAGTTTGCTAGATGTAAACAAGAAAAATGGCTCCATGGATTCTTGATTATCATGAACAACATGAAACCTAGATCACAAGCTCTTGAACTCTAATATTATATTCAAATAGAATAAATATGAACATATTTTATACTAATATTTCAAGTCACCAATGCAAAAGGTAGCCAGTAAAAATATATGGGTAACACAATTAGTTTCTAACAACACATAATGTATAGAAACTAGATTCTTCTGCTCTATTAGTGAAATCCCTATTACTATTGGTAGAATGAAAGACTAACATGGAAGTACCTTTGAGTTAAAAATCAATAGAAATTATTTTTATGGACCATTAAAATAAAACTTTATGCACAAAATTTTTTTTTAGATGTGACAATTGATTTGAATATACCCAATAATTTATCACCAAATTACGAATGAGAGTATTTTTGAAAAAAATGAAAAAAAGGTATATGGAATTTGATTATGATACATAAGAAGTAATATTTTATAGGCTACTTAAAATATTTGAATAAAATAATAGTATTGATCACTATACATCAATAGACTCAAAACCAATAAATGCATAACAAGAGATGGAGTTGATTTGTGCATCTATGAACAACACACATACAATCCAATGGTGATGATTGATTTCCCACCTATCATTTATTCTCTAATATATGCATATTTTACTCCAATATTTGTGTAACATTATGTCCCAATAGTTAATGTTGTAATAACCTAAAATTAGTCCTTTAAAATAGATGCCCCTAATCTTAATTATCAATAAAAATCTTCAAATTCCTAACCAAAAAAGCACGTCATTTTCTATCAATTCATCTAATTTAAAAATCACAATTGCATAAATCATCACATTTGCAATTATCTTCAAATATTCATTTGTTCCTAAATATAGGGGGCGATCCCAATAATAGTGGGTATCACTTTTTTAAAGATCAATTTTGACACTAAAATCAACATTTTTGAAACAAACCTCACATTTGAGTGACTATATCTCTAAAAATATGAATAATTTAAAGATGATGTAAACTAGTGATTTATAGAACTTTGTGCCTACTTTGTAACCATATTTTTTAATAAATAAAAAGATTATTTAAATCAAATTTTTATTCTCCCCCAAAAGGTGGTATATATGAAAAATCAATATTTTTAAAGAGTGACAACCATTTTACGAGCATAACTTTTTTCTAGAAATGATAATGAGGTAATTCTTTTGGTGTTGGATTTGTAACATCAATATCTAAAGGATCCATTTGGTTGAATATTGTATAGTTTATGAAGTTTTGAAGAGACATCAATCATAATTCAAAGATACAATAATCTTGACAAGAATAACTTGAACTCAATATATCATAAATCAAATTTTCTTTTTTTAGTAGAAAGCTATCTGAGTATCCTATTTCCCTGAGATTCTTCAATTTTTTTAAAAACCTAATTTAAAATTTTTCACGAAGTGTCAAAGTTAGTTGATGTTCAATCATTAATCAACCTATAATGAGTTAAACTCATATTTGAAAGTCTTAATGAATATAATATGTATTAAAATTATAGTCGTTGGAAAGCTCACTCTAAGAAGCACAATTTGATATTTATTGATTTATAGTAGGAGATCATTTGATCCCAATTTTGAGGATCAAAACTCCATTCATTTCTTTTTTTCTAAGAAAATAGTAAACTTTAAAAAAAAGCATATATTCACATGAATATATTTGCCAAAAAATTGGCAAATTTAAAGTGAAAATAGTAACATACATTCGTGTAAATGTGTCTATTTATATTTAATTATGTTCACATGAACATGAATGTAGGGAATGTTAGTATGAACATTTCCTTAATGTTTGCATGAACAATTGAAAATTAGAAATTGGAATTTCCATCCATTTCTAATTTTGTTTACACCACAAAAGTGGCACCCATTATTGTGGGATCACCCGTAGATATTAATTGACAAATAAATAAGAATTAATAAATAAATTAAATTAAATATCTTAGCACATTAATTAAATTGAATTGAATTTCTCAAAAACATCAATTATTGAACTAAATATTCAAAAGTTGATAAAATCAATTAAAATAAGATAAATAATTCAATTATTCTTCAAAAATTTATTAAAAATAAGAAAGACCCAATTTTGAGGAAAAACTTAAGTTTGCATAAAAATAGTAATCATAAAAGAAAAGAAAAGAAATAAAACTGTATGTAAAAATCATGTGGACAATTGACTCAAAAATATGAAAAAAGGATTGCACTATTAACTACGACTCTAAAATTAGAGGTGTTAGTTAACTCCCTTATCTCTTAATATATTTCTATTATAGAGAAGTGAATTGTACTTCAACCTCTTAAAATAATTGATCAACATGAGGTACATGAATTTTAACTCATCTTTAACTCACCTTTGGATCAATCTCAATTGTTAGTTTATCTAGGGTTTCTATAAAATAAGGCTTCGTACCTCTTATTTATCATGCACAATTGAAGAGTAAGGAGATTTTATCAAAATTTCTCTTGCAATGTTGTGCATCACTTTTGAAGAAATTCTTATTTTCTTATTAATTTTCATATAGATTAATTCATCTTATTATTACATACAAAATACAAAAAATAAGATTAATTTGCATTCATTTAAAATCCTTCATTCTATTATTGTATATAGTTATTGATAACTTTAGAACCTAAGAGTATTTATACTCATTTTTTATAGGAGACAATAGATAGATTTGTTGTCTTTTCATGGTTACTTATGTGATAGTCTTATGTGACTATCTTGGCATCTAATGATATATTGAAGTGTTGTATTACAACCATAGGAACCAATATTCACACACATGTTTCTGCTACCCATTATGAGGCTGAAAAAAACAATTTTTTAGCCTCATATTCATTAAATTCTTGGATCTTTATTGGATTTATGTACCTTTTTTACAAACTATTATCTAGAAGGAGATCTAGTCTCATAGAAAAATTCACCACTCCACTTGTGTTGTGCTATTATAGATCCTATCTCATACGAGTGATTAGAAATTCTATACTATCACCTACTACTAGATCTTGTATTGTACAAAAAAATATTTCATAATTTGGTAATAGTAGTTTTTTATACAAGTTTTCATATTAGTCTTCTATTGTTTCACAGATAGAGGGGAATTTCCATGGTTTTTATTTGAGAATGTGATTTTTACTAATGTTGATCCTAGAGTAGTTTCTGGGGATGATGTGATTTTTTGAGCAACTTAATGTGTGTGTTTATAGGACATTTGTCAAAAAAATCTCATACCAAAATATTGACATATATTTTAAGGATGTTTACCAAATATTCTTATAAGAAACTACCGATGATTGTGTGTAGGTTTCCTTGGGAGAACTTAAAACATCCTACCCTTTCTAGTCAATTTCTCATGAACTAGCTTAATTAGGCCTTGTGAAAACCCTTCTAGGGTCTTGATATTGAGATGGGGGAGTATTCTCTTTGTCACATGGAGGTGATGACCATGGGAAAAAAACTTGAACTCTTTATGAGATAAACTCTTTTGGGATCAAGGAAAGGTGGTGAATTACTTGACCTTTTTGTTATCTTGGGGAGCATGTTTCCTTGAGGAAAATTAGGACCTAGTAACTATTAGAATTTGTTGAGAGAGGAACTAGCTCAGTAGTGAACATGTTTTACATTCTTGGATAAAGTGAAAATAGGAGAGGATTATTCTCTTCTCCTTTTAGGAGAATAAAAAACTTAGACCCATTGGATTTGAAGTAGTCAATCCAAAAAGTCACCTTTAGAGGAGGGCCTATGTGACAAGGGAAAAATATCTCTTATAAAGACTTAAGTGGGTATACACTTTTTGCTAGTGATTCCACCCATCTATAATAAATATTTTTTTAAGACTAAAGATTCTAAAACATGTTAAATTTATTCTCTTGATTCAATATCAATGTATATCTTGAGGATTCCCTATTCATTATAATGAGTGACACTGCTCCATGCCTTTCTTGCCAAGGGTGTACACTTATAGGTGTTAGTTTAGCTAAGAGACCTCATTCTCACTTGAAATAGAACTATGAGTTAATGTGAATGGAAGCCAAGTAAATACCTTCTAAATAGTTTTTGTACACTTGAAAAGTGCACTTCTCTAAACCTTTCTATCCAAGATATTTTATAGATTGGAAAGCTTGAATGGTAGCTTAGAGCTCCCTAGTCATGGAGTGAAAGAGGCATACAAATAAGTGTAAAAAGAGCTCTTAGTTGAGCCTTAGGAACACAACCCTTGCTAGTAAACCATGACATGGGAGATTCTTTCAGCAAGAGTAAGAATTCTAGTATCAAAGGACTCTTGAGTATAAAATGCAAGAATGGAAGTATGCTAAGACGAAATGCACAATGCAACTAAGCTAAACAAATGAAAGTGTTACATCCATGCTAATTAGACTATGTGAGCTAAGCTATTGTAAAGGAACTACATTAACATGCAACTAGACTATAATGCCATATGATAAAAAAGCCATGGATGAGAGAATGTAGATAAGAAATAGAAGTTCTCCACAAAGAGCTCTCATGAATTTGAATGGTAAACCTACAACATAACAATACTCAAGAGTGTGGGATCCTTTGAGGGGGGAAAGCTCTCCCTCTTTTAAATTTGTATAGAGGTCAAGATCAAGATGAAGATGGCGGATGATCAATAGTGGAATTTGAAAAGGGGAGTGATCCATGTGCACACACAAGCCAACCAATAGAATATAAGTTGACTTGTCATATAAGACAAAAGTTTCAAAAGCCTTTTCTTTTAATTACAAAATAGGAAAAGGACTTTATGTGTGCACTTTAAGTGGGTTAGAAGAATGGGTTTTTTAAATTTAATTAAAAGGGGACATGTTCTTTTAATCAAATAATGAACTTAGGATAGCATAGTAAAACTATAGGTTATAAAAATAATAATTGATTATTAGCAATTTGGTCTAGGTAATTAATTAATTAAATTAGCCAAAATGCTAAAAAGGTGGCTAATAGTCTAGATGACCATTTTTAGGTGATTACATTTGCCCCTCTTTAACTAATGTGTGATCAATCTGGGAACACATTACATCAAAGAAAATAGAAGCCAAGTAGGTAGCGTTAGATTATAGATATATAATTCTAAAGGACAAAATGCATAAAGAGATAGCAAATCTTAAATGTATAGCTTGATAGTGCTAGTACTAAACACTAGGAAAAGATGATGTCAGAATTCAAGAAGAATGCTAACACCTAGCAAAGTAGATAGATCGAGAGCAAGTGAAAAGATCAAACAAATGCTCCTAAGAAAATAGATAGTTGTAGCAAGTGATGATAGAGTATTTCTACCCCCTTAGGGTCAAAATTGAAATGAGGTAAAGGGGTGTAGAAACAAGCTAGATATGGGAAAATCAAGATATAATAGTGTCCAATATGGTAGATAGATGATTAAAACCAATGATTGACTTTTAAGAAGTGATAGGATGCCCCAGTTTGACTAGAGTTGACCACAAAGAATACATCATAAAAATTAGGTCAAATCAAGTAGAAAGGTGATTTTCAACATGAAAAGGTGAATTTGAGTAGATATGAATCATGAAAATGATGAAGACCTAAAGAAATGAAGTTGCCCGAGTGATGATTTGGAGATTAGACCTCAGAAGGTCAACTAACTGCTCAGAAGAAGATAGAATTTTAAAATGAAATTTTGACCATCAAGATGAAGTTGGATTTCAATTTTGATCCCAAAAATGGATCCAAGAGGTTGAAATTAGCTAGGGGTACAATTTTCCTAGAATTTTGAGGCATTTGAAAATTAAGTCAAAATGAGGTCAGAGGCTATAAAAGGGGCCCAAGAGTCATTTTCAAATCATTTTGTCTTTTATGATTTTGTGAGAGCTTGTGAGTGGTCGAGAGAGTATCATGGAATTAACAAGCATTCTAACTCACCGACATTGTTTTGAGTACAACCAATTGTACAACTAGCCAGGCGACTATGGGGCATTGGTAAGTAGAACCTTTTCCATCATTTTTTTGAGATTTTGTGGTCTTTTTTGCATGTTTTAAGGTGTTAAATGAAAAATAATGGGTGATATTATAAAAGTATCACATAGTACCTTATAAAATATTGTGCAATATTTTGTAGCAAGAAAATTATTGCACGAGTAGTTTTAGGTTTATCGTATGGGCCACACCCATTTGTCACCCATACTAGTGTGAAATATAACATGAAATAATTGTATTGCACCACTTTATGAAATTTATTGCACGATATCTATTTTGCATTTTGCATCTCCTACATATCAAAAAAGTATCAGACAACTTGTTTTTGAGTATTTTTTCAGTTACTTTTGCATTGTGATCATGTTTGTGATGTGTTACTAACATGTACATGTCATGTATTTATAGGAGGTATTTCTAGCACTTCTTATTAGAGCCCCCAAAATGGTGGGGTTGCAAGTTGCGCAGTATCTGACCAATGATGAGCATGCTACTATATTGACTATGGGATTGAGATGGGTTATATGAATGCCCCATATATGAGCAAACCATGGGCTACTAAACATGTTGAATGAGTAGTGGCACAATGAGCATAATACCTTCCATCTACCAACTAAAGAGGCCTCAATTACATTGGAGGATGTATATTGCATTCTACAAGTGCCTTGTTATGATGATTCCGTAAGTTGTACATTTGATTGCTTTGTTATATTTTTGCAATTAGATTTTAATGTTGTACAGATATCAAGTTTGATTATGTGTTATAGGTGTATTATGATTAGACCTTGACAAAGGGGTGAGTAGTGATGCAACAACTATTCTAGGATGTTAGCATCCTAGAGCACCATCTAAGTTTGGAGCAACTCATTGATGAGTATACAATAGATTACCCTCTTTCTAGCTTGCTTTATTCTCTAGTAGCCTGGGCCTTGGTGACAGACGGGGACTGGAAAGGCTTCCCACTAGGATGGGGTTGATTGGTGGTGGATCTTATTGCATGGGCATGCAGGATGGCATGGGGACTAGTTATTCTTGCAAATATGTACCATGAGATCATGAGGTAGTCTATCATGAGGGTCAGTCTTGGGCATGCCGAGTAGTACTAGTGCAGATCTAGGCTTGGGAGCACATTATTGTGATTTGACCATGGGTGTAGCCATGAGAGTGGATCTAGCCTTATATCTTTGGGTTTACAAGATTTATCCCATAGACTCATAGTGGGGATGTGATATATTATCAATGTATTTTTGATGAGTTGATAGCTTTCACATGGTAGCCCTACCAAGATTACCATGGGTGGTCAGCTACATGGGAGCTAGATTATACGAGATATAGCAGGCCACTAGTAGGTAGGCATGTAGAGATTGTAGAGAAATTTGTGATCAACCGAGTACGGTGGCAGTTTGTGGAGTGACAAGTGATATTGGTGGAGACTACCACCTATGCTCATTTTCACTTAGATGAGGCACATGGGTGGTTTCCTATGCTAGATTATCAAATAGTAGTGTGAGATACATAGCTCTAGTGTGGGCTCCATGGGATTATCACCCAGATGTGGTAGATGCAA
Source organism: Cupressus sempervirens (assembly GCA_028749045.1). Taxonomy (NCBI): domain Eukaryota; kingdom Viridiplantae; phylum Streptophyta; class Pinopsida; order Cupressales; family Cupressaceae; genus Cupressus; species Cupressus sempervirens. The sequence continues at coordinate 498,998,763 of CM053787.1, forward strand.
GAGCAGATCTAGCCTATCTATATGAGAGGTAGAGACATCTTTTTCCTCAGTTTATAGAGCCAAATGTGCTACCTATAGTAGGGGGACATGGAGGAGGTAGGGGCAGAGGTGGAGGTGGAGGTGGAGGAGGAAGATAGATGGATGTTGGGGAGAGTTCCCATTTTGGGAGGAGGAGGATGTAGGCATAGGCCACTAGGGAGGAGGAGGAGGTGCCTTTTAGGTGACTATGAGAAGGGTGAGTGGAGTTGTAGGTAGAGCAACCAGTCCAAGGAGATGATGACTAAGATGTGAGGATTTGTACCTTAGAGGTAGAGCTATAGGTAGCTTGGGTCACTATTGCAATATGAGATTAGCAACTTATGGATGAGCGAGCTCTGGGAGAAAAGCTCCATAGGAAGTAGATGTGTTGAGGTCAGAGGCCTCTCATCATGGTGCATGTGATGCCTATTATTATGCTTCCTATAGGGGTTTGGTACCACTAGGAAAGGGACTTCCTAATTACTCAGAGCAAGTAGGCAGATCAGAGGGTGTGGTATAGCTGCTAGATAGGAGATAGGTTCCACCACTAGGGCCACCACCAACTAGAGAGGGTGCGAGCTAGTCATAGGCCAATTATGACAATTTTGATAGTTTTAATTGTACATCATGTATTTTGAGATGGATATTCAAATTTTGGATCTCACACTTGTATATGTATTGTGACACATTGATATATATGAGATACTAGATTTGATCGACAGTTTTTTGTACTTGTCTCAAATGGATTGTTTTAGCATTTTTAGTTTTCATGTGATGTTTTAGTTTTTGTTTCTTTCTCATGTTTGAATTTTCTTGATACTTATGTGTATATGCTCATGTATCTCTCTTATTATATTTTTAGCTCTCATGTGTATGATATAGACTTATGTTTCTAAAAATATGTGACACTTGGATAGATTGAATGTGATGTTTAGATTAACCCCTTGTGATGATAGGATAGCAAGGAAATGAAGTGAAAGATCAAGAAGATGAAAAAGACATGATAAAGAAGAAAGTAAAGAAAGATGTGAAAGCAATTAGCTGATATGTCCACAAAAAAGGATGTAGAGAGAGCTCTCCCCATATGTAGGAATGCAAGACTAAGCTAAAAGAAAACAAACCTATAATGCAAGCTAATATGCAAAGTGGTTTGCCAGGAAGTGACGCATAACATTTAGACTCTTATTTCATCATTGAGCATTTAATAGGGACATCATGAGATCATACAACCATCACTAGTATAGCTATGAGGATATGAATATGATCGATATCAAATAGGTATGTGGAAATCCAATCTAGGCATCAGAGACATGTAAGTCAGGATGACTACATGATTAGATTCCCTAAGTTTGATGTGGAAAGATTATACCTATATCAAGGCATAAGTGCCAGGATAATCCCCAAGTGTGCTCTTGCAAAATAGTCAAGGATGATACATTTATCAGTAAAAGTGTCAAATAGGAGAAGCATGAATGCTTTAAACACTATAGACAAATAAAGTATACCCACAAGTAGAAATCAAGAATACATGCCCCATGCCCCCGGTATTCTAGTCCATGACATCCTCGAAAGACTATTAGGGAGGGAACATATAGCAAATAAATTATCATAAACAATAGATAAAGTAGATAAAGATCAATAGAGCTCAATCATTTAAGTGTTCAAGTGTGTGTGTGTGTGTGTGTGTGTGTGTGTGTGTGTGTGTGTGTGTGTGTGTGTGTGTGTGTGTGTGTGTTAGTCACTTGGCCATTTCTTCAAGTCTAGATTTTGATAGTGATAAATATTGTGACATAGGAGACTATAGGTAAACTATTTTAAAAGTGTTGAAAAACATTTGATGACAAGTTGGGGGTAGTGTTGAGAAACACTATTTTGTGAGTTGCCAAAGAAACCCTAATACATAAGGACACCTCAATAGGCTAAGTAGCTATGCCCTTGAGATGAGGACAAGAAACAATCCAAAGCCAGGAAATGTGTAGCAAAATGAGTGATTGAGACTAATAGACATAGGTGCAAGGGTCTAAAGTAGCTCTTGTTTCTAGGTTTTCACCACTTGGCAAATTTTTTCAGGACTTTTTTTCATTTTTATTGGATTTTTGGATTTTTGGATTTTTTTGGTGATACATCAAAGCACCTATTGCTATGTTTTCACTAAGATACTCATTTTTTCAAGACATTTTATGATTTTTAGGAATTTTTTAAGATCTTAGATATGTACAAGATAGCTAAGTAGTAAGCCTCTAAGCATAGAACTTCTTCAAATGTAGGATATTGATAGGGTCTGTGAGTTCTTCACCTTGAAGAGTAGATAGATAATAAGCACCAAACCCAAATACTATTGTGATAATGTATGGGCCTAACTAGTTAGGTTCAAACTTTCCCTTTTGCTCTCTATCCTACTAATTTTTTGAATTTTCTCTAAGCATGAGGTCACCAACTTGAAACTCACGTGGGTGAACTTTCTTGTTCTACTGAGTAGTCATGTACTTATGATAAGCCCTCACATGATCAAAAGTTGCCTTATGGTGCTCATCAAGTGTCTCTAATTCCTATATTTGCATAGCTCTATGGTTTTCATCGTTTATCAACCCATGTAAGGAGACTCACAAGGAGGGGATCTCTAATTCTAATGGGAGAACAACCTCAGAGCCATAGAGTAAAGAAAAGGCAGTGGCCCCTGTAGGAGTATAGATGGTAGTTCTGTAGGCCCAAAGTGTTGGATTTATCTGTAGCTACCAATCTCTTCTAGACTTATGAACTATGCGATGCAAGATTTTTAGCAATGTTTTGCTGGAGGCTTCAACACGACCATTCCATTGAGGGTAGTAAATAGAAGACCAATGTTGTTTGATTCAACATTTCTTACACAACTGTTTGAGGTCCTTATTCTTGAATTTTCCTCCATTATCAGTTAAAATAGAGGAAGGAATACCATACCAAAAAATGATGTGATTTAGTATAAACAGGGCAACATGTTTGCCTGTAGTAGCAAATAGTGGCACAGCTTGAACCCATTTGGTGAAATACTCAGTTACTGTAAGGATGAACTTGTGACCACTAGATGAACTTGGGTGAATTTTGCCTACCAAGTCAAAGGCCCATTGTTGAAATGGCCAATATGTCATAGAAGGAATCAACTTATGTCCAGGAGCATGAATTAAGTTACCATGAAGTTGACATTTTTTATAGGTCTTGGCATAAAGAACAACATCAGCTTGCATAGTTGGCCAGTAATAACCCACCCTAAATAGCTTTTGAGAAAGTGTAAGACCATTAGAATGTGCCCCAAAAATGTCATCATGGACTTTGGAAAGTGCCTTTTTGGACTCTTCTAGTTCTAAACACCTAAGCAACATGCCATCTAGACCATTCCTATACAAGTCACCAAAGACCAAAGTTTAATGTGAGGCATTGTGGAGGAATTGGCATTTTTGGTTGCATGTGGGGTTCTTAAGAACAATTTGATCACATAGGTAAGAGAAGATGGCCACATAATAGGAGGAATCATGACCTACAATAGTGAAAATCACTTGGTTATCTGAGGAATCATATTGAGATTCATGTTCTTATAGTTGGAGGATAGATGTTAGAGTGGCCATAGCATCAAAAACCTTGTTTTCTATTCTAGGAATTTTCTAAAATGTCACAAAAGTGAAGTAGTTCCTTAGAGTGTCTATCAACCTTTTGTAGGGTATCAACTTGTCATCTTTTGTTTGATAGTCATTGTTCACTTGGTTAATGACAAGCTAAGAATCTCTATAGATATGAAATTTAGTTATTCTCCATTCAAGAGCCATTTTGATCCCATTTTTTAATGCCTCATATTCAGAAATGTTGTTTGTATAAGGGAACAAGAGTTTGTAAGATTTAGGGATCGTATATTCATGAGGGGAAACAAACAAGATACCTATTCTAGCTCCATTTTGTATATGAACCATCAAGAGAGCATTTTCCAAGTTCCCTCAGTGATGTACATAATTGAGGCATTTGGAAATTCAACTTGTATGGGTGTCATATCCTCTAATGGAAAATCAACCAATTGGTTAGCTATAGCTTTTCCTTTAATGGCTTTATATACTAAATGTCAAATTATGAAAGAATCATCATCCATTTAGCTAGATGACTAATAAGCACAACATTTCTCAATAAATATTTCAAAGGATCAATTTTAGCAACTAGGTGAACTATATATGCCAACATGTAATGTTAGAGTTTTTGAGAAGCAAAGACCACTACAAGACAAGTTTTCTCAATGCTAGTGTAGTTCATTTAATAAGAAATCAAAGTTTAACTAATATAATATATAGCCCATTCCTTACCAATCTCATCACTTTGGGCTAATAGCACTCCTAGAGAAGAAGTTGTAGTTGAGATATACAAGATCAAAGGTTTTCCTAGAATAGTTGGCATCAAAACTGGAGATTTTGCCAAGTATCCTTTGATTTAGTCTAGACTTTGTTAACACTCATTGTTGCATTTATAAGTAGAGCCTTTATGTAGATTCTTTTTAAAAGGTTGAGCTTTATCAGCCAATTGAGAAATAAATCTTATTATGGATTGTAGACATCCTTGTAGACTTCTAAGTTGGTTGATATTTCTTGGAGGAGACATATCCATGATAGCCTAGACCTTTTTAGGATCAACCTCAATACCTTTTGCTGAGATGATGTAGCCTAGAAATTTTCTAGAAGTCACACCAAAGGCACACTTTTTTGGTTTTAGCCTAAATTGAAATTGCTCCACACAGTCCAATATCAAACTAAGGTCTTCAAGATGTGTATGTCATTTTCTAGATTTTGCCAGTGTGTCATCAACATAGTCTTCCATATTTATATGCATCATATCATGAAATATGTTGGTCATTGCTCTTTGATAGGTAGCACCAAAATTCTTGAGCCCAAAAGGCATGACATTCCAATAGAAAATATCCAATGCACATGTAAAGGTTGTCTTCTCTTGATCAGCTGGAGCTATCTTAATTTGATTATACCTAGAAAACCCATCCATAAGAGAGTGCATTTCATAACCCATAGTCATGTCCACTATCATATTGATATTAGGTAGCAAAAATTCATCTTGGGGCATGCTTTGTTAAGGTCTCTAAAATCGGTACAAACTTGATAGTTTTATCATATTTGGATATAGGTACAATGTTGGAAATCCATTCTGCGTAGTCAATAGCTCTGATAAAATTTGCACTCAAGAGTTTTTCCAATTTTTCTTTCACCAACAAGGCTACATGTGGATGCATCTTTCTCAACTTTCTTTTAATAGGCTTGATATCAGGAGAAATAGACAAATGATGCATGATAAGATCTATTTGAAGCCCAAACATATCTGAGTATGCCCATGCAAAATTAATCTTTTTGTCTTGAAAAAAAATGATAAAATTGTTCCTTTTCTTCAAATGACAATGATTGAGATACATGAATGATTTTAGGATATTCCTCTATCCCAAAGTTGATGGGCTATGTAGGCTCAATGAGAACTAACAATCTGTCCTAAAAATAGCTTGGCAGATTGCCAACTACCTCATCCATAGGTTCCTTAAAGAGGTTTTCACCATTAGATGCATCTTTATTTTTACTATTTTTAGGCTCAAATACCACCACAATGTGGTTTTTGCCATCTGACTATTTATTTTTTCTTTTGATTTTATAACCAAGGTACTTGATATCTAACTCCATCATATGAATCATGGGTTCACTAGTGGAAGAAGTGATAGGTTCAATGGCATTTGGGTAATAGGTGATCTCATAGTCATTTCAAAAAGACTATATTTTTTGTTTCTAATGTTGAATGGACCAATCTATGAGATTGGGATGAATCAATGAGAGAAAGATAGAAACTTCAAGGCTATTGATGTGAAAAGAATCATTTCTAGTGACATGAAAAGTTAAGCCTATAGAAAATGTCACAAAGCTATCCAAATCAAGAATAGTCCTAGAGGGACCAACATGGTCCACTAAGGCATTTTGCAAACCAAACTCATCTGACCCTATAATAGACTCATCTAACACATTTCATTGGATTGCATAAGCATAAATGACATCAACCCCAAGCTCATAAGAGGCATTTGATAAACTTTACCATTCATACTCCTAAGATTCTGTACTCTATTCTCTAGCAATTAAACAAGAAATATTTTATATAATCCATCCTCTTTTTAAGTCTTCAGGGTCAAATTCATCTTGTTCTAGCTATCTAGAGGTGGAAGCCTCAGCATCATCATCGATGGTAAATGTTTCTTCTCTCCAAAGGAGAGAAGTTATGGGCATAAATTCTTCATCTTGTGAAGTGGTAGCAATAAAGAGAGGGTCATCATCCTTTGATTCACTAGATATGGGCACACTTTGAGAAAATCTTGGTATATTATCCTCTAACCCAAATCCTAGGTCAATAGTATCTCGAGCATCATGACCTTAAGTATGACTTAAACATTCAACTAGAGCATTTGTATTACTAGGCCCTAATAGCCTATGTTTTTAAGAATTTTATATCCTTTTCCATATCATTTAGGAGAAATGGGAGTGGTGAGTGTGATGTCCTCCTTGTCTTCCTCTCCCCTATATATCCAATCTTTGACTGCATGTTCTTCCTTTTCTATGTCTAGGGGAACTAAGGACTACACAATAGTGCTAAAAAAATTCATAGTAGATTTAGAGGGCTTCTTTTTGGGATATAGTTTCCCATAAGACCGAGGGGATATAGGTAGAGCAACAATAGAGTCTAGAGTGTAATAACCCATGCAAGGGCTCATCATCTTCAAATTCTATTTGCACTCTATATAGGATAGTGTCAACTCATGAGAATAGAAATTATGTGGAACCATTTTTTTAGTAGATAGCATGTTGATAGACATTGAGTTGTCACTAGGGAAAACTACTTCAGTACCATTAAAAGGGAACTTGATGCACTGATTGTTGTAGATGCTAAAAAATGGCTCACATCTACGATTTCATCACTTCTTCATACTGTCTTATCCCATTTTCTCATTCTAATGACTTTGATCTTTTGGCCAAATTGATTATACTTTATCGTTTTTATCCTCTTTCATATCACTTTCATGCCATTTCAAAATCATTTCATGTCATTTCATAACCATTTCATATCAACTCAAAATCACCCCAAATCAAATTGAAATCACTTAAAATCAGTCCCAATCAACCTGAAACATATCAAAAATCCCAAATCAATCATCATTTATCCATTCCTAGGTATTTTTGTGGCTTTCAATGCCTTGGAAACCTATCAACCTATCAATATTATCAATCTAACCTTAGTACTGTCACGATTCTTAGTGCTAGGTCAGACTATCATTCATGTCATCTAATCTTTGATGTTGTTGAGGCTTTCAATGTCAGATCATCACATTATCAACCATTTTAATAATATTGATAGTGTCCATTGATGTTATTATGATCAAGCCTTTTCAATCAATTTTGATCATATAGCATTTACAATGTCAGTTAAATGTTACATATCAATCAATCCATGGCATGAGTCCTTGGCATGTTATCAACTTAAATCAATCAATCTAACCATGGCTTTGGTCTACTTGTCATCATCTCATTCGACCTATATCATCATCACATTTTCATCAAAGGGTGTTGTTGCATTTATTTAATCAATTTTGGTCAATCATCTACTAATTTTCCCTATAGGATTAAATAACCCATAATTTAATCCTATTATTCTTTCTAATTATCATCCTCAATTAATTAATTTTATTAACTAATTGATTCATCATCTACAAACCATGGAAATTCTTAATTTCCTAAGTTCCATTTTCCATCATTAATTCAATTTTCTACTAATTCTTATTTTTTGGAATAAAAGGATTTTTTATTTGAATATTCCATAAAATATTGCATCATAGTGACACTTGGATATGACACCTTATGGATTCTCCTTTGACACTTGGCTAAATTTTTTCATAATCAAATATTTTTATTCCCTTATGCATGTCCATATTTGTCTTATTTGTCATAGATTCTTGGCTTTAAGTGGGATTGAGGTGTCTTATGATGCGTCATAGATTCTCTTCCACATTTAGCCAAGTTTGACTTCCATGTGTCATAGAATCTTACAATTGGCATATTTTTTCATATGTGTCATGGATTCTCAAAGGAATCTCTTGCCGCATCACATATCTAAGGGTGAAAAATCCAATGCTCTCATCCTCCATGCCAATTATAAAATGAGAATTCTTCCTCTCATTTTTGGTCTTAATTCTTGAGTCCTTGAAGTCTTAATTCTTGAGCCTTAAGGTCCTAATTCTTGGGTCCTTGAGTCCCTAGTTTCTTTACATTTTGCATTCTTTCTCTCACACTAAAATCAAACTTCAAGTATTCTCATGGCATTATCCCTATCATAGAATTTTGCTTCAATTTTTTGTGCACCATATGCAACTTTGGAGCTACATCATTTGGAGAAGAAAGAAGGACATGGGAGCTACAAACAAAAGAGGGGGTTTCTAGCCTTGTGTTTGTTTCTTTTGATTAGTTTGGCTTTCATGGTAGACTAGTGGGTGCTAACGTATGTTGATTGAGTTTGTGTTTTTCTCATAGTATGCTATGCATTTAACCATTTTTCTAGGTGCTACATTTGGTGAACCCAACGTGAACATGCATATATAACTTGGGTTTTCTTGTTTTGTTCTTGTAGGTGTGAGGAAGGAGCTCACTTGGAAGGGTATAATGACTATATACTCTTCCTTTTTACACATAGATTAATTAGGGGGTCTAGTAACATTCTTGCATGCTCTCATTTCATGCATTTTGTTAGCTTGTTGTCCTAGGGTGCACTCTACTCTATTAGGGTGCATTTGGGACCCCTAGGAGTCTAGGAGCCACCAAAAGATCTTTCTACTATTTATAACTTACCAACTACATCCAAAAATTACCATGTCATTGATGTATTTTGCACTATTTGGGCAGACTTGGTAGTATAGGTGTCAAAAATTTTTAGTTTCTAGGTCTTATTCAAACACCATTTCCCCATAGTTTGCACCTGACCTCCCAACTGCATCCTAAAACTACCAACTATGGTCAACTGGGCCCTAACTATGTCATTTACATAGTCTACACTATTTAGGTGCACTTGGGGGTGTTCTAAGCCATTTTGGCCTTCTGGGGTGCAATCTGCCCTATCAAAGCACACCTAGTTCACAAAAAAAACACACATCAATCAAAATATGAATATAAGGTTTCCATTTTCTTCTAGAACATAAATTAGAGGATTTTGTGTTACTAATGGTCTACTTGAAGCATGTGGAAGTCATGGGATGAAGACATGGTCATAATAGACTACTAATGCTTTCTTTGCAGGACATTGTCGAAGACATTGTGTGTTTGTTAAAATCATGTGTGTGGATTTCCTAGTTTAGATTACACTTCATTTGGTGCTTAAAATGAACTTTTTCTTTTCTACCTAGTGTTACTATAGTGTTTAAATCCCTAGGAGTTACATTGGACATATCCTCTCCCCTCGCCATTCATGGCTTCGGTGTAAGTGAAGTATTCTATAGGAGGCTTGCCTTGGACCAAGATACTCGATATTGGGTCAACATTCCAATTTTTATATAAAATTTGATGATGGTGAAAGTTGTGTCAGTGGTATTGCTATGTGATAGCTGTCCTCCAGTACCCTTGTGGTGCATCAAACCCTGGTTCTCAGGGTTGGGAGACCGTCTGCAGAAGTTTATCATTCACTTGCCAAACAGAATGCCCTTACTAAATATCATGTTTTAGTGGCCAAAACCCTTTCTATCCACTGGCTCAAGGGGTGACCCATGCCTGTGAAGACATCCTACATTCTCGCAATCCTTAATAGAGGCAACAGTCCCTTGGGAAGTCATGCCCCTTGGGAAACAGATCTTGGTAGCCCTGAGAAGTGAGTGCACTGTAAGGGGGAGCCTATGGTGCCAAGATCCTAGGCTGTCCACTCTAGATAAGCATAGATAAACTTTGGTTCAAGTAGGAATTCAGTGGATACAGTCCTAAAAGCCTAGGTTGTGGTGTGTTTGTTCACTTTTAACAACATCTATTATTGTCTTAATGTGTCTTCAATGTCTGTGAAACATTAATCAAGATAATAGCCAACATTCAAATTTTCACCTTGAACCTTCTCCAAACATTACACATTTTCAAGAATTTACAACCTTTAACAAACTTTGCAAACTTTGGTTCAACACATTCAAACCTTGGAAAACATGGCGACTTGTGCTCCTAAATGTGCTTGGCAAAACATAGATCTCATCCTTGCATAGACTCCACTTGCATTCACCCTAGTATAGGCCTCATACTTGCATCATATAGACTTCATATTGCACTTTTTATTCCTCATTTAAGTATCCATTACCTTTCATATTTCATCCATTTACATTTAGTTTACCTCCCTTAGTTTTTGCATTCCAATCTCAAAATCTGCACGTTGCATCCACCACCTTGCATCTTTGCATACCTAACCATCATCTTGCACACTTTAATGCTCATTTCGAGTTTCCTAAGCATCATTTTGAGAATTCATACTAGTCTTAACATTGTCCCCTACTATTTACCTCTCTGTGACATCTGTACACTCGAAAGGTGCACACTCTAAACCATTCTATCCAAACGATTCCATGAGTTCGAATGCTTGGATGCCGGCTTAGAGCTCCCTATTCACGGAGTGCAAGGAGTTAGTATTTCAGCATGAAGGCTCTCAGCCAAGCCTTAGAAATTTACTTCTTGCTAGTAAACCATGCAACAGGAGGTTCTTTGAGACAAGAGCAAGAGTGCAAATATCTTCAAGGAGTTCCTTAAGGATGCAATGCAACTAAAGATTAAGCTAGCATGAATAAGAAAAGTGCAGCTATTCTAAGCATGGATGAGAGTGTTAAAATACCATTATTAAGCTATGTGAGATTAAGCTACATTTAAAAATGAAAGCTAAGCTAAGCTAGAATGTCATGATGCCATGGATGAGAGAATGTAGACAAGAAATAGAAGTTCTCCACAAAGCTCCAAGGAAACCTGTTAGAAAACTTGCAGCATGACAATATTCAAAAAATGGATTTATTGAGGGGGAAAGCTCTCTCCCTTTTAAAGATGTATGGATAGTAGAGATCAAGATGAAGATGGTGGATGATCAATGGTGGAATTCAAAAATAGGAGTGATCCATGTGCACACACAAGTCAACCAATAGAATATAAGTTGACTTGTCATATAAGACAAAAGTCTCACAAGCCTTTTCTTTTAATTGTAAAATAGAAAAAAGACTTTATGTGTGCACTTTAAGTGGGTTAGAAGAATGGGGTGTTTTATTTAATTAAAAGGGGACATGTTCTTTTAATCAAATAATGAACTTAGGATAGCATAGTCAAACTATAGGTTATAATCAAATAAATTGATTATTAGCAATTTGGTCTAGAGAAATGGTTAAATTATTTTAGCTAAAATGCTGAGAAGGGGGCTAATAGTCTAGATGACCATTTTTAGGTGATTACATTTTCCCCTCTTTGACTAATGCGTGATCGATTTGGGAACACATTATGTCAAAGAAAATCGAAGCCAAGTAGGCGGTGATAGATATAGATATCTGATTCCAAAGAATGAAATGCAGAAATAGATAGCAAGTCCTGAATGCACAACTTGATAGTAGTAGTACTGAACATTAGGAAGATGATGTTAAGATCCGAAAAGAATTCTAACATCTAGCAAAGAGAATAGATTGAGAGCAAGTGATAAGGTCAAACAAATGCTCCTAAGAAATAGATAGTTGTAACAATCAGCAATAGAGTATTTCTGCCCCCTCGAGATCAAAATTAAAATGAGGCAAGGGGATGCAAAAATTGGCTAGACATGAGAAAATTAGAATATAGCAATGTCCAAGATATGATAGATAAATGATTAGAACTCAAGAATGACTATAAGAAATTGATGAAATGCCCCAGTTTGACTAGAGTTGACCTTGAAGGATATAGCATAAAAATTAGGTCGAAACGAGTAGAAAGGTGATTTTATACATGAAACAGTGAATTGAAGTAGCTATGAAATATGGAAATGATGAAGAAATGAAGAAATGAAGATGCCCCAGTGATGATCCAAAGATTAGACCTCAAAAGGTCAGCTAACTGCTCAGAAGAAAGTAGAATTTTAAAAGACAATTTTGACCATCAAGATGAACTCGAATTTGGATTTCGATCCCGAAAATGAATCTAGGATGGTGAAATTATTTAAGAGGTCAAAACTTTATATAATGTGATGATAAGATAGAAAAGAGATGAAGTGAAAGATTAAGAAGGTGAAAAGACATGAACAAGAAGAAAGTAAAGAAATATATGAAAGGAGTTAGCTGATATGTCCACAAAAAAGATGAAGAGAGAGCTCTCCTCATATGCAAGAATGCAAGACTAATATAGAAAATGAACCTAAAATGCAAGCTAATATGAAAAGTGGTTTACTAGCAAGAAGCGCATAACATTTAGACTCTTAATTTCATCATTGAGCATTTATTAGGGACATCATGAGATCATACAACCATCACTAGTATAAATATGAGGATATGAATATGATCGATATTAGATAGGTATGTGGAAATCCAATCTAAGCATTAGAGACATGTAAGTCAAGATAACTACACAATTAGATTCCCTAAGTTTAATTTAGCAAGATTACACCTATATCAAGGCATAAGCGCCAAGATAAACCTTGAGTGCGATCTTGCAAAATAGTCAAGGATGATACATTTGTAAGTCAACATGCTGAATAGGACCAACATAAATGCTTACAACACTATAGAAAAACAAAAGTATACCCACAAGCAGAAATCAAGAAAATATGTCCCATGCCCCCAGTCTTCTAGTCAATGACATCCTTGAAAGACTATTAGGGAGGCAACACATGGCAAAGAAATCATCATAGATAGCACACAAGGTAGATAAAGATCAGCATAGCTCAGTTGTTTAAGTGTTAAAGTGTGTGTGTGTGTAAGTCACTTGGCCATTTCTTCCAGAATTGATTCTGATAGTGAGAAATATCGCGACATCAGAGACCATAGGCAAACTATCTATAAAGTGTTGAAAAACACTTGATGTCAAAGTGGGTGGGGGTAGTGTTGAGAAACACTATTTTGTGAGTTGTCAAAGAAACCCTAATCACAAGAATACCTCAAAAGGCTAAGCAGTTGTGCCCCCAAGATGAGGACAAGAAACAATTCCAAGCTAGGAAATGTGTAGCAAAGTGAGTGATTGAGGTTGATAGACATAGGTGCAAGGGTTTCAAGTAGCACCTGTTTCTAGGTTTTCACCACTTGATAGATTTTCTCAGGACTTTTTTTCAATTTTTTAAATTTTTTTCGTGATACATCAAAGCACCTATTGCTAGGTTTTCACTAAGAAGATCTTTTTTTCAGGACATTTTTTGATTTTTAGAAATTTTTAGAAGGTTTTAGATACCACTAGTTCTCAAGAAAGATCACATCATTTTCTCCCAATGTCTAGCAAGGTATAGGACACGATGGAGAAACAAGCCAATGGATAAGCAAAGATGCATAAGAAAGAAATATGAAGCAAGTGAAAGTGATCCTCAAGAACTGACTCCTCAAGAATACCCAAGCTAGGGAAAGAGGTGAAATAGTCATATGAAGCATATTTTGGATAAGCAATGAAAGAAATGAGCAAGATAGCATGTAGGATAAGTCCAAAAGAGTAGCCATGTCAAGGACCTATGAGAACCATGTTTCATTTATTATGATCAAGACCAAGGGGTCAACTAGATAGTATAGCAATGGGATAGAGCAATAAGAATAAAGCTCAAGATAGAGGCTCTGAGTGAATGGGAGAGCACAATAGAAAATCTCATGGATAAGATAGCCAATATGCAAAGATAGCTCAACATTGTCAAGATCAAAGAGAGAAGAGGGGATAGATGGATGATGGAAGAATTACACATGATGCATGTTTGCCAGGTTTTCATCATGGTACTTATCCAAGGTGCCACAAGAAGTAGTTCTCACCATAGGATAAATTTATTTCTCTTTACTTTTGCTACCAAGGTGCCACAAGAAGTGGTTTTCACCGAGGCACGTTTTCATTTTTTTCATTTTTTCTATTTTTTCTATTTTTTCATTTTTTAGAAAGAGCTCAAGCTATTTTTAGATAGTGCTCCTATAGAAAAGATAAGTCGTGATAAGCCGAGACCATAGAAAGGTATGCTCAAAGATGTTGATAGGGTGATGAAAGAGAAATGGTAGTAGGAAGAGTATATGGAGGATAAGAGTTCATGTATAGAAAGTAAGTGTAAGCTTTAGAGGATTTCATGAGGGTGGTTGAAATATTGTACAAGATCAACATTGACACACACCTTGAAGGGTATTGGAATGATGGAGGAATCATGGATGAAGCAGCTTGAGGTTTAGATCTATGAGGTGGTAGAAGAGATTTGGAAAAAAGTGGAGTGGAAGGCTTTGGAATATTTATAGAAATATTTTTAGAAGAAGATGGAATGGAAGCCTTTGGAAGCTTGAATGTAAACTTTGAAGTATTTTCAATATTCAAGTCTTCTAAAAGAGACTTGGGAATCCATATAGCTTTAGATTTTCCTTTGGATACTTCAAAACACATTTCTTCAATAATGGGTTTAGGAACCCATATTCTCTTTGATTTAGCTTTTTTAATAGTGGACCTTTGTGGTCTCTTTTGTGCATTCTCCTTCTTAGCATTCACATGTCAATTAGATGGGACATAGTGATCTTTCTTTTTCAATGAATTCTTATGTTTATTCTCACTTCCAAAGGACTTGGGATTTGTGAATGAATAAGGATGATATGACTGGTTTAAATGTATAGATGGGTGAAAATTCATCGAGGATGAGTGTCTTTTTTGATCTTGAGGTATTATAGGAGAGCTAGGGAATGAGCTAGGAGTGAATGTAGGAGATGAAGGAACATAAGGCCCCAATATGGATGGAAGTTTTGAATGCTTTAGCTTAGATGGATAAGGACCAAGGATAGATTTAGAAGATGCAAATGGATAGTGAAAAGGGATATCAAAATCTTTAGAGTGAGCAACATGGTCAAAGCCATCAATAGACTCATGAGTACCTTTGATAGGAACACCATTTTTAATAGGAGCACTTGAAGCTTGAGCACAATTTTGAAGTGGATATGGAGAAGTAGAACATGAGGGGACACTTTGATCTTGACAAGTAGATTTGGATAGCATGTGAAGAGAACTTTTCTCATAATTTTTAGTAAGCTCAAGGGAGATAATGGAAGTGGTATCTTCATCATACTTAGGAGGTGGACAAGATATAGGATATGGAGGGGAAAAATCTTGAAAGAGATGAACGAGTGCTTGATCTTGATCTTTCTTGACATTTAATGGAGCCACTTTTAAGGACAAGGGAGAATCAAGAGTGAATGGAGTAGTGCTTGGATTAGGCATAGTAGTACATGAAGGTTGAGGATATTTAGGATTAGTAGCATGGAAAAGGTTTGCAGCCAAGTAAAGGCTAGCTTGAGTTTCTTTTAGAGGTAGCCCTTGAGGATACATGTAGTCAATGTGGAAAGCATTAGGTTCTTTATTTGATGGAGGCAAGTTGGAAAGCTTTGAAATGTTGGGAGATGCATGAGTGTTGGAAGAAGTGGAAGATGCAATGGAGCCACTACTAGACATAGGTCCATCAACGCAATCTTGCTCAAGAGAAGTATCCTCAGCACATGAGTCACTAGAGGTTCCAATAATTCCATTATCCATAAGATCTTGGATTTTATGTTTTAGCTCAATGCAATATGAAGTACTATGCTCATTATGTTGATGATAATCACAATAGATATCCAAGAATGGATTTCCATATGAGCTAGACTTAGGTAACATGATGATCTTATTGCCAAGAAGTTTTTGCAAAGTGTCATCATAAGAATCTTCCAAGGGAGCAAAATTTCTATTAGAAGTATGTCTAGGATCTTCTTGTTGTTTCTCAAGTGAATAGAATGCATTCATGTCTTCATCATTATCCTTGTCAAAGATAGGTCCATCATGAAATTTTGGAATAGGCTCAAAGTAGGTATCACTTGCTTGTCCTCTAAAGAGGTCTTTAGATCTAGAAGATGAAGACATTTGATGTCTTGAAGTAGAGCATGTAGACCTAGAAGAAGAGGATGAACTCAAAGTAGGTGACTCACATGCATGTAAAGACCTTAAGGAAGATTCATGTAATGATGCAATCTTCTCCTCTAACCTTTTCTCAAGTTTAGACTTCATTTCCATCATGCACTTAGAGAGATGAAGGTAAGAAAGATCATTTGTCTCTTCTAGTTCTTTGTATTGTGCATATAGATCTTGAAACTCTTTAGTGACATGGAGGTTATCATGATCATCTAGATTTGCGCAAGGTTTGATAGCACAAGGTTTAGATCCCATAGTTTTAGATGCAAAGCCAAGCATAAAAGAGCCTAGAAGATAACTTGATGTTGAAACTATAGGAGGTAGAGTGTTCACTTGTCAAGATAGTAGAGAGAGATTAAAGCGACTTGTCAGACAATATGTCCAAGAAACTTATGACATGAATGACTCAAGTCAATAGCTAGGCAAGATGCCCAAATAGCCAAACAGATAGAGCAAGCAGGGTGACAAGTGAACAACTCTCCAACCCAAGAGTGTAGTCAATAAATCAAGAAAACCATTTCAGCAAAAGGATAACTAGCAAGCAAACATAGAACATGAAGACAAAAAGACCAAGAGCACTAAGACCAAAAATTCACTTTAAGCATGTTCAAGAACTAGAGACATAGCAAATCAAAGTCAAATGATGAGACTCCCCTTAGGAAGCAACACAAGAAAAATGTGAAGACTTGATGCTTTGACTTGGTTGACAAAGTTTGACAATAGTTGATAGCATAGCAAGTTTGATGTTCAAAAACAATTTCTTTCCAAGCAAGATAGTGACACATGAAGTAGTCTTCAAACAATCAAGCAAGGGACAAAGAAACCTTTCATGATACAAGCATATGTGATGTCTTAAAAGAAAGTCGTATAACTATCATCATGTTTATGTTCCAAAGAATTCCACAGGTCTAGCACATTCGAGAACACATCAAGCAATATCTACCTAAATGTCATGGTTCATTACTCAACAACTTGGCCCATGCTTGATGCTCCTTTGCCTCACACCAACTGGTTTCCCACAAGAGATATTGGCTTTGTCATGGAAATGCCATAAGCATAACCAAGGGAACATAGATGGTAATTGTAAAATCTTGGGGTGATCCAGGTAGTCCACTAGGATCGATCCTTGCACCAAGAAGTTGAGCGGCTAAAAAAGGGTAGTTACTAACTTAGGGTGTTTAGATAGGGTTTCCATTCATAGTGTTCCTCTTGCTCCCAATTATGGGACACCTCACCTTGCGATGAGTAACCAATCTCGCGATCACAAGAGTACCTTAAGAATTCTTGCCTAGTGATCTCCCTATGGTTGAAATCCCATAAGCGATCACACTAGGCGAAGATAAAAACTACATCTACCAAAGTTTTGTGTCTTTGATATCCTTGAGTTTATAGTGGGTTGGAAGAGCCAGGTAATCTGTTTGTCCCCACTTGGGTCGTTCCTCTCAGGTTGTCCGAGAGCGGGCCCTCTAAAGGATTCTAACTACACAAAGTGGATCAACTTTTGGAAGTCAAGATTTCTGGTTCACCACAAGGGTGAAGAGCATAATATCCTATTCCAATAATTTTCTCCCAAACACACCAAGAAGATTCAGTTACCCCTTACTTTTGAAATCAAATGGCAAGTCAAGATTTTTGATTCACCACAACGGTGAAGAGCATACTCTCCTATTACCAAAAGATACCAATTGTAAGTTTTAATGTGCCTAAAAATAAACAACTAGTATATGTCACACATGTAAAAGTAAAGAATAAGAAAAATTGGGTTTTTATGCATTGGGTAGCCTTACAAACAATGTTAGTAGCCCTTACGCATTTAAAGCTTTGACATGCGTTCTTTTTATGCAATGTTTCAATTTTTTTTTATAAGGATGACAACCTGTAATCACAACTTGTTAGCACCAAAAGTTAGTGTGAAATAAAATAAAAATCTACAATAAAAAGTGGTTAGTTTCCTCAAAAAGACAATTTATCTTCCAACCAAGTGCATGCTAAGAAATTGCAAGTCAATCACAAATCTCTCATTTTTACTCTTTGATTTTGACCTAGTCAACAAGATTGGACTTTTTTCCTATGATTTCGGATCTACAAACAGAAATGAAAAGAATAGACCCCTACTAAAAATCAGAGAGCTTTCCAAAAATGTAAGAAATTAAAAAAAATCTCTTCATTTGCTCCCTAGAGATCGATTTTGTCAAAACAGACCAGATTTATCAAATCGAGTTTTTGATCCTTAATAGGACCTCAAAATTCAAAACATAAAGAAATAACCTCCATTAGAATTGAAAACCATTTTTAAAAATGTAAGTTTTTTAAAAAAATTTACTAATTTGAGATCAGAAATGGCTTTTTATGAAAAAAAAATAAAAAATTATAACTCCCTCAAATCATGTCCAAATGTTTTGAAAATCAGACTAAGACATTTTGAGCATATAATCAACTTGTAAAAAAAAATTCAGAACCAAAATCCAAGCGGTTTAAAAGATATGATCAAATCTTTAAACCAACTAAGTTTTTTGCCTTCAAACCAATCTACTTATGGGTTGGCTTTAAAACCAAAGTGATAATTCTACAAAAGCATTTGATTAGATCCCATATGCTGCTATAAAAAACTAGACATAAAAAATAAAAGCAAATGGAGCTAGAAACTTGATTCAAGCCCCACGGTGGGCGCCAAAAATGTACACTTGAAAGTGTCCCACTCTAAACCATTCTATCCAAACGATTCCATGAGTTAGAATGTTCGGATGCCGGCTTAGAGCTCCCTATCCATGGAGTGCAAGAGAGTATATTTCAAGAATAAGAAAGCTCTCAGATGAACCTTAGAGATACTCTTCTTGCTAGTAAACCATGCAATGGGAGGTTCCAAAGACAAGATGCAAGAATGCAAATGTCTCAAGGAGTTCCTCAAGAATGCAATGCAACTAAAGATTAAGCTAGAATGAATATGAAAAGTGCAGCTATTCTAAGAATGGATGAGAGTGTTACAAAACTAACTATTAGACTATATGATTTAAGCTACATGTAAAAATGAAAGCTAAGCTAAGCTAGAATGCCATGATGCCATGGATGAGAGAATGTAGACAAGAAATAGAAGTTCTCCACAAAGCTCCAAAGAAACCTGTTAGAAAACCTGCAGCATAACAATGTTCAAAAGATGGATCGATTGAGGGGGAAATCTCTCTCCCTTTTAAAGATGTATGGATGGTAGAGATCAAGATGAAGATGGTGGATGATCAACGGTGGAATTCAAAAAGAGGAGTGATCCATGTGCACACAAGTCAACCAATAGAATATAAGTTGACTTGTCATATAAGACAAAAGTCACAAAGCCTTTTCTTTTAATTGCAAAATAGAAAAAGGACTTTATGTGTGCACTTTAAGTGGGTTAGAAGAATGGGGTCTTTTATTTAATTAAAAGGGGACATGTTATTTTAATCCACTTAAAGTGAACACATAAAGTCCTTTTTCTATTTTGCAATTAAAAGAAAAGGCTTTGTGACTTCTGTCTTATATGACAAGTCAACTTATATTCTATTGGTTGACTTGTATGTGCACATGGATCACTCCTCTTTTTGAATTCCACCGTTGATCATCCACCATCTTCATCTTGATTTCTACTGTCCATACATCTTTAAAAGGGAGAGAGCTTTCCCCCTCAATCGATCCATCTTTTGAACATTGTTATGCTACAGGTTTTCTAACAGGTTTCTTTGGAGCTTTGTGGAGAACTTCTATTTCTTGTCTACATTCTCTCATCCATGGCATCATGGCATTCTAGCTTAGCTTAGCTTTCATTTTTACATGTAGCTTAAATCATATAGTCTAATAGTTTGTTTTGTAACACTCTCATCCATTCTTAGAATAGCTGCACCTTTCATATTCATTCTAGCTTAATCTTTAGTTGCATTGCATTCTTGAAGAACTCCTTGAGACATTTGCATTCTTGCATCTTGTCTTTGGAACCTCCCATTGCATGGTTTACTAGCAAGAAGAGTATCTCTAAGGCTCATCTGAGAGCTTTCTTATTCTTGAAATATACTCTCTTGCACTCCATGGATAGGGAGCTCTAAGCCGGCATCCGAACATTCCAACTCATGGAATCGTTTGGATAGAATGGTTTAGAGTGGGACACTTTCGAGTGTACATTTTTGGTGCCCACCGTGGGGCTTGAATCAAGTTTCTAGCTCCATTTGCTTTTATTTTCAAAAGATGGATCGATTGAGGGGGAAAGCTCTTTCCCTTTTAAAGATGTATAGATGGTAGAGATCAAGATGAAGATGGTGGATGATCAACAGTAGAATTCAAAAAGAGGAGTGATCCATGTGCACACACAAGTCAACCAATAGAATATAAGATGACCATTTTTAGGTGATTACATTTGCTCCTCTTTGACTAATGTGTGATCGATCAAGGAACACATTATGTCAAAGAAAATAGAAAGCCAAGTAGGTGGTGATAGATATAGATATCTAATTCCAAAGAATGAAATGCAGAAATAGATAGCAAGTCCTGAATGCACAGCCTGATAGTAGTAGTACTAAACATTAGGAAGATGATGTTAAGATCCAAAAAGAATTCTAACATTTAGCAAAGTGAATATATTGAGAGCAAGTGATAAGGTCAAACAAATGCTCCTAAAAAATAGATAGTTGTAACAATCAGCAATAGAGTATTTCTGCCCCCTCGGGATCGAAATTGAAATGAGGTAAGGGGATGCAAAAACTGGCTAGACATGAGAAAATTAGAATATAGCAATGTCCAAGATATGACAGATAAATGATTAGAACCCAAGAATGACTATAAGAAATTGATGAAATGCCCCAGTTTGACTAGAAACTTGATTCAAGCCCCACAGTGGGCACCAAAAATGTACACTCGAAAGGTGCACACTCTAAACCATTCTATCCAAACGATTCCATGAGTTGGAATGCTTGGATGCCGGCTTAGAGCTCCCTATCCACGGAGTGCAAGGAGTTAGTATTTTAGCATGAAGGCTCTCAGCCAAGCCTTAGAAATGTACTTCTTGCTAGTAAACCATGCAACAGGAGGTTCTTTGAGACAAGAGCAAGAGTGCAAATATCTTCAAGGAGTTCCTCAAGGATGCAATGCAACTAAATATTAAGCTAGCATGAATAAGAAAAGTGCAGCTATTCTAAGCATGGATGAGAGTGTTGCAATACCATTATTAAGCCATGTGAGATTAAGCTACATGTAAAAATGAAAGCTAAGCTAAGCTAGAATGTCATGATGCCATGGATGAGAGAATGTAGACAAGAAATAGAAGTTCTCCACAAAGCTCCAAGGAAACCTGTTAGAAAACCTGCAGCATGACAATATTCAAAAAATGGATTTATTGAGGGGGAAAGATCTCTCCCTTTTAAAGATGTATGGATAGTAGAGATCAAGATGAAGATGGCGGATGATCAATGGTGGAATTCGAAAATAGGAGTGATCCATGTGCACACACAAGTCAACCAAAAGAATATAAGTTGACTTGTCATATAAGAGAAAAGTCTCACAAGCCTTTTCTTTTAATTGTAAAATAGAAAAAGGACTTTATGTGTGCACTTTAAGTGGGTTAGAAGAATGGGGTGTTTTATTTAATTAAAAGGGGACATGTTCTTTTAATCAAATAATGAACTTCGGATAGCATAGTCAAACTATAGGTTATAATCAAATAAATTGATTATTAGCAATTTGGTCTAGAGAAATGATTAAATTATTTTAGCTAAAATGTTGAGAAGGGGGCTAATAGTATAGATGAGAATTTTTAGGTGATTACAACATCAATCCGGAAATCATAGCTCCTAGAATTACCTTAGTTTCAGCCTAGTTTACCAACTGCATCCTAAAATTACTAACTGCATCCAAAAATTACCAACTACATCATTGATGTAGTCTACACTATCTGGGCACACTTGGTGGTTGTCAAATCTAGTTTTGGATTCTAGTTAACATTTTGGGGCTTCAACTGTGTCTTTAGGTACCTGGTTAGCTCACCTTGCATTAGCTTGCCCAAATCTACATTCTGCATCACCTAGTCTTCATTACCTTCACTTAGGACATCATTCCTTAGGTCATAACCTCTATTTTTCATGTCCCAACCCATCCTAACATCAACCCCAACATCTTATCTTCTTGGCATATTAGTTTGGCAACCATACCAGTCAAAATCAACAAACCTTCATTCTCACTTACCAACTACATCTAGAAACTACCAACTACACCTAAATTGGTCCCAACTATATCAATGACACAATTGGTAGTGTTCGAGTGCACTTGGAACTATTAGGGAACACTTGGGCACCTGCAAGACCATTTTAGGCCTCCAAACTGCACTTTAGAACCCTAAAACTACATCTAGGAGCCTTTATACCTCCCAATTTTGTACTTGACCCAAAATCACATCTTGCACCCAAAATCCCATTTTTCATCATAGGAATTGTCCATATTATTTATCTACTCAGCATCACCACCATTTCAAGTCCCTAAAACATCATTTTGAACCCCCGAAACCTTTGAATTTAGTCAAAAATCTAGACAAAGTATGAGTCTTAGAGTATCTCCTAGTGTTGATGGATAATGGATCTTGACTAGTCTTTTTATCATTTCTTATAATTTTATTTGGTCAAAATCTATCTATTTCTTGATAGATTTGACCTTTTCATCTTTTATCAATTTGATCTTTTCATCTTTTATCACTTTTTGGTCAAGATCCAAAGTCCTTTATCACAAGGTTAAACTCCTAGACAAAATACTTTCTAAAAGTTTTACCTAAGTTTAGAACCTTGCATATACCTCTATCATTAGCATAATCATATTCCTAAACATCATTTTGACTTACCCTAGTGGTATATGCCCTTCATCTCGCATTGATCAAAATCCTAGCATCATTTTCACTACCAAACCCTATCAAAGTGTCCATCCACCAAATTGTCCTTTTGATCACATATCCTCATTTAGCATATCCCAAATGTCATTATGAACCTATAAAACCATCCTTTGCATAATACACCTTGCATACACCTACTTTTAGTGTCATTACCAAGTTCAAAACATAACCCTAACCTTCATTTTGCATACCATCAAAATAGCACCTTGCATTCGCATTTTCATATTATCCCTAGCACATTTTCACTTTGCATGTCAAAATCCTAATTCATTTAGCATTTCCTCACATTTCATAACATTCGTAAATGCTTAAAAATCCCAAAAACACTCATATCTTGCATACCCACATCTTAATTATCAAGTTTTGACCTCTTTTACCAACCACAACCCTATTTTACCAACTGCAACCATGTTTTACCAATTGCACACTTCAAGTGCGTAGTTGGTGTTTTTAGGATGCACTTGGTAGTTTTAGGACACACTTGGTCATTAGGTGTTTCTTTCTAGGTTCTAGAATCCTAATCTACATTTCCAAACCTTGCATTGCATCCCAAGACCTTAGGAAACACTCTAAATCACTCAAAACACTCAAAATTAACATTTTAGACACCCTAGCACCTCTATTTACCCATTTCATGCCTCTTACTTACCAACTACTTACTTTTAGGCCCCCAACTATGTCATAAACACACTTGGTATTGGCTGAGCACAGTTGGTAGTTTAGGTGTGCACTTGGGAGGCAGAAAAGTCCATTTAGGTTTCCCTCCATTGCATCTACATTCTTAGGTATCATGCTAGCACTTACTAGGACATAATCAGCTCAAAGACCCAAAGAAATTTACCAAGCATTGTTTTCTAAGATATCAATGCAACCAAAACCTTGTCCAAGATAGAAGAAGAAAAAGAAAACCCAATAGCCATTTGACGAAGACCAAATCGAGGTGTTACAACCTTTACTTGTAGACCCCTTGAACATGTATTTGAAAGATCATCATAATCAAGCTATGACACAAAAAACCTTGAAAAATGCACCTATCATGAGATTTACTCCAAGAACTTTCCCCACACATGGGATGGTTTAATGGAGTCCTAACTTTGAACCTATATTCATGCTGATACCACCTGGAGGAGGAAGTGTGCCAACCACACCCAAAGACGAACAATCATACTCCTTCAAATTCAACCAACCTAACACAAGTACCTTCAACTATAACACATCAAACATATAACAAGGTACTATACACCTAACTAATACTCTAACACTAAATATGGCATCACTGATGAAGAAATGGCTAGGGCGTGTCAAGACAAAAAAATTTGCAAGAACTTTAAAATTTTGGCAGCCCAAGAAATTGTCAAATTCAACCTAAACATGGAAGGACCTAAGTCCAAACATCAAACCAACAAAACCATTGAAAACATACAGCCCATGATCAATTTGGACTTAGATAAGGGAAAACAACCTTTGGAGTTTTCAAACATGATAATCACAGCTATAAGGTCCCATTAAGAATACACCATCAAAATCCTCCAAAGTACATTTGAATAGATCAATGTTAACCCCTTGTTTGAAAAAATACCACCAATTCCTAAGCACCTCAAAAGGACATTAAGACTTTATTTTAGTCACATGATGCAACAACAAGATGCACCTAAAAGGACTTGTGCTCTAGGGATGCTAGACATACCTTCTTTGGAGGCAAATCAACAAAGTGCACCTTTGCTCCTAACCCTACCAAGTGGTATGACATCAAATGTTACGAAACCTCCCTCAAGTACACTATGTGCAACATCAACTACAACCATCCCTATCAATGTGCAAAGGAAAAGCCTTATTGACATCATACCTATTCCCAAAAGGAATGCACCTCATAGTCAAGTCAATATGATTTCACAAGGAGGAACCTCTAAAAAACAAAGGAGCCAAAGCAACAATACCAACATGATGATCACTTCTCAAGGACATAACCAACTACCCCAACAACATCAACTTGCAATAGTCCAAGGACCTAATCTCTCCAACATACAATAGACGTATCAACAACAACTACAACAACAACCTCAAGTGGTGCAAACATCCAACATCCCTAATAAATGGTCCAACATAAACCCACTTGACTTCCATGCAATGTATCAACAATAAGAGAAACTCAAGAAATCATTGGAATACCAAAGATGCCTTGAGCAAAAAATTGCATAGCAACAACATTTATTACAACAACATGTGCCACAACAACCTCAACAGATACCTATACAACAACAATCACATACATGGCCTCACATACAACCAATAGAGGTATCCCAACAAAAACTACAACAAATGGCACAAAAAAAACACATGGTACATCAATTGTAGTTGATATGGCAATAAGTGCCACATCAAATACCACAACAAGTACCCCAAAAATAGGGACCCTTTTATCTTTGAGATACCAACATACCTCCACCACCCAACAACACTTCACTAGACTCATCAGATACATAAATGTCAGAGCAAAGTAGACATAGTTCTTGCCATAGCAAATGGTCTACTCATAGACACAAAGGACTTGAAGGAAAGAATATCACACAAAATCCCAATGAATAACTATTATGACAATTCAAACAACTTTCCAAAAAAGTCGAGGCATTGGGAGTCCAAAATAAATAGGCTCTATATACAAAAAGGGAACTACATCCTAACCCATTTGTTCCCAAAACACATTGAGGCTCCAAGGTTCAAAAAATACCAAGGAAAAGGCAACCCTATTAATCACATCAGAGAATTTTTTGCCTCATGTACCAAACTTAGTGATGATCCCACTTACCTCATGAGATTGTTCCCTTATTCTCTAGGTGGGCCTGCACTTGAATGTTACTCCAAACTTCCTAGTAATATCAAATCCTAGTTGAAACTTGCAGAAAATTTCATCTCCCACTTTGCCTTTAACATTATGAATGAAGTGACACTTTCTAATTTTTGCTTGACTAAAAAAAAAGTAGGAGAACCATTCATCACATTCTTAGTTTATTGGAGAAGCTTAGTCAGTCAATGCTCACTAGATATTCCTAAAGAGCAACAAGTAAATTTGTGCACTAAAAACTTAGTCTTGGACTTAATGTATAAACTCAAAATCAAGAGCCCAAGCACTATTTCTAAACTGATGAAAAAGGGGGCTAGTATTGAAGATGCTCATATTTGTAAGGGAATCCTCAAGATAAACAAGGAAACCACAAACACTAGTTCCTCCAATGACAAGGTGGAATTTTTCTCCAAAAATAAGAATGTGACCAATGATTGCATTGTGGATGCCCACATGATTAGCATAGTGCAACCTCAACTGACTTTGAAAGGTGCAAACCCTAAAAATTCACAAAGCTCTAATCAAACATCAAGGCCACAGTAGAAAACTAAGACTTCCATATAGGACAAACCCTAAAGACATCTTAGATCTAAGGATAGGAAATTCACACCATTGGGGATACCTCTTGAGATTGCACTACAATAGCTACTAGGTAATAACTTCCTATAGTTACCACTAATCAAAGATGAACCAATGCCTAAAGTTGATTGGTGGGATGAAAAAAAGTACTGTGATTACCATCTCACCAAAGGACATAAGACTTCATTGTGCTTCCAATTGAAACATGCAATATAAGACCTTATTGATGATGGTGTAATCATAGTTGATTTGTCATTGTTAGAATCCAACTCTTATCACACTATTTTTAAAGATCCTTTGGGTAATCATGACAAAGAGAAACCCTCCAGTTCAAACTCAAACTCACAAGCTAATGTGAAGTACACACGCATGGGATATGACTACACTGCCAACTATTCTAATGAGTCTAATTCTTGCATATCCACATTCACTTTAAAAGTTCAAGACCCTCATTGTGTTGTCATTGCACACCATACCAAGATCACCCTACTTGGAGCCCCATCTAGACCTTCTACTTCTACTAGACCTGCACCCCCTAGTAGACTTGTGGCTCCTACTTCATCTAATTATAGCCTTGTTGAATAGCTTGGCAAGACCCTTGCACAAATATCCATCTTGGACCTACTATGTGCATCTCCCCAACACCACAAGATCTTGGATCAAGCCCTTAAAGAGTTAGTAGTCCTAGAGAACATTGATGCTACCTAGTTCCAAGCCATGGTCGGGAACGTCTCTACCTCACAACATATCACCTTTTCCCCTCGAGATATTCCTAAGGACAAACCTAACCATAATGATCCCCTTCATCTTGAAGTCTTCATCCATAATGCCAAAGTTAGATGTGTCTTAATAGGTGGAGGAGCAGGATTGAACATCTATATTCTTAAAGTAGTCAAAGGTTTGGGTTATTCTGAAACTAATGCAGATCCCTCTCGAAGAATCACAATAAAAGCTTATGATGATGGTGAATGCTTCTCCAAGGGCATCATCATATTACCTATCAGAGTTGGCCCAACTACTAAAGATACATTGTTCCATGTCCTAAATATTGAAATAAATTACAAAATGATAGTGCAACACCCTTGGCTTCATGCTATGAAAGCAATCCCTTCTACATCTCATCAATGTCTAAAGTTTTCCTATGACAATGTGGAGGATACCATCCCTGGTGATCTAGACCCTTTCTATTTTTGTGCCAATCTAAGAGATGCTACTACATACCAAGTCCCAACAAATAATGAAGCACGATCCATAGATTCCTCTAAGTATGTGGATGCTAATATACTCCTCAATAAGGCCAAGGAAAAAATGAAAATTGAAGACAATGGGTGTGGAGAGTACTTTATGTATCAAGTCTCTCACATTAGGAAGTCGTCACTTTTTCCCCTATCTTATGGTAAATCACAACTATTGCAAAACCAACACTCCAAGATTGGTACACAAAATGCCACTTCTATCAATGAGGATACATCTGTATGTATTGAGAAAGAAAAAGTAGACCAAGAACTCGCTTTGATATCTCCTAGCCAGTACGAACTTGGGTTTACTATCATGTAGAAGCAAGGCTATGATGGATGTAGTGGTCTTGGATCTTAGAAACAAGGTATAATTGAACCTATCACTACAAAAGGATGACCTCCTAGTTTGAGACTAGGATTTGAACCATTACAAATAGGTTCTCCTATTACTACGGTACCTATGTGTAAGACTATGGATGTTTCAAATGATGAAAAGGAATCTAAGGATATCCCACCTGAAACCAACAATCCTCTAGCTTCTGAGCATAACCCCAATGATAACATGGAATCAAATGCCCATATCCATAGCTTGAACCAAAGTCCATTCAACATTGATGATGACATCCCCTCAAGTTATCCTAAACCTTTGGATTGGGACCAATGTGGACCACCAATCTTTGATCAATTTGAAAATGATGACACTATTATAACAGACTTTGAAAGATGTCGAGGCATTATGGAAAATAATTATAAAGAAGCAATTTCTCCTAAAGAGAACACATTGACATATTTTGGGGAGCCAACTCCACCTTCTAGTTTTAAAGAAAAAAGAGAAAACAATAACACACATAGGTCTTTTGGTGAAAATTGAAAGGCACCAGTAGACCATGAAAAATAAAAAGCTAAGTAGCTCCCAAGGATACAAGATAAAAAAGAAGATGCCATGAATATCAATGTTCTAGTGTTCAACATGCCACAGTTTTTTGGTACTCTCTCGATTAGCATTCATATGGAAGGTCATTGATCTCAACCCTCCCAACCCTCCCTTATATCCAATTGTTTATCCCCACATCTGGCTACCTAATTTACTCAACACCCCAGATCAAATCCTTATCCAACAAGCCTTTGTGTATGTCATCATCAGTGACATCCCACATGACATATCTATTGACCCAATTATCCTCAAATGCCTTGATTTGCAAGAGGCGGACATTGTCTTACATATGGTACATGATGGTATATCTCGACACCTTTCCAATGGTTGGATCTTAGCTACAGACTTGGAACAACTCCTATGTAGTTATGGTCAATTGTGAATCCTGATATTATCAACTGGCAGCACCAACAACAAGTTTCTTCTTAGCAATTGTTAGCAACATTCATAATTCCCATCTAAAAGTCCTGAAAAAATATCAAAAAATATCAAAAAGTCCTAAAGAAATATTTAAAAAATAGCAAAATGTCCTAAAAAAGAAAAAAAAAAGAAAAAAGTGAAAAAAAGTTATGAAAAAATGGATGCCTTGATGAAAACCTAGCAAACAAGCATCTTGGCATGAATATTTGAGTCAAGAGAAAATTTTCATCCAAAAGTGAAAACCTAGCAAACAAGTGCTTTGGGCAAGTACCATGGTGAAAACCTGGCAAATAGGCACCATGTGTAATCAGTTGTTGCTACTCCATCTATCAGGATTCCATTTGGTTTTCCCCCCTCTATCATTCTTTGATCATGTCTTTCATATTGCAAGACATCCTTGGTCCCTTATCATGGCTCACAAATTGGTTAATGTCCTTTGTTATCTTTCTTAAGCATCACCAGTCTACACACACACTCTGTCATTGGCCTTTGTACATAGTTTGCATCTTGTCTAGGGGCATATTACCTACACAGTGCATGAGTTTGAACTTGAACTGGGGGCATATCCCTAAGCACTTTTTATCCATTGGACCTATCGCATAATAGATTGGAGCTAACACTTGTATATGCTTATATGATCCTAAAAAAATTCCTATAAATTCAAATACAATCCTGAAAAAATCCTAAAAAACATAAAATGTCTTGAAAAAAGAACTAAAATTCATATACTGTCCTGAAAATATCTATAAAAATCACAAAATGTCCTAAAAAAAAATCACTAAAAATCATAAAATGATCCTGAAAAAATCCCTAATCATAGAATGTCTTAAAAAAAGCACTAAAAATAGTAAAATGTCCTGAAGAAACCAGTCACACAAAAAAAAAAAAATCCCCAAAAACCCTAAAAAATCAAAAAACCCATCAAAAATTTGCAATAAACCTTGTCAATATTCACTATACATAAGCATCCCTTTTGTGTACACCCTTGCACTTTGCAAGTTGAAACTCAAAGCACTACACTTTCAAGATAGTCACACTATCTAAAGAACATGAACCAACAATCAATCCAACATATCACTACGAACCTCTCAACTGAATCCAAAAACAAAGCTATCACATCATCAAAATGTCAAACACTACCTACACACCTTTAAACATTAAAAAGAAAGTAATAATGGACAAGAATGGCTATTGGCTCATGCTATTTAGTGAGTGATTTATTTTTGCTTTGCTTTTCTTTGATCATGTTCCTATGCCACTCGATGATATAAGTTGATCTATGAGAGTGGCTAGGATGGTTCATGGTCATCTTTTTCTATTTTTGACAATTACAATGTAACTTTGAGAGTCTGGGGCATGTACATATGCCTTAGGAAGGACAAGGTCATTTTTTTCATGCATTGTGCTTGTTCACTCAAAAGGTTCGCATTTGTGCTCTGGCCCTTTTATGCCATGATATGTTGCATTCCATTTTCCATATCAAAACAAAGCTCCATTTGATATATAGTCCACTTTCTACAAGAAAAAGTATTTCCATCATACTAGCATCTCCTCATCTCATCTTTCTTCTTTATCTCATTCTCCATCACCATGATAATGTTTTCCAATTCACTACATCATCTTCATCTTGCATTCATGTATTCTTGCATCATCCTACACTGTCAATCAAATTTCTATGGCTTTCCACATGGTTCTACCTTAGTCTAACATTTATGTCACCATATTTGACCAAATTTGACCATGTTTGATGATTTCACTCATGTTAGGACATCTTTCCATCATTTTGGGCATGCATACACAGTTTCGGGTCATTTTGAGTCGAATCGAGCTTATTCTGGCCCCTAGAGCCTTCTAGAGCACATTTTGTACTTTCCAAGTTCCCTTGGGCTTCCCAAGTGCATCATGGGTGCACTTGGTACTTTCATGATGCACTTGGGCTTACCAAGTGTGTCCAA
The DNA here is from genome assembly GCA_028749045.1 of Cupressus sempervirens. NCBI lineage: Eukaryota > Viridiplantae > Streptophyta > Pinopsida > Cupressales > Cupressaceae > Cupressus > Cupressus sempervirens. The sequence continues at coordinate 499,029,792 of CM053787.1, forward strand.
GATGCACTTGGATGAGTTTTGGGTGCACTTGGGGACCTAGGATACCCAAAACTGCTCTCAGAGCCCCTATGTTGCACTTCAGAGGCCATAACTTTTGCATTGCAACTTTGATTTATGAAATATTAGTTGTATTAGAATCATATATTTCTTATAAAAAAAATAAGCTATCATTTTAATTATTTTTTCATTATCTTGAGTTATAACCCAGACATTGCTCATGGGCTCCTGGTTGCCCCCTATCATGTTGATTTTGGCCCCTAGAGCATTCTCGAGCACATCTTGCACTTTCTAACCAAAATTGGACTTCCCAAGTGTATCATGGGAACACTTGGTACTATAATGATGCACTTTGTCTTACCAAGTGTGTCCAGGATGCAATTGTTTGAGTTTTGGGAGTACGTGGGGCAATAGGATGCCTAAAACTACTCCCAGAGCCCCTATGTTGCACTCTAGAGGCCATAAATTTTGCATTTTAACTCAAATTTGCAATCCAATAGTTGCATTGGATTAGTATCTTCATTTTGGAAAAAATGAACTATCATTTTCATCATTCTTAGGTGTTAGTCCATTCAATCACTCTCAAGCTTCTAGTTGATCCTATTATGCACTCTAGGCCTCATAACTTTCACATTTTACCTCTGATTTTCATTCTATCAGTTGCTATGGTTTTATCTTCTCATTTTTGACAAATTGACTTATCATATTCTTATCTTAGCCAATTTCTCAAGGGGGCACCCATATATATCATCCCTACTGGGGCATGTTGTGGCTTTCTCTTTAGTTATTCTTTGACACAATGCTCTAAATCACATTGTATCAAAGAGGGGAAAATGTAGATGTTCAAAAATGGTTTGCATCAATGGTTTCATCACTTATTCATACTAATTTGTCCCATTTTACCATCTACTAACTTTGATCTTTTGGCCAAATTGATCATACTTTATCGTTTGTATCCTCTTTCATATCAATTTCATGTCATTTCATAACCATTTCATATCAACTCAAAATCATCCCAAATCAACTTAGAATGACTTAGAATCAGTCTTAATCAACTTGAAACATATCAATCATCATTTATCCATTCCTAGTTATTATTGTGGCTTTCAGTGTCTTGGAAACCTATCAACCTATCAATCTTATCAATTTGACCTTAGTACTGTCATGGCTCTCAGTGCTAGGTCAAACTATCATTCATGTCATCTAATCTTTGATGTTGTTGAGGATTTCAATTTCAGATCATGGCATTATCAACCATTTTAATAATATTGATAGTGTCTGTAGATGTTATTATGATCAAACCTTTTCAATCAATTTTGATCCTGTAGCATTTACAATGTCGATTAAATGTTACATATTAATCAATCCATGTCATGTGTCCTTGGCATGTTATCAACTTTAATCAATCAATCTAACCATGGCTTTGGTCTATTTGTCATCATCTCATTTGATCTATATCATCATCACATTTTTATCAAAGGGTACTGTCGCATTTATTTAATCAATTTGGCCAATCATCTACTAATTTTCCCTATAGGATTAAATAACCCATAATTTAATCCTATTATTCTTTCTAATTACTCTTCCTAATTATCATCCTCAATTAATAAATTTTATTAATTAATTGATTCATCATCCAGAAACCATAGAAATTCTTAATTTCCTAAGTTCCATCTTCCATCATTAATTACATTTTCTACTAATTCTTATTTTTTGGAATAAAAGGATTTTTTATTTGAATATTCCATAAAATATTGCATCATAGTGACACTTGGATATGACACCTTGTGGATTCTCCTTTGACACTTAGCTAAGTTTTTTCATAATCAAATATTTTTATTCCCTTATGCATGTCCATATTTGTCTTATTTGTCATAGATTCTTGGCTTTAAGTGGGATTGAGGTCTCTTATGACACGTCATAGATTCTCTTCCACATTTAGCCAAGTTTGACTTCCATGTGTCATAGAATCTTACAATTGGAATATTTTGTCATATGTGTCATGGATTCTCAAAGGAATCTCTTGCCACATCACATATCTAAGGGTGAAAAATCCAATGCTCTCATCCTCCATGCCAATTATAAAATGAGAATTCTTCCTCTCATTTTCAGTCTTAATTCTTGAGTCCTTGAAGTCTTAATTCTTGAGCCTTAAGGTCCTAATTCTTGGGTCCTTGAGTCCCTAGTTTCTTTGCATTTTGCATTCTTTCTCTCACAATAAAATCACACTTCAAGTATTCTCATGGCATTATCCCTATCATAGAATTTTGCTTCAATTTTTTGTGCACTGTAGGCAACTTTGGAGCTACATCATTTAGAGAAGAAAGAAGGACATGGGAGCTACAAACAAAAGAGGGGGTTTCTAGCCTTGTGTTTGTTTCTTTTGATTAGTTTGTCTTTCATGGTAGACTAGTGGGTGCTAACATATGTTGATTGAGTTTGTGATTTTCTCATAGTATGCTATGCATTTAACCCTTTTTCTAGGTGCTACATTTGGTGAACCCGATGTGAACATGCATATATAACTTTGGTTTTCTTGTTTTGTGCTTGTAGGTGTGAGGAAGGAGCTCACTTGGAAGGGTATAATGATTATCTTTCTATCCTAGGGTGCACTCTACTCTATTAAGGCGCACTTGGGACCCCTAGGAGTAGTTTTAGGAGTCTAGGAGCCACCAAAACCTCTTTCTATTGTTTTTGACTTACCAACTACATCCTAAAATTACCAAGTACATCATTGACATAGTCTACACTATTTGGGCACACTTGGTAGTATAGGTGTCAAAAAAAATTAGTTTCTGGGTCTTATTCAGACACCATTTCCCCATAGTTTGCACCTAACTTCCCAACTGCATCCTAAAACTACCAACTATTCCCAACTGGACCCCAACTATGTCATTGACATAGTCTACACTATTTGGGTACACTTGGGGGTGTTCTGAGCCATTTTGGCTTTCTGGGGTGCAATCCACCCTATCAGAGCACACGTAGCTTACAAGAAACACACACATCAATAAAAATCTACATGTAAGGTTTCCATTTGCTTCTAGGACATAAATTAGAGGATTTTTTGTTACTAATGGTCTACTTGTAGCATGTGGCAATCATGGGATGTAGGCATGATCATAACATACTACTAATGCTTGCTTTGTAGGACGTTGTCAAAGACATTGTGTGTTTGTTAAAACCATGTGTGGATTTCCTAGATTAGATTTAGAAGACATTGTGTGTTTTTTAAAACCATGTGTGTGTGTTTGTTAAAATCGTGTTTGTTAAAAATAGTTAGTCACCTAGAGCACCACCTAAGGTCTAGAGTCATCATGGTGTTGAGAAACATTTTGTGTGTTTTTAAGACAACTTTGGGTTGCCCATTGACATGTTGGTTATCATCACTTGAACTTTCCATGCATAAATACTCAATGGGTTCAAGCATGCCTATTACATTGTCTATGTCAGTGTAAGCATGACTAATCTTGGTGTTATAATTTTTTTTAGCAGCTTTGGAGGTTTCACCTTTCTCATATTCTGGAAAGGGTTGTTTAAAAGATTTGTAATCAGCAGTTTTGATGAGGCCATCTGTGACCACTTTTCCTTCCTCAATAAGATTTTGGATTACATCTTTGAGCTTGAAATAGTTTTTAGTGTTGTGACCCTTACTTTGGTGGTAACTGCAAATATGATCTTCTCTCCACCATAGGGATTCGATCAGTGGGTCATAGGGTCAAGAATTATCTAGTAAAGTAACCAACTTATTTGTGATTAAAGTTTTTAAAACCACCTCGTAAGGCTAACCATTGGTGTATAAATACATCATTTCTTGTTAAACTTAGAGCTCTTGTCAAACATTTGTGGTTTCACATTTTCTTGTTGCTTTGTAGTATAGATGGTAGTAGAAAGGTTAAATGTAGGTTCCTTGGTCTTAGGAGTGTCCACTACTCCATCATTGACAAAATACTTGTTTTTATTCCAAGGTTTACCTTTGTCTTTACCATTTCTATTGTTGTTCATGTCTTTCTTTAAAAAATGTCACCCTTTTTAATAGCAACATCTTCAATGTGATACACACTCTCAACCATGGTGTTGAAGGATGTGAATAATTGTTTTCTTAGATCAAATTATAGTTCTAGTAAAAGGGTGTTGACGAAAATGTCAATTTTTTTAGCCTAAGGAACTTGCCGAGGATAGCAAGAGTATAATGATCTCCATCATTCAAGATATGTTGCAAAGGGTTCTCTCAATTTTTGTTTGATGTTGCATAAGTCTAGCACCATTATAGGATGTTGAATGTTTTAGGAGTATTTCTAGATAAAATATTGTGCAAATTCATCAAATTTTTTAAGAGGAGGACTCAATTTTGTGAACCATCCCATAGCTTGCCCTCTTAGACTCCTAGGAAACAATCACATAACAAAGGTATCTTCATGCATAAAATCCATGCTAAGAGCACAAAAATGCCTCACATAATCATGAGGATCACCATTTCCATCATATTTGTCATACTTAGGAACCTCTATATCCTTAGGAAAGGTAGCATGTAGAGACTCCTATAAAATGGAAGAGCGCATATTGATTCAACAAATGAAGCTGTGGATGATTCTTTTGAAGTTTTTGATTGTGAAAATTGTTTCCTCAATTCTTCTATTTCTTCCCTTAAGATTTTACCTTCAGTGGGTTCTTATTTTTGAATAATGTGTTCTACATCAAAATCTTGAGGGAGTTTCCATCCTCTTGCTACCATGTATAGGAAGTATTGGTCTTCATTTTCCTCTAAAGCTCTAAGCATCAATTTTTTAGCAAAGCTATCTTGTTGGAATTTTATAACATCCTTGCTAGTTACCTCTTCATCACTTTCATTATGGGAATGGCATCTGCCCATGGTGACTCTAGGATACCTTGGAGAAGTGTTGTTGCCATCAATTCCATCAAAAGGATTTCAAGAACAAGTCCCCTTGTTCCCTTCATGGCAGGTATGGTTATTTTTTCAACTTATTGATGTTCTTTCTACCTAGTGTACATGGCTTCTAAGATCCTTCAATTTTTATGTGCTTGTTCTTCTAAGCAGTGTTGGACTTCATCAGGGTGCACCATGGTGACAAAACCATTCTCACCCTTAGGTGTCTCATAGGGTGTGTCAAACAAGTTTTAAAAACCATAATTGTTTGAAGACAAAAGGGGTATGATTACTACTCCCAACTTGAAATCTAATTTTAACCAACATGTAAGGACTTAACTTTGTTTATTAGGAAAAGAAAAGAAAGTCAAATTTGAAGCTCTTACAATCAAGATTAGTCACTTGTAAAAGTATAACAAATGGATTGTCAATCAATGCTCAAGAATTTACAGCACTGGTGACTCAAGCTGAGTGAGTGAGCAAGAAGCTCAAAAGAAAATAGCTAAAATAGAATGGTAACTAGATCTTGACAAGTGATTCACCAGTGATGTTTCAAGATTTACATTTAATAGAGTAAATCCATCTTTTCAACTTAGGATAGTTTCCTAACACACAGATGTGCAATCAAGACTAAGGAGGATGGAAGTGACGAGACCCTAGATCAAAAAAATTAGAACACAAACCCTATTTTGACAACATACAATCTCAAGTGATACTTTTTCAAAGAATAGATGATATTAGGATAGCATAATGCATTGTATGACACAGTTCAGGACACCCATGTGATACTTTTCATGTAGATAATAGTTTTCCCAAGGTGAGATGAAAGACTTTTGAATACTAGGATGATAGAATCTAGTAAAGATGTACACCACAATTTTTGAAATATAATGTCACATGATATTTATTAAATGAATAGATGATAAAGTTCTAGTTTTTGTGCAAAAAAGACAAGTTTGACTCCAAAATTATATGTTTTAGTTGGTCAATCAAGTGATTTTTGGATTAGACGGTGTGAAATTTCAGTTTGTGTCAATTACAACAAGGTTTGCAAATAATTAGGGTGTTAACATGTCTCAAACAGTTGAACAATGGTAAAAACAACTTGCCAACATGCACTTATGATATCAAAAAAACCTTTCTACCAATATTACTAATATGTTTAATGTGTAAGAATGGTAACATTGGTCAACACATTCAAAAATAATAACCAAGCAATCTACCTTAGAGTCATGGTTCATTATGCTCCTTCTCTGCACACCAAGTGGTTGTCCATAAGATATATTGGCTTTTACATGGAAGTTCCATAAGCACAACCAAGGGAACACATATGGTGAGTGTAGATCTTGGGGTGATTTGGGTAGTCCACTAGGATCAATCCTTCAACCAAGAAGTTGAGTGGAAAAATAGGGTAGATACTAACCTAGGGTGTTTAGAAAGGGTTTCCATTCATAGTGTTCCTCTTGCACCCAATTACAAGAAACCCCACCTTGTGGTGGGTAATAGACCTTGCGACGACAAGAGCACCTTAAGTGTTCTTGACTAGTGATCTCTCTATAGTCAAAATCTCATAAATGATCATATTAAGTGAAGACAAACACTATATCTACAAAAATTTTGTGTCCTTGGCAGCCTTGAGTTTATAGTGGGTTGGAAGAGCTGAGGAATTTTCTTATCCCCAATTGGTTCATTCCTCTTAGGTTGTTTTAGAGTAGGCCCTTTAAAGGATACTAGCTACCACAAAATGGATCCACTCTCAAGGGTCAAAATTTTTGATTCACCCCAAGGGTGAAGAGCATACTCTCCTACCTTGATTGCTTCCCCTGAATATGCCAAGAAGATTCAATTATCCACTTGCTTTAAAAATCCAAAAGTGGATCAAGATTTCAAATTCACCGCAAGGGTGAAGAGCATACTCTCCTATCACTAAAGAACATCAATCACAAGTTTAATGTGCCTTAAAAAAAGATCAACTAGTAGATGCCACACATGAAATAAAAAATAAAGAAAGTTGGATTTTTATGCATCGAGTAGCCCTACAAACAATCATTAGTAGCCCTTGTGCACTTGAAGCTTTGACATGCATTATTTTTAGCAATTTTAGACAACATTTAATGCTTCAAAAAAAACCTTGCAACCAAACCATTAGCACCACAAGTTAGCCTTAAAACAAAAATAAATCTATAAATGGACTTCTATAAAAATAGCTAAGAATCTGTAAAAACTAGCAAGAAGCAAGTAACAACTAAGAAACTAACTAAAACAATCCAAACAACAAGAAAATTCAAACTAGGTGATAGTTTATGCTAGAAGAATGTCATACAATACTTCACAGTATACATGGGTGAAAGAATCTTCTTGTGTGATATTTATCACTAAGCCAAGTGATTGAATCCACAATACTGGTGTGACAATTCTTAGTATGGTCATACAATACTATTTCCAAAAAGTATTGCCTGATAGTTATGAGAATTGTCATACAAAACAAGGAAAATATCACTTGAGAACTATGATTAAAACATAAAAGAAAGTGAAAATAGAAAGTAGAAAAATGCAATAAAAATTGTGAAGTATGGGACAAAACCTATTGGTCTCCCCATGATGGGCACCAAAAATGTACACTCAAAAAGTGCACTTCTCTAAACCCTTATATCAAAGATATTTCATAGTTGGGAAAGCTTGAATGTTGACTTAAAGCTCCCTAGTCATGGAGTGCAAGAGGCATACAAATAAGCATAAAGAGAGCTCTCAGCTAAGCCTTAGGAAAATAGCCCTTGCTAGTAAACCATGAGATGGGAGATTCTTTGAGCAAGAGCAAGAATGCTAGTTTCAAAGAACTCTTGAGTATGTAATGCAAGAATGAGAGTAAGTTAAGATGAAATGCACAATGCAACTAAGCTAAACAAATGAAAGTGTTACATCCATGCTAATTAAACTATGTGAGCTAAGCTATTGTAAAGGAACTACATTAACATTCAACTAGACTAGAATTCCATATGATAAAAATGCCATGGATAAGAGAATGCAGACAAGAAATAGAAGTTTTCCACAAAGAGCTCTCAAGAATTTTAATGGTAGACCTACATCATAACAATACTCAAGAGTGTGGGATCCTTTGATGGTGAAGCTCTCCCTTTTCAAGTCATATAGATGATAGAGATCAAGATGAAGATGGTGGATGATCAATGGTAGAATTTTAAAAGAGGAGTGATCCATATGCACCACACAAGTCAACCAATAGAATATAAGTTGACTTGTAATATAAGACAAAAGTTTCAAAAACCTTGTCTTTTAATTGCAAAATAGAAAAAGGACTTTATGTGTGCACTTTAAGTGGGTTAGAAGAATGCATTTTTTAAAAAAATTAATTAAAAGGGTACATGTTCTTTTAATCAAATAATGAACTTAGGATAGCATAGTCAAACTATAGGTTATAATCAAATTAATTGATTATTAGCAATTTGGTCTAGGTAAATGATTAATCAAATTAGCCAAAATGCTAAAAAGGGGGCTAATAGTCTAGATGACCATTTTTAGGTGATTACAGTTTCTACCTAATTGACCTCTTAAAGGAGTCATAATGTTTTTGTAGGGAAGGGGAAGAATCTCTCCCTTAGACTCTCACCATAGGCATACATATGGGTGTTTGAAGGTGGGGTATGCCACTAACCTCTATTATAGGGTAACCTTTGAACATATTTTATTGATTCGTTGGAAACACCAAAAATATGGATTCCCTCTAGGAGGTGAGATGATTGTGTGAGATAAATGTTTGCACATCAAATGTCATGAGAAAAATGTTATGGCTTCTCCACCAATTTATTTCTAGGAATAAGCACTATCTTTTTTGAGTCCAAATTTGGAAAACCTTACACCCTAATTTCTAAGTTCCTTTGTGCTTGGTTGGATTGTTTGAGAATACTTCCTATACCATCACTATCTAATGTTAAAAATCATAGAAAATAAATTGTACAAACCAAAAATTTAGAAATTTTACTTCAAAATTGAGAAATCTAGAAACTCTACTTGAACTTTCACCATATCAACTACAAAATCTTGTATGAGTCAAGATTTTGGGACCTTTTGTTGCTATTTTATTATTTGGTAGCTTACCCAAGGTTGTCTAAAACCTTTTTCTCTTTTGTATAACCATATACTTATTTACTTCCCAGAACTATCAAGAAATCTATCAAACCTTGCTATTGGCATATTAGTTGAGAAAACTATCATTTGGTTTTGCATTCTATCATCTAAGCCTAAAATTTATTGTATAAGAAATATTATATCAAAACTAGTAAAAATTATGTCAAAGTCATATTCTTTCATCTGAGACCTATAGTTTGTCATCTAGAAGAGCATGTACTCATATGAGTCTATCATTCTATCAATTGGGAGATCATTTCACATATGAATTCATCTAAAAGTGGATGTGTGTGTGTGTGTGTGTGTGTGTGTGTGTGTGTGTGTGTGTGTGTGTGTGTGTGTGTGTGTGTGAGAGAGAGAGAGAGAGAGAGAGAGAGAGAGAGATTCACCAATCAAGTCCTTTGTCAGATCTGATCATTTTTAGGGTGTTATCTATACTATCTTACATGTTCAAGAGTCATATCTGAAATTGCATTTATCAACTAAAACTTGGTTACATATCTTGATTTGTGTAAGAACTTATCTCATGTATTTGATGCATCTTCTACTACCTACTATTTTGTCACACCTATTATTGTAAGAGTCACCATATAGGCTAATTAACTATTAATTTTATGGCTTGTGCCTTGGTGTATTTAACCCCCATTGTTATCTTCATTTAAAAAGTGAGGATTTTTTTGAAATGTAATCTTGATTTAAAATCATCATATTGCTATTGCTACACATCTTAATGCATATTGATACTAGAAGTAATAAGAAGATAGCCACGAAAAGATCTAGAAAAGGAAAGAATCCTACTCAGATTTTGAATTTCTCATCCTTCGGTGATGATTCATCATGATCTCCATCACTATTAAAAAAACTATATATAAAAAAGGTATTTTCTCAAAAATTCAAACAAGGATACAATCCGCTATTCCAAAAGGATCCCATAGAAAAAATATTCAACAACTCATCTCCTAAACCTAAGTTTGTCACCAAGAGTAAAATATCTATACCAATTAGAACTAACATTGATATATCAAAAAAAAAACTACTAAAAGGATGTCTAAACACAACCAAGACAATAAGGAACATAAAAGGAACACCATAGATCAGAATGACAAAACTAACCCTGAAGGTTTGGGTGATTTTGAAATACCCATTGAAGAGATTGAAAAGTGTTAGAATGACAAAGATTTTCAGAAAATGATGGACATATGAATTAAATAAGATAAGGAGAAGTACTTCTTTGAACTCTCTCTTGAAGGAGAAAAACTACCTAAATACTTCAATGCAGAGACTATTGTTGTAAAGGAGGGGGAAACTAACATATACATTTTGACTAAATAGTTGCAAGACATGCAAGATCAACTATAATAAATGCAAAGAGAAAAGAATAAACCTACCATGCAATAATCATTGGATTCCATCTATCCATTCCCTTTTGATAAGAACATGTTTGTGTGTCCTTTCCCTAATGGCGATGAAGGGTACACCCCTTCATACCACAACACACAACAGAAATAGAGAAACAACACAAATTGAGAGAACCAAATATTGAATTATTATTATTGCTACAAATATAGAATTATAGAATTATAATATGCAAACCCACATGGGCTCCTTCCTTACAATAGTTTGCAAGATGGAGTTGTGACTACCACCCAGAACTACCCTAGCTAACCTACGATTCTTCTTTATATATTTACTTTTAAACACTTCAGAAAGTTCTAGACACTAAGCCCTAACCCTTGAGGACAACCAACTTCATATTGTATCAGTTCATTACACTTTATTACATAATATTGACTCAAAACAATTTATAAATTATATTTTTTGATGGGTCCACTTTTGGAGACCATAACTAGCAAACTATTGACTTGATGGATTATTATTAACACATTCTAGAATACTTGGCTAGCATTCTCTAGTGACTGATCAGACAAGCATCCATTAGTTGAGGTTTCACCTCATTTTGGAGCCATTTAGGCCTTTATTTTTGGACCTAAAGTTTGGATAGCCAAAATAAATACTAAAAATCTATAATAATTGCACCAATACACATGATATGATAATAAAACTCATCCAATATGCTGATATGTCAAAGATGGGCCTCCATATATGAGATTAGAATAATCTGAGCACATAATACTAACTTAATAAAACTAGAAAACTTCAACAAATAGAAACTCTAAATAGGAATAACCCTTATTAAAAAAAATAGAAAAATGGAAATAGAAATACTTTTTGGTGATGAGCGATTACCCTTACACCCATGACGCTCATGCATCAAACACCTAGGGTAATTTGAGAAGTGACCCTATTATGTCTCAGGTAGTTAGAGGAGAACCAAGATGGTCAACCTCCTCCCATGCTAGCCATGATGAATCCTCCACTGGCCTCCCTTTCTATTTAATAAGATAATCTTCATATGTTATGTTCTTTGTACTTTTTCCCTCATGAGTATCTAATATCTCCTCAATATCCTTTGTATCTAAAGTAGATGCCAAAATGCCCCACTAAGCTTCTACAACTTCATTTCCATCACCTCCCTCAAAATATTCTATCAAATCTAAAATAATGAATAATGGTTAAATATCCAATTTAGCCGGCAACTCTATTTTATAGGAATTTCTAAAATCATGCCTTTTTACTATCTTTCATGGTCCAAACTTCTTCATTTTCATCTTATTATATGCACCTACAAAAATCTCTTATTCCCTAAATAAACCATATTGAATCTTATGTTCTTATGAATATTTCAAGTTGTGATGATGTGACTACCTTCTATCAATTTGTCTCTCTGGTTTATGACTTAATCATGAGATGGGTTGTGAAGGTGTAAAATAGTTAGGATTGTAGTTAGTCACATGATCGTAGACCTTTTCTAACTTTAAAACATGTCAATAATCCACAATCTTCCCAATGATTAGATCTCAGCATATCAATGTCTGGTGTATCCCCACATTTTGAAAGTGTTTGAGGTTTAATGAAAGTAGGGAAGCAACAAGCTGCCATGTGGACAAGGTGGGACTGGATTCAATTGTGAGCTACAAAGGGGAGCTATCAGAGAAAGTGAGAGATTTCAATGTTTTAGTTGGTTGAAGGTGGTGACTATAAACAAAGTGGATGCTGATTTGGAGCAATGGGTTCAAGGTTTTCTTTGGTAAATATAGTAATAGATAGGATCATTTAGGATTGTCAGATCTCAATTGATTAACAATTTTCACTTCTCTAGATTTTGAAGATGATCAATTTTTTTCTAAAGTAGGAAAGTGAGTGAGCAACATGTGTCATGGTGAGCCAAGTGCATTTGAGGTCTCTTCATCACATCATTTCATTTATGAAATAGTTTAATATTAATCAATGTTTTGAAAGAACTATTTGTCAAATGAAGCAAATGATTGAATTGATAGAACTCTATCAAAATAGGCTTCAATGTTTCAAGTTGTGATGATGTAAAAGTCAATAATAACTATCAAATTTAGTGTGTTACACTATCACATATAGTTAAAGGAAACACGGAGTTAGGGTGGTGAGTTTGCAAAGTACCTTGTTCACATTATCACAAGGGGTTTAGAGAAAATTAAGTTGAAAGTTACAAAGCCATGATAAGAGACCACATAGTCAAGAGATAGGCCATCATACCTTCACTCAAAGTTAAGGCTAACCTAGAGTCAGGGTGGTGACAATGCAAAATGTTGTGTTGAAATCTTCCCAAGGTTATTGCTATGGTTAAGGTTTAAGGCTGCAAGACTACAAGTAAAGAAATGTTAAGACCAAGATGGCTAGCACATCACATGGATTCACTTGTAGTTAGGATCGATGGTTGTGAAGTTGCTAGGGGTATTAGACAGTTACAATAATGTGGCTTCACACTATCACAGGTGTCTGACCTATAGTCAAGTTTTAAGTTGAGATGGTGTGAATGGTAATGCTAACAATTAAGTTCATGGCAATTGTAGTGTCACACACATTTCATGTCAAGCTATGGTCTAGGTTTTGAAGGGGTGACAAAGGAAAATGATGGCTTTCCATCATCACACAGTTAAAAGATGGTTAAGTCTAAACTATGACAAGGGTGCAAGTGGGCTAGTTTCATGTTGTTTGCATGGTCAGAATAGTTATGAGATAAAATGATTTTTAGTTGTGAAGTCGTGAACAAATGCAAACACATGTCAACATAATAGTTTGAAAGACATGATGATTTGGTCATACGATTCAATCATATAAGGCCAAGGGTTGAAGTTGACTATTTAAATGATGGCACAGTTGACTTGGCATGGTCCTAAATATGGTATTAAACAACTCTTTAATGTAAAATAGGCCTTTTTATCTCTTGCAATGATTCTTTGGTGTTCCCCATGCTTGGTAAATGTAGTTTTCATCCTCTTGCTACTTTGGTTATCCATCTATTTAGACAAATCAATAACGGCTTCCATTAGTGTTCTAATATGCACATAATCATTAGATTTTCTACATATGATTATGTGTCTAATCATATATTTCTTGGATTGATAGTGATTGTTCTCTATAGTAGTAGGAAGTAGTTGAGTTTTGGCTTCTACTAGATTTTTTCTTAGTTATGCATGAGCTTTAAAAGCATATTTTGTAACCCTTCCAAGGGCCAATTTTTTCTCTGATTCTATAGAAGTTGTATTATATTCTCTAATATTGTAGTTCTCTTTTTCCTTTGAATGAATATACCTCTCTATTGTGCCTCTTTCTTCATTAATTTATTGTGCAATATCTTCTTTCCTTATTTTTATGTATTGCATCCATTCTTTAACTCTATGATTGTCTCTATTTGGCCTTTGAATGATATAGAGTGAAGTCCCTTCCTTATAGAATCTTATTGGTATTGGATCTTCATGTCATGTTAAGTTAAGAAAGGGTTGAATCTATGTATTTAGAGATTATATTGATGAATTGTGCATTTCTAGGTAGAGATAAGACTAAACATATTATTTTTGTGTATCACCCCCTCTAGATTAGATTAGGTAGTTTAATTTTCATGCATTTACTTCTCCCTATTCCTTTCAAGAAGTGGTTAGGTTCACCTTGATAGTAAGGAAGCTAGCCTTCTCCAGAGACTCAATCTCATCATTCAAGTCCCACAAATTGAAGATTGTTTCCATGTTTCACAAGGTTTCCTTTAGGTCAAACTTCAGGCAAGGGTGCAAATTTTTGTGAAAATAGTTTTTGGCATGCTCAGTGGGATGAGATATTGAAGCATTTCTTATGTTTACTAGTTCACTGGTGCAAAAGAAAAGAATTTTAACTTATGATGAGGGAACAGTGCTACTCTTATTATTTCAAGCCTTCAAGAGGCTCTCCTTTAAGCACTTGGTGACTCCACATCTACATCTTGGTGTCAGACAAAAATTATTGTAATTCATGCCCAAGGCTTAGACAAGGGAATCTTTCAATAAACTAAACTTAGAGAAAAAGAAGTAGACTCTCTCTATCACTAGTTAGGAGTTTAGAAGTAACACATACACCTACTAGATCTCTCTCTACTCCTCCTATTGATAGATCACAACCTATGCAATCATCTTTTCATAGATGAATAGATTATTGTTCCATATGACCCTCCCTAGGACTCATGATTTTTCTACCTTTAATGGTGGTAGTCCTCTCATCTTATCCCAAAGACATGATATCCCAATTGTTTCTCTTAAAAGTATACCAGATTTTACTAGAAAAACTTTCATTTCTCCTATAGATCATGTTCAGGAAGTTTCAAATGTCTGTAATATACATGGTATTATAGAGGATGATGTTGTTGTTAGAGTTTTAGCCTAGTCATTAAAGGGAAAATATTTACAATGGTATAGAGGATTATGACATAATTCTATCACTAACTGTGATGAGTTAGGAGAGGGGTCCTAAAAATTTGAAGATAAAAGTGATTAGCTATCACTTTTAGAGAAGCTAACTAACATTAAGAGAGTACCCCATGAACATATGACTAATTTAAATTATAGATTTCATAAGACATTGGATAGAATACATGGTGTAGTAAAACCTTCCCCTGGTAATGCCTTCTTGCATTACCTAAGAGCTTTTAATAGTGATATTGCTACTACCTTACAAGCCAATGGAGGGGATACTTTACCAACTACATATGAAATTTCCATAAAAGCAAAAAATATCATGATTCAAGGAGGGAAGTTAGCTCCAAGGCCTCTAATGCCTTTCTTTCTAGATATGCATACCAATCAACCTACAATAGCCCCTATTCCTACTACATCCACAAGTGATTCTCTTTCTATATCCCCCATAGCCTCTACTTCCTCTAATAAGTCAGGATAGTTGAAAGACATGATGCAGGCCTTGATGTAGAATATAGATAAGAATTTGCAAGATTAGGAAAAGAAGCTAGAGGAAAAATTCTCAATGGTTCAAAAGATGAGCAACAAGGTGGTGACCTGGGAAAGGAAACATGCTAAAAAAAAATACCTTTCTAGCCTCATTATCAGAACCACACATATAAGCCACCAAATTAGGGTCAAGGTCATGTTCTACATAATCAAAATAGACCTATGGGTAATGCCTCTACTACAAGTACAAGAAAAAATCCTAACAAGCCATTGGTTCCTTTAAACAACATTGCTCATGAGTAAGATTATTGTTCTTCTTGAATTTATTCCTATGAGTATTGTATGTGCTATAAGGAAGAATCATCCCAAGCACTAACCACACAAGATCAATCAGATGGAAAACAATATAAAGCCAACCAATCTATTGATTCTTCCCATCTATAATAAAAAGGTGATTGTTCTTTTACAAACCATTAGCTAGAGGAACATTGCCATGCCAACTATGATGCAATAGCTCATAATATCAAAAGAAAAAGAAGAGTTGTTGAGGATCCTACACCTCCTCCACCAAATCAGGCTTCAACTTTAGGTGTTTCTCCTTAGGATCCCATTACAAGTGCACAACCAAATGTTACTCCCCAATAGAAGAAAAAAATAAGCAATAAGAGATCTACTAAACCTTAGGCTACTCAAATTCAGTGATCAATTCCTATAGTCTCCAAGGCTCTAGTCAAGGAAATTGGCACTCCCCTTAATGTAGTAGATCAAATGAAAAAAGACTACTATTAATATCTTCTTGTGGGATGTTCCCACTATGCCACCACAAAA
Source organism: Cupressus sempervirens (assembly GCA_028749045.1). NCBI lineage: Eukaryota > Viridiplantae > Streptophyta > Pinopsida > Cupressales > Cupressaceae > Cupressus > Cupressus sempervirens. Next base: position 499,045,953 of record CM053787.1, read on the forward strand.
TAAACTACAACAACAAGAGTTAGAGAGCATAGGGGTGGAAGGTCAGTCAACCACCTTAGATAATGTAATGAGTTTGGTGTAGCCAACAAAAGAAGGAGATAAAAGTAATAAAAATAGGCCTCCTTCTTTTTATTTCTATTTAATTATAGGGGATAAACTAGTTCATAATTGTATGATTGGTTTGGGATCTAGTAGTTGTGTGATTCCTAAATGTATAGCTGACCTCCTTGATATATAGTATGAGCCAATGGTTAGAGATGTTCTCTAGTTAGAAGGTAGCTCTATTAAAATAGTAGGATCCTAAAAAATGTGGAAATGGCATTGCATGCATGTCCTAGTTGTATTGTCACTCAAGACATATCAGTACTGAGGTTGATCCACATTTTTCCATTTGTCTTTCTAGAGAATTCACTGCATAGGTAGGTGGTCATATTGTAGCAGATTGGTCCTATATGTTCTTTAGGATAAGATATGGGACAAAATATTTCATAAGAGTGGAAACTTTAGACCTTAACCACATAGAGACCTACACACCTAGTCCTATAAATATGAAATGTACAATTTAGGAGATAGATGATGATGGCATGACCCATGAACCTACCACTTCTTTAGCATAGGTGTTTAATTATCTTTTAGATGAATGGGCCACTAAATTTTAGTTTGATCTAGCATAAGAAACTCTAGAGACAAGCCTTGGCACATATTTCATATTGGAGAAAGGTACACCTATTCCTAGTCTAATAAAAATAAAAGAGGATATTGATAGAATATAGAGTGTGTTCTTTGATGGATCAAGAAAAAAGAATGCCTCAAGGGTTGGTGTGATGCTAGTTTCCCCTAGTTTGGAGAAGTTTTATTTTTCTTATAGACTCCAATTTAGTTGCACTAACAACATAACAAAAAATAAAGAATTGATTTAAGGCCTCCAACTTGCACAAAAGAGGGAAATCAAAGCTTTAAGGCTCTTTGGAGATAGTGAACTAGTTGTTAACCAAGTAAGTAGCTAGAATATCACCAAGAATAACCTGCTTAAATCATACAAACATAGAGTTTGGGATCTGTTTGAGGGTTTCTAGCCATTCAATATCAAAAGTGTCCATAGAGGAGAAAACAAACATGCTAATAGACTTGCATCAATAGGTATTCATTATGATGTGCTAGAGCATGTTGAAGATAAAAAAGAGAAACACATCAGACTAGTTGTAAGACCCATAGTTCCAGATAATCATACCAATTGGCAGGTGTTTGATTCTAATGTAAAAATTGTCAACTTTTTGCAAAGTGAAGTATAATTATTTGATAGGAATCAATCCAAGCTACAAAACCAATATGGTGATTAGATCATGAACCTCAGCTCCAACAAGTTTCCTAAGGGTCTAATCATCTTAGAAAGTATTTTCAATCTAGATGATCAAACAAGGAGTAGAGGTATAAACCTAGTTTCAAACAAGGATGATCACATACCTTTTTCCATTACTGATGGAAAGGTTCTCAATTTGGGAATGTTATTCTCTAAAGATAAATAAGAAAAATATTCATTTATGTCAATAATTCAATGATGTATTTGCATGGAGATATGATGTCTTAAAAGGGTTTTGACCTAAGTTTGTTGCATCATACCATAGATTAAAATAGTGATGCAAATCCTATTAGAAAAAAGCAAATATTAGTCAATCCTAAGATTGAACCTATGATGAGAAAGAAACTATCCAAGATGATAGAGGATAATATTAATTTTCCTATTCAACATTCCTCTTGGGTAGCCAACATTGTTCCTATTAGGAAGAAGAATGGAGAAATCAGATTATGTGTAGATTTTAGAGATCTACATAGAGCCTCTCTCAAAGATCATCATCCTTTGCCTTACATGGAGAAAATATTATCCAAGGTTAGTTTCTTTGAAATATTTTCCTTCCTAGATGGATTTTTAGGTTATAACCAAGTGTTAGTCCAGGAGTCTGATCGATACAAAATGACCTTCACTACTAAATGGGGCACTTATGCCTATAGAAAAATGCCTTTTGGACCAACCAATGTAGGCTTTACCATCCAAAAAGCGATAGAGATGGATTTCAAAAGAATGATTGAGAAGTTTGTGTTGTTCTACCTTGATGATATAATAGTTTATTCAAAGAAAGTGGCATACCACTTTGGTCATCTAAGGTAGGTGTTCATCAAATGCAGGGAATATGATTTGTCCTTGAATCCAAGTAAGTGTGTGTTTGTCACCAATCAGGGAAAGTTGTTGGGACATATTATGTCTAAGGATGGGTTAACCATTGTCTAGAAAGAAAAAAGGGAATCCTTTCTCTCCCACTTCCTATTCATAAGAAAGGGCTGCAAATATTCCTTGGTAGAATAAACTTTGTAAGAAGATTCATTCCTAATCTTGTTACCATGGTCAAGCCTCTTATAACCATGCTAAAAAAGAATATGGTTTTCACTCAGAAAAAGGAAGGGAGAGCTAGTTTTGAAGAAATCAAAGCAACAATAACATCAACTCCTACCCTTATCAACCCTAACTTTGATAAGGAATTTATCCTCTCTACCCTTGGGGGTGAGTCATGTATATCAGTTGTCTTGAAACAATTGATTGATGTAGATGAAGAGAAACCTATAGCCTTTTCTAGTGAAGGGCTAAAGGATTATGAGGAAAAATATAGTTACATGAAGAAATAAGTTATTTCTCTCATAAGAGCTTTAAAGAAATTTAGATATCTGATATCACATAACAAGGTCTAGCTCCTAGTTCCACATGCAAGTGTGAAGGAGTTCTTCCTAAACAAAGATATCAATGAGAAAAGGGCTAGATGGATCACCAAGGTCATGGAATATGACATTGATATCAATATCAAAAATCTTGTGAGGTAAAGGATTATGTGAGTAGATGATTTCATCCCATGAGATGACTAAAGAGGTTTCACTACTATAGAGGATGTAGAACCAATAGGGTATCAAAATATGAACAGTTGGATACATGACATCATGACCTTCTTGTTGGGAGGAGGATATCCACAAGGATTGGACAGATCTAAAAGAAAAAAATTCAAATTATAGCCTATTCCTTTTGTCCTAGAAGATGGTATTTTTTAAAAAAGAGATCTCAATGGAGCCCTATTAAGGTACATTAATCTTGATCAAACAGATAGAATGATCAAAGAGCTTCATGATGGCCCTAATGGTGGCCACTACTTAGCTATAAAAAAAAACATGAAAGTAATGAGAGCTAGTTATTATTGGCCAACTATGTTCCGTGATTGTCATAAACATGTGAGAAAATGTGAGAAGTGTTCTTTCTTCTCAAGTAAAAAAAAGTTAGCAGCTCTTCCCCTTAATCCTATTCAGGTTGATCAATCATTTTCCCAGTGGGCATTAGATTGCATTGGTCCAATCAATCCACCTTTGAGCTCTAGTCACAAATGGATCTTAGCAGCAAAAACTTATTTTACAAGGTGGGTAGAAGTAGTAGCTTTGAAGTATGCCACAAAAACTTTAGTAATAGAATTCCTTAATGGAATTGTTACCAAGTTTGGTGTCCCTTCAACAATAATATCAAATAATGCCAAGTCTTTTTTTTGGACTCACATTTTCTCTTGGGCTATTTAACATGGAATATATTTGAGCACTTCCTCAAATTACTATCCCCTGGTAAAAGCTTGGTTGAGTCCTCTAACAAGAACCTGATCAGGATTATCAAGAGGACAATTGAGGATAATTGATGGTGTTGGCATTCAAAGCTAAGAATGATTGTTTGAGCTGATAGGATCAAACATAAGAGAGCATTTGGGAACTCACCCTTCATGATTGTATATGGAAAGGAAGCAAGGCTTCCTATTTTACTTGAGTGCCCCTCTCTTGAATTATCTCATTAGTTGGAGCTAGTTGAGGATGATGCCATGACACTTAGGATGACAAAATTGACTGAACCAGAAGAAAAGAGATAACAAGGTATGTAGACACTTGAGACACATCAGTAGTAGGTCAAAAGGATTTTTGACAAGAAGGCTAAATTGTTCTCAAGTGGGATGCAGATAGAGGTAAATAAAGAAGACACTCCAAGTTTGATGCCATGTGAAATGGTCCATATGTTATCACCATTTGTAAAGAGGATAATGCTTTTCAGTTATCTAAGCTTGATGGTGATGTTTTTCCAATTCTAGACAATGAAATTTACCTTAAGCCTTACTTTTAAAGAATATTAAGGGTTTTGTACATAGTAGAGTAGTTTCCATTTTTCCAAGAAGTGCACAAGCACATGCTATTTCTCTGTGAGATAGAAATTTTTTGTAGTTGTAGAGGTTGTAGTATTCAGGTTGTTTGTAGAGAAGGTTTCATTTTTTATGACTCTAATAGCCCAATGTATTTCTTAAAGTCATTGATCCATGCTTAGTAGGAGAGCATCCCCTCTAAGTCACCAAAAATGTTGTCCATTTTTGCCCCCTCCCTTATTTTTTTCTAATGTTGACCAATCTCATTAAAACCTAGGGTGGTAGTCATGTCTACTTTATTGACTTATCCTTTTATTATCATGCATGGATAAGAGGGATACATGAAAACCTTATTCCTTTCTTTTATATCCCTAAATTTTAAAATTCCTCATATTGCATGTTATGTTCTTATAAATATTTCAAGTCATGATGATGCAACTTCCTTCCATCACCTTGTTGCTCTAGTTTATGCCTTAACTACAAGATGGGTTGTGAAGCTACAAAATAGTTACGATTGCAGTTAGTCACATGATCATAGAGCATTTTTGGCTTTAAAATGTACCAAGGACCCACAACCTTCCTGATTGTCAAATCTCAATAGATCAATATTTGGTGTATCCCTGCATTTGAAAGTGTCTGAGGTTTAACCAAAATGGGGATATAACCTTGTGACACCTATCCATGTGGGGCTTCCTCCTTCTTGGTTTTAAGCAATGAAGATTGTGTAAGTTCCAAATCATCAATCTAAAGAGGATCAATAATTATCACATCCTTGCATTTTAAAAGTGTCTAAAGTTTAATGAAAGTGGGGAAGTGACAAGCTACCACATCGACAAGGTGGGACTAGATTTAGTCATGGTCCACAAAAGGGAGCTATTAGAGAAAATAATAGATTGGTGTATTCTAGTTGGCTGAAGGTGTTGACTATAAATGAAGTGAATGCTAAGTTAGAGTAGTAGGTGTGAGGTTTTTTTGGTAAATATAGTAATAGCTAGGATCATTTAAGATTTTCAAATCTCAATTGATCAATGATTATTACTTTCCTAGATTTTGAAGATGACCAAACTTTATCTAAAGTGGCAAAGCAAGTGTGCGATGCATTTCATGGTGGGCCAATGCATTTGAGGTCTCTTCATTGTATCGTTGTAGGGTATGAAGCACTTTAATGTTAATCATTGTTTCAAAATAATTGTTTTTCTAATGAAGTATATAATTTGAATCAATTACCACTCTATCGAAATAGGCTTCAGTGTTTCAAGTTCTGATCATGTGAAAGTCAATAACCACAATCAAATTTAGTGTCTTGCATTATTACATGTGGTTAAAGGAAAGTTGGGGTCAGGGTGGTGAGGTTGCTAAGTACCTTGTTCACACTATGAAAAGGGGTTTAGAGAAATCTAGGGTAAAAGTTGTGAAGCCATGATAAGAGACCATGTAATCAACATATAGGTCATCATTTGCATTATCACAAGGGGTTTAGAGAAAACTAGGGTGAAATTTGTGAAGCTATGATAAGAGACCATGTGGTCAACATATAGATCATTGTACCTTCATTAGGAGTTAAGGTTAACCTAGAGTCAGGGTGGTGACAATGCAAAATGTTATGTTTGCATCTTTGTAGGGTTATTACTATGGTTAAGGTTTGAGGCTATGAGATCGTGAGCAAAAAATTGTTAAGACCAAGATAGCTAGTGAAACATTGCATGATTTATATTATAGTTAGGATAGATGGTTGTGAAGTTGTGAGGGGTATCAAACAACTAGACTTACATGGCTTCAAACTGTCACAGGTGTCTGAGCTAGAGTAAAGTTTTAAGATGCAATGCTATGAATGGTAATGCTAATAGTGAAGTTCATGGAAATTGAAGTGTCACACACAATTCATGTCAACCTATGGTTTAGGTAGGGGAGAAAAAGGAAAATGGATGGCTTCATATCATTGCAAAGTTGAAAGATGGTTAAGTCCAAAGTGTGGTGACGGTGCGAGTAGGCTAGTTACATGTTAATTATAGGGTCACAATAGTTTATGAGATAAAGTGATTTTCAGTTGTGAAGCCATGAACAAATGTAGACATAGGTCAAAATAAAATCTTTAAAGTAGGGATGATTTGGCAATAAGCTTCAAAGATATAAGACTAAGGGGAAAGGTTGACTATTCAAATGATGACAAAGTTGACTTGGTGTGGTCTTAAACATAGTGTTGAGAAGCTCTTTAAAGGAAAACATGCCTTTTGGTTTCTTGAAACCACTCTTTGCTATTCCCCATGCCTAGTAAATGAAGTTTTCATCTTCTCACTATTTTGGTTATCCATCTATCCAAACAAAGTAGTAATGGCAACCATTTTTGTTCTGACTTGCACACAAAGATTAGATTTTCTACATATGAGTATGTGTTCAATTAGATCTTTCTTGGATCAACAATAATTATTCTCTACAATAGCAAGAAGTAGTCAAGTTTTGGCTTCTAGTAAAAGTTCTCTTAATTATGCTTGAGCTATAAAAGGAAATTTTGTAACCCTTCCAATGTTTTCTTTTTTCTTTGATTCTATAGCAGTTGTATTGTATGCTTTACTACTATAATTCCCTTTTTCCTTTGAATGAATATACCTCTTTACCATACCTCTTTCTTTATTAATATATTGTACAATATCTTCTTGCCTTATGTTGATGTATTTCCTCCATTCTTCAGGTGTATTATTGTATCAATTTGGCCTTTGAATGATAAAGAGTGAATTCCCTTCCTTATAGAATCTTATTGGTCTCTAATCTTCATATGTTGTTGAATTAAGCAAGGATTAAATATTTGTATTTCAAGATTATATTGATGAAGTGTGCATTTCTAGGTAGAGATAAGACTAAACATACTATTTTGGTATATCACCCCCTCAAGATTAGATTAGGTATCTTGATTTTCATACATTTCCTTCTCCCTTTTCCACTTAAGGAGTAGTTAGGTGCACCCCGATAGTAAGGAAGTCAGCCTTCTTTGGAGACTCAATCTCATTGTTCAAGTCCCACAACTTGGAGATTATTTCCATGTTTCACAAGGTTTCCTTTAAGTAAAACTTCAAGCAATGGTGTAAAATTTTGTGATAGTAGTACCCACTCTTTAGATCTATATTTGTGAAATATACAACTCTACTCAAGTAGTCCATAATATCATCCATTCATGGTAATGGAAATCTATACTTTATTCTGATCTTATTGATATCTTTAGAGTCTATACATATCCTCCATTCTCCATTCTTCTTAGGTGCTAATACTATTGGTAAAGTACAAGGACTCAGACTCTCTCGAATCAACCCCTTCTGTAAAAATCCATGCACTTTTTTTTTTTACTCCTCACTTTCTACTAGTGTCATTTTATGCACTGCATTATTTGGGAAACTTTTTCCTAGAACCAAGTCCATCTAGTGAATATTCTTCTACATTAGGGATGATCCATAAGGTACATTATTTGACATAATATAAGGAAACTCTCCTAACAAATTTGTAACTTCTATAGGTACCTCCTATACTTCTTCTTTACCATCTTTTGGGACTACAAGAAAACATATATACTCATGGCTTATAGCCTTGAGAAACTACTTTTAATTAACAAAACATATTTTGGTAACACTACATACCTTTTCTTCCTTCTCCTTCAATGGATTCAACTGATGTTTCAATCCATCCTTTATGAGAGTGTAGGTATTTTCATACTCCTAATGTACAACATTCATGTCACATTACCATGGCCTACCCAACAACATATATGATATCAAAATTAACATTATCCTGGTAGCTTCCAATCTTGAACTTCACCAGGCATTGCTCATTGACCATGACCTTGTGGTCATCCTGTGCCCAAGCAATATGGTATGGACATGGGTATTTATAACTCTTCATCTTTAACTTTGGGACCATTTTTTGACCCTAAAATTTCATTACTTCCACCATCAATGATCACATCACAACACTTATCTACACATTTGCAACTTGTGCGAAAAAAACCTCCTTTTATTAGGTTCATTCTCACCACTCAGCAAGGCTATTATGTTGATTTGGACTTCTCCTCTTTCATCATCTTTATAATGTTATGAGTTTTAATCTTCATCATCATGCACTACTATGGCCTAGCCTTCAATTCTTCTAACATTCCTTCCTTTGCACTAGGTATACTAAAATTCTCTATACCCTTCTTCACAATGAAAATATTTTCCATGGAAACCCCTTCTTCCAAATCCTTTCTATCTTCCTCTTACTCTTTGATCTTTATTTTTTTGATGATGGAAATGATTGAAATTATTTCCAGAATGGTTTTGACTACAACTACTAGCCTCATCCTTGTTAGAAATGTAGTATAGATTGGGTGACTGAGAGGGCGGGGGGGGGGGGGTGAATTAGGAACCAGCAAAAATTATATTTTAATTCACCAAGTAAATTCATACATTAAATACTAAAAGAAATTAAAATTCATAACACTTGACACAATATTTGGTAACTTAGAAAACTTCCAAATAAAAAGCAAAATTGGGGTGGTGATGATACCCACAAGCTTTACTACTGCAGTATAAAGTTATCATGTTAAAGATTAAAAATGATCACTTCTAATGATCTATCCTATTAGAATAAATAAGTATTGTTAGGTACATCTTGAGAAAGGATTTACAACATAAAACAAAGTATGTATTGTGTTAGGATATTTGGAAAAGACTGTTAAGTCCACCTAGTTAGAGGATTTGACTGATACACCTACTAGGATGAATCAATGGTTGATCTTTGATTTGCAACTCAATTTTTTGAATGATGTTCCTTTGAAATACAATGGTCACTTGATTTTCATAGATAAGACTCTTCCTTTCGTTATACTTATTGTAGCTTTCTTAATTCACACTTATATGCTTCTTTATTCTTGTTTTTTAATACACTGGATATGACAAGATGTATTACATATATACCAATATAATTAATTACCTTGATGAGTCGGGTACAATAATAAATTCAAAAAAAAAATTCAAATTCATCTTACTATTATAAGACTCAAGTGATATTATGACACTTAGAAACATTGTCAACTTGGAAAACTATGGCATTCATTTGACATTGATACTCGTTCCACATTGATCACTTAGAGTATCATTGGGTGACTCAATGAATACTAAAGAGCTTGATAGACATGATTGAGACAAATGTATTGGTTAACACTACATTCATTTACTTGGTTAACACTACCAACTCAAGTAATACTAATTAGCTCAAGTAACACTGCAGATCTCGATTAACACTACATCCTATATGGTTTGCACTAATGAAATTGATAGATTCTATGAAGCTTGATAGACTCTATAAATCTCATAAAAAATTGCAATCTAAATGACTAGCTCAATAGAAACTATGAAACATGACTTACATTGTATTTTGTCTCAAATGCTTGGTAGACACTGTGAAACTCGGGAGACTCTTGTTTCTGTATATGGAGCTCAGTAGAAATGTAGTCAACTAACTAATTGTTAATTCACTAATTGACAAATGATTTGACCATAAGTTCAACAATCTCCCTATTTTGCATTAGTGACAAAAACACTTATCATACCAAAATACTAAATACTTGAAATATAAGTCAAAACTCACCCAATCAACATATCTAGCTCTACAACTCAGTTTTGACTGTTGTCTACTACTATTGCTGCTTGGTAGCCTCTAACTCTAATTTTTTTATTTTTCAAAAAAAAAATTGTAAACATATTTTCTTCTTTATATACATCTTCCATACTATACATATATTTCCTTCTTATATATATACATTACATTCCCCCTTATGTATGATAATACTATTCTCATAACCTATTTTCCCCCTTTTTTGACAAAAATGCCAAAATTCGATAACTACTAGGTAACACCAAAATATGAAACGAAATCACTATGTACTTTAAAAATTATGGACATTTTTTTGTTCCAATTCTCTTTCAAAAATTTTGAATTGTGGAAAGCTATTTGCATCTCTACTGATAGTTCCATCATGTGATCTATTATAGAGAAGTTGTTGTCATGGATCAATGTCTTTGCATGTGCAATATGTTTTTGCATTACATACATGTTGGGAAGTATCATGAAATATATTTCTATTATTGTAGTCCTTATCATAGCTTCTTCCCTTAATAAATTTTCTTAAAGATCTATCAAATATCTGATTTTTACAAAATGTGCAGAATTGTAGCTAGGATCAAGTAACAATTTTTGTGCACTTGCCTTCATGTCAGCATCTATATTAGATAGCTTTTCAGTTATTTCCTTAGTGAAGTTAAATGTATCACTCAGTTTCACTAATAAGGAAACAAAATTATTTATAGAATTTTCAAAATTTGAAAGAATGGTACATAATTCTACTTGGTCAATAGCAATCATCTAAGCTACCTTCTCCAAAACTTTATTTTCAAACTTCCTTTCTACCCTCTATAGAAGTTTTTCTTGTCCATTGACTTCCTCATTATACTTGAGAACAATGTCAACAAGTTGATCCAAAATTGGTCGTTTATCATCAACCTCAATGCTTAGTGCATCAACAAATATGCTCTTAATATCTTCAAGAACTTGATTTTTCTTTTTCTTCTCCTCTCTGAACTTTTTCTATTTGGCCCTCTTCTTCCACAACTCACCAAGGTTACCCATTTGATTAGAAATTAGATTAGAAAGAATCCAATCTAGTATTACAATTTACTCCTCTAAATCAATCTCTTCAATAAAGGCTTCTACCTCTTTACCCTTTTCCTTATGATTAGCTAAAAGAATAATTTCCTTGTCTTTTTTCAAAACTTCAGTGCCCAATTGAGGCTTGACCTCAATTGTCATTGAACCTGTCATGGTAGAAAAAATAGTAGAATTAAAAATAGTAGAAACAATATCAATAGTAGTTATAATAGGAATACTTACTGATGTTCTTTATGTCTCAATTTGGTCTACTGCAGAGATGATTTGACCCTATTGCTCAATAGATGAAGTGATGGAAACTTCACTCATCATTACACTTGGTAGTATTGCTCCAATGGTTATTTGGGTTCTTTTTGAAGAAGTGTTTACATCAAATAACTTGGTAGAAACCTTCTTTGAGCTAGTGGCACTAAGGATTTCTTGAAAAGAGGGAGGGAGGCCATTACCTCTGCTGCTATCTTTTAGAGATCTGAGTCTTCAATACTCTAACTTTAAGGAAGAGATCCTCCTATAGCTCCTTGGTCCTCTCCATCCTCTCCATCATATTCTTCTACATTATTAATTTCATCATCATTTATTTCCTGATCATCTTTCTCAACTTCTTGATCATCTTTGCCATCAATTTGCGCAACTTCTTCACTAGGCTTGTGCAACCCATAGATGTTCTTCCATGTAGTTGTCTTTGACTTCAAAATAGATTCAATGTATTTTGATAAGATTATGAATGCATTAAATTTAGGTGTCATCTTTGTTTCATTCTTCTTCAATGATTCCTTCACTTCCTTATCAAATAGACTTGGCATAAGTTGTACTAGGGTTTGTTCTCTAATGTCCTTGGAAACATTTAATGCGTTGTTCCACTATTGTGCAACTACCTTCAGTAAGACATTAGGAACTTTCTTTTTTAGTTCCTCTAGCTAACACTTCCACTTCACCATCTTAGTCACTAAGGCTTCTTCAATCTAATTCTAATCCTCTTTGGTTCTTGTTTGATATCTAAGAGATCTGAAATCTACGATGCCTCCTCCATTGTTCAATATTTTTAGTCTATCTTGGAAGGTAGGGGTAGACCTATTGAAGACTGTTTCCTCTTCCTCATCTTCATCATTACACAATTTCAACTTCTTTTTGGACTTTCCAGACCTCCTTGTAAATATAGTAGGGGAGGCCTTTGTAGGTCTAGTTATGATAACCTTCCCTTTCTTCTTGGGTGGTTCCTCCTCTTTAGATTCTTCTTCCTTTGTAGGTTCCTCTACCTCTACCTCTTCCTCAATGTTATCTTCGTTTCCTTCTTTCAATAGAATGGGAGAGCTGGACTTCTTAGTTTCCTTTAGAATCTTTCAACTTGCTTTCTTCCTCCCTTCATGGCTTGAGAAAGTTTGGTCTCCAATAAGATCCTCACCTTGGCTTCCTCATAGGTACCAAAGTATGGTGCCTTAGGGTCTCCTAGCTTATAAAAATGAACTTCAATTATATCCCTTGTTTGATCTATGTTTACTTCATATCCAAGAGGCTTAAGGAATGCCATTCTTGGCCTTACTACCTAGTTGTGAACTTTGTCATAATCCACAAGAAAAAAATATCTTCCTCATAATCTTCCACTAACTTCTTTCGAATCCTAAATCTACTCTACATTTTCTCTTTGAATATGTCAAAGTAGGCTTCCATAATGTTTTCAAAATTATCACCCTTTTTTTCTATGAATTAATTGATTTGATACAAAATTAGTGTATCCTTCTTCCAAACCATAATGCCTTTGGAAGAGAAAAACTTTTGTATACAAAAGAATAAATAGGTCAAAAGAGATCTAGAATAACATGGATTATTCTCTGATGACCAAATATTTTCCATTTTTTTCCTCAACTTATTGAGTTGTAGCTTAATTATAGGTCAAAAGAGATCTAGAATAACATGGATTATTCTCTGATGACCAAATATTTTCCATTTTTTTCCTCAACTTATTGAGTTGTCCTTCACAACTTTGTATGCTAGGTCAACATCATTGAATGGAACACTGCACATTTTGGCTGAGTTGTAGATCTTGTAAAAAATTACATGGATGTCAAACTTGATCTCCATGTTAGTTACACCATTTAACTACATTTCCATCACACTTGGAAAGAGTCTTCTTCATCAATTTGACTGGACCTAGGGTTTTGGTGGTTTTTGTTGAGTATTCATTATGCACAATGCTAAACAGTAGGAATTCTTGCAAACTCCTCTTTTGAAAAGTTGATTTTATGAATCAACTCCAAGGTTATAGGTTGACCTCATGACCCACTAGAATCTATTTAGGTGAAGAAAAATATGATTGTTCACAAGAAGGCCTTTCCTAGTTCATTTTGATTTCAGAAGAGACGAAGAATCTGCACACTGCTTCAAAATAAAACATGCAAGAAAACTATGTTTTTTGTATTTTTTATGTTTTAATGAATGCAATCTAACAATGCAACTAGTATGAATTCCTATTCTAAAAAAGGGGGTTAGCAAAGAAAATAAAAAAACTTGAAAGTAAGTAACATGAAATTGAAAATTCCTAATGCACATAAGTTATGGAGAATGACATGTGTTGTGAATTAAGCTTTTAAAGAGATCGATAAATGACCAATGAAAGAATGAGCAACACTTCCTTGATTCCATTGATGCAATTTTTAGTGAGAAAACTTAGTAATCATATGATTTTTCACCCTTCATAAAATTGTGAGACCATAGAAAGTGTGCTCATGCAAGACAAAAAATTATGTAGGCACGATTCAATGATTTCTTCCCAAGCTAGTTATGCAATAGAATTCATCAAAACCATAACAACTACCAGAACTAATGAAATGCACAACCAAAAACAAAGAAATAAACCTTTGGCTCAATCATAATTTCATGAAAATAAATCCATAAAAAATATGACACATTCAGGCAATAATTACTACACCCCAAATGCAAGCACCAAAAGCATAATTTTATTGCAAAATAATGGTGGCCCCTATTACATATTACAATGGGGTATTTATAAGAAATCATCTCCTCAATTTGTGTTGAGAGTGAGAGATATTCTTCATGCAATAAAATGCTTTTAATTAACAAAATAAACTAATTATATACAAACTACAATCTAATTGGTGCTAAGTAGGACTCCATCCATATTTTATTCATTAATTGGATGCATCAGAATTTACATGTTTAAAAATAGAGAATTATGAGAGAATAAATAATGAGAAAGCTTTGAGTCAAAGTGGAAGTGTCTGGGAGTGTGAAAACTAGAAGCTGATCCTTTATTAGGCATTTGTTAGAGTTAAACTATCATCAGAATGCACTTTCGATTAATGGAAAGCTCTATTTTTTGAATTGGTAGTTAACTATTGGCAAAAATTCCAAAAATATAGACCTGCAAAGCTACAGACTTGTGCACCTACAGACCTACGGACTTGTAGAGCTATGCATCTCAAAATGGTCAAAAATCTCAAAATTTTGCTAAGTGTCAAAATTGAAATTCTGGCATTTGGGTTTTGTTCTTCTTCATCCCAAAGCTATGTTTGGATGCTTTTCCTTGAATTTCTCTATAATCTTAGTAATTATAGCTACATCTAGTAAATCTAAAGCCTCATATTTTTCCTTGACATTTTTCCTATAATTGTCTACCTCAATTCAGGTGTTAGCAAAATCTTTGAGTTTGGTATCCAATTCTAACAAAGCTTCTTCAGTCCTAAATGTTTGCCGGATATCCTCATCATTAGCAGCTTCCACAAAAATCTTCTTAAAACTTTCCACTACTGCCTCCATAGGTAATAACTTCTCTCATTCTTCATCCTCAAAAATCCTTAAGCCAGCATTGCTATAATGCTTCTCTGCTTCCAAAATTCACTCTCAGGCTTGGTCCTTGAGCCTATGAATCTCCATATGTAATTTTTCCATTACTTTATTACTATCAGTGATATTTTCTATCCAATCATTGATCAAATCTAATTCTTTAGTAGTGTACACATCTACCAAAACTTTGTACCTTTCTCCCTTTATTATCTACAAAATTTGTAAGTCCTTGCTAATGCTAAAGTCTTGCTTCAAAATTGCTCTCATTTCAATGTTCTCCATTATAGCATGTAGTAACTTTAGGTTTCCCTAAATTTTCAAGATTCCTTTATCCTCAAAATTTTTTTTGCTACTATTGATAGGATTTCAAAACCAAATCTACATGTATAGGTGACCCTTCTCTAAGAATTGTATTCAGTTTGTCCTTAGGGTGCTTAGGATCAAGAGGACCAACCACTTCAACTAAATATCCCCTTAGGATCTTGTTCTGCCTTCGAAGTATTTAAAGTTCAACCTCTTTGATTCCCATGGTCATCATCAATTGGCTTGTATCCCATGTGGGTCTTCCCAGCATCATCTCTTTGAGTTGATAATGTTGGGGACCAAGGCTTTCTACATCAATATCTTTAGGAGGGACAACCACTTGTGTAAACAATTCTTGGTCCCATGCATTGGTGACAAATGCCAACGGTCTTACCTCATGCAACGGGGACTCAAGTTTATTCAAAATCTCTATAATTTCAAAAATGTCCTCCTCATCGGCATGGAATTGAGGTTTGGTACTCCTCATTATTTCCTTCTGAAGCCAACTTGGGATGTGCTTAGCCAAAGATCTACCTCTCAAGGATGAAGGAGTATGTTCTGCTACCTCATTCCTCTTATCACTCCTCCTTGGAGTACTTCCCCTTTGTGAAGGCTTCCCTTCTACGATCTTTGTCTCAATAAACCCTGTAGCTTGCACCTCAATGTCTTGGAAAGGTGGTTGAGAATATTCCACCATTTTCTCCTCCTTTTCCACTTCATCGATCATCATTTTTTCTAGTTCCTCCCCTTGTGATGGTTCATTCTGAACCTATTCCTCTTCTAAACTCTAGGACAAAGGAGTAATCAAGCCCTTATCTACCACCATGATTTGTGGTGGAGATGGGAGAGTAAGATCAGGACCTTGTGAGTCTAGCAGCATTTGTGTCTAGTCTTCTTATTGAGGTTCACCTATAGGGGTATCCCCTCTCTTATCCCTAACTAGCTCTATTCCCATGGGCATAAAATCAAAATCTGACATTTTGAAAATGTCATTGCCTTTTTCACTTTTCTTGTCCACCCACTATTGTACTTCATCTTCCAAAGAAGAGACTTCCAAGGGTCCCACTAGGGTGGATGGTGATATGCCTATGGTACTTCTTCTCATTTCTTGTTCTATGGCTCTAGCTAGCCTAGTTCTTCTTTGCAAGGGTAGTTGTTCTTCTTCATCAATCTCCTCTTCTTCTTCCTCTTCTTCTCCCTTTGGTATGGTCTCTAGAATAGAAAAAAAAGGCACCATTCTCTTGGTCACCCTTTGCCTTTTCTTCATTCAGATTTTAATCCTCTTTTGTTTTGTGGAGGCAAAAGGGGACACTAGCTCTTCTTGCAAAGGAGGAATAGGAACCTACTAACTCTCTCCTTGTTTTGATTGGCTAGGCACAAAGTGAGGCAATTGAGGGTCATCCTGGACTTGAGTGGCTCTAGTATCCTCAGACCCTTGTACACTCTCCTCCTATTCCTGAGGGGGTACTTGCACTTCACCCTATTCTATTTGAATCCTTTGAGGGGGGGTCCTCTTCCTTTTATTCTTTTCCTTCCTCTTTGGAGGATGATAGTATCCAATTGGGCGGTCAATTTGGTATACTATCTCTAGCCGGATGGGAGACTAAGTTGCAAAGTTAGGAATTGTAACTTTCTTCCCTCTACCTTTCTCAAGGCAGACTTGAGCATGAAAGATCATGGTGTCTAGTATTGGATCAAGTTGAAAAGGCTTCTTGATCCAATCCTTGGTCATTCTAACAATGTGCCTTGCCTGATGATTAATATCATCACCCTCCTCCCTATCAACCTTAGTGTTCATGATGGGCCTCTCTCCTATTTTGTCCAAGTTCAACAGGGGGTCCAACAACTCCCATGAATCTTGTTTCCTTAGTTCATCTGGAATGTCTAGTTTGAGAACCTTCTCTACTAGATACAAAGTCATCCTACAATAGTCCCTTATGCAAACATCATAGTCATTTGTTGCATTCATCCAATGATCTTCAATAAAATCTTCATGATGGAACTTCTTGCCAGCCAGAATCTCCACTTTCCTAATATTATCAAAATAGAGCTTAGGGGAATTGTACCTCTTGAGGGGATAATTCTCCCATTCCCACTTGAAGGATGGAATATCTTGCTTCCGTTTGACCTGGTATGGTCCAATGACTAGGGGCCATGTCCAATAGGGTCTCCTTTGTCTCTTCACCCTCTCATATGTAGAGTCAATCTGCTAGGCAATCTCCAATAACACCAATTTGTCGCTTGGATATTTGACGAGCTTCTTAGAGTTAATAGAGGCACCATCTACCCATAGATACATGAATGTCTTAAATTGGATGAAGTAGGCCCCGAGAGCTATTATCTATGCTTTTGCCTCATCGAATAACCTCTTTGCATAATCACCCTCTATGAATCAAATGACTACAAAAATTAATGTATCATTCATGATTCTGCACTCCTTACTCTATGCTAAGAGCTTCTTCCTCACCAGCTAAGGGTAGACAATGTAAGGCCAGGCATTAAGATCATGCATACTGCCTCTTTTGTACAAACTAACATAGTATTTTGCCCTTGCTGCAAGAAAAAATATACCATGTAAGAAGTCATATAGAACTTCTTCTTGTCTTTAACTACCCCTAATTGCTCACACAAGTCCAGCGACATCCTTGCCATCTTGATTATTTCAATGAAATTAACCATGAAAGTGTTGAGGTGGCTAGCTATTGGTAGACCCATGACTCTGCTCAAAAGGATGATGGAATAGCCAATATATTCCTTCATGTATCCCCTAGTCATGTCCACCTTTCTTGTGACCCTACCCAAAGGAGTCTTCTTGATGAGGTAGGAGGATTGGATGATTTCTGATGCTTCTTAGGGGTGCTCGCTATACCACCTCTCTGCTACTTCATAGGAGATTCTAATGAATTGATCTACCCTTAGGAGGTGGAAGACCCTCTCAATATTGTTGAGTTAGAGGTCAAGGACCACTTCTCCTATCACACTCTTAACACTCTCTCCTCAAGGACAAAATGTTGAGCTAGTGTCATAATTAATTCTGTCAATTGTACTAATACTAGATGTGAAGTTGTGCTCACCAACCTAGAATGGATCAAGGTGGATACCAGGCTAATCCCTCAATGGGTTTATTACAAATTCTTGAGGAACTCTCCTAAGTTAGTATGTCCGAAATCTATGTCTTTGATTTTTGCATGATCATCATGGAACCTCAATTTCGATGGCATGCCTTGGAACTTGAACACAATGGGCTTAGGTGCCATTTCCTCTCTAGAAGTGGATGCCATTATATCTACATGACTAGGAAAGACACTTATTAGTTCAAAATAAAGTATACTTAGAAATTAAAATGTAAAAGCATTCAATTATCTATTAACGAAAAATAAATTAAAAGAAACTAAAATAAAATGCTCAAATTTGGTTCTTTTATTTTATATTATTTATTTATTTATTTGATATTTTAAATCATTATTATTATTATTTATTATTTATTAGTTTTATTTATTTGTTAGGGTTTTTCAATTTTGAAGGCAGATTTGGGCAAACAAGATAGCACATGGAACACTTTGTTGGAGTGTGTGGAACAAAGTGTGTGTGGCACAAGTGGCACATGTGGTGCTTTGGAGGTGTGGAGCTTTCCATTTGTAATGTGGAGTGTGGCACCAAGCATGTGCAGCTTCAGATGCATGTGACACTTCTTATTGGTATACTCGGCACAAAACAAATGCACGTAGTGGTCAAAAAATGGCACGTGTGGCAGTGCAAGAGCAAGGTGCAGGTTTTTGGAGGTGGCACAAAGTGTGGGCTCTTGTTGCATGACGTGCACACGTGGGGTAGAGGAAACCATTGTGTGTGTGATGTATAAGCGTGTGGCACAAAAAAATGCATGTGACATGAAGTGTTTTATGCACCTTGTGAGTGCAGATCCAAAAAAATGAAGTGTGGAGGGTGTAGATGTTTCAAAGTCAAAAAAGCAAGTGCAAAAAAAGTGAAGTGTTTTGGTGGAGCCCAGGTTTATATAAACTTGCCCACCTTTGGGGTGCACGATGCACTCCTACGCAAATGTGCAGGTGTGCACCATGCACCACCAAGGGTGGTGCGGCCCCCTGTGCACAACATTAGGCATGTGAATGCACAAAAAAAAAAATTTAATAAATTTAAATTTTTTTTGAACTTTATAATTTTTTATTGCCTTTTCAATTTTTCAAATTTTTTTATTTTTCTGATTTTCTAATTTTCAAATTTTTTATTTTGAATTTTTTTGAATTTTTGAATTTTAATTTTTTTTTAAATTTTAATTTTTTCAATTTTTACGTTTCGACACTTTAACATTTCCTGGACCCCCCATTTGTGAATTTGGGGACCTGAAAAAAGTAGGGGTCCCCATTCCTAGTAAGGAATGGGGCGTGTGTTGTGGAACCACAAAAAATAACCTTGAAAAAAAGAAGAAATTACAACAGCATTTCTTCACCAGCAGACATCCTTCCAACATGTGTCAAACACCAATCAAACTTTGAATGCCTCAAGCTTAGTTCGGACGACCTCACAGTCAAAACCCAAGATCCAAAACCTTAAAGCTCAGCGTGTGATTCATGCGTTCATTCCCGTCAACCTCTCAGAATGTCGTCATTTCAAGTTTTCAGACAACTTGGAAACAATCTTCCACTCCTCCTAGCTCATTCATTAAGAATCTTCATGAAGGTCATTCATCAATCACTTCCTTAACCAAATGAGAGAATCAATTTGAGGGCTCTTAGTGGGCTATCACTTTCTTTTAATTTTTTGAAAAATTTTGAGGGATCACTCATTGCAACTTGTAATGTCACTACTTGATGAAGCAATATTTTAGTACAAAATACTTCATTTTGTAACTGTATCCTTTAGTCATTATAGATCTTTAGAATCCTTCAATCTTAACACTATCATTTTCTTTTTCTTTTCTTTATTATTATTATTATTATTTTTTTTTTTTTTGTATCCCTACTACCTTAGACTATGTAGCCAGGACATCGGTGTCATTTCTTGGATTCAATCTTTGGTGAACATCCCTTGCGTTCCCCTTTTAGAACTTTTAAAAACTCTCACGCCAAACAATCATCTTAGCAAGCCTTCAAAAACACGCCTCTTGTTTGAACCAATTAGAGTTTGAATCATCACTTGCTTCCTTTGACCTTAATTTGACAACACCTAAGATGGTTGATTTTTAAGTTTGCAAAGTGTCAAGAGCTTGTTGGTTTAGAACCTTGAACCTAAGACTGAAAGCCTTCCTATTTCTGCAAGGAATGTCCATTGTTTAGTTGGTATAAAACACACAATCATCCAAATATTTTGACAAAGAAATACCTCTCCTAAAATTGGAACCAAAGAGTGGTTAGTGAGATATGTCAAGATAAAATCCCAAGTGTACCTTACCCCCTGGGACTAACACAACCTTGAAAGTAAACATGCAACTGAAAGAAAATACATGACTGGAAACAACACTCACATATGCAGAAAATAAATACTCTTGCAAGAATAAAACTTAACTAATTGGAAAAATTAAATTTAACTAAATGCAGAAATAAAACCTAACTAATTTTTTTTGTGTTTCTTTTAGGCCCCAAAATAATGTTTCAAAAATTTCCCATTTACTGGTAAGGGAAGAAATTCCCCTTGTAAGAAAATGAGCCGAAAAGTGTTTTCTCAAAGGATTTCCACAATCTGATAAGGACTAGTCCACAAGCATTGAAAATTGGTATGGCTGCCCAGTTTTTCTTTCACCTTATCCCAAAGTAGAACAAGGTCAGAAATCTTGAAGGATTTTATCATGGCTCTCTTGTCGAACCATCTCTTCATGAAAACTTGATGTTTAGCCATGTACTCTAATGTAGATGTGCATTTTTCATCCATCTCTAAAAGATTCATCAATCTAATTTGTACTCTATCAGCATCTTCAATGTATCCACTCATAAATTTCAAAATAGGAATTCTAAGGTTGAGAAAAAATACTAGCTCCTATCCATAGACAAGTAAATATGGAGAAGTCCCCAAAGCATTCTTGACCCTTACTCAATTCGTCCATAAGGCATATTTTAACTACGTATGCCAATCTCTAGGGTTCTCCTCCAACAATCACTTTATTACTGTAATCAGTTTCTTTTTCCTAGATTCTACTACTCCATTTCCTTGCAGGTAGTAATTTGAAGAGAATTTGATGATAACTTTATTCTCAAATGCCCATTAAGTCAGAAATGTTGATGCAAAAGTAGTTCCATTGTCACACATAGGGCGAATGGCATTCTAAATCTAGTAACAATGTGCTCCTCCAAGAAATTTGTCACCACCTTGGCCGTGCAATTTCTATAAGTTTCTACTTTGGTCCATCTTGAACAATAATTAGTGGCCATAAGAATGTAGGCATGTCTGGTTGATGATGGTGGTTTAACTAAACCAATGAAATCTAGTCCCCACTTTGCGAAAGAATGTATCTCATACATAGGTTGTAGTGGCATCACTGGGTGTCTTTCTTTGTTAGTACTTTTTTGATAGACATGACAAGAGTGCATGTGTTCAAAAGTGTCCTTAAACATTGTGGGTCAAAAATATCCTGATCTTAAAATCATATGAGCCATTGCTTCCATGAAACTGTGCCCTGTACCATATTTGTCGTGAAATAGTTCTAGGACTTCCTTCACTTCTTCATGTCCCAAGAATTTCAAGTAGATTCCTTCATAGTTCCTTTTGTACAATTTTTTGTCTTGCAACATATAGGACTCACATTTCATTTTAAGTCCTCTGCATTGTGAACTATTCATCCAACTTGGGCATCGATTTTGTAGGAGGTAATACACAATATCCTGGTACTAGACATCTATCACCACACCTTGGCCAATATCAACTTGAGATATTATCATTTTTTTTTGGTTTTCATCATCTATTTCCTTCTCAAACTCAAATTTCTTTTCTCACCAACCTAGTTATTAGCTATCATCCTTGATAATCCTTGTCCTCTGACTAATTTCATAGGCTGGATCTCAAGGTCAAACTTTTGAAATATCGCCATCCATTTACCTCACCTCTCACCAAGTTCATTTTGCATCAACAATGTCTTTATTGCTAGATTAGGTACAATAGCGTACACCTTACTTCTTAGTATGTACTAGTAGAATTTCTTAACGACTTTAACCAAAGCAAAAGACTTTGTTTATTTTAGAGTAATTCAACTCAACATTTCTTAGTGGGCAACTCATAAAAGCAATAGGCATTTCATCTTCCTTCTCCTTCTTTTGAGTCAAAACCCCTACACACAAATGCTCTAAAGCAAAGGAATATATCTTGAAAGGAAGGTTGTAATTCAGACTAACCAATACTAGAGCCATGGAAATCACTAACTTAATATCCTTGAATAATTTCTTAACTTTAGGGGCCCATTTCATTTTAAACCCCTTCGTGAGAAAATTATTGAGAGGATGCACAATCTCTACAAATCCACTTATGAATTTTTGAATGAAATTTATCTTCCCAAAGAAAGACTTGAGTTCCTTTCAACAGTTTGGAGGTGATAACTTCAAAATGGCTTTAACTCTATCAATATCTATGGAGATGCAAACTTTAGAAATGATATGACCTAAGAGTTTTCCTTTAGTGACCCTGAATGAACACTTCTTAGGATTGAGAGATATGTCATATTTATGACATCTATTGAACACCTATCTTAGGTTAGCAATGTGAGTAGTTCAATCTTTTGAAAAGATGGTCAAGTCATCCATATAAATAACTATACATTGATTAATCATTCCCTTAAATGCTTCATCCATGGCTCACTAAAATGTAGCCCCCACATTAATCAATCCGAATAGCATTCTCCTATAGGTTAAGGTTCCCCATTTGGTTGTAAAAGCAATCTTTAATTTATCTTCCTCCTCTACCATTTCCTAATTATAACCAGAGTATCTTTTCAAGAAAGACATCATCTTCGAACTATTCACAATTTGTAGGACTTCATCCTATGAGGTAAATGGGTAATTGTCCTTCTGAGATGCCAAGTTCAAATTATGAAAATCTATGAAAATTTGAATCTCTTTGGTCTTCTTTTGTACAAGAACTAGATTAGCCACCCATGTAGAGTGTTGCACAAGGAAGATAATCTTCACATCTAATAATTTCTTGACTTCCCTCATTATCAAGGGCTCAAGGATGGGATTGATGGGTCTCTACCTTTGTCAGAAAGGTTTGGCTTCTAGTTTGAGGGGAATATCATGCGTAATGATCCAAGGGTCATACATGTTCAGATCTTCATAGCTCCAAGCAATGACATCCTTGTATTCTATGAGCAATTTGAGCATGTCTTCCCTTTCTTGTAAATTGCATGCATTCCCAATCCTTACCATCTTGGAATCATCTTTTGTTCCTAAATTATATGAATCACATTTTTTGGTCTCCTTTTCTTTAGGAAATCTTTTGTTAAGTGTCGATTCATCACGATCAAAGATACGTTCTAATTCAACCATTCACTTTGGAATAATATTGGTCTTTAGGTTCAAGATTCCATCTTCATCTTGAATTTCAATATCCTCTAGTTCATCATCTAGGGTGTCATCTATTTCTTTTCCCTTAAAGTGACTACTATAGATAATAAACTCCAGTATATGTTGATCATCATGAAAAACTTGGAAGTTCATGATATTGTCCAGAATAGATGGAGCGATGACCAACTCAATTGAAAACTATTTCAATTTTGTCCCTTCAATTGGCTGCAATTCACTTGCCAAAATAGCAAGGGCATCTACTACCATGTCTTTTCTTCTTGGAATGGACTTTATGTTCAAATCTTGGAACTCATTTAACAAATCCCATACAGTTTTTCTATAGGCAATCAATCTCTTATCATTGCATGAGTACAGTGATTTTACTTGTCAAATAACCAATTGGGAATTTCCTTTGATGATGAGAGCTATAACTCCTTTCTCAAGTACAAAGAGAAGTCCTCAAATCAAGGCTTCATACTCCACAACATTGTCAGTGCATCTAAATTGCAATGGGTATGCAACATAGAAAGATTTATCTGTTGGGGGAACTAGTTGAATACCTACACTGGCTCCTAATTTACACTTGAAACTATTGAAGGAGAGTGTCCAATTTGAATTTTCTTTGGGTTTTCTAAATTTGTGCTTATTTGTTCTCAATTTCTCTTTTATTTGAGCTTTAAAGGATTGTTTCTTGGGAACCCATTGTAATTTTGTAGGAGGAAGACTTGATGATCCTTCATTGTGAATTCCTAATAGAGGAAGTGTGTGTCTTTCTTGCTTATCCTGAATTTTCCCTATCAATTCTTGAATTTCTTCAACTTTCAAGAGTGGGAAAATGACCACTAAAGTCCATCCCTGGCCTTTTATATACTTTCTTCTCCTTTTTATTTTGATCATTCTGGGTGAAGGAGAAAACAAACCTCCATTGTTTGAAGAGGTATCATTATACAATGCATTCAAATCTTTGATTTCACCTTCAATCCCTTTGACAACATTAGATGTGTTTTTAGGAGTTTGGTTTTATGTAGGTCCATTCGATGATTCATCAACTTTATTTGCTATAAACATTTGTGTCAATACCTTGGCAACCACTTCTTGACATGAGGAACACTCAAACTCGAACAAGGAGTTTAGAGAAAACTAGGGTAAAATTTGTGAAGCCATGACAAGAGACCATATAGTCAACATATAGGTCATCATTCAAACTATCACAAGGGGTTTAGAAAAAACTAGGGTGAAAGTTGTGAAGATGTGATTAGAGACCATGTAGTCAACATATAGATCATTGCACCTTCATTGGGAGTTAAGGCTAACCTAGAGTTATGGTGGTGACAATGCAAAATTTTATGTTCACATATTTGTAGGGTTATTACTATGGTTAAGGTTTAAGGCTATGAGACTGTGAGCAAAAGACTATTACAACCAAGATAGCTAGTGCAACATTGCATGGAGATGGTTGTGAAGTTGTGAGGGGTATCAGATAGCTAGACTTACATTGCTTCACACTATCTTAGGTGTTTGAGCTAGAGTAATGTTTTAAGATGCAATGGTATCAATGGTAATACTAATAGTTAAGTTCATGGAAATTTAAATTTCACACACAATTCATGTCAACCTATGGTTTATATAGGGAAGAAAAAGGAAAATGGATGGCTTTACATTATCACACAGTTAAAAGATGGTTAAGTCCAAAGTGCGGCAAGGATGCAAGAAAGCTAGTTGCATGTTAATTAAATGGTCACAATATTTTATGAGATAAATTTATTTTTAGTTGAGAAGCCATGAAAAAATGTAGACATAGGTCAAAATAACAGCTTTAAAGTAGGGATGATTTGGCAATGTGCTTCAATGATATAAGACTAAGGGGAAAGGTTGACTATTCAAATGATGACATAGTTGACTTGGTGTGGTCTTGAACATAGTGTTAAGAAGCTCATTAAAGGAGATCATGCCTTTTGATTTCTTGAAACCACTCTTTGGTATTTTGCATGCCTAGTAAATGAAGTTTTCATCTTCTCACTACTTTGGCTATCCATCTATCCAAACAAAGTAGTAATGGTCCTCATTTTTGTTTTGACTTGCACAAAAAGATTAGATTTTCTACATATAAGTATGTGTTCAATTAGATCTTGCTTGGATTGATAGTGATTATGCTCTACACTAGCAAGAAGTAGTCAAGTTTTGGCTTCTAGTAAAAGTTTTCTCAGTTATGCTTGAGCTATAAAAGGAAATTTTGTATCCCTTTAGGGTTTTCTTTTTTCTTTGATTCTATTAAAGTTGTATTGTATGCTTTACTACTATAACTCCCTTTTTCCTTTGAATGAATATACCTCTCTACTGTACCTCTTTCTTCATTAATATATTGTATAATATCTTCTTGCCTTATGTTGATGTATTTCCTCCATTCTTTAGGTTTATTATTGTATCTATTTGGCCTTTCAATGATAAAGAGTGAATTCCCTTCCTTATAAAATCTTATTGGTCTCTGATCTTCATGTGGTGTTGATTTAAGCAAGGATTTGAGCTCTGTATTTCAAGATTATATTGATGAACTATGCATTTCTAGGTAGAGATAAGACTAAACATAGTATTTTGGTATATCACCCCCTCAAGATTAGATTAGGTAGTTTGATTTTCAAACATTTCCTTCTCCCTTTTCCTCTCAAGGAGTAGTTAGGTGTACCCCAATAGTAAGGAATTCAGCATTCTTTGGAGACTCAATCTCATTGTTCAAGTCCCACAACTTGGAGATTATTTCCATGTTTCATAAGGTTTTCTTTAGATAAAACTTCAAGCAAGGGTGAAAATTTTTGTGATAGTAGTACCCACTCTTTAGATCTATATTTGTGAAATAGACAACTCTACTCAAGTAGTCCATAATATCATCCATTCATGGTAATAGAAATATATACTTTATTGTGATCTTATTGATATCTCAAGAGTCTATACATATCCTCCATTCTCCATTCTTCTTAGGTGCTAATGCTATTGGTAAAGCACATGGACTCAGACTCTCTCAAATCAACCCCTTGTGCAAAAATTCATGCACTTTTTATTTTACTCTTCACTTTCTACTAGTGTCATTTTGTGCACTACATTATTTGGAAAACTTTCTCCTAGAACCAAGACCATCTAGTGAGTATTCTTCTACACTACGGATGATCCATAAGGTACATTATCTGACACAATATAAGGAAACTCTCCTAACAAATTTGTAACTTCTACAAGTACCTCCTATACTTCTTCTTTACCATCTTTTGGGACTACAAGAAAACACATATACTCATGGCTTATACTCTCTAGAAACTACTTTCCATTAACAAAACATATTTTGGTATCACTACATACCTTTTCTTCCTTCTCCTTCAATGGATTCAACTTATGTTTCACTCCATCCTTTATGAGAGTGTAGGTATTTTCATACTCCTCATGTACAACATGCATGTTGCATTACAATGGCCTACCCAAAAACATATGGCATATGTTCATTGATATGATTTCAAAATAAAAATTATCCTAGTAGCTTCCAATCTTAAACTTCACTAGGCATTCCTCATTGACCATGACCTTATGGTCATCCTGCACCCAAGCAATATGGTATGGACATGGGTATTTCTGCCTCTTCATCTTTAACTTTGGGACCATTTTTTTACTTCCTTTAACTTCCTTTCTACCCTATGTAGAGTTTTTTCTTGTCCATACACTTCCTCATTGTACTTGAGAACAATGTCAACATGTTGATCCAAAATTGGTCATATATCATTAACCTCAATGCTTAGTGCATCAACAAATATGCTCTTAATATCTTCAAGAACTTGATTTTTCTTTTTCTTCTCCTATCTAAACTTTTTTTTTTTGGCCCTCTTCTTCCACAACTCACCAAGGGTATCCATTTGATCAGAAGTTAGATTAGAAAGACTTCAATCTAGTATTACAATTTCCTACTCTAAATCAATCTCTTCAATAGAGGCTTCTACTTCTTTACCCTTTTCCTTATGAATAGCTAAAAGAATAATTTCCTTGTCTTTTTTCAAAACTTTAGTCCTCAATTGAGGCTTGACCTTAATTGTCATTGCACCTGTCATGGTAAAAAAAATAGTAGAATTAAGAATAGTAGAAAAATATCAATAGTAGTTATAATAGGAATACTTACTGATGTTGTCTATGTCTCAATTTGATCCACTACACAGATGATTAAACCCTATTGCTTAGTAGATGAAGTGATGGAAACTTCACTCATCATTCCACTTGGTAGTATTGCTCCAATGGTTAGTTTGGTGCTTTGTGAAGAACTTTTTACATCAAATAACTCGATAGGAGCCTTCTTTGAGCTAGATGGCAGTAAGGATTGCTCAAAAAAAGGGAGGGAGGCCATTACCTTTGCTACTATCTTTTCTAGATCTGAGTCTTCAATACTCTAAATTTAAGGAAGAGATCCTCCTATAGCTCCTTGGTCCTCTTCATCCTCTATATCATCTTTTTCTACATTATTAATTCCATCATCATTTATTTTATCATCTTCTTTCTCAACTCCTTCATCATCTTTGTCATCAATTTGCACAACTTCTTCACTAGGCTTGTGCAACCCATAGATGTTCTTCCATGTAGTTGTCTTTGACTTAAAAATAGATTCAATATGTTTTGATAAGATTAGGAATGAATTGAATTTAGGTGGCATATTTATTTCTTTCTTCTTCAATGATTCCTTCACTTCCTTATCAAATAGACTTGGCATAAGTTGTCTCAAGTTTTTTTCTCTAATGTCCTTGGATAAATTTAATGTGTTGTTCCACTATTGTGTAACTAGCTTTAGTAATACATCAGGAACTTTCTTTGTTAGTTCCTCTAGATAATGTTTCCACTTAGCCATCTTAGTCACTAAGGCTTCTTTAATCTAATTCTAATCCTCTTTGGTTCTTGTTTTATATTTGAGAGATTTGAAATTCACCATGCCTCCTCCATTGTTCAATATTTTTAGTCTATCTTGGAAGGTAGGGGTAGACCTCTTGAAGACTATTTCCTCTTCCTTATCTTCATCATTACCCAATTTCAACTTCTTTTTGAACTTTCTAGACCTCCTTGTGAATACAAGAGGGGAGGCTTTTATTGGTCTAGTTATGACAACCTTTCCTTTCTTCTTGAGTGGTTACTCCTCTTTAGATTCTTCTTCCTTTGTAGGTTCCTCTACCTCTACCTCTTCCTTAATGTTATCTCCTTTGCCTTCTATAAATATAATAGGAGAGCTAGACTTCTTGGTTTCCTTTAGAATCTTGTCCACTTGCTTTCTTCCTCTCTTCATGGCCTAAGCAAGTTTGATCTCCAATGAGATCCTTACCTTGGCTTCCTCATAAGTACCAAATTATGGTGCCCAGGGTCCACTAGCTCATTTATAAGAACTTCAATTATATCCTTTGTTTCATTTATGTTTACTTCACATCCAAGAGGTTTAAGGCATGCCACTCTTGGCATTATTGCCTAGATGTGAACTTTGTCACAATCCACAAGAAAGAAATATCTTCCTCATAATCTTCCACTAACTTCTTTGGAATCCTAAATCTACTCTACATTTTCTCTTTGAATATCTCAAAGTAGACTTCCATAATGTTTTCAAAATTATCACCCTTTTTTTCTATGAATTCATTGATTTGATACAAAACTAGTGTATCCTTCTTCCATGCCATAATGCCTTTGGAAGGGAAAAACTTTTGTATACAAAAAGAATAAATAGGTCAAAAGAGATCTAGAATAACATGGATTATTCTCTAATGACCAAATATTTTCCATGTTATTGCTCAACTAATTAAGTTGTAGCTCAACAAGGTCAAAAAAAGAGTTTTTCTTCACAACTTTGTATGCTAGGTCAACATCATTGAATGGAAAACAACTCAATCTTCTTGAGTTGTAGATCTTGTGAGAAATGACATGGATATCAAACTTGATCTCCATGTTAGTTACACCATTTAACTACATTTCCATCCCACTTGGAATGAGTCTTCTTTGTTAAATTGACATGACCTAGGGTTTTGGTAGTTTTTGTTGAGTTGTTGTTATGCACAATCCTAAATGGCAAGAATTCTTACGAACTCCTCTCTTGAAAAGTTGATTTTGTGAATCAACTCCAAAGGTACAGGTTGATCTCATGACCTACTAGAATCTATTCAGTTGAAGATAAATGTGATTGTTCACAAGGAGGCCTTTCCTGGTTCATTTTGATTTTGAAAGAGATGAAGAATCTACACGTTGCTTCAAAATAAAACATGCAAGAAAACTATATTTTTTATGTTTTAATGAATGCAATCTAACAATGCAAATAGTATGAATTTTTATTCTAACAAAGGGGGTTAGCAAGAAAATAATGAAATTTGAAAGTAAATAACATGAAAATTAAAAATTCCTAAGGGACACAAGTTATGGAAAATGACATGTCTTGCAAATTAAGTTTTCAAAGAGATCGATAAATAACCAATGAAAGAAGGAGCAGTGCTTCCCTAATTCCACTAATGTAGTCATCGGTGATAAAACTTAGTGATCATATGATGTTTCACCCTTCATAAAGTCACGAGGCCATGAAAAGTGCGCTCATGCAAGATGAAAAGTTATGTAGGCACAATTTGATGATTTCTTCCCAAGTTAGTTATGTAGTAGAATTTGTCAAAACCATAACAAACACTGGCACTAATGAAATGCACAACCAGAAACAAAATAATAAACCTTTAGCTCAATCATAATTTCACAAAAATAAATCCACAAAAATATGACACATTCAGGGAAGAATTACTACACTCCAAATGCGAGCACCAAAAGCATAATTTTATTGCAAAATAACTACAACCCTATTACATATTACAATGGGTTATTTATAAGAAATTGTCTCCTCAAATTATGTTGAGAGTGAGAGATATTCTTCATGCAATAAAATACTTTTAATTAAAAAAATAAATTAATTATATACAAACTACAATCTAATTGGTGCTAACTAGGACTCCATCCATATTTTATTCATTAATTGGATGCATGAGCCTTTACATGTTTATAAAAAGAGAATTATGAGAGAAGAAAGAATGAGAAAGTTTGAGTTGAAGTGGAAGTGTTTGGGAGTACCAAAATTGGAAGCTAATCCTTTACTAGGCATTTGTCAAAGTTAAACTACCGTTAGAATACGCTTCTGATGCATGAAAAGCTCAATTTTTGGAACTGGTAGTTAACTATTAGTGGAACTTTCAAAAATGCACACCTACAGACCTATGGACTTGTGCACCTATGGACTTGTGGAGCTGTGTAGCTCAAAATGGTCCAAAATCTCAAAATTTTATTGAGTGTCAAAATTGAAATTCTGGCATCTAGGTTTTGTTCTTCTTCATCCCAAAGCTATGTTTGGATGTTTGCCCTTGAATTTATCTATAATCTCAAAAATTCTAGTTGCATCTAGTAAATCTAAAGCCTCATATTTTTCCTTGGCCTTTTTCCTTTAATTTCCTACCTTAATTTGGGTGTTAGCAATATCGTTGAGTTTGGTATCCAATTCTAACAAATCTTCTTCAGTCCTAAAGGCTTGCCGAATATCCTCATCATTAGTAGCTTCCATAAAAATATTCTTAAAAATTTCCATTATTGCCTCTATAGGCAACAACTTCTCCCGTTCTTCATCCTAAAAAATCCTTAAGCCAACATTGCTATAATACTTCTCTGCTTCCAAAATTTTCTCTCAGGCTTGGTCCTTGAGCCTATGAATCTTTGCATGTAATGTTTCCATTACTTTATTACTATCAATGATCTTTTCTATCCAATCATTGATCAAATCTACTTCTTTATTAGTGTACACATGTACCAAAACTTTGTACCTTTGTCCCTTTATTGTCTTCAAAATTTGTAAGTCCTTGCTCCAGGCCCTTACCTCATCCATAATGCTAAAGTCTTGCTTCAAAATTGCTACCATTTTATTCATGTTCTCCTATGTAGCATGTAGTAACTTTAGGTTCCCTTGAACTATCAAGATTCATTTATCCTCAAAAATTTCCCACCTCTATTGATAGGCTTTTAAAACTAGATCTACATGTACAGCTACCCCTTCTCTAAGAATGGTTTTCAATCTATCCTTTGGGTGCTTAGGATCAAGAGGACCAACCACTTCAGCCAAATATCTCCTTAGGATCTTGTTCTACCTTTGAAGTGTTTAGAGTTCATCCTCTTCCCGCTCCATGCTCTTGAAGACCACTTTGATTCCCATGGTCACCATCAATTGGGTTGTATCCTATGTGGGTCTTCCCAACATCACCTCTTTGAGTTGATAATCTTGGAGACCAAGGCTTTCTACATCAGTGTCTTTAGTAGGGACAACCACTTGCACAAATAATTCCTAGTCCTATGTATTGGTGACAAACACCAATAGTCTTGCCTCATGTAATAGAGACATAGGTTTTTTCAAAATCTCCACAATTTAAAAAATGTCCTCCTCATTGGAATAGAATTGAGGTTTTGTACTCCTCATTATTTCCTTCTGGAACCATCTTGGGATGTGCTTAGCTGAAGACCTACCTCTTCAAGACAAAGGAGTATTTTCTGCTACCTCCTTCCCCTTATCACTCCTCTTTGGAGTACTTCCCCTTTGTCAAGGCTCCCCTTATGTAGTCTTTGTCTCAGTAGACCCTACAACTTGCACCTTAGTGTCTTGGGAAGGTGGTTCTAAATATTCCACCATTTTCCCCTCCTTTTCCACTTATCGATCATCATTTGTTCTAGTTCCTCAACTTGTGATGATTTCTTCTGAACCTATTCCTCTTCTAAACTCTGGGGCAAAGGAGAAACTAAGCCTTTATCTACCACCATGATTTGTGGTGGATATGGGAGAGTAAGATTAGGACCCTATGAGTCTAGTGACATCTACATCCAGTCTTCTTGTTGAGGTTCACCTATAGGGGTATCCCTTATCATATCCCCAACTAGCTCTATTCCCATAGGCATAAAATCAAAATTTGACATTTTGAAGATGCCATCACCTTCTTCACTTTTCTCATCAACCCACTATTTTACTTCATCTTGAAAAGAAGAGAATTCCAAGGGTCTTATTGGGGTGGATGGTGATACACCCATGGTACTTCTCCTTTCTTTCTCTATGGCTTCAGCTAGACTAGTTCTTCTCTACAGGGGTAGCTATTCTTCTTCATTAGTCTCTTCTTCTTCTTCCTCTTCTTCTCCCTCTGATATGGTCTTTGGAATAGATAGAAAAGGCACCTTTCTCTTTGTCACCCTTTTCCTTTTCTTTATTCATATTTTAATCCTCTTTTTTTGTGTGGAGGCAGAAGGGGACACTAGCTCTTCCTGTGAAGGAGGAATAGAAACATATTGACTCTCTCCCTCTTCTAATTGGCTAGGCACAAAGGGAGGAAATTGAGGTTCATCTTGGACTTGAGTTCCCCTAGTATCCTCAAACCCTTGTACACTCTCCTCCTATTGCTAAGGGGGTACTTGCGCTTCACCCTGTTCTATTTGAATCCTTTGAGGGGAGGTCCTCTTCCTTTTATTCTTTCCCTTCCTCTCTAGAGGATGATAGTATCCAACTAGGTGGTCAAGTTGGTATACCATCTCTGGCTGGATGGAAGACTAGGCCACAAAGGTAGGAATTGTAACTTTACTCCCTCTACCTTTCTCAAGGTAGGCTTGAGCGTGAAAGATCACAGTGTCTGGTATTGGGTCAAGTTGAAAAGGCTTCTTGATCTAGTCCTTGGTTATTTTGACTATGTGGCTTGCCTAATGAGTAATATCATCACCCTCCTACCTGTCAACCTTGGCATTCATGATAGGCCTCTCTCCTATTTTGTTTGAGTTATATAAGGGGTCCATCAACTCCCCTGAACCTTATTTCCTTACTTCCTTCAAAATGTCTAGTTTGAGAGCCTTCTCTACTAGATACAAAGTCATTCTATAATAGTCTCTTATGTGGACATCGTAGTCATTTGTTGCATTCATTCAATGATCTTCAATAGCATCTTCATGATGGAACTCCTTACTAGCCAGACTCTCCACTTTCTTGATATTATCAAAATAGAGCCTAGGGGAATTGTACTCCTTGAGGAGATAATGTTCCCATTTCCACTCAAAGGATGAAATATCTTGCTTTTTTTTGACCTAGTATGGTCCAATGATGAGGGGCCATGTCCAACAGGGTCTCCTTTGTCTCTTCACCCTCTCATATGCAGATTCGATCTATCGAGCAATCTCTAATAACACCCATTTTTCTACTTTGATATCTAGGGAGCTTCTTGGGGTTGACAAAGGCACCAAGTACATGCAGATACATGAATGTCTTAAATTGGATGAAGTAGCCCCTAAGAGCTACTATCTATTCTTTTGCCTCATTAGATAACATCTTTGCATAATCACCCTCTATGAGTTAGATGACTACAAAAATGAATGCATCATTCATGATTCTATACTCCTTACTCTGTACTAAGAGCTTCTTCCTCACTAGTTGAGGGTTGACAATGTAAGCCGAGGAATTAGGATCTTGCATACTATCTCTTTTGTACAAACCAAGGTACCTTGCTACAAGCAAATATACAATGTAAGAAGTCATATAGAACTTCTTCTTGTCTTTAACTACCACTAATTGCTCACACAAGTTCTCACTTAGTGTGGTGGTCCAGTCTAGTGGCATCCTTGGCCTCTTGATTGTTTCAATGAAATTAACCATGTAAGTGTTGAGGTGGCTAGCTTCTAGTAGACCCATGACTCTACTCAAAAGGATGATGGAATAGCCAATATCTCCATTCATGTATCCCCTAGTCATGTCCACCTTTCCTATGACCCTTCCCAAAGGAGTCTTCTCAATAAGGTAGGAGGATTGGATGATTTTCGATGCTTCTTTGTGGTGCTCCCCATACCACCTCTTTTTTGCTTCATAGGAGAGTCTAATGAATTGATCTACCCTTGGGATGTGGAATACCCTCTCAATATTGTCGAGTTGGAGGTTGTGGACCATTTCTCCTCTCACACTCTTAACCACTCTCTCCTTAGAGACAAAGTGTTTAGCTAGTGTCATAATCAATTCTACCAATTGTACTAATACTAGATGCAAAGCTGGGCTCACCAACCCAAAAAAAATTAAGGCAGATATAAGGTTTGATCTCTCAATGGGTTTATTGTAGATTCTGAGGAACTCTCCTAAGTCAGTATGTCCCAAATCTGTGTCTTTAATTTCTACATGATCATCATGGAACCTTGACTTCGATGACATGCCTTGGATTTTGAACACAATGGGCTTAGGTGTCATTTTCTCTCTAGAAGTGGATGCCGTTATATCTTCATGACTAAGAGAGACACTTATTAGTTCAAAATAAAGTATATTTAGAAATTAAAATGCAAAAGCATTCAATTATTTATTAAGGAAAAAATAAATTAAAAACAAAAATAAAATGCTCAAATTTGGTGCTTTTATTTTATATTATTTTTATTTTATTTTATTTCAATTTTTTAATCTTTTTTATTATTTTTTAATTTATTCTTTTTTAGGGTTTTTCAATTTTGGAGGCAGATGTGGGCAAACCAGACAGTGTGCACGACACAAGTGGCATGTGCTGCACTTTGGAGGCACAGAGTTTGTCCCTCACGGTGTGGAGTTTGGTGCCAAGCGCATGTGGCACAAAATTTCACACGACTTTAGATGCACATGGTACCACTTATTGGTATGCTCAGTGTAAAACAAACATGCACAGTGCATGAAAAATGGCATATGTGGCAGCACAAGAGCAAGGTGCAAGTTTTTGGAGGTGGCACAAAGCGTGTGGCATGACATGTGCACGTAGGGTGGAGGAAATAATTGTGTGCATGATGTATAAGTGCACGACACAAAAAAAAGGTGCGCAGCATGAAGCAATTTATGACCCTTGTAAGTGTGGAGCCGAAAAGATGAAGTGCAAAGGGTGTAGATGTTTCGAAGTTAAAAAGAACAAGTGCAAAAAAGTGAAGTGTTTTGGGGGGCCAAGGTTTATATAACCTAACCCACCCTTGGGGTGCATGATGCGCCCCTATGTAAATGCATAGGTGTGTACCACCAAGGCTAGTGTGGCCCTTGTGTACCACATTAGGTGCGTGAATATGCAAAAAAATGGTTTTTAATAAATTTTTTTTATTTGAACTTTATCATTTTTTATTGCCTTTTCAATTTTTAAATTTTTATAAATTTTTTCGGTTTTCCAATTTTAAATTTTTTTATTAATTTTTTAATTTTTTCTACTTTTAAATTTTTTAAATTTTTTTTGAATTTTCTCAATTTTTACTTTCTGACTCTTTAACATTTCTCGAACCCCTGAATTGTGAATTTGGGGACTCGAAAAAAGTAGGGGGTCCCCATTCCTAGTAAGGAATGGGGCGTGTGTTGTGGAACCACAACATTTTTCTCTTTATTTAACATTGGCAACCCTATGCCACTATGAATCACTTCTTAGTGATTTGAATAGGTTGATCTAACCAAAAATGCATGTTGTGAACTCAACTAAGGATTAACCTAATCCATTTCCCTTGGAAATCTCTTGGCATATGCGAGATATGTGTTGAACCTTTTGTCACCAAATGCTTGTGCTCAAGTTTCAAGCTCCAATCCATACACAACTCATTGAATGCCTAGTTCATTTCTAGGGTTCCTATCTCTTGAATAGAAAAGTGATAATATCAGTGAATATCATGAATTAAAATACCTTGGGAGGAATATGAGATTGCACTCCAATTGGGTCATGTTCTTTAGTAATCACACTACTTGGTTTGAATTCCAGGGCTTTACAATGGACTCCTCGAACTATCATCTCCAAACCTTTCTTAACTTTTCTACTAGAAGATACCATACTGCTCAGTAAAACTTCGAATGCTAGAAAGAACTTTGATGAAATTTCTCTTAATTGCTTAGGGGCTATGGTATACTCTTCACTATATTTTCTCTTAAAATTGTAGTGAAACAATAACCTTTGATTTCCCCTTTTAACAAAATTTTGTGTTCAAGTCATCATTAATGTATCATATGATAGTTATCTTGATGATAGGTCTTAGCTAAGTCTTCATCATTCGAAAGATACCTTTAACTCGGTAAAGGTCCTCAACTTGGAAAAATTCCTAACTCAATATGAGCTTTGATCTTGCCATTTTTATCCAAGATTTGTTAGGTCTTGCAACTCGACCATGCTCGATAAGGTCTTGTGACTCGACCTTTCTCAGTAAGGTCTAAGAAATTACTTCAGCATTGATCTTAACTTGATGATCCTTGTGCATCTGGAATGCTGATATGGATCTTCTTCTTGCTAACTAGACCTAATGTCAGATATCTCCTTCTAAATTACAGTTCCAATAATTCCATAGCTAACTAGTTTAAAATGGTTGAGTTATCCAACTCATTGACTTGGGTGTTAACATTTTCATTACTCTAATTTACATCCTTAGGAGATTTCCTTACTCATTGCTACCTCATTTGACTTTTAATACTATCAACCTTTTCTTTTTTTCATCTTCAACTCTTCCTTGGTTCATACAGTTCTTTTCATGTGAGGCCTCACCCTGACCCATAATAGCATAGATATTATACTTCTATTTTGTTATTAGGATTGGATACCTCGACATATATATTTTGTTACTTGATGCATAGTAAAAATTTTCTACTAATTCGATGATATTTATCTTGTGATCTTTCATTATGGTATGTATTAGGACTTAATTGGCTTAGTCAATGAATTAATGGATATTTATTCAGTATTTCACTAATATGATAAGAATGGAAGTATGATGTGATTCAAATTCTTAATGTGATTTTTTTAAGGAATTTAGTAATGTATAGATTTTGAAGGCTAATGATTAAATGTAGTTGGGAGGGAAGAGATGTTTGGGTGAAGGGGTTAGTTGGGCTCACTCATGTAGTTGAGGAACTCTCCCATGTGTGGAAATTATTTTTATGTGTTCAATGGAATGTGGACTTCTTGTTACTAGCATTTTTGGGAGGTATAAGGAGGTGTGGAAAGAGGGAAGTCATTGTGAGCCTCGAAAGGGCATATTGATGAGAATATGTGCATATTTGTGGGCCATAGTTTGGAAATCCTCCTCATGGAGAGGGTCCATCTTCACCCTATAATTTGATTCAATTTTTAAATTTTTGTGCAAGCCTTGGGTTGGGTTGTCTTGTAATTTATTTTGTAGTGTTTTTTTATATTGTTTTGATCATTCATGTTATGTGGATGTGAAGGTGTGAAACCAATTGTGCTTTGTTTCCCCAAGCTCCATGGGTGGCCTTCTTGAGGCCTAGGTTGGGAGGTGAGCATCCATGGTTCCCCATATTTGTCTCTCATTTGTAGGTTTTACTTGATGACCCTTGGAAACTTGGAGTTAATGTAGTTTTTCTATTGCATGGAAGAAGAAGACACTATGGTTTTTATGAAGGAAATGGAAAACAAACTCAATATTGTTATGTGATTTTATTTGTCTTTGTAAGAGGTTTTTTATTACTCATAGTCTTTGTCAAAAGAGAAGTTGTGAATCATTAATGTATTTTAAAAGGTCTTTCATTGTGTATGTTTGATATGGTGAATTCACCACCCTATGTGCATGCTTGACAAGTGTGTTGGATGAAAGCTTGAGATGAACATGAACGAGAAATTTCTTGTATTGATGTTGTTGTATCATTAACTTCAATAAGAATGTATTCCAAAAGAAAATATGGATTAAACATCATTGTAGACATTAGTGAGTTGTAAAGGTAACTATCTCTTAAAATTATATCATTCTCCATTCTCATAGAAGCAATTAGAAGTATTTTAAGATCAACCTTGACTCATGAATAAGATGTAGAATATGCATTCAATAGCCATTGTATTTGTGATTTAGATTAAGTCATCCATGGACATCATCAAGAGATCAAGAAGGTGCATGCAAAAGATTTCATTTATGCTTCATGATAAAGTAACTAGGAACTAAACTTGAAAGCAATATGATAGTGGTTAAGTGCAATACATTAGATTACTATATATACTATTTATTGCAATGAAATATTCAATGTTAGAATTCCATTAACCCAAAAATGAATAGCCATAGAGAACGTATAAAGAATAATAGGGAAAAAGAATTCCAAAGGAAAAAAAAAATGAAGTCTGTAGGTATGTATTCACTTGCTAGAAAATTTATGGCAATAAAAAAAAAACCTTTTCCTTGGTTACAGTCAATAAAATAATGATAGCAAAATAAAATAATCATATATTTTTTTATTAGCAATATAAATATATAAGCCAACTACCTTGGTAATTATAGCCTCAAGAAGAAAAGAAAAAAATAATATATGGATGATCATGAGTACGTATCTAGACTACCATCAATAATAAAATATATGATGTGAAACAAAAAAAATTAATACATATATGAAACCCCATGAAGGAGGTGATCAGGCTTAAATACATGTTAGAGTGGCTTTAAATTTTTTTATTTTTTAAAATTACAACTTGTGGGGGAGAAGGAAAAACCTTCCCCTTTTCCCATTTTTCTCAAGTCGGCCATGCTTTAAATGGGGAGCAATTTTTTAGGTGGGTGGCTTGGGAGCACGCCTCCCACCCTCCTCCTTCCCACGTGGGAAGAGAGGGAGGGGATGGGGTATTGGGAAGTGGGTGGGTAGGTGAAGGTATAGGTATAGCTTGGGAAATGGTGATGGGTAGTAATTTAGAATGTTTTTTTTTTTGTTTTTTTTCTTATGGCTTACTAAGCAATAATACATTAAGGTTAATGTAAATTATAAAAACTAATAAATTAAGATTAATGAAATTTATGAAATTAACAATTTAGGTTAGTGTATGAAAATTAATAAATTGTTAAGTCAACATAGGTAGTTTCTAAGAAATGGTAGAATGTAATATTAAGATGTTTATATATAGCACAAGGCTAACGTAACTTTATTTTTTATATGAGAAATTAGACTAACTGAATAGGTATGCCATTTAGAAGTAATTAATGTGAATTTTTTCTAATAAATTAAGTTTATTTTAGGATTTATTGAAAAGTTAAATTAATAACGTTATAGAGAATGGGCATTTGATGTTATGAGACAAACTTAATAATTTAGCTGATTCAAATATAGATACTAGTAAAGAGAAATATGTTTATGAAAACATAATAGTAACAATAAAATAAATAAAATAAAATAAAGTAGCAAATCCATTAGTTAATTAATATTTTGGGCCTAGTTAGTAGCATCTAGTTAGTAAGTTACCAAATGGTTGCAGTGAAAATTAAGGATAAAAGATTAGATGTTCATTAAAGAGATATTTTTAGCAATTTATAAAATGAAAGATAAATGGAATAGGTAGGAACGAGATGGAGTGACTTGCATTTTAACATTCAGGAAAATTATTAAATAGCCTTGTGTTCATAAACCTTGGAAACCTCGTAACTACATCATCACATGCATTGTGAAGAGTCTCAAGTAAGAGTATAGTAGTTGAAGTACTTATAACAAATATCATGGTAAGCATAGTAATATAGGCTTTGGTAGATAATCAGGAAACCTATCTTAGAAAATTTGAATTTGGATTTTTGAATGGAACTATCGTCAATCCATCATCAATCTTAACATTCCCCAGTTAAGTATAGATTTTTTATCATATCTTTGGATATATCTCTTTCTTTAAGAAAAAAAAAAATTCAGTTGTGATTTCTCTTGCCTTGTAAATTGTGGGCATGACATTTTGGTATTAGAGCTTTTGGTTTTAACACTAAGAACCTAACCCATTACATCTAACCTATGAACTAAAACTTTGTGTAGGATGCTTGTAGTCATCCGCAATGGTCATTAGAGGGCCAAAGGTCCTAGAGTGAACCAAGTAGGTCAAGAGGAGTTAGGGAAGAATGTGAGAGGACCCCACCAGAGCAACCTCCAAACCTTGATCAAGTTTTAAATGCTATCAATATTCTTATTATAGTAGTACAAAAAAGTTACCACCTACCATTCCATAGCTAGGGCAGTAGGATGCAAAGGGGCATGGGGCCAATATCAAGGAAACGAGCAGAAAATTCCCACCTAGACTTGTAGAGGATTAGGGGGAAGCATCAATACACTAGGTCAAGCCACCCCCTGCATTAGAGCAAGCACCAATTAGAGCACCCTTGGATATTAGGGATGAGATTAGTGACTTATTATGACTCAAGCCACCCATATTCTCTAGTATCATAGATGGCACACATTGGGAGGCATGGCTATAGAGTTTACAGAGGTTCTTTGTATTGCATACCCATGGGAGAAATCTAAGGGCATGACTAGCCATACACCTATTACAAGAGGATGCCTCCACTTGGTGGTAGTAGGAGTAGACCGTAGGGAGAGTAAACATAGAGACACTCACATGGGAGTCCTTTGGGGACCATTTTAGAGACAGATATTTTTTTGGGCACTTTAGATAGAGGCAAGTTGAGGAGTTCCATGATCATCAGCAGAGGGGTCTCATAGTGGGTCAGTATGAGAGCAAGTTCTTAGAGCTACTTCCTTATGTGGAGTACATGAGATATAAGAAGCTATGCATCCATCGGTTCATTAAGGGCCTTGATTTATCTCTCTAGGGATTAGTGTGGTTGGAATTTCCTACCACTTTTAGAGAGGAAGTTGAGATGGTATTGGTCACCAAAGACATTCACACTAGACAAGAATATCAAGATAGGTCCTGCAATCGGAACCCCTCCTAGCAGCCAGCATAACAGAAACCCTCTTGGAAGGGTAATCAAAGCCACTCAAAGGGGTCCTCAAAGGTGATGCAATAAAGAGGGTAGTAGGATACTAGACTGAGGTCATTCAGGGTTACTAGGGCTCTAAGCCCAAAAAGTGGTAGTTACAGGGCTCCAAACATGGTTAGAGACCACAAAATTAGTATAAATAGCCAGCCAAGACTCAACAGTCCTCTAGGGGAGGCTTCAATGGGTCTAGTAGGATTGAGAGTTAGTAGCAATCTAGGCCATAGGGAGTACAGATTCAAACCCATGGGCCATGTTATGCTTGTGGTGGTATGGGTCATATTGCGAGAGAGTGTCCACAGGGTCCCACAATAGGTAGTCAATAAGGAGCCACCTCGGAGCCTACAGTAGGTGATATGGGTAGATCCCATAGGGTGTTTGTAGTAGCTTATAATCACCAAGCCAAGCACCAGGCTATAGTGATTGAGGTTGTAGGTATGATTAGAGGATATGAGGTTACTATACTATTTGACTCTGGAGCTACAGACTCCTTTATATCCCCATTTGTAGTGAAGTGATGCAGGCTAGTGGTAACTAGACAAGATGTTGAGTGGGAAATTGAGTTAGCTTCAAGGGCTAGGGTGTCAGTTGACTCCTTCATCCATGAATGTCTAATTTAGATTGGAGACAGGTTCACTATATTAGACTTTCATATTACTCCATTGGCATCCTATAGTGTAGTCCTTGACATGGATTGGTTTAGTGCCCATAGTGCCAAGGTGGATTGCAGATAGAAGAGGATCAAGTGTGTAGATGATCTTGGTACACCTAGGGTGATTTCAGGGGTTTAGAGGCTAGTATCCCTTCATATGATTTCTACCATGTAGCTTAAGTGGTGCATGTGAAAGGGATGCCAGTTGTTTTCTATCACCATTAGTGATAGAGAGGATGATGTAGGGGAGGAACCTTCTCTTGATGACTATCTGATATTGTAGGAGTTTGCAGATGTGTTTTCATTAGAGCTTCCTGACATGCCACCACTAAGGGTAGTTGATTTCCATATTGATTTGTGCAGGGAGTTGAACATGTATCTAGAGAACCCTACAAAATGACCACCTATGAGCTCAATGAGCTTAAGATTCAACTAGAGGAACTATTGGAGAAGGGACATATCTGATCTAATGTATCACCTTGGGGTGTACCGATGATTTTCATTAAGAAGAAGGATAGATCACTCAGATTGTGCATTGATTACCAACAATTGAATAAGGTAAATATCAAGAACCAATACCCATTACCCAGGATTGATGACTTATTTGATCAATTACATGGTGCTTGATTTTTTTCCAAGATAGATTTGAAGTTAGGGTACCATTAGTTGTGCATCATGGAAAGTGACATCCATGAGATTGCATTTTGTACAAGATATGGTCACTATGAGTTCACAGTGGCACCTTTTGGTCTCACGAATGCCCTAGCTATATTTATGAGCCTCTTGAATGGGGTATTTTGCACATTCCT
Source organism: Cupressus sempervirens (assembly GCA_028749045.1). Taxonomy (NCBI): domain Eukaryota; kingdom Viridiplantae; phylum Streptophyta; class Pinopsida; order Cupressales; family Cupressaceae; genus Cupressus; species Cupressus sempervirens. The sequence continues at coordinate 499,088,653 of CM053787.1, forward strand.
AGACAAGTTTATAGTAGTGTTCCTCGATGATATATTGGTCTATTCGCATGATGAAAAGGAACATGAAGAGCACCTACGATAGGTATTGCAATGGTTAAGGGATAATTAGATTTATGGTGGTTTGTGAAAATGTGCCTTTTTCAGATGGGAAGTACATTATTTGGGTCATGTGATATTAGGGGATGGGATCTCCATAGACCCATCCAAGATCTAAGCCATCATGGATTGGCCAACACCTACCAATGTCACAAAGGTTAGAAGTTTTATGGGATTAGCAGGATACTATAGGCTATTTGTGGCAGGTTTCTCTAAGGTATCTCACCTATTACCTCTCTTTACAGAAAGAGAAAGAAGTTTGAGTGGATAGAAAAGTGTGAGGAGGCCTTTTAGAAGCTTAAGAGGGCACTCACTAATGCACCCATTTTAGTAGTACCCAACCCCTCATTGGACTTCGTAGTATGCAGAGATGCTTCCTTGGATGGAATTGGAGTTGTTCTTATGCAACAGGGTCAAGCCATAGGTTACAAGTCCAAGTAACTCAAGAGGCATGAGCTTAATTACCCTACTCATGATCTTGAGCTCATAATAGTGATTCATGTATTGGCATGATGGCATCATTTCCTTCTAGGGCGATGATTTGAGCTTCATTCAGATCACTAGAGCTTGCAGTATATTTTCACATAGCCAAATCTTTGTGCTAGGCAAAGGAGATGGATGGAGTTCCTATGTGAGTATGATTTTGATGTACATTACATTAAGGGGAAGGAGAACATAGTGGTAGATTCCTTGAGTAGACAACATCATGAGCTTGCTTCCATGGTTACAGGAACAGATTTGATAGAGCATATTATGCATCACCTACCAGAGGATGAATTTTATGCATAATTTTGGTAGATAGTCCACTCTCAGAGACCTCTTGAGGGTAAATGGGTTGACTATTTATTGGATTCTAAAAACTTATTATGACATAAAGGGCGCATCTATGTACCCTCCACAAGTGGCTTGCATGAGTTCATTATTCCAAAGTCTCATCGAGCACCATATGTGGCACATCTTGGAGTTAAGAAACTCCATGCCCACTTAAGATAGCTATACCATTGGTGGGGTATGAGGATATAGATTGCTCATATTTTTGCCAAATGTCTTGAGTGTTAAAGGGTTAAGGCAGAACATGGACATCCAGGTGGACTCTTGTAGCCCCATGAGATACTGGAGTGGAAGTAAGACACTATTTCCATCGATTTCATTATTGGTCTTTCAATGTATTCTCTCCACCACAATGCCATCATGGTGATGGTTGACACCTTGACTAAGGTTGCCCATTTTTCACTAGTTTGGACTAGCTTCACTGCTCCTATAGTTATATAGGTGTTCTTGTGAGACATTGTCAGACTTCATGGCATTCCTTGTAAGATCATCTCAGATAGAGATTCCTTGTTTACATCATCCTTTTGGAGGGAATTATAGGTAGCATTGGGTACCAGGCTTAACTTTAGTACCACATATCATCCTTAGATAGATGGGCAAATAGAGAAGGTTAATTAGATTTTAGAGGATATGTTATGGATGTATGTGATGGATAACTAGGTTAAGTGGGAGAAATATTTGTATCTTGCAGAGTTTTCCTGCAACAATGGACATCATTCTTCCATTGGTATACCACAGTATCAAGCCTTGTATGGTAGGCCCTATAGGACACCCTTAATTTGGGATAGGATTGAGGACAGAGTATCTATTGGTCCATGATTGGTCAAAGACATGGAACAATAGGTGACATAGATTTGGCAACAACTCAAAGAGGCCCAAGATGGACAAAAGAAGTATGCAAATGCCAAGAGGGTAGATAGAGAGTACATGGTGGGTGATAGAGTATTCTTGAGGGTGTGACTTCATAAGAGTCCAATCTATTATGGGAAGGGCTCTAATTTAGCACCTTGTTTTGTTGGACCCTTCAAGATTTTAGAGTGAATAGGACCAGTCACCTATCGTCTAACTTTGCCACCTAGCTTGATGCATATCCATGATTTATTTCATGTTTTTGTATTGCAAAAGTATATTCAAGATGAGCCTTACCTCATATATTGGGATGCATTGTAGTTGGAGTCAGATAGATAGATAGCCTTGGAGCCCATTTGCATATTGGCTCAGTGGAGCCTCTCACTTTGAGGCAGACAGCTAGACTAGGTTAGAGTCCACTAGGACTATTATGTTGAAGTCATAGTATCATGGAAGGATGTATTATAGATGAGAGCATAGTGCCCCTATCTTTTTGATGAACTCTAGGAGGAAGTTAATGCCTAGGGGGGGAGGATGTGAGGTCTCACCTCAACCTGTCATAGCATAGATATTGTACTTCCATTCTGTTATTAGGACTGGATACCTCAACATATATATTTTGATACATGATTCACAATAAATTTTGCTATCGATCTAATGATATTTATCTTGTGATCTTTCATTATGGTATGTATTAGGATGTAATTTGCTTAGTTAATGAATTAATGGATATTTATTTAGTATTTCACTAATATTATAAGAATGGAATTATGATGTGATTCAAATCTTTAATGTAATTTTGTTAAGGAGGCTAGCAATGTACAATTTTTGAAGGCTAATGATTAAATGTTATGTGTAAATGATAGAAAAAGGAAGTTAATTATGAAATGCATAATAATCATGTATCTTTATTTTCATATGTGATTTATATATATGGCTTTTTGTTTGACTACTAATGTTTGATTTTAGTGTGCAAGAAAGGAGCCATGGAAACATAATGGGGAAACAAGCTACAACCACATGTTAAAGTGATACTGCCAAAGTGAATCTTTGTAAGATTCATAAACCTCATTGTGATGTGTTTATTCTATAAATGTGAGATGTATGTGTGTAGAATGTATTTCATGTGTAGATTTTGTACATGTCCCATGTGATGTATATTGAATTTTGTGCATGTCACTTGACACTTGTACTTGTTATGTGGAAATGACATGTTCTTTGATGATGGATCATGTGGCCACCTTACCCTAGGTTATTTACCTTAATTGAGAAATTTGTCTTATTGCCTTAAATTAGTAAAGAGAACAAGGTTACCACCATAGGAAATTTGAGATTTGAACTTGGTTAGCATTGTGAGGGCCATATAGTAGCTCTAAGGTGAATTTGTGATAAAAATAAACCCTACACATGTTAATAATTTAAGTTAGGGGGCTAATAATGACCAATAGGGTGCCTAGAAGACCTAGGAGACCCCAAAAAGAATGTATTTTATATTGAATCCAGAAATGAGAGTGATATATGGAGGTGTGGTCAAATTAGAAACTCACTTGGCCACTCTCTATCTTTAGAGACAACTAGGGTTTGGAGGAAGAGGATAAGGAGCTCTACTACAACTTTTCATTTCCATTTCTTGGAGTGAGGTTCATATCCATGATCCATGGTGTTTTTAATTTGCATGTAGAGTTTATATGGTGTTCTTCATCTCATGGTAAAATTGGTGTAATGTAAATGTGGTTGTGAAAAAGGATCTTTTGTTTGAGTGTTGCATGTGAGAAGCTTATTTGATTTCTTTCTTGAATATTGTTTCATTTCATGTTGTGTGTTTGTGTAATGGGTGTGAAGCATCACTCACCTTTGGGAGGGAAGAGATGATTGGGTGAAGGGATTAGTTGGCCTCACTCATGTAGTTGAGGAACTCTCCCATGTGTGGAGATGATTTTATGTGCTCAATTAAATGTGGACTTCTTGTTTCTAACATTTTGGAAGGTATAAGGAGGTTTGTTAAGAGGGAAGTCATTGTAAGCCTCGAAAAGGCATGTAGATAATGAGAATATGTACATATTTGTGAATCATAGTTTGGAAATCCTCCTCATGGAGAGAGCCCACCTTCACTCTATAATTTGATTCAATTATTGAATATTTGTGCAAGCCTTGGGTTGGGTTGTCTTGTAATGTATTGTGAAGTGTTTTGTTATATTGTTGTGATCATGCATGTTATGTGGATGTGAAGGTGTGAAACCAATTGTGCCTTGTTTTGCTAAGCTCAGTGAGTGGCCTCCTTGAGACCTAGGTTGGGAGGTGAGCCTCCATGGTTCCCCATTTTTGTCTCTCATTTGCAGGTTTTACTTGATGATCCTTGGAAACTTGGAGTTCATGTAGTTTTTCTATTGCATGGAAGAAGAAGACACTATTGTTTTTATGAAGGAAATGGAGAACAAAATCCATCTTGTTATGTGATTTTATTTGTGTTTGTAAGAGTGTTGTTATTTCTCATACTCTTTGTCAAAAGAGAAGTTGTGAATCATTTATGTATTGTAAAAGGTCTTCCATTATGTATGTTCGATATGGTGAATTCACCACCCTATTTGCATGTTTGACAAGTGTGTTGGATGGAAGCTTGAGATGGAAATGAAAGAGACATTTCTTGTATTGATGTTGTTGTTTCATTAACTTGAATAGGAATGTATTCCAAAAAAATAGAGATTAAACATCATTGTAGACATTAGTGAGTTGTAAAGGAAGCTATCTCTTGAAATTATATTATTCTCCATTCTCATAGAAACAATTAGAAGTATTTTAAGATCAATCTTGACTCATGAATAAGATGTAGAATATGCCTTCAATAGCAATTGTATTCATGATTTAGATTAAGTCATCCATGGATATCGTCAAGAGATCAAGAAGATGCATGCAAAAGATTTCATTTATGCTTCATGATAAAGTAACTAGGAACTAAACTTAAAAATAATATGATAGTGGTTATGTGCAATACATTAGATTACTATATAGACTATTTATTGGAGTGAAATATTCAATGTTAGAATTCCATCAACCCAAAAATGAATAGCTATAGAGAATGTATAAAGAATAATAGGAAAAAAAGAAAACTCCAAAGGAAAAATAATGAAGTTTGGAGGTATGTATTCACTTGCTGGAAAGTGTATAGCAATCAAAAAAACCTTTTCCTTGATTATAGTCAATAAAATAATGATAGCAGAATAAAATAATCATATTTTTTATTAGCAATATAAATATATAAGTCAACTACCTTGGTAACGATATCGTCAAGAAGAAAGAAAGAAATATATATATATATATATATATATATATATATATATATATATATATATATATATATATATATATATATATATATATATATATATATATATATATATATATATATATATATATATATATATATATATGGATGATCATGAGTACATACCTAGACTGCCATCAATAGTAAAATATATGATTTGAAAAAAAAAAAAATACATATATGAAACCCCATGAAGGAGATGACCATGCTTAAATACATGTTAGAATGGCTATAAAAAATAAAAATTAAAAGTTGCAACTTGAGGGGTAGAAGGAAAAACTTTCCCCCTTTCCTCTTTTTCTCAAGTCGGCCATGCTTTAAATGGGGAGCAATTTTTTAGGTGGGTGGCCTAAGAGCACACATCCCATCCTCCTCCTTCCTATGTGGGAAGAGAGGGAGGGGATTGGGTATTGGGAATTGGGTGGGGTAGGTGTAGGTATATGTATAGGTTGGGAAATAGTGATGGGTAGTAATTTAGAATTTTTTTTTTGGTTTTTTTTATGGCTTAGTAAGTAATAATACATTAAGATTAATGTAAATTATAAAAACTAATAAATTAAGATTTATGAAATTTATGAAATTAACAATTTAAGTTAGTGTATGAAAATTAATAAATTGTTAAGTCAATGTAGGTAGTTTCTAGGAAATGGTAGAATGTAAAATTAAGATGTTTATGGATAGCACAAGGCTAAGGTAACTTTATTTTTTTATGAGAAATCAGACTAACTAAATAGGTATGCCATTTAGAAGTATTTAATGTGAATTTTTTCTAATAAATTAAGTTTATTTAGGATTTATTGAAAAGTTAAAGTAATAATGTTATACAAAATGGGCATTTGATGTTATGAGATAAACTTAGTAATTTGGCTTATTCGCATATACATACTAGTAAACAGAAATATGTTTATGAAAAATTAATAATAACAATAAAATAAAATAAAGTAGCAAATCCATTGATTAATTAATATTTGGGGCCTAGTTAGTAGCGTCTAATTAGTAAGTTACCAAATGGTTGAAGTGAAAATTAAGGATAAAAGATCAGATGTTCATTAAATAAATAATAATAATAACAACAATAAAATAAATAAAATAAAATAAAGTAGTGAATCCATTGATTAATTAATATTTGGGGCCTAGTTAGTAGCATCTAGTTAGTAAGTTACCAAATGGTTGAAGTGAAAATTAAGGATAAAAGATCAGATGTTCATTAAAGGGATGTTTTTATGCAATTAATAAAATGAAAGATAAATGGAATAGGTAGGAATGAGATGGAGTGACTTGCATTTTAACATTTAGGATAATTATTAAAAAACCTTGTGCTCGTAAATCCTAGAAACCTCACAACTACATCATCACATGCATTGCAAAGATTCTCAAGTAAGAGTATAGTAGGTGAAGTACTTATAACCAATATCATGTTAGACATAGTAATACAGGCTTTGGTAGACAATTAGGCAACCTATCTTAGAAAATTTGAATCCAGATTTTCATATGGAACTATCTTCATTCCATCATCAATCTTAACATTTCCCAGTTAAGTATAGATTTTGTATCATATCTTTGGATATATCTCTTTCTTTAAGATATTTTTTTTGTCACTTGTGATTTCTCTTGCCTTGTAAATTGTGGGCATGACATTTCAAGATGTCCAATGTATGTACATACAAACATCTCTTTGTAGTGTCTCTCATACTTGTGTGATGTTTTATGCAATTTGCTCCAATGTATCCATATTCACCACAATTGTGATATTTGTACCATGTGTTGTATTTCCAACCAAATATAGATTTGATAATTTGTTCTACTAGGTTCCATTTCTTGGTCTTACACTCTAAAGATTTATGTCCTTGTTTGTTGTAATTAAAACACTTTCCTTCAAAATTAGGTTTCTTTGTGTATTCCCATGCTTTGTCCTAGTTTTTGGAAATTGTAACACTTGCCACTAAACTTTGATTTATCATTGCTCCAACACTTATTTGATGTATGTCCTATCTTTCCACAATGATTACAAGTAGGTCTTTTTTTCTTTTGAGCTCCTAACTGAGATGTTTCACCTTCTTTAGTGTATCCTAATCCTTCTTTTCCTTTATGTCTAAATTGAGTTTTATTATCTAGTTGATTCACGCTTTCTTGAGATTTCATTATCCTCTCATTGGTTTACTTATCTATGCTAAGGTCATCCTGTAATCTTTCATTCTTTTTCCTCAAGTTGATAAGCTCTTTATTTTCATCATTGAGGTGATCAATCATATCTATTTGTTGAAGAAATAGTTGTTAAATTTCTTTTCTTTTTTTCTTCTATTTCTTCTTTGTCTTTATCCTTTTCTATTTTCAACTTTCTAACTTCTTCATGAAGAGTAAGATTATTTTCAAGTATATCTGTGATTGTTGCATCAGCTTCATCTGAACTTCTTTCTTGAAAAATATCTTCAATTCTTTCTTTAATGTAGAAATTGTCATTCATTTGAGGTATAGATATTTTGAGTTGTCTCTTTACAAGATCAAAAGATAAGTTGCTCTTGTTGATATTAGATTGGTTTTGATGAGTGCCAACACAGTTAAGCTATTTACTTAGTTCATGCTAAAAAAGTAGTACATGTTGAGCACAACATGTATATTATAGACCATGTCGATTCATAGTGAGTGCCTAGCCACTCATGTGCTAAGTCACTCAAGTGCTAAATAGATAGTATATGTTGAGTGACATAAGAGCTGAGTGAATAGTGGATTCTAAGTAATATGGGTGTTGATTCATAGTATAAAGATTAGTGTATGCCAAGCATCAGAGACTTCACATGTTGAGTAAGATATTTTTGACATATTTGTTTGTAAAGGCACAAACAACTATGTAAATCATTTTTAAGTTGACTTAAGAGTTGAATTTCAATATTTTGGAGATAAGGATGAATCTCAAGTTGGATTCCCTATGCAATTAGATGCAACCTATCAAAAAATGGGAAGAATTAAGTAGCAAAATGGATGAATCTTAGCCATAGATTCATACCTAACCCTAAGTCACCTAAGTCTTCATAAGGAGGACAAACCCTAAAATCTTTAGCAAGTGTGTAAGGTGTAGAAGGAGCAAAGAGAATAGTTTGCATGCACAAATAGTGCATTCATGGTAGCTTGGAAGTTATTAAGTGAAACTACATTGCAAAATCAGTTAGAGTAGAATAGAGGATAGAGAAAAAGATATAGCAAGGAGAAATCTAATCAAGAAGGATCAAGAATACATTATTTATAGGTGATTTATTATCAAGAAATCAAGTGCTAACTATAGGATCAATTCTGAGATATTCTAACAGGTGATTTTAGTCAAAATCTCTTAACAAAGTAGTCTTAATAGGCTATATGAAATCCTTTAGTAGGGTGCTTACTTAGTTGTGAGTTAAAACCTTCATTGGATACACTTTATTACTAAACTAGTGAAGATTTTAGGGTGTCATCCCCAGCCTAGTTTTACCTTCTCACTTGGAGGATTTATGGGTAATCATATCTGGTGTCATATGTGTGTGATTTCTTATATGTTTTACATGATTTAGATGTATGTGCTTTACATGTTATTTCAGTTTACTAATTGAATGTATGAGATGGATGTGTGGTGAAAGTTTTATGGGTCCAAGTTTAAACTATTGATTCAACAACCCCCCACCACCCCCCCCGCGCACCCCTACCCCCCAAAATTTTACCTTTCCTATTATAATTCCAATATTTCTTCACAAATTTGTATGCTAGTTCAACAACATTACATGAAATGTTGTTCAATCTACTCGAGTTGTAGATCTTGTAGGAAATGACATGGATATCAAACTTGATCTTCATACCATTTACACCATTTAAGTTTATGCCTCTTCCATCCCACTTGGCAAGAGTCTTCTTCATCAATTTGACCCGACCTAGGGTTTTGGTGGTTTTCACTTTGTTTAGCATTGGCAACCCTGTGATTTTATGAATCATCTTCTTAGTGATCTGAATAGGTCAATCCAACCAAAAATACCTGTCATGAACTTGTTTGAGGATTAACCTAATCCATTTCCCTTGGAAATATCTTGGCATATGTATGATATGCATTAAACCTTTCATCTCCAAATGCTTGTGCTCAAATTTCAAGCTCCCATCCACATACAACTCATTGTATGCTTGGTTCATTTATGGGGTTCCTAGTCAAAGATTAATCTTCATATCTAGGAGTAGAAAAATATAAGCACAAAATAATAGCAAACTCCCACAAATAGAAATGTTGTATAGGAATAGCACTTTAAAAAACACAAAAAGTGGAAAACTAGAAATAGACATATTTTTGGGTGATGCAATATTTCCATACACCTAGGATGCTCCTACATCAAAAGTAGTAGAGATACCAAAATATGAAAAATAATTAGGTTCATCTAACCCCAAGATCATCTATGAGAATTTTTTCCTTACCCATTAAGTTCAAGCATGATCAAGCTTACCTTATGTGCTTGTTTCCACAAATCTTAGGTAGACAAAATATGGAATATTTTCCAAATTACATATTGGTATTAAAACTTTTGATGAAATAGAAAATCTATTCATACAATATACAATATCATGTTACTATGATAAATATCTACAACAACAAGAAAAAATTGGGTGGATATTTCTTAAAATTTCTTCAGATATGGAGGATATTTTATTCCAAATACTCTTGAGAGATTTTTGAAGATAAAAGACTAAAAATCTTCATGTATAACATCATACCTAAGTTAGGCTATAAGAAACAAGTACAAGGAATTTCTTCATTCAATGACATGATAAATAATTATTTATAAGTAGATGAAATTATAATTAAGAAGGGATAAATAACTTTGTATAAGGAAACTAAACAAGGATATAGCTATGGAAACAAAAAAATTTAAAAAAACATTGGAAAAAGAATTGAGATGTTGTGAATGATGAAGTAATAGACAAATTGGTTCCTAAACCCATTAAAACTATTTTCAATTTGAAAAGTATCCTGCAGGTAAACAAGGCTATAGAGATGGACACTTCACCATCTAAATCATCTAGAAATATCTGTAAGGGAAGATGTTTTGTACATAGACCTAAATGCAACTTATATCTCTAGGAGAGCCTCTCAAAATAGCTTTTAAAATAATTTTTCAAAATCATATCATCACCTTACTAGATAAATCTAGGCTATACAAATTGGAAGTTAAATCCAAACAGTGGGACAAAAATGATTACTATGAATACCAACAAAACAAATGTCACAAAATGAGTAATTACATAAAAATGAAGCATATGATACAAGATCTCATAGTCATGAGATGTTGTTGTGATGGACATAACACAAACACTAATCAAAAAGTATTTAAAGAACCATTTCCTAAATATGATTAAGGAGAAGTGTCTAAGTCCAAGAACAACACTAAAGTGAGCTACATGAACTCCAATGATGACAATGTGATTAACATGCAAGAGATTATTGAAATAAAATACTACATTTTTGTCACTATAAGAGGAAATATGAAAATATTGTAACTAGATTGTTATCAAAGGTGTTGGACCTTCATCATCTAATCAAGGAAAATCTAAAGAAAAACATACTACTATGACTGCAAGTAACAATTTAAAGAAAACATCTTCATCTAATACAACTAGTTGTAATATTCCTTGAACAATCATAATCTATGAATGTTTAGATCATAGTCTTTGAACTTCTAAATATCTCACCTACTCATAGAGAAATATTGGATAAATCCCTTATTGACAAAAGCATACCCAAAGAATTAGACTTGGACCAATTTCAATCTAGGTTAGGACATTTAACCTCAACAAATTACCTGCACATTTGACTACGATTATATTTACAATACACTCAAATAATCTACCAATACACTTGTGTTAGTATAAATTCTAATGATACTACATTGGGGGAGTACTGTAAGGATTGGAGAGTATTGACATGTTTCATTCATCATTGTATTTTTCATCAATGCCAACATAGTAGTAAGTTTTTGAAGACTCAAAAAATAATAGAGAGATATCTTTTCTGTATGGAAAAAGTTTTTCTTTTTTTGGTGATGTGTGTCATGGAAATGTTTAGTATAGTGTCTGGATGACATGGTTCAATGTGTAGCACATAAGTCAAAGATGTACAGAAGTTGCACCTTATTTACAAAGAGTAATTTAGAGACAAAGTGCTTGGAAAGTAGTTTATGATGTTTGTATTATATCTTTCATATGATATGTAATGAGAAGATGCACGATCTAATAGTGATAGAGGATAGTCAGATGATGACATCAGTAGATGCACAAGCCCTATTATCACACGTGTGAATTTGTTTATGAACTATGATATGAAAATGCTATAGTAATTGTAATTAATTAATTATCTTATTATAATTAATTGGAAAAGCCTCAAGGTTGAATCAAGGAATTATTTTGAAGATATGGTATAAAGGAAAGATGTTTTCCTTTTTTGTAAAGTATACCTAGTATTGTATTAAGTGTGAATTGTGAAAAGAAGATGAGTGTTTACTGAATGTTAGTAAGAGATCCAAGGGATTATTGGATGTGAGTTTTGTGATTTGGTTACAAGATTAGAAGGAGCACAAGTTTGATTGACAAGATAGGGGAAGGGAGTACTATTCAATTATATTATTCTACAAGGAATAATAAAGAGATCATTTGGATAGTGGGTTCATTGGTCTTAACCTTGAAGTTGTTTGGGTAGTAGGTCTAGCTATCTTCCTCAACTCCTAATAGGATTGACACAACTCCTAATAGGGTTGGGACCTCCTAACATGGATTTAAAGTCTCTTAACAAGGATTGATATGTACTAAATGTTGTTATAGTGATAGGGAGAAAACTTAAGCTTTCAACTTTCTTTAATTTATCAACCAATCCCATCCAAGATTTTCCATTTCCGTGCCTCATCAACTTACTCTCCCAATGAGTACTCATCAACTCCTCTTAAATACACCCAATAAACTATCTCAACATATACAAGAACATAAAATTAAGATGATAACTCCTTTGGCTTACTCCATGCTATTCTTGGCTTGTTGCATGTTGGATTCCAACACAAGCTTCCTTCATATTATGATTCAGTTTAGGTTCTATCAAAATATTGTTCTCTTTTTTTTGTCTCTGGATAGACCTGTACTTAGACATGAATAACTTTGGAACTAGATGAAAAATCCTCAATCGCTCTAATGAAGATGGGCGATGGGTTCTTAAGTGGGATTGAATGAAATCAACTAGTTTGCAAATATATTAGTCCCCTCTAACTATTTTAAAGACTATCAAGTTTTTCTAATAGATTTTGATATGTGTGTTCAATTTTTGTATGTGTCTTAGAAAAAGATTCTCAGTATGAGGGCCATAACTATCCAGGAATAGTAACTAAATGCATATGTAATTAATCAAGAACCGATAAGCAAAAAACTTAGAAAAATTGAAACATTATTAACCAAAACACATATTTCCATTACATGCTAATTTGAACACTACAAAAGTATGGCTCTATGGTTGTTGCCAGAGAGCCATGTGAAATCCCTATTAATTCACCCTCTCTTTATATCTATATCTCTTCAACTCCTTTATCAATTCTCCTCCCTTTGTTAATTGGTTACTCATATCTCTTTATGGAGATCTCTAAGGTGGTTATGAAAACCATCTATCTACTCAATGTTCCCACTCTTTCATAATTAGAATGTTATTTCAAGCTTTCCCACTCTTTTAACACATTATAATGTACTTTTGATCTATTTAACCATCTCTTATACATGATACCACAAAATGCTAAAAAAAAATAAGATATTACAATGTTATGAACTTTTCCATAATGTTCTAGGGTTGAGGTGCTCCTATATCATATAGATTCCTAACAAGGTCCATCCTCTAACAAGGAATATTTATGTTAGTACATCATCTTGTGGGTACCATCCCCACCAAGATTTTCCTTTTGTTAAGAGTTTCCCTAGTTAACATATCTCATATTATTGTGGATGAGTATCTTGCTATGGTTATTGATTATATTACTCATATGGTTAAAGTTGTTTAAGATTGATAATTGTGATAATAGTTGGATAACTAATTTACTCCCCCCCCACCCTGCCTCTTAGTTATATTGGTGGACTATATATTCTAAGACCTTTTTCCACATAATAGATAATCTACAAACAGCCATGTGGTGAAGATAAAAGATGTTTATAAGTATCTTAAGATGAAAGATACATGCATGGGGGAGTATAAACTAGAACTAGTGTTTTTGTTAATATCCCTCCTACCATCCCCTAGATATTATTTTAGACCTTTTAAGGACAATAAACCCTCCACTTCTCAACCAAAAATTGTTCACAATTGAACTTTTGTATAGTCAACCATCCCTCTAAAAGATGAAGATGAAGATAAAGCTTCTCTAGCTTGCCTGTAAAGAGAGGAAGATACAAAAAAAGGGGTCAAGCATTATGAGATATACCTAGTAAATATGGCAGAGCACACAAGTTTATGAAAATAATGGGTAAATGAAAAGGTTCTATAGGAAAGAACAACAAGGGCTTAATAGATCCAAATGAAGCTAAATTTAGGAGGCCTAATAATATGATAGGTTTGGGTTTTAGAAAAATACCATTCTATCTAGGAAATAAAAAACATGTTCTAATACATAAAAATAAAAATGAGATCTTGGATGAGGAAGATCCATTTCCTTATCCTATTCCTATGAAAATATCAGTCATGCTCCATTTTCATAAAGAACAATCTCCTCAAGTAAACACAACTAAAAGGGATGATGAATATGATAAAATAACTTCAATCCATTAGATAAATCAAGAAAAAATATTGCTATCCAAATGGCCAATCTAGGGTATCAAGGTGAACTTCATATGCCTCCATCATTTCAAAAGGGTGAATCTAGTTAGGCTCAACCAATTAAAGGATTTGAACAAGATCAAGAGGATACCAAGGGTAGAGAATGGATACCAATGATTGTTGGGGAATATTTTCACATACCTCTTACTAGTTTTAGATTCCTATAAATATGATTTTAGCTCATTCTCTAAAGATACCACAGATAAAGACATAGATATGGTTCATAGCTATGAAAACCAACTCAAAGTAGGGAACAAATCTGGTGTCAGGTCTAAAAAATTAGATTCTACTTATATTAACATTTCTTTTGCTAATGATGGTTAGTATTATAGTGATTTGAATGCACCTTTTGATGAGATCTCTTTAGGTGTCAACTTTTTAGTTTGAGCTTTTGATGAGCTTAGTGCGAAAACCCTTGAACTAGCTAACTCACTTCTTCTCCTTTATCCTGAGCTTATTGATTAGAACTAAAACATTGAATCCATTAGAGTCCCTAAGATACAAAATTTCCTATTACCTTAACATTGTCAAACCTATAATGTCTTCTACTAGTTAACTGTTGATCTCAGATTGGTTTTGACAAGTGAGCGTCAACACACTAAACACATTTGCTTAGTTCATGCCAAACTAGTAATGCATGGCAAGTACAACATGTAAATATTAGACCATGTCAAGTGATTCAAGTGCCAAGTAAATAGTAGATGCTAACTAGTTTAGGTGTCAAGTCAGAATTGTGTATGCCAAGCATTAGAGACTACATATGTTGAGTAACACAGATTGGACATATTTTTTTGTTATGCAACAAACAACTATGTAAACCATTTTTCAGCTGACCTAAGGATAAATTTTGATCTTTTGGAGATAAGGACAAATCTATATGTAGATTCCTATGTAATTACATGCAACCAATCAAAAAATGGGAAGGTCTAAGCAGAAAAAATGATGAATCTCTATCATAGATTCATACCTAACCCTAAGCCACCTCAATCTTCTTAAGGAGGATGAAGCACTAAATTTTTAATGATGTTGATAGCATTGTAAAAGGGTGAATGATCAAATTGGAGGAGCAAACAAGATAGTTTGTAGAGCATTCAAGGTGACTTAGCAGTAAGAGTGAATTAAGTGAAGAATAGAGGATAAAGGACACAACATTGATACATTATATTGTGAAGGATTAATCAAAGATTAGATAGAGGTGATCTATTATCAGGCAAATAAGTGCCAACTACAAGATCTATGCTAAGAAATTTTGATAGGTGATTTTAGTTAAATCTCTTAATAGAGTAGTCTTAATAGACTGTATGAAATCCTTTAACATGGTGCTTACTTAATTGTAAGTTGAAGTCCTATAACAAGGCACACTTCTAATAGGGTGTTGAAATTCTCTAATAAGGTGGGATTTAACAGTTTTTGTAAGCCTTTAACAGGGAAGATCATGATTCATGGTCAAACCATTGTAATCTTATTTGGCTACACTTTATTACTATAGTAGTGAAGATTTGTGGGTGTCATTCCCACCATAGTTTTACCTTCTCATTTGGAGGGTTTTTGGGTAATCATATTTGGTTTTAAGTGTGTGTGTTTGATTACATTTTCTATGCATATTCTTTATATGCTATTTCAATTTATTATGCATGTGATGAATGAAAGATGAAATTTTATGGGTCCAAGTTTAAAATCTTGATTCACCCTCCCCCCCCCCCCCCCCCCCCCAAAATTTTACTCCTTTCCCACTTGTAATTCCAACAATAACAAAGTGTGTGAACATGACAAAGGTGGATATCAAATATCTCAATCACAAAATAAAGAAGAAAAAGAACATGCACTTTAATGGCAAAAAACACATTGTGGCAGTGTCAAAGCCAATTTTTTTTTTAAAAAAAAAACATATTCAAAGGTAAAAACCTTATTAAGGAACCTAAATATGGGATATTTAGTGTCCTCTTGAGTTACTTCTAGGAGAAATCATTAGTCTTCATAGAATTGACACAACTAGTGAACCTTGGAACAAAGGAAAATTCACAGATTATAAAATTAGTTCAATCCCTATAAGAGGAAGTGAAAGAAAAATTCATAGAGTTATTTATACAAAATAAGATTAACTTTGCATGATATTTTGATGATATATTGGGTCTTGCAATGCACCATTTGTCCACCTAGAGTAGAATCTATAAAATTGAAGCTAAGAAAAATGCATCCTCATGTAGCAATATTAATCAAAGTTGAATTAGAAAAGTTTCTAAAAGTAGGGATTGTTAGTGCTATTGATGATGATGGGTGGATTTCTAGTATAGCATCAATATTCAAACCAAACAAATATATAAGGGTGTACACTGATTTCTAAGATCTAAATAAGGCATGTCTTAAAAGTGATTTTATGCTTCCAAACATAGACATGATCATGGACATGATGGATGGGTATGAAAAATATTTATTAATGAATGGATTCTTCAAATATAACTAAATAAAAGTAGCACCATATGATCATGAGAATATATATTTTATTTGTGCTTGGGGAACATTATATTAGAATGTTATACTCTTTGGTCTAAAGAATGCAAGAGCAATATATCAACACGTAATGATGACCATCTTCCATGATATGATTCATAAGACCATGGACGATTAAGTTGGTGATACCTTGGCTAAATATATCGATCAAAAAATACATCTTCAAGATTTGAGTCCAATCTTAGATTCGGCGTAGCAATTCAAACTATGAATCAATCTAAAGAAGTGCAAATTTGGCATTAAATCTAGAAAAGTACTTGGATGCATCATGTTAACTAAAGGTATTAAAGTAGATCCTTAAGGTAAGGCTATAATGGACATGCAACTACCTCATAATATTAATCAAATGAAAGGGTTACAAGGAAAACAATAATCTATCAGAAGATTTATATCACAATTGGATGATAGAGCACAACCATTCACCAAAACATGCATAAGAAGTCACCTATATGTAGAAAAAAGACTATGAATCAGATGAAACAATATCTTACAAATCCATTAATTATAATGTTTCCTATTTAGGGGAAGACACTTATCCTATACATATCAAAAATTTATCTTACCAATTTTAGCATCATGTTGAAATTGGTATACCTATATATGATTTATAGCTAACATGCACTGGTACTATTCAAAAAATTTAAGGTATCATATTTGGTGTTTAAATTATGTAGGCACAAAAGTAATTGAAGTACATAATTACAAAAAGAAAAAATGGTATTTCATTATGTAATTAACCATTACACTTTTCCATTATACAAAGATATTATAGAAAAGTATATTTATGAATGCATAATTTGCATAAGAATGTTTGATATTTGTCATTATAGTAAAAGTACAATATATAAATCTAAAATTACAAATGAGTTTTCTATTCAAATGATACTTTGAAGTCAAACATCTAATGTTCAATTTCAAAGATAAACTAATATACATAAAGAGCTCTAGATACTTTTTGTATTATAAACTAAAGACTACATAGAGGTCAATAAAGAAGGGAATGGGTTTAGGCTCCATTTCCTAGACACAAGCCTTACAGAAGGAACACTTGTAAAATAGTGGAGAAGAAAGAGTTTTTTTTATGAACTAGGCAATGAGATCTAAACACATTGACAATCAAATATTAACATCTATACATTCATTATTTTGTAGCACAATAAGTAAAGAAGCCTAAAAGTATGATGATTTATCTACCAAATTATTTCTATGTGTAGGTATAGGTTCTAATTAAGCATAAATATAATGCTCAAAATATTAATATTAATATAACAGTGAATATTTATGTGGAAGTATTAATTATTTCAAAAGAAATTGAATATAAATGAAAATATCCAATATCAAAGGAAATAATTATCATGATGGTGTTCATAAAAATACCAAAAAAGGAAGATAATGGGAAAGAGAGATTGTAGATCAATCATCATAGAAATACAAACCTTTCTTTATTAAAATAAATTTTTCTTATGTAGGGAAAAGTTGGGGTATATTTTGATCAGCTATTTTGGGATATAATTTGGACTTGAATGTCCTAAGAATGTCAATCGAGGACTTGTAAGATAATGAGAGATATAGTGGATATCTTCTCAAGGCATGAAAATAGTAGACCAAGTACTATGGATGCAATAATCTAATTCACATGATAAGGAATCAAATTAAGAAGATTTTAAATAATTAAATTTAAATTCACACTTTAAAGAATGAAACTAAAGAAGAACTCACATGGAATCTATTGTCATACTCGAAACCAATCAATTATTAAAATATATCATCACATTAATTGATTACCGAGAGTAACAATCACAACCAAACCTCTCAATTAAACATTAAGCACTATCATTCATGAATATGTTCAATAAATTAAATATCAATACTAGAATTCAATCTTTAAATTTTCTAATGTAATAAATATTATGGTGGACTATTTTTGGTACAGAAAGTTTTTTTGTGACAGGAGGTCCTCACAGTAATAGTTGATGGAAGAAGAAGTTCTAATACATGAAGTGGATTGTAACAGGAAGTTCAAGATATTATGAAAAAATGAAAAAATAGAATAGGATGGCCAGCCTTAAGTAAAATCTAGAGATTAGAATTCAATTAAGCTTGTAAATTATTGTCTTCCTTTCACAAATATAGTATAGATTATATTCTTAATATTTGTCCATCATTTTACAAGTACTAGAATTAAGTTAAAATTAAAATAGAGCAGTTGAATCAAACAAGATAAATACAATCATATAAACCACATAAATATACAAACTATACATAAAGGAAATAATTTGAACTATATAATTAAACAAACTCACCAAGATCTCTAGGAAGGGGCCATGCCTCCAGTTCTTGTGGTGAGAGAAGAACTAACACACACTTACTGCACTAGATCCAATTCCAAACAATGAACAAATGCACAAGGAGGGATTAAAATAGAGTTTTTGATGTATTAAAATCAAGATTAATTTCTTATTATCATGTCTGAGTTAATATAATTTCAAAAGTAAAAAAATAATGTTTGGATTGAATGATTATGGCCACAGGCCATTATCCTAAAATTATAAAATTCTATTTTCATCGTTGGTCGAAAGTTTTAAATTATAAAGTAGACAATATCAAAGTTTGTCTTCAATCCTTTTGTAGCTTTATACTATATACTCTAATTATCTTAAATAACTAATATAAATCAAAACAAAACTATGGTTCTTCATCTCCTAATCTACTTATGGCATAAGCCTTCCCATTCATCATGTAGTTCTTGTAGAAAATTCAAACTCAAATGTGTCATTTTTAGAACAATTGATCACTTTAGGAGTTATTCTCCCATATTTTAAAGTATTAAATATCATAATTTACTATTAATAAATTGGTGAAAAGGAACCCCATGATAAAGAGATGAAGGGAAAACAAGAGAAAAAGGCTAATGAAAATAAGATATAATTAAGACTCATCATCCTCCCCAACTTTGTGACTTTGCATGCCCACATGCAAGTGACATATACAAACTAGGAGGATGGTTTCCATGTTTATTTTCCATGGAGTCCTCTAAAATAGTAGCCACATTTCCTTTTCCTTCATTTTTTCCTCACGGTTTCCCTTATAGTCTTGTCTCAAGTTGTTGGTTTTCCTATTGCAACTAAACAAAGGCTTGGAACAACTCATTGATGGAAACAATAGTTGTGCCTAGTGTTGCTATTGTCATAGGAATAGCACTACGACTACTAGAAATGACATCATTAGAAGGTGGATTAGAAATAGTCTTTAATGGTATCTCTTTCCCAATAGTGACAATATTTGTCTCTACATGACAAGGTCTTTCCTTTTCATTTTTCTCTACTCTCGAAGGACACTTAGGAGAAGCAGAGGAGATAGTTCCCTCATGGGGTGGATTTTTATTGCCTTCTTTTCCTTTCTCATAAGCCTTTTAAATGTTACACTATAACATCTCATCTTTCCACATAGTTCTAGGGTCAACATCTTCACCTACATCACCACCCTATTCCATATTAGGAATCTTCTAGTCAAGATTTTCTTTATTTGGGAATTCGGTATGTGGTTCACTGAAATTGTTCATACTTCCTTGAACTCTTGAAATTTTAGTATTAGGGCTCTTGTTATTTTCAACATCCTCACTAAGATTTTTAGTATTGTCCTTAGGAAGGTTAGTGTCCCTAGTAAGATTCTCATCAGGATTTTCTTGTTCCACATTTGGGTCTTATGGCTCTACATTAGGGCTTTCCATTTCTTCATTTAATAGAGCCTCTTTTGATTTTTTCTTATACCTTTTCAGCTTCAAAGTATCCTATCTTCTTTATCCTTCTATTTTTTGTTGGGACTAATAGCTAATACTTTTAACTCCATATTTGTAGTATCTTGGGTGATACTAGTTAGATTGTCTAGATGACCAACAGATGACGGAGAGTTTCAGTGCATAGAGGATGTATTAAGCTTTTGTGAACTAGAAGACACATTTTGACATTTTTTCTAGTATTTTGGGGCTTTTACTAGTAGGAGCATTCTTCAAATTGTTCTTGTTAGAGGGTTGTGTATCCTCCAAAATTTATGTTCTATCAAATTGGGGTTTTGCAATTTCTAGGTCTATATTTATAAGTCATCCCAATCAATATGAGGTTTGTGTAGTTGAAGGCCATGCATAACTAAGATCTTAATTAAAACATGATGAACCATGGAATTATCGTGGTCTTCCCTAAACTGACTACATGCTCATTTTAATGAATAATATGTAGGTAATAAGGAATATTAACAAGTTGATCGAGCATTAAGTGAAGCATGAGTTGTAAATGATGTGCATGAACAAAGCTTAAGCGACCTTCACAAGTGATATACAATTTGAGAAATATTTAATTTTGAGGCCAACATAGATGGAATTTTGAATTAGTCAAAGTGTGTGGAAGATAAGGATTGATGAGTTGGCATATTTAATGCATGAGGAGAGTTTTTTATATAATCAAAGGAAATAATTTGAGTAGAAGTTTCTATAAGAAGAAGGAAAACAAAAAGTTGGAAGGATTCTATGAATATGACCTAACCCTAAGATCAATGGTGATTATTACATTGAAAAATATCAAAATCACATATTTAAGGAGGCATAAGGAATGAGTTTTAAATGTTGGTTCATTTTTTATTGGTGGTCTTAAGGAGAAGCTATGGAGAGGAGAAAAATAGAGGTAAAGTGTGAAGAGTTTGTAAAGAAGTGATTGCTTGAGGAGATGCTAAGAAGATCATTGATGGAGATGTTAATGAAGGGTTATTAGTGAACCAACAAATAAGTGAATGGATATCTAAATTTTTAAAGTGAGTTGAACTTTATTGATCAAACCTATTGTTACATATTTACCAATGTATCAGTCCAAAATTCTTTAATCAAGGTTGACCTAATAGTCATTTTGTAAATCATTAATCAAAGTGACATTCTAATGGAATGTTCAAAAGTCCTCTAACAAGGGCACATCTAGTAGGGTGATTAAATCCTTTAACAAAGTCACATTTAAAAGTTTGTTGTATAACCTTAAAAAGGGTTGGTTCTTAATTGAGATTAATTCAAAAGAGTAAGATTTAGTAGCATGTTGGTGGTTTTTTTTCAAATTGGGTTTTCATGTTAAATCTTGGTGTCAAAGAGTTATCATTATGTGTAGATGTTATTATTTTGCATGATAAATTTTATAGTATTTTATTTACTAGAAATTGGCAAATATAGAGAAAGAAAGTTAGGTAAATGCATGAAATGTTAAATTATTGATGATATGCTATAGAGGTTGAGTGGATTGTTGAGATTGATTAATTCATTTGAAGTGATTAAAAGTTGAATTTGTACATCTGGACCTGAGGATAACTGATTCACCCCCCTCCCCCCCCACCCTCAATTATTCTAAATCATTATAAAAAAAATTTGGTTTTGAATAAACAAGGAGACATAAAAGTAATTTAGTTTTTTAATTATAGTGAAATTTTTTGAATTTTCAACATATATAGATGCATCTTGAAATAATGAGGTTATTTCATCTTTAATGGGAGATTTAGGAGATGACACATAATTCACCTATTTGGACATGTCTTTAGGAGAATAACCTCTCACATACTCAATTAATCTATATTTCACTAGGAATTGACCTTAAATAATTAGCCGAGGAAATTTAGATCTTTGTGGACTTACTGAATTCAATGATATCAAAGGCAAGTTCAAGATCATACTACTTTAGTATTTTCATTTTTGGTACTGGACCTCTTTGAACTTTGGGATCTTTGTCAAGCTAGTACATCAAAATTTTCTATTTACCAACTAGGGTAGGTGCGGAAGAATGAGTTGTAGACTTACTCCCATGTTGATTCCTAGTAAGCATTGAATAGGAAAGTTCCTCAAGAGTGAAAACTATATTGCCGCCTTGGTTGGAATTGGACATGTATTCAAGGTAGAAGCTAGTAGAGTTTCCATGTTCTCTTGAGGTCCCATCTTCAACCAAGACTTCTTTTGTGGTTTCTTTAATTACTTCCATTTCTTTGTACCTTACCATCTTTGGATAGGAAGCACCATTATGGTCATATGTTAGATGGAAAGTGCACATATTCCCTTTACTAGCATAAGAGCCTTCACTCATCAACTTTTGTGAACCAGGTAGCATATAATGTTGTTTACCAAATGTTCCCCCTCCTTGATTGGGGTATTTTATAGGAATATCTTGATATGGTGTTAGATTCTTTGGTAATTTCCTCCCCACCATTATCATATCATTGACTAACCTTTGAACTAGAGACTCCATCAAACTTGATGTAAAGGTTTGTGGATTATGTGTTTGTACTTCCCTCCTTTATTTTCCCATGGATATTAGCCCATCCACTAACTTAATGGCAACTCTTTAGGATGCATCAACATCTGTTACCCTATCATACCTTAAGTGAAAACTAATGTCAAGTGGAATAGCATTGACAAATAAACCTTTTCTATTTTCAACATTCAATCTCTTTATAATGGGTATTTAATGGAATATCTTGGTGAATATTTCCACAGAATCATGCATAGGTTCCATAAATTCCTTCTAAAGATGTGTTATCTATAGTAAGAGGTTGTGTTCATCATCACCTTCTTTGAAACTTTCTACAAAAGTATTTCTCATAGATACTTAGTTAATGATTATATAATTAGGCAAATGGTGGAACCAATTTATAACTGCTTTAGTCAAGGTTTGCAAAAATAACCTAACACACACATTTTTGGTAGGAACAACTTTGACTACACATGTAGTGTTAAAATTATTCAAATGCTCGTCTGCCAATTTCTTCCCATCACTATTGAACTTCAAAAGGATTATCTTGTTGATTTTGGGAGAGGATCTAGATTGGGTCCTAGGTATAGAGGTCCAACTTGGGAACCTCAAGGGTTGGAAGCCATATTAGATAATATGAAATTAAGAGGTTAGACATTGAAGTGTGATGGAGTTAGGGTTTTAGGAATTATCAAGACCTATAGGTTAGCATCAACAATAGATTCTTTAGGGGGGAAGAAGGCTTACTTGTGGATTTGACTACTTTTTTCTCCTATGTGTATGATTAGGGGAAAAATTCAACTACTTTAGGGCCTCATAGTCACCATCTACTCATCTTTTGAACTTTTCACTTTTAGTCTATGTATTCCTAGATAATTTATCTTATTTAGGGTTGCTAGGGTTTAGTTATGAGTTGGGGTTTGGGACATCTGCCCTTGGTTTTTGGACTAATCTTTCTACTATTGCTACTTCTTGTACAATGGTACAACCTTTGATAATTTCTCCTTGCTTTTCCTCTTCTTCTAGAACTTGGATGACTTCTAGGTATTGGGTGAGGCTGGTTCTAGAGCTCCATGCTAGGGTTTTTTAATTAGAGATATAATATCTTCTTTGGTGTTATCAAACACTAAGCCTAGTTAGAGAACAAAAAAAATGTCTTGGTGAGGTAAGAACATTCTGGATCATACCTTGCTAAATTAATTCCTTACAAAAATTGGTAGCTCTTCCTTAGTAGAGTCACTAAAATATGTTAGTGAACAATATGTCCTTTTATAATATCAATAAATTCTTGACTCTATTCCCAAATTTAGAGAAAAACACAAACACCAACAAATGAGTTCCTTTTGATAGAGAATTGTATGTATTTATAGGTTCAACTTCCTAACCTCAAAGATATAGCAATTTGAATCTTATTATAAAATAATGATATCCATAATTGTTTTTTACTAGAAAGCATAAGTAAAAACATTCATTTCATAATGATGAAAAGAATGTGCAAATGGAAAAGAAATTCAAATTTCACAACACATATTAGCCACGTGATTGATTATCATTTTGAAATAAATTTAAATGAATAATATTAAATGAAGGCTACTCTATTTTTTTGGATTCAAGATCAACATATAATGCAAGGAAAGAATTGGTTACACATGCATTCACTCCTAGATGACAAGGAAAAGAATGTCCAAATAAACCATACGATTAAGCCAAGATTTATATACCAAAACACACGATTTCATATATCATTGACTTAAACATATTAGTATCACAGATCCAAAATATGATAACTAAAAATAATAGTATCTAATCTAGAAGGTAATCCTTTTTAAATTCATTTGAAATAAATATTAGAAATAGATAATACTAAGGGGGAGGTGAATCAGTATTTTATAAATTTTTTCCCACAACTAGATATTATTAATTACTTTACAACATGCATATGT
This sequence comes from Cupressus sempervirens, assembly GCA_028749045.1. Classification (NCBI taxonomy): domain Eukaryota; kingdom Viridiplantae; phylum Streptophyta; class Pinopsida; order Cupressales; family Cupressaceae; genus Cupressus; species Cupressus sempervirens. The sequence goes on from CM053787.1 coordinate 499,113,316, forward strand.
AAGTAAACCAATAATGTTGAATAGTTAACAAAACCATACACAAAGAGAACTCATAACACCATTATTTGTTTACTAGGGAAACCTTGGCCAAGGAAAAACCTTGATGGGGATAGTACCCACATAATGATCCACTAAATAAAACAATCTTGTTAAGGATATTGACCTTATTATGAGTCTATCAAATACATATAGTTTCTCAAGTCCTTATTAGAGGACTAGGTCCTATTAAAATTTTCAACCCTATTAGGAGTTGGTTCAACCCTGATAGGAGTTGGTAGAAAAATTACAATGTATTCAAGAAGATCACACTACCCTAACTTGCAATATACAAATAGGTTTCTTCAACAAGAATAGATATACATACAATACTATCTCACTACTATATTTTACACTTCCTTTGATCATACACTAGATTTTGTATTATACAAAGTTCACATATCATGTATATTTCCTTCAAAATAATTTACATCTCTTGATCCCTTCACTTTAGCTACCCAAGATATGATCTTTACTTATAACTTGCAAATTATCACAGTTGGCCTTGAAGCTTCCACGCACTTGGCTAATTACAAAAATTACTTAGGGTTAACATCTAGGATATCATCCCATCATATTTAAGTAATTATTTTTTACCAAAATAATTCCTTAAGCCATACAATTCATTTTACTGGTGTGCCCTATTATGTTCTATTAATTATATGTACTGGTAATTCTTATGTAACTATCATTGTATTATCCATACAAATCTGCACATTGATATATATCATCATGGCACTGTCAACTATCAGTCTTCAAATGCACACACTCTTACTTAGACTCTGTCAACTATATATATTGAATCTATCTTTGTTCTAGTGCAAACTATCCAATCTCTAAACAATTGTATGTCTCTAATTTCATAATTAAATACCAAAATATATATGTTTCCATAAATGACAACACTCATTTACCTACCTAGCCATATTTTCAACAATCTCCCCCTTTGGTATTGATGGAAACATTTGGGAAAATTGGCTAAGTCCCAAAATGATGTCATACAAAACAACAATAAATACAATAAAAGATACTATTCAAAAGTAGCCTTCAAAATTGGAAAATTTTATTCATGTCTTGATGGATTATTAAATTCCTTATCTCTCCTATTAAAATAATTTCCTATATACATATCTAATCCCTCCCCTTACATATATATGCACTTTTTTTATACAATTTTCCTTTACATTCTTTTCCCCCTTTGACATCAATGACAAAGGTGTCAAAATATATACAAAACAAAATTGGGTTACCTTTCTCTGTTCAACTTGAAATTCTTGATATACAATTTGCAAAACCAAGTCTTAACTTTTGAAGCTCCTTCTTCCAATTGTATTTTACTATATCAGATATATGTATAAGTGTACATAATTCATATGATGCAACTTCTATTGTACTCAAGTTTGTGTCGGAAAATTTGTCATGGGATGTCTTTGTTGCAAGAAAATCCTCTAATTTCCTCTACAAAATGCCAACTTTAGGGGATAAAAATTCTCTAAGGATAGAAAATTTGTTTATTACTTTCTCCTTTTCAAACTCAATGCCTCTAATAACATTGTGAACTATCTCCATTTATTTTTCAATGTCCTTAATGATTGTTTTAATTTGATAATGAGTGTTTGAAGATCACTTATTCTAGCTTTGGTCAGGTTATCAAACTATGAGAAGTAATTGTATGATATTGCACATTGTCCATACAATTTATTTCCTTCATCTATCCTCTTCTTCAACTCCTTTATGAAAATTTTCAAAGTTTGTAAGTCATTTCTGACATTTGTGCATATTGTGTCAAACAGTGATGCATCATGCTTAGTCCGAGCTTTCCCTGAAACAATATCAGACAAAGTGGTGAATTCTACATCAAATGATCTTATCATTTCTTTTGCCTTTTTTTGAATGCCAAGCTCTACAACAATAGTATGTGTTGTCTTTTACATTCTTTCTAGAACTTCTACCAAAGTTCTCTCTAAAGTCTTAACAAACTTGTTCTTCTCCAATAACTTTCTCGAATAAGTTATCAAACCTTTTTTATTATCATCCTCATCAAATATTATAGGCAATGTATGAACAACTACTACTGGGGTAGCTATTACAATAGGTGTAACTACTTGTAATTTAGTAATTTTCTTCTCTTCTTCTTTCCTTTCTTTTCTTCTTTCATTTTTTCTTCATCTTCATCTCTTTTTCTTGTTCTTCCCTTTTACTTTTCCTCTTCTTCAATCTTCTACTTTTCATCATTTCTCTTCTCCTCTTCCTCATCATCCTCTTCATTTGAGCTAGAGTAGGTAGTAATATTGCCAACAATGTTTCTCCCATACTCTGCAAAAGGATTTTCTTTATCATCTATTATTACGTGAGTACTATCCACTTGCATGGACTCAATCTCAATAACTATATTTGGAGGTAAGTTAATTTACTAAATTTCCTCAATCTCTTCTTCAACAACATTAGCTGATCTTGCTTCAATATAGACGAGGCTTGCTTCCTTTGATTTCACACTCTCCTTAGTGGCTTTAGGCATAAAAATCATATAGCTAACTATGGCTTCTTCAATATCCTATTGGAAAATTGGGGAGATTGTTGGAAGATTTCTTGTAAGCATGAATGTTGATGATATGTTTCATTCATGACTAAGTTTGTCATTAATGTCAACATAGCATGTTTGATGTCTACATAACAGTCTTCTGTGGTATCTGATAGAAAAATAGTGAAAAGATCAAGTTGGTATGGGTGACTACTTGATCATGATAACCACCCAAGATTATGGGAGATAATTCTAAGTATCTGGTATATGTAGTTAATGTTGAAAGTAGAAAATACAATCCTAGAAGAAGTTATGTTAGTTTTCATGATGTTTATTTTGAGATAGAGTTTACAGAGGCATGTTCTTGTAAACTTTTTATATCTCTTAGTAGAGTTGATATCTTGAGGATCAAGGTAGAGGAAATCAAGAATACATGTTGAGGATGATATGACTAAGCTCAATTGTCATAATATTGCATGTACAAAAAGTTATTCAAGTTGCAAGGTAGAAGATGAGTTTATCTAGTAGTGCTCATTCTTCAAATTTCTATCTTCTTCGTGTTTGTTGTGTTTCTATTTTCAGAAGTTCTCTGGGTTGAAACTCTTGTTTGAGAAAATTAATTTCCATTATAGATTTTCTATGATATAATCTGAAAAATTTTACTAAATATTGAACTTTAGGGTTGTCAAAACCTAATGAATTATGAAATTCACTTTTGTATGCACTTTTTTCTTATGATGGGTGATTTTATTGTTGGGTGTCTAGTTGACCTAGCTTTGATCAATTAGGATGTTTATTAGAGGCTTGGTAGTTTTAGTTGTGATGTCACGATGATGTGTTGTATACAATCTTTTATACTCAACAATGGTAATTTGTCTTATATGCTCTATGAGGTGATTTGATCTATTAATTCTTATTGATTTCTAGTGTTCTTGTGTGAAACTGAGGTGAATGGTGTTACCTATCTAATATAACCTTTGATTCTTTGATCAGTTGTATTTAGACTACTTTCTAGTCACTTTTATAGGACTGAGGTGTTTGTATGATTTGTTCTTGGTGATGTCATGTTATGACATGGATTGGTTTATGTATACTTGATTTTGGGATTAGTCCTATTTAGATGATCGTATTGGTGGAATCTGTGATTATGATTAGTATTTTTTTAATACTTGTCAATTGATTGTTTGAGAACTAATGTATTGTATGTGGTCTTTTGTGATCTTTTGATTTTACTAAGCTTATGGTAGGTTATCTATATGTCATGTCGGGAAGTGGCTTGCAATGGAGGCTAGGGCCCAAGTGGCTGCCAGGATAACCCATTGTAAGTTGTTTAATAAGTGAAAAAAATATACTAAATGGGAATAAAATGAACCTAATAAGAGTCTTTGTATTTCCTCACCCATGCCTCAAGTGGTAGTATAGACTAGGATGGAAGTAGAGAGGATACTTGGTTGTGACCATGCATCATTAGTATGCCTTGTTAGTATGAAAGGATACTAGTGTTGCATAAAGTCATTAGTGGGTCAGGGTCAAATTAGACTACCATGGTAACTCTAGGGTTGATTCGTGCAATGACACTTGCCTACTTGCATAGTAGATTTCTTACATGTTTGTGTTACCTCTAGGATTAGTTGATACTTTTGTCTTGGTACCCTTTGAGATAGTTTGCTTTTAGGTGATTCCTTGAACCTAGATGTTGGTTTTTGACTTTTGAGTTTGTTATCCTATTTGGGACTTGAGATTATCTCCTCAACATGGTGGGAGTGGGTTATTTAGGTTCCATGAGGTCAGGTAGTAGTGTTTTTTCTTATACCATTGAGATTTGACTGTTAGATACCATTGTTGGATGTGTTTGTGCAAATGTTCCTTTCTATTTTTTTTTGTATTTCTATGATGGATGGTTTTACTATTGTATTCTATTTGATTTCTTAAGATCTTAAGAGGTGATGTAATTTATTTCATGATGTATATTATTTTAGCCTTTCATACCCTGTGACCTATACAGTGGATGATTGTGCATTCTATTTATTGCCAAGTGGCATCATATATGATTTTATATTATTTACATGGATTCATACTAGTATATTATTATTTGATGTGGATTTATAATATATTAGATTTATTATTAATTAAACTTAAATGTGATTCATCTTCATGGAACCCTTAAGAATTGTAATCTATTTTATGGTATGTGTTTATGTGAATGTTGATTGCTTCTACTATGTTATAATTGTTGTTGTTAAGTTATTAACTTTAAAAAAAAAATGTTTTTCAAACTTAGCAAAACTCTAGGTTAATTTCTTTTGGGTGACATGGTGGGGCATTACAAGAACCAATCAAAAATTAATTGACAATTTTAGATTGAAAAAAAAAAAGATAGCAGTCTATATCTACAATTAAAAAATCATCTAAAGAACTCAAACAACATATTTGGAGGCTTTGGAACATTACTAGCACATTACATTTTTTTTAATTGTGCGGTCTTCATTTTAAATCACATAGAAAACCTAGAAAATGAATAGAAAATTTATAGGAGAAGAGAATTAGACATATATTGTGAATAATAAGTAGAAAATATAAAATGATGACTCTACACAAAAATGTGAATTTCGATACAAAAATTGGAAGTGTTTCTTATTTCAAGAATATTAAGTATGCAATTTCAAATCTAATGTCAACATTTAATCAATTTAATGCCCTATGTTCAGTGAAGATTATCATTTGGTAGATAGGGAAAGAAGCGAGAAACATAAAACCCATGATATTTATAAACTGAGTAGTCCAAAGGAACTACATGCCATGAATATAGAAAGACAAAAGAGTTTCTTTGCCACAAAAAAATATGCAAAGGAGAGCCATGATAAAAATTTTAGGAACCAAATATCTAGGAAAATACAACCATCATTTGGATGTGACAAATGGCAACAACAACACCACAGGAAAAAAGAGTCATTCCCTAAAACCCCAAAGAGGATAAAAGAATGTAGTGTTTATACTCTTCCTCGTAGACAACATGCTAAATTATTGAACAAGGGTAAAAAACCTAATCTAAAACAACCATACATTAGATTATGTGATAGAACTAGGACAAAGTCTACAAATGGTGGCATATTGGAAGGATGCCCCAAGGCTTGAAGAATAATAGGAGGAGTAAATGAACACTCAATTCCAACCTAGACCAACAATAATAATTATGAAAATATTCTCATTATTAGTGATAAGGATAGCAAGAGTAGATGGTTTGAATGTCAATATCTAGGGTTTTTTTCTTACTAGAATGGTCTGGAAACAAAGAATCCAAATTTGTCAAAATGGTTAAAAGACTTATGCACAAAACATGTAAGTATATCTTTATTATCCAATTGATTAGTATATATTCATCGTAAAGAAAAAATAATTAGAGATCAACTTCTTTCTATCTTTGTCCATTTTTACAAAGGATATTGTGTTAAGTTTATTAAATGGACCCCAAACTTTTGTCAAACGTAGTGCTAAAAAAATATGTATACCTACTTGTGTAGTTATTAAAATATTACCAACATAACTTATACATGTCCAAATATTAAAACATATTGGTTTGGTTATGGGAGTCCTGATAAGCATTGAACCTAATTATAAAAACTCAAATGATTTCAAGCTCCTAATAAATATGGATCCATATGTACACAAATTCAAGCCAATTAAAATCATAACAAATAGATCAATCTACAAAATTAATTACTCAAAATATATAGTGAATATCCATGATATAATCTTATTAGATTCCACCATGTATTTTAAGACAACTAATTTCAAGTATAATGAAAGAAAACTCAATTTAATTTAATTTTTTCCTATAATCATTAAAAGGAATAAGATCCAAATAAGGTTTGAATATCAAGAAAACATGAAGCATCATATTTGAGTACTATTAGGGATGACAAGTGAGAATAGTTTAAGTATTGGGAGTCTAAAATCAATATGCAAGAATTTATATCCAACTAAGGAAATAGAGGAGGGGGAAATAGTTAAGGAAGCAAGAGATACATCTTTCAAAATCGTAAGTTGTTTAGATAAATAGTTAAATAAGGAAAGAGCTGGTCAAGATAATAGGGAACAACCAAAGGTAATAGGAAATTCATCATGAGAGAAACACATAAATAAGGTGGATAATTTTGGGGCTGATGAAAATATTATCAAATTACAAAAATGTGAAGCAAGATCTATTCCTAGAAGATATCAAAGAAAATTTAAAGGTATATAGAAGATTGACCCATGACCTAGTTTTAATCCAAAGTGATTTCAGTGACCAACTAATCCTCTAAGACAAAGCACATAGAAAAAATCTATAGAAACCCACTCAAGAAAGGGCCCAAGAAAATATTTTAGAGTAGAATAGTAGGAACAATAGAATTAGTTTCACATCTCCATCTCTATAAAAAATTCATGGTCAAAAGCCATACAAAAAAAAAATATCTATATTGATTTCACATGAAAGACCAATGAAGGAATCAAATACCAGACAAGAGAGACTAAACAAACAGGTAGACACTAACAACCCAACATAAGGAGTTTCCAGAAATATAAATTCAAAGGAAGAGGCAGAGATACAAAATATTAGAATAAAATTGAGTAGTATGGACACTAAGCCTAAAAAAATAAAGAAGGAATGAGAAGGAGTGTACTCAACCCGCAATATAAAATTGAAGAAGTAGAGAATGCAAAATATGAAATTGCAGTTAATTTGGAGGAAAATAATAGGCAAAGTAGAGATAAGAATGAAATTATTTCATTGATTTCTAATAGCAATAGAGTGGATACAACAAAATAATATATTAAAAAAATAGAGAAACAAATCAGCTCAACATCTCAGGGAATAGAAATATAATTAGATAATGTAGCAACTAATCAGAAAAGGGAAAAAATAAAAAAAAGATTAGAAGCTATATAAGTTCTAGAAAATTCCAACAAGAGGTAGAGATAACCTTGTAGTAGAAAATATGCTTAGTAACGAACAAGGAATACAAGGTAGAATAGAGAAAAGGTTTTCTTCTAATCTCAAAAAGAGTGAAAATAGAACAAAATATGTTCAAAATCATTTAACAGAAGTGGAGAGAACAACATTGAGCAAAGAAATATTCAAAGTGTCATCCTAAATCCCTCATTCCTCTAGAAGAAATAGATTTTGAAGGAGAATACTTCATTGAGGATCTTGTCACTAACCATGAAGATGAAGAAAGTGATGAAATAAAAAACATGGCTAGTTAAAATAATCTTGGAAATGAATAAGGAACACTACAACATTTTGGGTCAAATTGTGATGGTGGTGTAATTTGTGGTGATTTTCATATTTTATTTTTGCTATTCTCCCCAGTGATGTCATAATACTAACGTTTGAGTCATAATTATGATGCCCTTGTGAGTATAAACAAAAAAAAAAAAAAAAATCATTTTCCATTTCCTTTGATTGTGGAAAGCTATATGCAAAAGAGGTGGAGAGCTTCGAATGAGGGGGAAGAGTTGAGAACATTTTCATGCTCTTGTGATTGGTGCATTTGGTTGGTGTGCCCTCATGATCTTTGTATTCCATTTTTGTGCCTTTTCTCTATGATTTCATTATTGTGTTGTACCCTTGCTCTGTAATTTCATTGTTGTGTCATGTCCTTGCTCTATAATTTCATTGACATGTCATGCCCTTTCTCTACAAGTCCATTGTCATGTTGTGCCCTTGCTCTATGATTTTATTCAAGGGAGAGAAGAGATACATATGTCAAAAAAATTATTATCGTTGTAAACATGTATGTCTTTATATTTCCTTCTAAACATGTATATGTTTATATAGTTAGAGAGATCTCTTTGAAGGTAATTATTACATATTATCTCACAATGGAAGAAATGATCCAGCTACATACATATTCTAGAATCCAAATAATAAAACAATAAAATTCACTTAGCCTATGCTAAGTGGCTTACCTCAAGATTCTGCACAAAAAATAATGCAGACTGCAAAAAATGGGTGCAGTTTGCAAGAAATTTTACAAAAGAATATCATAGAAGATATTTTTAGAAAGAAACAAGCCATAACCTAGTTAAATTGATCTAGTTGCTAATTAGTTGGGTTGACTAAAAATTATTGTAGAACTATCATCAGATTAGGTACAATAAAACAAATAATCAGCTTTACCAAAAATGATCTAGATGCATACATATTCTAGAATCTAAACAATAAAATAACAAAACTCACTCAACCCATGCTAAGTGACTTACCTCAAGATCATATCACAAGAAATTTTACAAAAACATATCATAGCAGATATTTTTAGAAAGAAACAAGCCACAACTTAGTTAAATTGGTTTAGTAGTTGATTAGCTAGGTTGATTGCAAATTCTTATAAAACTATCATCAGATTAGGTACAATAGAATGAACAATAAAAGGGTATAACTGAGATCATGTGTTTTATAGATTTTTAACACATAACCTAATTTTTGGTAGGTTCTATTCTAATTTAAGTTGGAAAATAATTATTTCAAGTTTTAAAATCTCAATTCAAAGGATTAATACTATTATTGATAGAAAAAACTTCATATTAGATTAGGAATCTTATCTTCATGACTTTTTCCTATAGAAACTCTTGATTTTCATTGGATACCTCTCCTTACATCTACAAATTTTTTTGTATACGATATTATTTTATAAGATAAGGATTTGGATAGTAATATGATTAATTTTCTATTTACAACATATTCACTATATATAGTTGAAACCACATAGCTTTAGTTTCTAAAATAAACATTATCTTTCCTTCATTTAGAAGAAACAACATAATCTTATGCATTATAGTTAGGGGCAATTATTTTTAGTGATGTATTATGTTTGAGACTAGTACTTTGAAACATATCTATCTCCCTAGAAATGATTGCCCTTGGGTATTTCTCATTATATCTCAATGTATTCTCTCTCATCGAGAGTTAGCTTTTCTATGTTTCTAGCTTATCTTCTGGTATAGATTTTAAGTTTAGTCTCTTTGATGTCTAATTTTTTTATGAGTTAGATAATAGTTTTTTATTATTAGTTTAATCATATAGAATCTATTCTTTAAGTTTTATCCTTTCTTCATCATGCACCATATTGATTGAATGATAAAAAAAGCTCAATATTCATAGTAGATCGATTTGGATAATACATGGGGGATTTTGCATCCTAGACTAGAAACCTTCCCCTTTTTTGGTATATCATGAGGGTGAAAACCCTCAATATATAGTAGAAAGGGAATGCTTCTTGTCCATCAATATACATCTCTCATAGAGATTATTTATCTCTATGTCCTAAATTAGATATGAAGGTATTGTGTGTATTAAGATTCTTGGATATCCATCCATATTTTTTAGAAATAATTTTACTTTATTTAAAATTTATTTTGGAATATCTTATATACTTTAAACAAATTAATCCTTAGTCACTTTCAACCTTTCAAATCTTTTGGTTTTGTTTCACATTGCTTTCCATTTTGGACAAGATATATGTATAATGTGCAATCGATATATCAGTATAATATAGGATCAATTTAAATTAGGTTCAAATATGGAAATCATCATTAAGATTCATGGAACTAAGTATGAAATAGTATTTGATAGGCATATAGTAGAAATCATAATCAAGGAATGTTGTTTTCTATGCATCAGACACTTGGGGTTAATAAAAGACTTGTTCCTATAGAAACTTTAGTGAAGATTTGAGTGAGAGGTGTTAAAGATGCAAGTTCTTCTTTTGTGTAAATGCCATAATCATGAGGCTCATTCTATTCTAGAAGCCTCTACCACAATGAAATTACCTATAAACCTCTAAACATATTGAGAGACATTTTGTGGTCAACATTAAGGCCCTTTCAAATGATGATCAAATCGGGACCTAAGGCTCAAATATCTTAACCATTAATTTGAGCACCCAAGATCATGATTAGGTGTTGGAATTAACAATTGGAAAGTAAACTCTGTGAGGGGGAGTAAATCAGTACTTCAAAACTTTAACCATAAAACATTCAGCAAACATCCATCTCATGATTTATCATGTAAAATGAAATATCTAGCTACATGTTCATATATATCATGAAACAAATAACACATAACACAATATTTTTTTTGCCTAGAAACCCTCCATGAGAAGCTAAAATTGGAGTGGGAATGACACCCACAAATCTTCACTACTGCAGTTGTAAAGTGTATCCAATGAAGGTGTATTGTCTTAAAATGGAAGAACTTCCATGTTAACAATGTTTATCCCTCTGAGTAAGTGGTCTAGGGTAATTTCAAGTGCCTTGAATAGGTCTTTGCATGCATCTAGCTATTTCCCCCATGTTCTGCTTCTCTCTTTGTTTCTAACCTATTTCTAACAACTTTCTCTATGAAACTAAAAACTTTGACTTTCTAAGTCAGGGATAACCTAAAGGGTCAAGGTTGACCTTGACCTTGACCTAGATTAAGGGTGACCTCAACCCAAACCTAGGGCATTTTGACCTCATCCCTGACCCTAGGTCCAATTTTTAAGTTCTAGGAGTTTCAGGATATCGAGCTCCAGTAAGTTTCATTTTCCCACTTCTCATATGTTGTTTCAGGTTTTAGAATGGTAAACTCTTAAATTACATTTAATTTAGGTCCACTTTTAGGGGATAAGGTTAATTGGGATTTAATTCTCACATGTTAGCCTTCTCTAGAAGTTTGTGCCCTGAATCTCTATATAAGGAAGCCTTCTTCTCTTGTTTTGACATCCACTTACTATGAGTGAATAACTACATTTTATAAGGAGATATTATATCAGATGATCCATTATCAAGAATCCATTGTCAAGTGAGAAAGCATTTTATAATTCAAGCATTCAAATTTTCCATTGAAGATCAAGGATTGAAGCATTCAAGCCTTTGAAGGGATTTGGTTCAAGCATTCAAGATTCATTATTCAAAACCCTAGATCTAACCATCATGGTGGTGTGATCTTCCTTCAAGATCCTTTTTTCATCTTCTAGATATACTCATTCTTCTCTCAAGGTGGATTCCAAGAATACAATCATGGGGGTTATGATTTGCATTTTCTAATGTTATGTTCAAGCTTTCATATCAACATACTTTTTTACATTTCAAATATAATTGCAAATCTATTGAATATCATAACTTTATTGTTAGATTTATTTCTACTACTTGCTTGCACTCTCTATTTCAATTTCATTATTAAGGTTGATTCCAAATCGAGGTTTGACTAAGGCAAACCCCTCATCCAAACAACAAAACAATTTTTCTTGTAGATACAGGTATAGGACAACAAATTAAAGTGTAGATTTAGATACCCTTTTTTCTGAACTTGTAGGATCTATGAATAGAAATTTTGTCAGAGTAGTATAGGTCAAAGTCAATTTTTTTGGGTATAGTTGTCCCATAGGGTAAGATTGTGTCCTGCTATCTGGGTCAAGGTCGACCTACCTTTAAATGGACAATTTTTTTTGGGTTTTCTCCATTTTAACATTTCTAGTCTGTATCAGGCTGCAAAATTTTCCAAAAATGTACACAAACATTAGAAATCAGTATTTTCTAGATTCACCCTACTTTGAGGTTAGTATTTTTCTTTTATTCATTCCATATTTCAAATAATTACTTTCTATGGTAGATTATAGGATTTCCTCCCTTTTTCATATTCTTCATTGTTTGACTCATTTGTGCATTCATCACTTCCTTGTGATTGATCAATTTGGGTCATTCCTTTTGAGAATTTTGGTTAATGATAGGTCCTATATTCACTTCACATCACATTTATTTCTATCATACATATTTTTCTCTATTCATTTAGGTCAACAGATTTTCACTTTATTCATTTTGGTGAAACTAACAAGCTTACCCCCATCTTTTGTGGAATTAGGTTCCCTATTGTGTTTTGTGGTGTTAGATTTCCTTTCATATTTGATTGCATTAATATTAAATTTAGTTTATTTTCTTTCATTTTAAATTCAAAAATACAAAAAATCTATATATTCACTAAAATACAAAAACATTTCATGCATTTCATTACTATGAAGATTATTAAGATGCTTTAGTGTGTGGTTATTTTTTTTATTACCCTTCTTTTTGTTGGTCTCAGATTGGTTTTGACGATTGAGTGTCAACACACTTAACCAATTTCTAAGAAGATGTTGAGTATAATATAGATGTCAAGCTATAGTATATGTCAAGTTAGAAATTCAACAGGTGCCAAGTGAACTTCAAGTGTCAAGCAAGTATCAAGTACCGATTGATAAGTGATATCGAGTCACTATAGGTGCCAAGAAAAGTATAGATGCTGAGTGAAAAAAAAAATACTATAGGAGCTGAGCAAGATAGAATTCCTATATGTGTTGAGCATCAAAAATCAATAAGTGCTAAGTAATATAGAATTAGCATATGATTATGTGCCTTCAAAAACTTAGATGTAAACCATTTTTGAGCCGACTCTGGATGAATCTCAAAGGATCTTCAAGATAAGATCAAATATTTTACATTGCCTATGTAATCAACATGTAGCCAATAAGAAAAATTGAGAAAGCATGTAGCCAATAGGAAATGTGTAAATCTTTGAGTGGGAAAGAAGAATGAATATTGATCATAGATTCATACCTAACCCTAAGTCTTTGAAGCCTCTATTAGGAGGACAAAACCCCATAATTTGTGTGTGAGAGTGTAAGAGAATTGTATGGGAGAATGCTAGTGAAGTTCAGAGGGGTGTAAAGACTTAGAGAAAGAGTAGCATTATAGAATTTAGTTGGTTAGAATAGAGCATTAGCACATTGAGCAAAGACATATTAGATCAATGAAGGATCAGATTAGATTGAGTAGAAAAAGGATCTAAGTCAGCAATTGAAGATTGTAAGTCATCAGCTGATCAAATTCTAATACTTTCTAGCCATTATTTTAGGAATGAAAATCCTATGGAGATAGGTTGGTCTAACAGCCATGTTGTAAGCCTTTCAACAAGGTGCTAAATCTTTTAACATGATAACATTCCAATTGAGTGTTTGTAAATCCTTTAACCAGGTCACTTTTAATAGAGTGTAAAGCCTTTCACAGGGCATGCCTTTCATAGGGAAAACCATTGGAAGTGCTCAAACTTTGTAACCTTAAATAGTTACATATTGTTGTAGTGATAATTTGTGGGTGTCATCCCCACCCCAGTTTTACCTTCTCATTTTGGAGGGTTTCTGGGTTACCAAAATCTTATGTTATCTATTTTCGTGCATGTCTTTACTTTTATGATATGATAGATGCATATGAATGATCTCAGCTAAAAGTTTTAAAAGGTTAAAGTTAGTTGCTTCTAATTCACCCCCCCCGCCCCCTCTCAGAAGTAAATCTTCCTATTTATAAATTCCAAAAATTTGTATCAGAGCCTAGTTCTCACAAGGAGGAGCCTTATAGCTTGGAGAAAAGATCTGGAAATAGAAGTCTACAAACTTGGGAAGGTCATAGAAAACTAGGTGTTTGATATACAACTCACTCTACATACTTTGGAAGAAGAAGAGAGATTTCCATAACTGAGAATGATACACAATACAAGGAGATTAACACCTCAAAATTGTTTGCAAATGGAGATTCTAAAGATTTTGATGCAGTAATAGTAGACCTAATGGAGAAGAATAGAGCCCAAGTAGAAAAGATCAAAACTCTCAAGATTGAAGGAGAATCACAAGCCATGATGCTTTGTGAAGTAACTGAATAGAAGAAAAGAGCCATTGAAGATAAGGCTATGCTAGAAGATGGCAAGAGAAATCTTAGTAAAAAATTGGAAGAAAAGTCAATTGAGCTTGCAAGAATTTCTAACATGCAACTAGACACCCTAAGTTAGATGATGAATGCACATCATAACTAAATGTCAAGGATATTGAGATCTCCACACTGAAGATGCAAAATGAACAACTGCAAAATGACCTAAAAAGAAAGAGGGAAATTTTTGAGAGTTTCAATAAACCTAATGAGGCCATCAAGTACTTTGAATAGCTACTAAAATCACCAAGAGCTAGCAATGATACTTCAGGACTAGGATACACTAGCACTAAAAAAGGAGAGTCATCCAAGACAATAAAAGAAAGAAGTAATAAAGGTAAGAACACTATACCTACTTATCATTTTTATGGTTAAAAAGGACATATAAGAAGAAAGAACACCCATCAACATGACAAACCTAAGAATATGGGTCACTTTCACAAGTGCAACAAGCAAGGACATCAAGCACATGACTGCAAGACTATGACTATTAGAACACCAAGATTTGAAGTTCATTGCTACAATTACAAGAAGTATGGACATAGAGATGTTGAGTGCAGATCGAAGCCTATGTGGACACCTAATTAGCTAGCAAGGGGAAATAATCTTGGATATCACTACAATTGAGACTACAACGCTAGGTATAGCTGCCATTACTATTAGGAATATGGACACATCCCTAAAAATTGTGTAAGAATACATTTCAGTAGAAACTATAGCAGATGGCTCAACTAGACTACATGCTTCAGTTGTTTGAAGACTGGTCATATTAGTAGGAATTGCCCAACAAGGTCAAAGGCACCCAACTCAGAGTTTGACAAAGGAAAAAAAAAAAGGTAGATGTTGAACACATTAGAGGAGAAATGAGTAAGCCATGGAAAAAGAAAGATGAGAGAGTAGCACATCAAATGAAGGGATCACTTCACCTAAAAGGTCAAGTGGTCACACTTTATCTAACTAAGCAAAAGAAGGTATGTGGGACTAATATACAAAGCTTTATCATACATCAGTTCCATGACAAGTAAGTGATAAAAAGAAGAGATCAGCATGAATAGAGATGCAAAGTTAAAATTTTAAGATTTCATAAGTGTTGCTGAGTTAACTTCTGATGCCCAGTAAAGATCTAATGCATGTCAAGTTGATTGCCCAAATCAATAGAAGCTGAATGATTAGTTGCAACTAAGTTGGTAGTAGAAGCCAAGAAAAAGGAAATTTTAGTGGAAGCTGAGTGAAGAGAAACTCTAGTGGATGTTGAGTAATGAAAAAATGCTTAAGAAGCTAAGTGGATAGTTGTAAACACACTAAGCATTAAATGTTGTGAAAATAAGAGTATATGATCGCATTTTTAACCATTTTTCTTCATCTTGAACAAAGAGAAAAGATGAAGATGAGTGCAAAATGATTTCAAAGTAGAGAATTCATCATTTGATTAGATTTCAATAGTGATTTAGCATAGTTTCATCAATTCTAAGGTATTTATACTAGTGTCAAGCTACACTGTTTCACATTTTCTTAATGTTTAAACCCTAGATCACACAAATGGCCTCCAATTCTAGGAAATAACAAGAGAAAGAGTTTTTTGAGGTCAAACTTGTGTCAAATGAAGTCAAACAACCTAATTTTTGGCCAATCCCTAAAGTAGCATACAAAAATGACCCAGTCGGAGCCCTATTTGTTATTCCTCCTAAGGTAGTTATGGTCCAGGATGTTAGAAGGTGTTACAACTAGAAGATTGGTGCTATTGGGGACATGGAGATGAGTGACGAATAAGAGAGATTGTGTGAAAATGGAGTATTAAAGGAAGAGTACCAAATCATTGAAGGAAGGGTTTGACTTGTGCCCTAGAATTCCCCACTATCTTCAAAATCGAATGGATTAGAAATTTGCCCAGTAGGATCCATGATGAAATTTAATGTTTAGAGGATGGCCCAATTAAGATATCAAAAAGGATCATTCATAGACTAATAGGGTATCCAACCCTAGATCAGCCAAAGACTCTCAGAAGTGATTCTAAGGAAGCAATTGACAAGAACACAGGTGCCAAATGGAACAAGAGAGGAATGACTATAGATGTTATCCAAGACCCTCTGTTGACTTTGTTGTTAGAGTCATTTCACACAAATTTTATCAATTCAAAAAACTTAACAGTGTACCTTGTATTGCAGTGGATGTTGGTTATAAATTAGTCGAAAAGGATCATACTTATGATTTTGTAGAATTGCAATTGCAACAAATCAATGAAAACCTAGGAGCAATAAGGAGAACCAAGGGAAAACAATGCAAATTTGGTGCAATTTTGATTTGTATATTCTTCTATGTACAAAATGAATTTTTGTCTTTTGGAAAAATAAGTTGGAAAAATAACAGGTCTATAGTAGCTCAAGTAAATGAATACATTGAACAAATGGGAGCTAATTTTTAAACACTCATGACAAGCTATTTTGAGGATTTCAAGAACTTAATGAAATAGAGATTGAGGATACCTGTTTCACTAGTAGAACAACATGTAAATGATGTATGTTTTCTTGTAGATATTGACTATACCTATATTCAAGAAACCATACCAAGGGTTAGATGGCTTAGAACTCTTGGATATGAGATAAATATGGATGAGGCATCTACAACTATAAAAGGACTATTAGTAGAAGAAGTGGACAAGAGTGCACAACATTTTTGAACTTATGATGTGGTAAGATCAAAGGTGGACATGGAGTTGAAAATTGCCTCCACATTGAAGAAAAAGGAAAAACTTGTCAAGAAGTTAAAGGAAAAATTTGGTGAGGGTACTGTTGAAGAAGAAGAAGATGAAGAGGTTGATGATGATGAAGAAGAACAAGGACAAGATCCACTAGCACTAACCCAAGGCATAGGGGAGGACGTAGAGGAAGAAGAAGGTGCCAAGTATGAAGCACCAAAGCTAGAACCCAAGAAGAGGAATGCACAAAAACAACTTGCTACACATCCCAAAGGGAAGAAGAAAGCAGCTAAGTTCAAGCCTACTTCTCTTGAACTTGATAACTTTATGCCTAAGGAGCTAAGTTCAATTGTTGAAAATAAATGGCATTATTGCATAAACATGGAAAGGGAAATAAGGGAGTCAACATTGGCTCATGTAATTCCTGACCTTACAAAAGGTCAAATAAGAAAGGCTAGAAAGAAACATGGGAGCAAATTTTTACCCAAATACAAAGCCTCTAGCATTCTACAGAATAAAATTGAGGATGTTATAAAGAAGTCCACACAAATGTGGAAATTGATTTATGGGCTAACTACTATCAAAGGAGAAGAAGATCCCTTTGAGGGAAGAAATGATGAAGAGGAAAGAGATGAAAATGAGGAGGAAGAAGGAGAGAAAGAGAAAGAAGAGGTTACAGTGGACGAGAAAACACAGAAAGGTGATGAGGCAACAACAAGAGAAAAGTGTCCAAGACACACAAATGCCACCACCTAGTACTCCACATGCACCACCTACATCTATAGAGAAAGTAATTATGAATGATGTTCGTAACACCTCAGGTCAGAGCATTAATCCATTGACTATAGAGGATCTCAAAAAGATCCTTCACTAAACAAATTTGCAATCATAGTTGTGTACAAATCTTGTTTTGGTGAGTGTAGAAGAGTTACAAAAGGTTGTAGCTGAAATTACAAAGGAAAGGGTTAGCACACAAGAACCACCTTCACAACCTCCTATAGCTACAAGTGATCAACCAAAAGAACAAGCAAGACAAGACACAACTGCTAAGGTTGATTCCATAGTGACAATAACTTCAACTATCGAGGAGTCAACAAAGGAGCAGATAGGACAAAAGGATACTACAACATAAAGCCAAGGTGCACCTCCTCTAATCATTGTAATTCATCATGGTAGAAGTGAAGAAGATAAGGAAGAGGAGAGAACCCGTAAGGAGAGAGAGCAAGAGGAAATACAAACTATAGTAAATTTTCCTACAACAGGGACTCCTACCAAGTAGCCAAGTATTAATGTAGTACCACTACAAATATTAGCACTAGGCTTGAGCTCCATCAAGGTAGCAAGGGTACTTCACTATGGAGACCCTACACTTGATGAAGAGATAGTCATACCAAGTTATGACTACAAAAAAATGAACTTAACATAGATCAGTAAAGTAGAAGAAGCACTAGAGAGGAAGAAGAAGCAGGAAATACTTAGGAATGAGTATAGGTAGAGAGAAACATTAATAGAAATCAAAAACATCTTCCTTTATGCATTCAACTTTCTACTACCTAATGAAACAAAGCCCATTATGAAGCAACTATCCAACATAGTGGACCAAGTACAAAATAAAGACCTTGATATCAATGTCAAATTATTGGAATAGTTTGAGAAGAAATTTCAAATCAAAGTCAATGAAAAAATATCTAGTGAGATAGCATTATCACCAGTGGAACTAGATAAGAAAGTTGAGAAAGTGAAAATAGTACTTGAGAACATATTCTCATTGTACTTGTGTGACTCTTCATATTTCACACAAGAGACTAGCCAGAGAATATTGAGCTTGGAGAGGAACCTTAAGATATCAAGCACATAGCTACCTAAAGATCCAACTCAAAATGAGAAGCATTTTGCCACAATGCTTCACACTCAAAAGGAGCTAGCTGTATTAACAATACAAGAGGCTAATGTTAAGGCCAAATTGATATAGATACAATCTATAATCACCCCACATTTGGAAGTATTGCATAAAGAAGTGGCCTATGTAGAGAATATTTTGAAGAAAGATGCAAATATTTCTACATTAGATGACCTAGTACATCTTACAACAGAGACAACCATCCAACTCAAAGCACTAGAAATAGCATTGGACAACTGGGATGCTTCTCTAAAGATAATAATGGAGGTAAATAAAACATTATTGGCTAAGTATTCCATTCATTCTTAGGACCCTTTGACATAAGTGTCAAAAAGAGGGAGATATAATAAAGATAGGAGATAATAAGAATGGGGGAGATAATATATTATGTAGATAAAGGGGGAGATATAATAATTTGGAGGAGATGATAAATGAGACCCAAAGGAGAAATAAGGAGGTATAGCTACAAAAACTACAAGGAGATGCGTGGAAGGGGGAGTAGAAATAAAAGGGGGGTACAAACATAGTAGATATAGACCAAAAATAGAGTAGACAAAAATAGAGGCAAAGGAATGATAAGGCAAATAATGGAAACAACATCAGACAAATCTGGCACATCAACTCAAGGGGAGTTACAATTTTTTGAGGTATATAGTCTTTTACAAAATTTTGAACAAGTTTTTGAAGTTTTGTACATATGCCAAATAGGGTGTGTGTTATACTCATAAAGACCAGATTCATAATACTTAGTTAAGTGTTTTTGCCAGTTATGTCAAAGGGGGAGATTGTTGGTCTCAGATTGGTTTTGACAATTGAGTGTCAAAACACTTAACCAATTTCTAAGATGATGTCAAGTATAATACAGATGCCTAGCTACAATATGTGCCGAGTCAAAAATTCAATAGGTGTCGAGTGAACTTCAGGTGCCAAGCAAGTATCAAATACTGAGTGATAAGTGATGCTGAGTCACTATAGGTGCCAAGAAAAGTATAGATAAAGAGTGAAACATAATTACTATAAGAGCTAAGTGAGACAAAATTCCTATATGTGTCAAGCATCAACAATCAATAAGTGTCGAGTAACACAAAATCAACATATGAGTTTTTGCCTTCACAAAATCAAATGTAAACCATTTTTGAGCTAATTTAGGATGAATCTTGAAGATAAGATTGAACCTTTTACATTCCCTATATAATTAACATGTAGCCAATAAGAAAAATGGAGAAAGCATGTAGCTAATAGGAAAAGTGTAAAGAATTTTGTAGGAAAGAAGAATGAATATGGATCATAGATTCATACCTAACCCTAAGTCTTCAAAGCCTTTATAAGGAGGACAAAACCCCATAATTCTTGTGTGAGAGTGTAAGAGAATTGTATGGGAGAATGCTAGGAAAGTTTAGAGGGGTGTAAAGACTTAGAGAAAGAGTAGCATTGCCAAATTTTGTTGGTTAGAATAGAGCATTAACACTTTGAGCAGAGACATATTAGATCAAGGAAGGATCAAATCAAACTGAGTAGAACAAAGATCTGGAATCAGCAATTGAAGATTGTAAGTCATTAGATCATCAAATTCTAATACTTTCTAACCATTGTATTAGGAATGAAAATCCTGTGGAGATAGGTTGGTCTAACAACCATGTTGTAAGATAGGTTGGTCTAATAGCCATGTTGTAAGTCTTTCAACAATGTACTAAATCCTTTAACAGGGTAACATTCCAAGTAAGTGTTTGTAAATCCTTTAACCAGATCACTTTTAACAAAGTGTAAAGCCTTTAATAGGGAAAACCATTAGAAGTGGTCAAACTTTGTAACCTTAAACAATTACATATTGTTGTAGTAATAATTTGTAGGTGTCATCTCCACCCCAGTTTTACCTTCTCATTTTGGAGGGTTTTTGGGTTACCAAAATCTTGTGTTATCTATTTTCATGCATGTCTTTACTTTTATGATATGATAGATGCATCTGAATGATCTCAACTAAAAGTTTTAAAAGGTTAAAGTTAGTTACTTCTGATTCACCCCCCCTCTCAAAAGTAAATCTTCCCATTTGTAAATTGTAACACTTTTATCATCTCTTGACCAGATTTATGATTTTTATGAGAGTATCATTCATTTTATTATGTTCATGATCTTTCATTTTATTCTCACTTATGCTTTTGTGAATTTGACCAATACCAGTCTTCCTACATTCAAAACTTTCATTAAATATTCATGTAGTAGACTTATTATTCTTTTGGATTATGTGAAGGATTTGGTAGATGATACACCATCTCTTAATCTTCCTAATCTAAATCTTACTATTTATAATCCAATGCCTAATTCTCCATCTGTTAATCCTTGTTCTTCCTATACTTATGATGGAATTCAAGCTATACTTCAGGATGTAGATGTGTAATGTTTCTTTGATTTACCTTCTCCTCTGATTCATGATGATATTAAAGGAAAGGGTAAAGACACTTCTTCAAAACCTATTTTTCCACCTTATACAACCTTTTCTCGTGAACATGATAAACAATCACCTTGTGTAGAAGCTTTACTTAATATGTACACTATAGGATATAATATGATAACTAAAAAAGCTTATAAAGGTTTAGGGCTTGGATTTAATGAGCATGATATTAAGTATCTCATAAATATCCCCCCTAAACTTGATTTTCATGTTGTTGGTTGTTCAAAATCTCAAGTCAATGTGGGTGATGTTAATCATCATCCTCCTCTTCATGACCTTCTCCCTACACCTACCTTAGATAACCCTAATATTCATCAAGAGGTGGCTAAAAAGGTGTATGTTGAATTAATGAATTCTAAAAAAGAAATATTTAAACCTATACTAAAAGATGCCTTATCCAAGTACAAATATCATTTTCATTATTGTAATACATACTCACTTGTTCATTGTAGACATTTCAACTTGTATGTTTGTGAACGAGTTGCTTTACGAATTATATCTCACTCTTGTGGAGTTTTACGATTCCTTCATAATTTTTATATAGGGGATTCCCCTCCTTCTAATGTAATATAGATCTATTCTCATCTTTTTTGGGGAAAAGAGGTGTATTTTCATCCATTCTCCTAGGTGTATTCTTTCTTCCTATTTTCTATTATGCTCTATTCAAGATTTTTTTTCTATGACATTTTTTTTTGCAAAGGTATCCCTTGTCTTCCTCCGTGGGGGCAAGGTTCTTCCTTCTTTCTCTTTGTCTAGGGAATTTATTTCCTTAGTTTAGTGACATTTGTTTATATTGCAATCTAATTTCTTCATACTGATAGATGTTTTGAGTATGGATAATCCTTTTATGAGAGGTTGTTGTCTTGGGTGATCACCTCTTTTGTATAATGCAAATTATGATTCTTTATAAAATCTTACCATTTCTTTGGTGTTAGAGTTGTTTTTATTGTTTCAAAGATTCATTTTCCTCTTATTTATAGAACATTTGGTGATTGAATCTTTGTTCCCATTTTTGAAAGATGATATTTTATCTAAAAGCACTCCTCTATGGTGGGGGTCTTGTCAATAAGATCTCTTTCTTTGAGGATTATTATTCCATGAGTGATATATCCTTTTCAAAATTAGCTATACTCTTAGATGTAGGGTTAATATCCCTCACTAAGAATATGGTCTACATTTTTGTTAATAGGTTATCTCCTTACATTATGAAGTAGGTATCCTCTTCCTCTTTGTTATCACATCTAGTAGACAACCACGATAAGGAGGGGGGAATATATAGGGTCTCCCTTGTACTATAGTTTTTTATTTATATGCTAAATCTTGGAAGGTAATGCACATAAGTTACAAAATCCTAAAGAGACATACATTTTCCAAATTTTTTATGCTAAATCTTCTGAAGGTAACACACATAACTCACTAAATTCTAAAGAGCCACACATTGCTAAATCTTCTAAAGGTAACACACATAATTTTCTAAGTCTTGAAGAGATACACAATTTCAAATTTTCAATATGCTAAATCTTCCAAAGGTAACACACATAAGTTGCTAAATCCTAAGGAGACACGGATTTCATATTCATAGTGATAAAAGAAGT
Organism: Cupressus sempervirens; assembly: GCA_028749045.1. Taxonomy (NCBI): domain Eukaryota; kingdom Viridiplantae; phylum Streptophyta; class Pinopsida; order Cupressales; family Cupressaceae; genus Cupressus; species Cupressus sempervirens. The sequence goes on from CM053787.1 coordinate 499,136,269, forward strand.
TAGATCTATGGGTATTCTAGAAGCCATCACAAGACACATTACAATTGAAAGCATAGTTTATGGATGAACTATTAGGTTTGGCTACCTATTGGGTTCTCCCTCTCTCTTGGTGATTCATAGTAAGGTAGGCATCTTATTGGGTGAGGTAATCAATTTATATTTTTCTCTCTTTTTGCTTTCATGCTAGTAGGATTAGATCATAATGTTATGTTATATAAATTGTTTCTCTTATCTTTCTTATGTAATCATTTATGCTTTTATGATAGCTTTCCAAATATGATATTAATATGAGAAATATTTCTTAGCAAGGTTTCTTGTGCTAGTTGATTTGGGTTTGTTTTGTACTAACATTTTCTTTTGTGATTGTTTTGGTTTTCTTTTCTTTTTTGCACCCTTTTTTCATGTATAATGAGTTAGAATCCTTAGCCTAGGGGCTTGTGTCCTTTTCTAATTGTTATTTTATATCATTGTGAATCCACATGGATCTCTTCTTTCTTCTCCTTTACCAATACTTTGCATCAAGTCCATACTTTTGCTAAATTGGGGGATTAATGTATCATGTTAAAATGGAAGCACTTCAATGTTAAGAGCATTTATCCCTACAAGTGGTCTATGGTCATGTCAAGCTCCTTGAATAGGTCTTTTCATGGACCTAGTTGTTTCCCCCTATTATTCTTCTTCTTCTTCTTCTTCTTCTCTCTCTCTCTCTCTCTCTCTCTCTCTCTCTCTCTCTCTCTCTCTCTCTCTCTCTCTCTCTTCCTAGTCTATTTCTAACAATTTTTTTGTGAAACTAAGGACTTTAACTTTCTAGGTCAAGGAAAACCTAAAGGGTCAAGGTCAACCTTGATCTTCACCTAGTTCATAAAAACCTTGGCCCTAACCTAGGGCAAGTTTGACCTTGTCCTTGACCCTAGGTCCAATTTTCAAGTTTTGAGAGTTTTGAGATATTGGGCTTCAGAAAGTTTCATTTTCTCACTTTTGGGTCAACTATTTTGGGTTTTAGAATGGTAAAATCTTAAATTTAATTTAATATAGGTCCATTTCTAAAGGTTAAGGTTTTTTGGGATTTAATGCTTCCATGTTAGCCTTCTCTAGAAGTTTGTGCCCTAGATTTCCATATAAGGAAGGCTTCTTCTCTCATTTTGACATCCACTTACTATAATATTGGATTATCCATGATTAAGCATCCATTTTCAAGTGAAAAAGCATTTTATCATTCAATCATTCAAGTTTTCCATTGAAGATCAAGGATTTAAGAATTCAAGCCTTTGAAGGGTGGTTCAATCATTCAAGATTCATCATTCAAAATCCTACATCTAACCATCATGGTGGCATGATCTTTTTTCAAGATCCTTTATTCATCTTCTAGATATATTCATTCTTCTCTCAAGGTAGATTCCAAGCATACAAGGTAGATTCCAAGCATACAATCATGGAGGTTTTGATTTACATTTCCTGATGTTATGTTCAAGCTTTCATATCAACATACTTTTTTATATTCCAAATTCAATTGTGTATCTATTGAATATCATAGCTTCATTGTTAGATTTACTTCTACTACTTGCTAGCATTCTCTTATTAAGCTCCATGTTAGTGTAAATACATATTTACTATTTACGCTTAGTTAAGTTTACTTAAGTCAATGCAATATTTTATTATATTACATTATATTATTATTTATTTGGTGAGACACTTAGGAGTTTGTGTGCTTTCATGATTTGTCATGTTGACAACCTAGAAGTAAGCAACTCTAATTTATCACCTGGTGTCTACAACACTAGAGTTTGCATCATTAACTGAGATGTTATGTAGACAACACCGTTATTCACACTCCTATTTTAGCACATGGTGTCTACAACATTATTTTGTGTGCTACACCTTTGTAGGCCTATCCTCTCATCATCACACTTACTCCTATGCTTAATGGAGATAACCCATGTCTGGTAGACATTTTCCTAGTTGTATGACTTATCATGTTGTTGATTTCTAGGTATTCTAGATGCATCTCAGAGGCCTTTATATATAGGCACTCCTAGTGTACTTTTATATACATTAAATCAAATACATATCAATATTCTGATCATACTCTTTCTAGTCTATAGTTGTCCTTGTGTTTGAGTTCTTTTTTCTTAGGTAAAATTTTCCCTATAAAATTTTTTACATGGTATCAGAGCTTAGAAATTCTCTCTTCACATAGCCATTTGAGACCATCGTTGCTTTAGCACCTTGACCCAGATCTAGAGTACCACAAAAATTGAGAGCATCTAGAGCTAGAATGGAGCTAGCCATTGCATCTTGAACATTGATTTGGTCAAAATCTTCTATAAATTTGGCTACCCTAGACCAAAGTTGATCATGAGGCAAATTTTTTTTGCAAATCAGCACCCGAAGGCCTGATTTGCAACATTGGTATGGTCATTTGCAGATCTAATTAATTATTTTTTGGATCTATAATTTTATTATTCTCTGTGCTTTTTTAGATAGAAATTTCAAAAAAATTCCAACCAGGAAGCCTAGTAGAGAAATTTTTTTTAAAGGCACTAGGCAGTGACACCCTGACCTCATACTTTGTGTGGAATTTTTTTTCTATTACGGGAACATTCCACTTTGGATGGGCTTCATCCATTATTCTAGCACACAGTGGCCTATATAAATTCTAGCATTGGACTCTGCAAATTTTGGCCATCAACCACCTGCCACAACCTACTTATCAATAATTAAATCTAGCCAAGCCAAAGACATGGTAACTACACATTGGCCAACACTTTTGTGGGATAAAAAATTACATTTTTGGTGACTGACATTTTTAACTCCGGCAAAGTTCAAGCCTGCAAAGGCTCCCACTAGCATGTAGAAATTCTATGGTCACTACCACACCTTGTTCCAGTCGTTGGCCCATATAGAAAGGCCCTCCACCACTGGCATTGAAGATTTTGGCAATGTCATGCATTTTCAACACCACTTCAAGTTTATGGCGCTACCATAGTAGCTACATGTGGCCCTTAAAAACAATGCCACATGGAAAAACCCTTGGTCTCAAACCTGACACATGGAAAAAATAACTTTTGCCACATGGATAGGAAGCACAATCTGCAATTGTCTCCATGCATGCTACCATAGAGACTTTTGACATGTTAGCCTCCATGTCATCTGCCATGGTGGACTATATGCATTAGCCAAGTGGTATGAAACATGTCATTTCTATATATTATATGGTACAATCAGCATCCCACGTCACCCATGGTGGCTATTTTTTGCTGACATCAACTAGACACGAGGTTAAATTTGACAGCTAACTAACTACCATTCCTAGTCATTTTTCAACTACTCTGATAGCCATTTGATTGTCAAATTTAAGCTTGCATTTTTCTTCCCAGACCCCTTTCTAGATGCATTTTTTATTTGGCAACCCAACTTTGAGAGGTCATATCTCAGTCATCTAGACTTCAAATTAGGTACGATTTTCTTTTATTTTGTGTAGAACTTCCTAAACTTTTTAGTAGTGGTGTTCTTTTCAAGTTTTGGTGCAAAGATTTTTTAGAAATTGCACTTTTTGGTGACTGTGCCTATTTAATCCTATATTTTGCAACTTCAAATGCTACGTACAGGCTCATTTGGACACATTTTCATGTTTCATTTTTTTGAAAGTGCATAATTTTTTGTTTACTTTCTAGATCTACAACTAGATTCTAGGGTTGTGTGGACAAAACTATCACTTTTAGAACTAGGATCTTTTTTGCATTATATTGCTTTGATTACTTTCCACAATTATTGTACATATGAGCTACAGTGCTTAGATCCAAATTTAGGCCTCAAAAGGCAGTTGTAAATTGTAAAACTAGAAGTCCACTTTGTACATTTTGACAAGTCACCTATTGTACACACACTACATATAAAGTGCTAAAAGCATCTTTTTTTTTTTGGGGGAGGGGGGTGTCTTTTGATTGAGTGAAAATGGGGGTGTGTATTGTGTTCTTATGTTTCTCTTTTATGCCCTTTTACTTTTTTGCATAATGGGTTAACCTAAATGTCCACTTCTAACTTCACGTAATTATTTGACATGGAAAGATATTGCATGGAGTAGATTAATGGAAAAATGTTTAAGTAACCCACTAATGCTACAACACTCATTGATTGGAAAAAAAAGACCAACAGGGTTTAAGAATTATCAGGAATTGTGTACACAAAGATCTCTTCTTCTAAATTTCTAGTTTCAAGGAATCCAAACCTACATGGGACAAACTTGAAACATTGTATGGTAAGGTGGATGAGGAAAAGGGTTTTCAGATTGAGGACAATCTATTTCTATTGGATCCAAAGAAATTTGACACAATTCAAGATTACATCAACAAATCCAATGGGTTTAGGGAACTACCTAGAGATTTTGGAAATCCAATGGATGAAAAGTTGATTCATCACATCCTGAAAAGGCTACCTTCAAAGTATACTTCCTTTGTTTTGAGTTATAGTACTCATAGCTTAACCATGGGAAGTGCTTTCTAGAAGCCTACATTTGATGCTTTTACAAAGATGTTGATTCTTGTATAATCTCACTTGATAGATTTGGGACTTCTCATGTCATCAAGGACCAAAGCATTGGTGGCTAGTGATGAGAACCACTCAAGTCAAGGGGGAAAAAGTTCTAAAAACAACAAGAAAAAGCAATGGAAGAAAAAATCATAATCTGAGACAAAACAAACCTCCTCACAACAAGGTGGTTCTTCTTCCAACAAGAAGGGAAATAGTGAAAAGAAGGACAAACTTTTTTGTGCATATTGCAAAAAGCTGAATCATGATGAGCATCATCGCAAAACTAAAAGAAATGATGAGTTGGAAAACCTACTCAAGAAGAACAAAATTCAAGTGCTAGGTACTTCCAAGGATTCAACTCCAACCTCTTCAAAGGGAAAAGGGTAAGAACTTATGGCAAAAACTAGTTCTTCATTAGAATGGATTCTTGACTTAGGTGCCTCCTATCACATGGGTTTTTCAAAGGGAGACTTTTCTTTATTGAAGTGGTCACAAGGGAGATGATACCAAAATGAAAGTTGAAGGGAAATGACATGTGGAATTAGAAAATGTGGACTTGTGTTTAGTCTGCACAAGATAGATGTTGCAGGACTAAGGATTAGAACTCTTAAGTCTATGGCAATTTGCATTATTAAAGACAAGTCTCTTGATCCAACACTAGAAGTCAAAGCTATTAATAGTGCCACTCACATACTTAACAAGTCTCCTAATAATGCCTTAGATGGTAAGACTCCTTTTGAGGCATGGTGCAGTAGAAAACTAGTTTTGAGTCACTTCAGAGTCTTCGATTGTCTAGCATGGGCAAACCTATCTTCTAAGGGATGCAAGGCACCAACACCTAGGGCTTGTACTTTCATTGGATATGAAGACCATGCTAAGTCATACAGACTTTTGGATCATGTGACTCATGAGATCTTTGTGGAGAAGGATGTACACTTTGAGGAAATTTCACCCATCTTATCCTCTAATCCTCTCCACACTTCATACATTATGGAAATTGATAGTGACACCAACAATAGTGCTTCAATAGATTTAGATACATGCAGTTCTATCGATAGTTGTAGTGAGAGGTCATGCCATTAGTATAGTCCACATGCATAAATTGCCATATTGATAGGTCCAACATAGCAGAGTACACCTTGTCTTCCAACTCTAGTGGTAGTGGATGACTTCATGGTAGACATTTTAGGTTTGTTTGTGGAGTCACACATAGTAGACTTGGGAGACATCATTGGTGATGTACATCTTCTCTTTGATGATGACAATCTTTCTTCAATTGTTGTGAGGGCTCACTCTAACCCTCATGTCCATTCTCTACATGATCAATCTTCATAGGTTGACATGATTGTGGATCCTTATGTACATGAGTTGTAGAAGGTCTCTTTATCAATACAGGAGATAGATGGCCGATTGGGACAGGTTCTAAAAAAATCCTTGCTAGATCTACATTCATTCTTTTTAGTAGTTTTGGAAGGGATGACCATCACCATCAACACAGGGAAACTTGAGTAGGTTTTAGGGCCACCATACATCTTTGGGATTGTACCTTTGCCATCATTTCTTCTAAAGGGGAGAAACATCATTTAGCCCTCTTGGACCAACTTCTACCTTGAAGCAGCTCTCACTGGTTGGTACTCTTCATTATTGGGGGTGGGACTACCTTGTCTCTCTTCCTCTTCTTTCTTATAAGGGGACTTTTTCCCCTTATGAGATCTTGTTCTTCTCATATTTCACCTTTGTATATATTCAATGTATGTCATAATGGGGGGATCTTGATTACTTCATCCATCCATACATCTTGTCTTTTCATCTCTCTTTTTTGGGGAGAGTTTTTCCCATGAGTGTACCTAATATGGCCTAGTAGCTAGAACCCATCTTGCATTTCATTCTAGTTTTTATAAGCTTTGGGGCATTCCCCTAAGTTGCACTTAAGGAGGTGTGTTGGTGTAAATACATATTTACTATTTACACTTACTTAATTTTACTTAGGTTAATGCATTATTTTATTATTTATTTGGTGAGACACTTAGGAGTTTGCTTTCTTTCATCAGTTGTCATGTTGAAAACATAGAAGTAAGAAACTATAATTCAGCACATGCTGTCTACAACACTGGAGTTTGCATCATTAACTGAGTTGTCATGTATAAATCACAATTATTTGCACTCCTATTTTAGCACATGGTATCTACAACATTATTTTGTGTGTTATACCTTTGTAGGCATATCCTCTCATCATCGCACTTACTCCTATGCTTAATGGAGGATAACCTATATATGATGAACATGTTTTGTATGACTTATCATGTTGCTAATTTCTAGGCATTCTAGATGCATCTTAGAGGCTTTTATATATAGGCACTCCTAGTGTACTTTTATATACATTGAATTGAATACATATCAATATTCTGATCATACTCTTTCTAGTCTACAGTTGTGCTTGTGTTTGAGTTCTTTGTTCTTGGGTGAATTTTTCCCTAAGGCAAATTCTTACACTCCATTATTAAGGTTGATTAAAAACTAGGGTTTGACCAAGGAAAACTTGTCATCCAAACAACAAAACCATTTTTCTTCAAGATACAAGTATAGGACATCAAATTAAAGTTTTGATTTGGATGCCCTTTTTGTCAAACTTGTAGGATCCATGAACATAAATTTCATCAGAGAAGTACAGGTAAAGGTCAAATTTTTGTGGATCAGTTGTGCCCCATGGTAAGATTATCCCCCACTATCTGGGTCATGGTTGACCTACCTTCAAAAGGATAATTTTTTTTTGTGTTTTCTTTTTTTTGACATTTCTAATTTGGAACAAGTTGCAGAATCTCCCGAAATTGTACATAAACATAAAAAATTAACATTTTCCAGATTTTCCCTACTCTAAGGTTAGAATTTGTCTTTTATTCATTCTAGATTTCAAGTACTTACTTTTTATAGCAGATTATATGATTTCCTCCTTTCTTCATATTCTCCATTGTTTGATTCAGTTTTGCATTGATCACTTCCTTGCGATTGATCAATTTGGATGATTCCTTTTGGTAATTTGGGTTAAGGATAGGTCCTATATTCCCCTCACATCACATTGATTTTTACCATACATATTTTCCTCTATTCATTTAGGTGAACACATTTTCACCTTATTCAGAAGGGTACAATTGTTTGATCATAAACTATGATCTACGTTGTAAAAGGTCTACCCTATTAAAGTCTTAAAAAGACTATTAAATCTTACCCTATTAAATGATTTCAACATGCTACTAAAAGTGTACCTTGTTAGAGGACTTAAACTTGGAATAAAACAAGAACCCTATTAAGGGATTTACAAAATCCTATTAAGACTACTTGGTTAAGAGATTTTCATTGATTCCCTTGTTAGAATGTTTCATCCTTGATCTTTCAATTAGCACCTCACTACTAGATATTAGATCTCCTCTTTCATAATCTATACTTGATCCTCTTAATCAAATATATCTCTTCTATCCTTTAACTACTCTTGTCTATTCTCTCTAACTAATTTTGCAATTCATTCCTCTCTGACAATCTCCTCTGTCACCATGATTTCTCTCTCTCTCTCTCTCTCTCTCTCTCTCTCTCTCTCTCTCTCTCTCTCTCTCTCTCTTTGCACTTAGCATTCACCCTTCTCTTCTCATCTGTACATAAAAACTCTTTTGGGTTTTCCATCCTTAAGAAGAATTAGATGAGCTAGGGTTAGGTAGGAATCAATGATTGTGATTCATCCATTTTTCCACTTAGAAAATCCCTTTATTTGATTGGTTGCATGTATTGCATAGGGATTCTCAATATACCTTTGTATATATCTTCTATAATCATAAAACAATCCTTGTTTGTGTCATTACAAACAACTGTGCTAAAAACTATTTACTCAGCATTCACTATATCCATAATGTTGTAACTCGACTTTTGAATGACTTGGCATCCACTATTTTAATTGACATCTAAATCACTTAGCATATATGTCTTTCTCAACACTTGATTGAATCGACACATACCATTTTCTTGACACATATTGGTGCTTGGTACTAACTACATATATTGCTTGGCATTCACTACTTGCTTGGCATGTATACTGAGTTTTGTTAAGTAATGAGTTAAGTGTTTTTTCACTACCTTGTCAAAACCAAAATGAGATCAACAATCCCCACCTTTGACATGAGTAGATAAAACACTTTTTCGTGCATATACAACCTAACTTATGTACATAACTCAGATAATCTGTATACATCACTTGGCTCTCATACAAATTTTCAAAATTTCAAAATTTTGCACAAATGATGACTTAACTATCATACCTCTCCATTATTTTATAACTCCTCCTGAGTTGAGTGTTTCTTGTTGTTTCTTAATTTTTTATAACTCCTATTGAGTAAATGTGTAGTACTATTGTTGTCCCATGTTTATGTCTCAAAATTGTGTTCTTCATGTGTAGTTCCTTTACTATCCCCTTTTATTCACTATAACTCCTTATAACTACTATCCTCCTTTTTTCACACTTATGTCGTTTGGGTAGTACATGTATAGTGTGTTTGTCTAAAAACATTTTTTAGACCTTCATGATTATTTTCAATGCTACATCCTAGTTGTTGCATGCTACCTCTAGAGATTGGTATTGAATATCTAGTTGGGTAGAAAGGTAAACTAGGCCATCATGTGTAGAAAGTTGATTATATTTCTTCATCAATGTTTTAGTGAAGTCTAGTTTGTTATGCAATACTTCCATGTATGGGGTAAACTTAGAGTGGATACTAATCAAGGTAGCCCTTATGTTTGGATCATGTGCTTGTAACATTGCTAGCTTACCTTGAGTAGATAGCAATCTCTGAAAATGAGTTTCACTTTGACCAAGATAAAGTTTCAATGTTGTACTTGTGGACTATAGATATCCTTGAAGCTGGTCAATATCACTATTTACTTGTTGTGTGAATAAATTCACATCACAAAGCTTTGTGTATAGAGAAAAGATATTCTCCAACTCTTTTTTCACGTCCTCCCTTTTGGTTGTTAAATCAACCTATCATAGTGTAATAGTACTAGAAATCTTTTCAAGAACTTTAGAGTGAAACTTCCTTTCTATCTATTAGAGAAGTTTAACATTGTAATCTAGGTCTTCATCCTCAATATTATAAACTTTATTGACTAGTTACTCAATGATTGGTTTTTCTTCACTCAACTCTGGTAGATTAAATGCATCAAGAAATATATCCTTGATGTCATGAAGTACTTTCTTCTGCTTATGCTCCTATCTAAGAAACTCTTGTCATTTCTTCCTTTCAAGAACTTCCTATAGAATTCTCACTTGTTCTATGATGATTGATGTAAGATTAAACTTTGGTAGTTCAATCACCTCATCTAAGTTTGCATCTCCATTAGATGTACCTTTAACATACTTAGATGTGATAGGATTAGGCCTTGATAGTTGTAACGGTGTAGCATATGTACTTGTTTGTTGAAGAGTTTAACTAGTAGGAGGTGATACAAAAGATGGTACGGTAACCAAGGTCTGCATAGCAATCTATTCCTCTACCGTAGTAGTCAAAACTAACTCTTTGGTCATATCTTTCTCCTTTTTTATGTTGTCATCTTCAGCTTGCACTTGTGAGATAGGTGCAAGTTTGGCTTCTTGACCTATGTGGACTTCTAGTCCATCCTTCTCAATAGCTAATATTGCTTGAATTAAAGGATTTGGCACTAATGTTCTAATATTTGGTGTCATTGTATCCTTTTCTTAATGTACCACAATGAGAATTGCAATTTGTGCTTCTGTAGATTGAGGAGGCATTTTGGATGATTCTTGTGATTTCTCCCCTGCAAATGCCAATTCTTCCTTCTCAGTCTCATCTATTCTCACCAATATAGGATGACTGCACAATTTTTCACAATGTTGGAGTCAATCAAAATTTTCTTCATGTCTTCCTCTATCAAGGGATTGATGTTCTTAGTGGATTTTTCAAGAACATCATTAATTTGTATTGATTCCTAGTGACTCACTTGGTCTACATGTAGAGGGCTAGCACTTGGCACTTATACCTCTGGTACATTTTGATCATCTTGTTTCTCGTCATCAACTATGGCCTCTGTTATTTTTTTTTTTAGTACCTCCCACATGACCATCCTTGACTTGGACTTCTTTTCCTTGTTCATCTTTCTTATATCCAACTTCCTCAAGAATTTGGTCACTTGGCTTTTCTGTCATCAACCCATGGATAACTTCCCACATCTAGGTGCTTTGTTTGACAACCTCTTAAATGTTATTTTGAAAAATATTAAAGATTCTATATTTGAGGGAAAATATCCCCTTGAATTTATTTATGGTTCTTGTCAACATTATCTTATCCAAAGTAGGCATTACTCTAGCAAGTTTAGTCTCCCTAATTGATCTTTCTATTGTAAGACTATATTGTCATTTCTGCTCAATTTTCTCATAAAGACTCTTTGGTAGTGAAATGGTAATCTCTATAGGTGTGGTCTTAAATGTAGCCATCATCTTATATATAGCTTCTTCCACCTAATTCTGATCAATCTTTCCTAGCTTATCAAATAAAACATGTGCAAAACCAGACAAATCTACATTATTCTTAACATTTTCACACAAGTTGTCTATATTTGATGAGTGATTATGACTTACCAACTAAAATTTACTGATGTCATCTAAGTATTCCCTCTCCTTATCTGACTCAGCTAGAGGAGTGTATTTTCTCTGTGCATATGTCTTCTTTGTAGGCTAGGTTGCCTCTGTTGAGGCAATAGATCTCTTTCATTTTGGTTTATTTGCCTCTTTTAATTGCTTGGTGGATGCCCTTGTGGTTGGCCTAGTAGCAGGTACTACTACCTTCTATTTTAAAAGTTTCACAAGCTTCTTATTGGTTTTCTCCACTTTGATCTCCTTTTTTGTCCTCTTCTTTTCAGCTAGCTTAGATTCTTCCTTAGCTTCTTCTCCCTCAAGACCTTCAACATTCTCTTCTTGATCTTCTCCTTGGCCTTGAGTGAACACCATTGGAGATTCAGCTTGATGTTCTTCCTCATAATTTTCATCATCTTCTTCTTCCTCCTCTCCCCCTTCACCAAATCTCTCCTATAGCTTCTTCACAAGCTTATATTTCTTCCTTATCACACTAGTTGTCTTCAAATCAATTGTGATTCTTGATTTGGCCTCCTCATGGTTCCCAAATGAGGTGGAACTCTTGTCAAATTCTTCTACTAGTAAAGCTATAATATTTGTAGATGCCTCATCCACATTGATTTCATGAGGAAATGGCTTGAGCCATCTAAACCTAGGTATTGCAGCCTTTACATATGTATAATCAGAATCAACTAAGAAGAAAACGTCTTTATAATGTTTCTCCACTACTGACATCGGAATCCTTAGTCTTTTCTTCATATAATTCTTGAAATCTTCAAAGTACCTTGTCATTACTATTTCAAAACTCTTTCCAAGCTACTCTATCAACACTAAAATCTACACTAACACTAGCATGTTGTTCAACCACACTATTTGACCAAATATTGGAAAAGTATTCTACACATAGAAGAATATGTAGATAGGAAGTGAACCAAATTTACATTGTGCACTCTTTGTCTTCCTTATGGCTTCCAAGTTTTCTAATAACTGGAAAAGTTGTAACTCTGTAAGGTCATAAATGTGGTCTTTCTTCACTATCTTGTAACATTTTCACATAAGTTGTCTATATTTGATGAGCCATTATGACTTACCAACTAAAATTGAATTATGTCATCTAAGTCTTCCCTCTCCTTATTTGGCTGAGCTAAAGGAGTGTATTTTCTCCATGCATATGTCTTATTTGTAGGCTAGGTTGCCTCTGTTGAGGCAACATATCTCTTTGATTTTGGTTTATCTACCTCTTTTACTTGCTTGGTGGATGCCCTTGTGCTTGACCTAGTAGCAGGTACTACTAGCTTCTATTGTTAAAGTTTCACAAGCTTCTTCTTGGTTTTCTCCACTTTGAGCTCCTTTTCTTTCCTCTTCCTTTTAGCTAGCTTAGGTGTTTCCTTAGCTTCTTCTCCCTCAACACCTTTAACATTCTCTTCTTGATCTTCTCCTTGGCCTTGAGTGAACACCATTGGAGATTCAGCTTGATGTTCTTCCTCATAATTTCCATCTTCTTCTTCGTCTTCTTCCTCTCCCCCTTCACTAAATCTCTCCTATAGCTTCTTCACAAGCTTGTATTTCTTCCTTATCACACTAGTTGTCTTCAAATCAATTGTGATTCTTGATTTGGCCTCCTCATAGTTCCCAAATGAGGTGGAACTCTTGTCAACTTCTTCTACCACTAAAGCTATAATATTTTTAGATGCCTCATCCACATTGATTTCATAAAGGAAATGGCTTGAGCCATCTAACCCTAGGTATTGCAGCCTTTACATATGTATAATCAGCATCAACTAAGAAGAAAACATCTTTATAATGTTTCTCCACTAGTGACATTGGAATCCTTAGTATTTGCTTCATAGAATTCTTGAAATCTTCAAAGTACCTTATCATTACTATTTCAAAACTCTCTCCAAGCTGCTCTATCAACTCTAAAATTTGAACTATCACTGGCATGTTGGTCTTCCACACTATTTGACCAAATATTGGAAAAGTATTCTACACATAGAAGAATATGTAGATAGGAAGTGAAACAAATTTACATTGTGCACTCTTTGTCTTCCTTATGGCTTCCAAGATATTTAATAACTAGTGAAGTTGTAACTCTACAATGTCATAAATGTGGTCTTTCTTCACTATCTTGTAACCCAAATCCATAGCCATGCAAGATAGACTATTCAATTTTCTCAATTGAAAGAACTTGTGAGAAATTACTCTCACTACAAAGTCAATTAGGGAATCAGAAATTGTATCTATGGACATCCCTCTCTTATTCCATACTACCCCTGTATTTCTCTCAATTACCTCCTTTGCATCACTTTACATAGTTTTAGGTCTATCTAGGATTGGCTACCCTATCACTTGGTTGATGATACTTTTAATCTTGATAGGTTCATTCTTGAACCAAATGAAATTGTTGTGAATATAGCTTAGAAAAATGCATATCCAATCATTCTTTAAGACTTCGGGAAAATCTAGGGCATGATTTAACCCTTTCCATTCAATAATCTTGTACTCTTTCCTCAAAACTCAATTACCACATAATTTACTATATGCATCTCTTATTTTCATGTTTCCAACATCTCCTATTTTTTAGTATAGTAGCATTTGACATCTTGTATCATTAAAACTTGTAGTGGTATCATCAATTGCACACCAGACAAATATCCCTTGTATGCTATCTTAGGAATATCTTAGAAAGGTGGTTGTCTAATTTCATTATTGATTAATTGCAAATTAAAAAATTATTTTCCTTCCTTCCTAACATTTATAGAAGAGCTAGATACCATTTTATGTATCTAGGGTTCACAAAAATTCAAATAGAAAAACTCGACACTCAATAAATAGCTTATGAATCTAATGAATGATGAAAAGAAATAGTTGAATCTAGTTCTCAAACACTCAAATCTTTGTCCTTAGTTTTCCTTATGCTCTTTGTGTAGTCTTCAATCTCTAATGAATGAAAATGAGTCAAAAATTGACTATACAACCCTTGATATTAGGCAATAAATACTTAATGCTTATACAATTGTAAGCTTGGCTATCATAGGATTTCCACTCACTTAGCCTATACATGATTTCCACTATGCTCAGCAACCATAGTGAGCTCAAACACTACTAAAATAATTCCATCACTCCAAAACAACATGAAAACTAATAGAACCATAGATTTCTTCTAGGTTTTAACCAATATGTTGCATCTTATTCATGCATATCTTATCTTTTTAGAACTCAAATTCTTGGAGTTGATGTATGAAATAACTTTGAAAGGTCAGTCCCACACATACCTTTTGATTTCTTAGTTGGAAGTGATGTGATCACCTAATTTATTAGATGAAGTGACCTCATTTTAACTTGATGTGTTGCAAACTTCCTTCATCCATGTTTTTTTCATCTGCACTTTGACCTTCTCAACATTAACCTTTTTTTTGCCTTTATTATTTCCATTACTTAGTGTTGGTGATCTAGATGCATAGTTTCTAGTGATATGACCAGTCTTCAAACAACTAAAGCATGCAGTCTCACTCAACCATATATTGTAGTTGTCTCTAAAATGGGTTCTAATACAATTCTTAGGAACATGTCCACTCTTAACAATAGTGACAATTGTACCTTTTTTTGTAATCCCAGTGGTAGGATATTTCATTGTGTTGTACCTTTTTCTACTTCTTTGATGTCCACTTGGAATTAGATATGTATTCATATGCTTTATATCCATACTTCTGACAATTGTGGTAATATCCTTCAAATCTTTGCATGCTTAAGGTCTTGGGATTGCATTCGTCTACCTAATGGCCTTGCTTGTTGCACTTATGACAGTAACCCTTGAATTTATGCTTAGGGTTCTAATTTGCATTGTCTCTCCTGCAAACATTTATTGTATGACCTAACTTTCCATAATTATGACAAGTGGGTTTGTAGTTCTTACCTTTTTTGTTTCTTTGTTCACCACTTTTAGATGATTCTCCTTCCTCATTATAGGTGTATCCTAAACCACCAGTATCATTGTTAGATCTAGGAGATCTCATTAGTCTCTCAAACTATTTGATGGCTTTGCTGGGTTTGTTGAAACTTTTAGAAAATTCATTTTCTCTTCTTTTCTTAGTTCAGTCCTCAGTTCTTCATTTTGTAATTTTAGGGTTGTGATCTCGATGTCATTTCCATTTAGTTCATGAATTGAAATCATTAATTAATTCATTGTATCATGTTGCATGTTAGCAATCCTTTCTACCTTTGATTTCTTCTCTTCCAATCTATTGGTTGACATTATCTTTTCATCTTCAATAACAAACCTATCTTCCTCAGCTTTCTTTTTCTACTTGGTCACCTCACATAGCAATACTGATTGGACTTCTTGTTCTATCTTTAGATTTTTGACCTCCTTAGTTTACAGAACCATTATTTTCCATTATATCTGCAACTACTGCATCAAACTCACTTGAGTTTCCATTCTCAAACAATTCAATAGTTTCTTCCTCTTAATAATGAGTGTCATTTTTTCTCAATAGCTATCTCTTTCCTTCTTTTTAATGAATTTTGCAATTCATCTCATACCTCCATGATTTGGTGTAGTGCAAGCTAGATTTTGATCTTTTGGTTCTTAATAGTCTTTCCCAACTTGTAGATTTCAATCTTTAAGATCTTTCCTTAAAGTTGCAAAGCTTTCCTTTCTAGAGAATAAGGCTCTAATACCAATTGTTGGAATTAAGTAATGGGAAGGTAAACTCTAAGAGGGGGGGTGAATCAATACTTCAAAACTTTAACCATAAAACATTCACCATACATCCATCTTAAAATTTATCATGTAAAATAAATAGCTAGATATACATATTCATCCATAGCATGAAACAAATAACACATAACATAATAAGTTTTTACCTAGAAATCCTCCAATGAGAAAGTAAAACTAGAGTTAGACTGACATGCACAAATCTTCACTATTGTAGATGTAAAGTGTATCCAATGAAGGTTACAATTATTGAATCATAAACTATGATGTACCCTATGAAAGGTCTCCCCTATTAAAGGCTTACAAAGACTATTAAATATTACTCTGTTAAAGGATTTCAACACCCTACTTAAAATGTGCCTTGTTAGAGGACTTAAACATGTAATAAAACAAGCACCCTTTTAAAGGATTTACAAAAACCTATTAAGAATACTTGGTTAAGAGATTTTCACTGATTCACATGTTAAAAATTTTTAACCATGATCCTTTGGTTACCACCTCTCTACTAGATATTAGAAATCCTCTTTCATGATGTGTACTTGATCCTCTTGGTTAAATGCATATCTTCTATCCTTTAACTACTCTTCTCTATTCTCTCTAACTAATTCTACAATTCATTCCTCTCTCACAATATCCTTAGTCACCATCAATGCTCTCTCTCTCTCTCTCTCTCTCTACACTTAGAATTTTACCTTCTATTCTTATCTACACATACAAACTCTTTTGGGTTTTCCCTCCTTAAGAAGACTTAGGTGAGCTAGTGTTAGGTAGGAATCAATGAGTGTGATTCATCCATTTTTTCACTTAGATCATCCCTTTATCTTATTGGTTGCATGTACTACATTAGGATTCTCAATATACGTTTGTATATATCTTCTAGAATCATTAAAAAATTCTTAAGTCAGCCCAAAAATGGTTTACATAGGAGTTTGTACCATTACAAAAAACTATGCAAAAAACTATTTACTCAATGCTTGAAAGCTCTAATCCTCGACATTCACTATATCCTTAATGTTGTAACTCAGCTTCTGAATGACTTGGAATACACTCTTTTACTCATCATCTGAATCAATCAACATATATGTCTTTCTTGGCACTTGAGTGACTCAATACATGCCATCTTCATAGCACATACTGGTGCTTGACACTAACTACCTATATTTCTTTACATACACTACTTACTTAGCACATACTAAGTTCTATTACGTAATGACTTAAGTTTTTTGTTATTGTCTTCTCAAAACAAAAATGAGATCAACATTACGGACTTCAAATCCATGAGGATGAACTAGGTGAGATCACCTCCTTAACATGGTTATCAAAGTGAATGTGATGGGGACAAATAATAATAGCCCAACCCATTAAGAGTTAGCAAGTAAATCTAATATCAACATCATGTTCTTGCTTCTGAGTAAATAGTTCTTCAAGTGCATTTTGTTTTAAAACATTAATTTTGTTGAACAATTGTAAACTCTTAGAAAATGCGTTCTTGTTTTCTATTACCATTTATAGGCTTCCCTTGAACAAAATCAAAATGAAGAGGCATAAATAGCACAAATGTTTCTTTCAAAACCATATGTGCATATATAAACATTAAGTACAATATGTCCAATATTTTTGTAGATACACACATTAATTACACCAAATGTTTCTTTCAAATCCATATATATAGACATAAACATTAATTACAATATGTCCAATATTTTTTTAGATATACACATTAATTACACCAAATATTTCTCTTATGTGCAAATATAATCATTAAGTACAACATGTTCAATATATATACACATTAATTACACCAAATGTATCTTTCAAAACCATATGTTTAGATATAAACATTAAATACAACATGTCCAATATTTTTGCAAATATGCACATTAATTACACCAATTTTTTTCCAAACCATATGTGCAGATATAAACATTAAGTACAACATGTCCAATATTTTTGTAGATATAGACATTCATTACACTAGATGCTTCTATCAAAACCATATGTGTAGATATAAACATTAAGTACAACATGTCTAATATTTTTGTAGATATACACATTAATTTTCACCAAATGTTTCTTTCACAACCATATGTGCAGATATAAAAATTAACTACAACCAACTCAATAACGGTACACAAATAAGTTTTTCCCATGAAGAAGGATTATGTTAGATAATAAAAAAGGAGTTTGATCAAAATAGGGAGACAACCGCTAGATTTTTGTCTAACTTTCAAAGAGTAGGTGATGAAAAATGTTATTGTCCTTGAAAGTGTTGTAATGGCTTAAAGACAAGAAGAATCAAAATCAAAACAACTAAGAGACATTGTAGGGAGAATGGTCACACTGAAGGGGGGTTTGATTATCATCAATTGGTAAGTTGTTTGTTATATTTTTTTTATAATTAATATACATATGAACCACAAAACAAGGGTTTTATTATCATCATTTTTATATAGGTTGATCTCCTCAGGGTAGTGTAATACCCCTAAATTGGCACATTGGTATGTTAAACCAATTTCAGTCTATTGATCTTACCTAAAGTCCTATTGTAATAGACAATTTTGATTCCTTTAATCACTACTTGACCTAAGTGTCAAATGTAGAAAATCCCTAATCTGCATTAATCACATACTTTATTTAGTTCCTAGATATTGACTTGAATTGCCTAAACTAAAATTAATAATCAACTTAATTTAATTACAAGTTTTAATACTTTGGTTAAATTAAAGTAATTCTTTTTAGATAATGTACATGGGAATTAAATATATTTGATTTAATAAATATCCTCAATCTAATTATTGAATTTAATTATTCAATTAATTAGATTATTCAATTATGAGTTCATACTTAACCTTTTTAAATCAAATATCTCTTACTATTCTCTCTCTTTAGTTCAAAATTAGAAATTTTGAGTGGACTAGAATTAGAAAATGAATTAAGCTAGTTAACTCCTTATCACACTCAAAAATGATCAGTTAACTCTCTTTTCACAAGGGAATTTCCTATTCTAACTAAATCTCTTCTTCAATCTTGATTGTTCATTCAGTTTAGTCTCAACCGTTGGTCAAATTCTAGGATTCTATTTAAGAAACCCTCAATCTCTCATTTTTGATAGAGACATGAATAGTATCAAACTAATGTCAAATTGGTTACTCATTTTCTTGCATTCAAGGTTGCTCTCATTTTCATATATTATCTCATATTGTTTAAAATAGATACATCTAGTTTAATTTGTTTTACTTCATTCTTAGATTAATATGCTCACATACTTTAATCTTACATTTGATATAGCTTAAAATCCTTCTTACTAGTGGTCTGGTTGTTGACCTCTCAACTCTAAGAGTGGATAGGAAAATCCAATTAGTTAGAAGGCAACAAATTGGTTTGTTGGATCTTTTTAGATGAATGATCACATGTTCATTCTAGAATGTTTCTAACATATAAGGATCATATTGAAGTGTGTAGTTAATTTCAAGGCCCACAATTAGCACATATATTTCAAGTGCCCACTGTGGGCCCCAAAAAAATATTTTTTTGGCCTTCATTTTTTATAAAATTTTGATTTTTTGATTTTTATAACATTTTTTCCATACAATTCAGCAGTTTCTCTCGTGATAAGGTCAATTCTAATGTGAGGAAATAGAAATCTCACCTATAGTTCTACATTTCCTCACATGAAAAATTGCATCATTGTATGCAAGAAAGCCATTTCTTGAATTGTTCACAACATTTTCTTGTGTGGGTTTGTGTAAAACTTCGTTGGAAACTCCACACCAGTAAAAAGAAATTGCAAATTTTGAGGTTTTATTTTGCATGATGCTACTTAATTTGATACTTGTTTATGAAGCATTTGGTTTTTTGATTTTTGATTTTTGATAGCCTAACAATGGTGTGTAGATCATGTGTCAAGACAAGTTATCATGAACTCACAAACAATACTAATGATTTAATTGCAAGACACTTGGTCAAAGATTTGTGTGTAAAAGAATGAACTCAAACCTATTTGATGGGCTCCTCAATTAGCCATCTTTATCACCACTTTTTACCTTCTTTCTAATACATTTTATTGCACATAGAAATAAATTTATGATTTTGAGCATAAGAACTTATGGTTTCTATGTATATGATTATATATGTGTGTCAACATAAGATGGAATGTGGATATCTTTAAAGACATAATATATGCCTAATTTCATGGACAAGAATGGTGAATATAATATTTATACATGTTAATGGATGCTTTCTCTCTTGAAGCTATGTTTTTGATAGTTACCTCCTGTAGTTGTAGGTTTGCAAGAGTGATAATTAAGACTAACAATTTTTCCTAATATTGATAATGTAGAAATATGTATATGCATATGATTGGATGTGTGTGCATTAATTATTTTCTAGGAGTTGAACATGGATATTCAAGGACTGGCATATTAGCACAAGAGTTTTCAAAGTCCACTATGATTGTAAAATCTTTGCAAGCAAGTTAATGCCTTATGTTGCATGCAATGCACAGATTTAGTGTGTGCTATATTTTGGGATTGTTCATGGTCAATATTTTTTTCTTTTATGAAACTTTATGAGTTGTAACCAATCCTCATTATGAAGTGATCATAAGTTTAGGAGTTAGTGGTAGTTTCCTTTTAATTATCGACTATTGTGACTCTTTGAGAGTTAGTCTAACAAACTGGTTCTAATAAAAAACTCTTGCATACTATTTTTAATCAAGTGTAATTGTTTTTATATTTTTTTTATAGATGAATAGAATGATCAACTCAATTTTGCAACTTTTATCTTGATTGTATTTTCCATTCACTCATTCAGGGGGTCCCACTTGATGAGTGAATTGCTTTGTTAGTATAGAGTTTGTTCCCTATTCATTTTAGATGTTTTAGAACTTTGTTGTTCCTATAGCCATTGATACCAGAATCAGTAGCCTGTTCCTATAACACAGTCAGTTGGAGTAGTTTCTACCTATAATTTCCTACTTTTATTAGAATACAATTCCTTATCAGTTTTAGTTTAGTTTTCTTGAAGCATAAGCATTTAAATTCCTTAAATAGGCTTAGAAAAAGGAAGTTTGAAGCATATAATTTGTAGATTTCATTCCAAGTTTACCTCCATGGTTGATAATTTAAATGAGACAAAATATTGCATTAGGAATCATTTAGGGTGCCAATCTTGAATTAAGCAATCCATTGCTTTGGGTTTCTGATACCATTGTTTGGCCAAGCATTTTTGGTGTCGTTGCTAGGGATAATGTTAATTCAAACTAATCTTGGTAGTTGCAGTTTTAGATTTAATTTAGTACTTCAATAAACACATTTATTCATAGAAGAAGAGATCAACTTGGCAGATTTCTTCCCCATAACTATCAATAAGAACCATCTGATTTGTTTAATCCTCAACTTGAAGAACCACAAAGTGAGAACAAAGAAGAAGAATCCCTTGAAACCCCATTTTTTGATGCTTGGAAAGACATATCTTCTTCATCATCTGAAGAATCATTACATTTGAATGACCTATTTGTTGAACTTGAATATTAAGATAATCCACTTGCTCTTGTTGTATGTTAGCCACCGCCACAAGGTCCTCCTCCCAGAATGGCTGCTCAAGCTACCTTTCCTTTTCCTATACCTCAATAGCAAGGCAACCAGAATCTAAAAAATATACCTTCTACTGCACTCCCAAAATTTTATGTCCTCCTAATAATAGACCCTGAGACCTTTCTCTTTGAATTTGATATTCTTTGTTAGAGTTATGATTATACCATTGATTCCCACAAGCTGAAGTTATTTCTATCGACTCTAAAAGAAACTACTTTGAGATGGTTCATGGGGTTAGGTGCTAATTCTATAGCAGGTTGGGATGCCATGCATGCAATGTTTCTTACAAAGTCCAAGGAGTAGTGTAGAGGTCAAGATTTGAAAGGTGATGACATTTTTAAAATGTCTTGGAAGGAGGATGAAACACTAGAGGATTATGTATCTAGATTTATGTTTAACCTGTAGCATGATCCTCAACACTAGCTAAATGAGGCATCTCAAAAGCACCTTTTCTTAAAAGGTGTGAATGATAGAAGTATTGAGGCTTTAGACATGATGGCAGTAGGTGATATCACACAAAAAGCATGGGTTGACATAAGGAATATATGTGAAAATTACTCAAGGGCCACTTTGAAGAAGGGTAGGGGACTTAGAAACCTACCACATAAGTCCAACAGTGGTTCTGGAGTATCTAAAATGAAGCTATCTAATTTACTATCTAATTTTAAGTAGGACATCATTAATGATGTCACTACTTTACTGGATAGTATGCAAGTAAGGAGGAAAAAGGAAGAATCAAATAATTGTGCTTGTTGAGTATTGTTCTCATTGTAGATAGAAGAAAAGAAACTATAAATGTAAGATGGTTGCATCTATGGACATAAACTCAATGTCCACTAAGTTCAAAGCTATAGATAAGGAGAATGGAGACATTTTATATGTTTCTCAAAGGTGTCCATGGGCCCAAAGACAAGGTATGCCTTCAGACCAACAACCATACTATAACTAGGCCTATCAGCAACAACCACCATCTAACCCATATCAATAGATATATAACTCTTACCAATAGCTACAATAGAATAACCAATGGCCACCTTAGGGTAATTGGCAACCACAACCTCTGTGGGGACCTAATCAACCTAATCAGCAACCAGCACTAATGCCTCCACCTTAGCAACAAGCTATTATGCCACCACCTCCTATAGAAAATAGCACACGTCAGAAGCCAACTCAGCTTCCAGCTTAACCCACTCCAAATCCTAATAGTAAGAAGCAAGTCTATTCCTTGCATATAAATGATATTCATCTTAGATCAGGAACTACACTACCTACACCCAAAGAGCCAATAATTACCAAAGTCATTGATATTGAGGATATACTCATGAGCTATCCTATTAATGTTCCACCTATTATTAAACTATACCAATGCCTAAGACACCTCCTTATCTACAGAGATTGTCTTAGGATGTGCCTCCAAAAGAAAATAGATTGTTGTCACTGATTTTATTGATCAACTCAAACAAATGATGATGCAAATTCCTTTGTTGGATGCATTGAAAGAAATTCTAGTCTATACCAAAGCAATTAAAGAAGCATGTATCAAGTAGCCTAGAAGGAAAAAGAAAGACCCTAATACTATCCATGTCTTAGGCCAACTCTTTGATCTCATGTTAAATAAAGTTGTCATGCCTAAGTATTAAGACCCAGGAAATCCATTTGTAACCATCTTCATCAATGGTATCCAAATTTAGAATGTTTTAACTAACTTAGGAGCATCAATTAATGTTATTACAAGAGAAGTTTTGTTGAAGCTTAGTATCATTAGTTTATGGGACACACTGAAAATATTGCGGTTAGTAGATATTCCATAGTCAAGCATGATGGTATGGTTGAAGATATTGTTGTTACTTTGGATTCTTTAGAGTACCCTTCAAATTTTATAATCTTGTCACTCAAAGCCATTCTTGGAGGTTTCCATTACTCTTAGGAAGGCCTTGGTTAGCCACGGTCAATGCTTCAATTGCATGTTGTTCAAGGAAGATGATCGTATCAGATGGAATAAACACCAAAAGGTTAACTCTGTATTCTCCAGCAAAACCCCAAAGTGAACTTGATGGAGCTATCTAGTGTGACTTGGGAGATGTTTCTTTTGAAGTAAGCTCTATGCAAAAACTCATGGTCATTGAAAGAAATTCGTTCATGATATCCCAAGAAGAAGATGGCATTCTTGTAGCAATCCTTACCAACCAATATGATTCTGAGAGGTCATCTTGTGATGATCCAAATTGTTCTTTTCAAACAATATTGCCCAAGTAAACCACATCTTAGTCTCCTACAACACCTAATTACCTCACACTTTTCTACTTCATGAGATAAAGTCTCCATCCATAGAAGAAGTGTTGATGTTAGAAAAAGTAAGGAGAGTTGAAATTACTTCAGGAAGGGAACTGAATGTTAATAAAAACTTCACTGAGTCTTAGATGTCTAGTATTCTCAAGCTTTTACAAGATAGCTAGCGAGCCTTTGCATGGGATTATACTAACATGATAGGCTTAGATCCTAAACTTTGTACTCATAAAACATATATAAGCCTAGAATACAAGCCAGTAAGGCAATCCCAAAGGAGAATAAACCCTACTTTGAGGGACATAGTCAAGACCAAGTTGCCAAAGCTTCTTAGTTTAGGATTTATTTATCCTATCTCTAATATGCAATGGGTTTCTCCTCTTGTCATTGTTGCAAATAAAGGAGGAAAGTAGAAATTCTATGTTGACTATAGAGAACTTAACAAAGCTACAAAGAATGATCATTTTGAACTATCTTTCATGACCAAGTGCTTGATAATCTAGCGGGAAAAAAATACTTTTCATTTATAGATGATTTTAGTGGATATAATTAGATACAAATATCACCAGAAGATCAAGACCAAACAATATTTACATGTTCTTGGGGAGCCTTTCATATTTAGTCTTTCCATTTGGATTATGTAACACCCCTTCTACTTTTCAGAGAGCAGTGCTAGGTATTTTCTCTGACATTGTTGTTGATTGTGTTGAAATCTATATGAATGACTTTACAACTCATGGATCAATATTTGAAGAAGCACAAGCTAACTTGGAAAAGGTTCTTAAGAGATGAAATGTGCTACATGATGATGGAAGGAGTAGTCTTGGGACATTATCTTTCATCTTTGGGCATTCAGGTTGATCCTGCAAATAATAGAGTTATAAACACACTTCCACACCAGCTAAGTAGAAGGATGTAAAAAGTTTCCTTACCCATGTTGGTTACTACAAAAGTTTCATAAAATATTTTAGCCAACTTGCAGCACCATTGTATAACTTTTTGAAGAAATAAGTTGAATTTTCACGGACAAAAGAATGTGAAGCATCATTTCAGTAGTTAGAGGATGCTCTAACAACAACACACATTCTTAGAGGACTTGATCAAAAGCTTTCATTCCATATCCACATGGATGCATCTAATTATTCTATTGGATTAGTTCTAGGAAATAAGGAAGGTATTACTAAATATGTAATTTACTATATTACTAAAAATTTGTGAGTAGAATTGAATTATATTGTACTGAAAAAGAATTGTTAGCAATTGTTTATGCACTAAAAAAATTTAGGCACCACATTACAAGCTATGAAGTATTTGTATATACTAACCACTCATCTATCAAATACTTAATGAATAAACCTGCCATTAGTGGTAGACTAGCACACTATTTGCTCCTCATGTAGAAGTTTGATATAAAGATCATAGACAAACCACGCAAGGCTAATGTAGTGGTTGATTTCTTGTCATGACTGCAAGTGCCAAATGATCCTATAGCAATTGATGATAGTTTTTATGATGAGCACTTGTTCTCTATTGATTCTTTTAACCCATGGTATCCATACTTGGCAAACTACCTTGCTATAGGGAGAACACCACCTCACTTTTCTCTTAAACAACATCATCTATTAGTTGAGAAGAGTTTTAACTTCTCTTGGATCTCAAGCTTTATCTTTTATATAGGACCAAACCAAGTTACAAGGAGATGTATTTGAGAAGATTAAAATTATGACATCCTTTGGCCATGCCATGATGAGCCATGTGGAGGACACTTTTTTGCAAAGAGGACAAGCTATAAAATTTTGACAATTGGGTACTACTGGCCCACTTTGCATAAGGATGCAACAAAACATACTCAGCACTGTGATAGGTGCCAATGCATGGGACATCCCAAAAAGACTGATGAAATGCCTCTGTATCTATAGGTCATTGTCACACCCTTTGACAAGTGGGGTATTGACTTCATTGCACCTATTGAGACATCTTCTCATGGAAATTCTAACATCATAGTATGTACCGACTATGCAACAAAATGGATTGAAGCCAAAGCTATGAGACATGCCAAAGATCACAAGGTTGTTGAGTTCCTTTATGAATGCATATTCACCAAATTTGGAGTACCAAGGGAGATTGTCACAAATCAAGGGGCACAATTCACATCTAACCTCATCACCGAGTTGATGTAGGATTACATGGTGTGTCATGGAAAGTCTTCACCTTATCACCTTCAGGCCAATGGCCAAGATGAAATTACAAATTGGGAGATTGAATCTATTTTCACTAAAATAGTAGTTGTGCATAACAAGGATTAGGCTACTCATCTTCCTGATGCCATATGGGCTTACTGTGCCACATGGAAAACCACCATAGGGTTTACTCCTTTTGAGTTGGTATATGGGAAATTTGTGTCTATGTCAATTGAGTTCTGGCATAAAACACTTTGTACTACTTTAGATCTAGATATAGATATCACCAGAGCATAGCAAGATCAGTTATTATAATTAAATGGTTTCGATGAATACAAGAAATATGCTTTAAAAAATATAGAGTTAATACAACAAAAATGGAAAAATTGGCATGATAAGTTCATCCATGATACGAAATTTTCTTTCAAAGATTGAGCATTATTATATGATTCATGATACCAACACACACCAAGAAAATTTCAGACCAGATGGCTTGGGTATTATGAGATTATATTAGTATTCAAAAATGGAGCTATAAACCTTTCAATATTATATCCTAATCAATTCAAGCTCATCACCAATGGCCATCATCTGAAACTTTACCAAAAATGCATAAGTCATTATGAGTTTGTCAAGTAGTTCGAGAGCACAGATTTAGCAAAACCTCATGTAACCAAAGAATCTGGGTCTTCCACCCACAATTCTATTGATTCTTGACTCTATTTAAGGCCATCATAATAAAAAATTCACATTTCATGGAATACTTTCTTAGTAATAATTTTTCATCTCACCTTCTCTCTTTTCCACCCATCCACCCCATCCCATGACTTCACATATGCAGGTGCAATTTTCGGACAGCTCTTCCTACAACACCTTTAGG
The DNA here is from genome assembly GCA_028749045.1 of Cupressus sempervirens. Classification (NCBI taxonomy): domain Eukaryota; kingdom Viridiplantae; phylum Streptophyta; class Pinopsida; order Cupressales; family Cupressaceae; genus Cupressus; species Cupressus sempervirens. The sequence continues at coordinate 499,163,087 of CM053787.1, forward strand.
TCAGTGCCACATATACTAGTACATATATTATTTCTATTCATTAATTTTTAGAATTTTGTGTCACTTTATTTTTTCACTCTTTCTTAACCTAGCTTGGTACCCATGCCATTACTTAGTTGAGGGGGGGGGGGAACTATCCCATTTTCAAAATTTGTCTGAAACATGATATAATAATCTATCCTTTTGTTATTGCATCATCACAATACAAATGATTATAAAGATATTAAAACATGATCTCAATTTTTAATGATGTGCTAAGATGTGTTCAGGTTGGCAGCCTTGACACATGCAAATTTCTATGAGATGTTATGTAAAACTCATATCATTAGATTTAATGCAAATAAATATTTAATTTTATGATCAAGTTACAGTTTGTACAACATCTTCTTTTGCAAAATTTTGTTTTGAAATTCATTGAGTTCTATGACTTGCCATCATTAAAATCTATGAGAATTGTGTTCTATGAGTTAGAAATTTGTCTCAGAAAAGAAATGGGAGGTGACCTATTAAATGATGCATCCACATGCGAAATGTTTAGAAGGAGAGGGTGGCAAGATTATTATTTAAGCCTTAAGGGGTTTAATGAAGAAATTGCTTTGCAATTTATGTCCACTTTGAAAGATGAGGTTGTAGAAGTTAAAGTTTTGAAAGTTGAATTCATAGAAAATGCAGTTGCTAAGGTGACAAGTTTTGCTCAGGAAGTTGAACCATGGGTGAAAGATTTTGACTTGTGATTAGCAAGGGCACAATTCACTTTGCATGGTGATCCTCAAATATTGACAAGAAGCAAGGAATTGGGTGATTATCTTTACCCCCAGATTTCATTCAACTGGCTATATTTATTATTTAGTACTTCACCTATGAGGGATGCTAAAAATACCTATATGCTTTACACTTAAAAATTCTCAATAATCTCCACCATGATGATAGACCAATAAATCTTCCCAAATTCTTTTTTAATATTGTGAAAAAGTAGTCTCTATTAGTCTAGTTAAGAAGAAACTAGTCTATTTCACACCATTGCCTAATAAAATTAATGGTGAAAAGGGAATTGAGTAGAAAAAGGGTTGGGACATGGGAAGAATTTTTGTAGATGAATGAGGTTGAACCTAGAATAGTCATCCCTAGAGGTCATGATGTTTATAGGAAAGAACAATAATATAGGTCACCTAGAAAATGAATTTCCACTTCTAGAGCCTCTACTTCTTAGAGTAAGAAAAACAAAAAATGCAAAAGTTCTTAATATTCTAGAATCTTCACCACTTGTAAGGCTAAAATAATGGAAGTAGAAGAGAAAACATTAGAACCTCAACCTAGTGACAATGATGATAATATGGAAGAAACCCTACCTTTCCCTAAGGAAGAACATTCTGAAAATCCTCTTGAAGAACATTCTAAGAATCCTCCTAAGAACCCTAGGAAAGAAAATGCTGAAAAATATCCTAAAGTAGTGGCAAAGGAGGGGGTCATTAAGAAGAAAAATAAAATAGAAGAGTTCTTTAAACTCATCCACATTCCCTATGAGGAAAAGTAAAAGACTTTTTGAGAAAGATGCTGAAACATCTATTCCTATTGTTAACATTGATTCTTCTAAATCTGTAGGAAATGAACCTTTAAAAAATTCCTCTTATGAGGAATTGAATAATCAACCTACAATTAGTGACACAATAATGTGAGAGTAGAGTCCAGAAATAGAAGTTAGCCCTAGGGTTAACTATATACTAATAGAGAGTCATCAAGGATTTGAGGACTCTAAAAACATAGAGGAATATGTAGATAATTCCACCCAGCCAAATGTTAGTAGGAACTTAGAGGAAATGCATGACTTTGGGACTGAAACCATTGAAGAAGTACCCTAGCAGGGTAGTCAAGAAAAGTTAGAAACTTTGGCTAAGGTGGTAGCTGATGTTACTAAAGAAACCAATTTGATTAGGACAATTGTTGTGTGGAAGGGTAAGTCCTCTACACCTAAAGAGATAGTCAAAATCCCTCACTTTCCTTCTAGATGGATGGATGTATTCAATCAAGGACCTTTACTCCCACTAGATTTGTCTACACCTCTTGCAATAGGAATAAGTTTGTACCAAGAGTTGTTATGGAAAAAGACACAATGAAAGTTAGAAGAGGTAAAATTGAAATGAGTCATTAATGAGTAAAATTTTCAATTGGAATATAAATCAGATGAGATTGAGGTATTGAAACAAAGAATAGATCAGATTACTAGGTTAATTCCACAACTGATGGAATGCAGATCACCTTCACTAGTGTATGCAATATTCCTTCAAGAACAACTTGTTAATTTCAAATTAACAAGGATTATATAATTCCTCATCCATCCATATCAACTCACCATGAATTTTATCATACTTTTCAATCCACCCAATGACTCAGAAGAATATATTGTGTGAATTGTACTTGCATAACCTAGCAATTCCTGATGACACAGAGTGGAATTCAATCCTCTATGTAGGGGATGTACAACTCAAAGCAATTATGTCATGGATGTAGAATGAGATGAGTCATGAACACTAGGCTACACCATATAGGGAGAAAGAAATGCCAATTCCTTTAATGATGAGGCCTAAGGTACAAAACTCCAGAAGAACATATTTTGACTGGATCTTTGTCATAGAAAACACTAGTGCAGCCAATAAGATCTATCCAATGAGAGAACAAGCCTTTGCAGACTGTGACCACCATTCTTCTTAGGATGTTAATACAACAATTAATGCCTCTAGGTAGAGATGGATAAGGATGTCATAGGATTTAAACAAAATGGAACCATGCTCACCTCAGAATCTAACTCTTGCCACAAGAAGAGTTCCATGGTATATTATGTTGGGTAGGACACTCCTCAACTGTTGGGTTCCATTAAGATTTCAGCCTCCACTTTTCCTTCATCGATTGCTGAAAATGAATGACAGTGTAGTAGATTATGACATGGGCTCTAAAGTCCAGCATTGGAAAAGACTTAAGAAGACTCATGGTTACTTTGATTATATTCATGATGAGCCAGGGAAAAAAATAGCTAATGATCTAAGGGTTTGTGCCAAGGTTCAAAACTTTATGATTGTTGGGGACCAGAAATAGTTTAGTTAGGGGGAACGATGGGTTCCTAAATTAGCCATCTTTCTCACAACTTTTTACCCATTTTCTAAGACATTTGATTGCACATAGACATACATTTATGGTTTTGAGCATACGAAGTTATGGTTTCTATGTATATGATTATATATGTGTGTGAACATAAGATGGAATGTGGATATCTCTAAAGACATAATATCTACCTAATTTCATGGAAAAGAATGGTGAATATAATAGTTATACATGTTAATAAATATTTTCTCTCCTGAAGCTATGTTTTGGGTAGTTACCTACTGTAGCCATAGGTTTTCAAGAGTGATAATTAAGACTAACAACTTTTCCTAACCATCAAGTATTGGCATACTAATGCAAGAGTTGTCAAAGCTGATTATGATTGTAGAATCTTCACAAGAAAGTCAATACCTTCTATTGCATGCAACATGCAGATTTAGTGTGCTCTATATTTTGAGATTGTTCATGGTCAATAATATTTATGTTATGAAACTTTATGATTTGTAACCGATCCTCATTATGAAGTGATTGTAGGTTTAGGAGTTAGTGGTAGTTTCCTTTTAAATAATCAATTGTTGTGACTCTTCAACAATTAGTTGAACAAACTTATTTTAATACAAAACTCTTGCATACTACTTTCAATCAAGTGTAATTATTTTTATGGATGAATAGAATGATTAGCTTGAGTTCACAACTTTTATCTTGATTGTATTTTCCATTCACTCATTCAAGGGGGCCCACTTGATGAGTGAATTGCTTTGTTAGTATAGAGTTCATTTCCTATTCATTTTAGATGTTTTAGAACTCTATTGTTCCTGCAACCATTAATACTAGAATTAGTAGCCTATTCCTATAGCACAATCAGTTTTAAGTTTAGTTCTCCTGAAGCATAAGCATTTAAATTCCTCAAATAGGCTTAGAAAAAGGAAGTTTGGAGCATATACTTTGCAAATGCCATTCCAAATTTACATCCCTAGTGAATAAATTAAATGAGACTAAATAGTGCATTAGGAGTCATTTAAGGTGTCCAATCCTGAATTAAGTAGTCCATTTCTTTGGGTTATTAATACCATTGTTTGGCCAAGCACAACTCAAATGTTATGTCTTTTTAATGCTCTTTGCTACTTGGAAGCGATGCCCAAGAGTAAATCAAAAACTTAGATGCCTTTGGAAGATGGTACCTAAGGGAGGCAAGAAAGTTAGTGGTTCTCTCATACAATTCTTTTTTATGAAGACATGATAAATTCCTTTTAGGAAAATCAAAAACTTGAGAAAAGATGCATTAGGATTGATAAACTTAGTGATGAACATGTTTTGTGTGTTTGGGTAAGGTGATGAGGTAGAGGAGTATGCTCTTTTCCCTTTGGAAAAATCAGAAACTTTGACCCTTGAATCCAAGCCACCAGTCTGAGTCAACCTTTAGAGGGCCTTTCGAAGTCATCCAACCTTTGAGAACAAACCAAGTGAGCACACACCTTTCACCGGTGATTCCAACTCACTATAATAAATAAGCTTTGTAGATTAAAACACTCCAAAGCCATGTTAATTTCTTCTTCATGATTCTTATATTGCATATCAAGAAGAGAGTTTTTTTGTTGCACTGGGTGGTGTTGTCCCTAGTCTTGCTAGTCAAATGTGTGCATTTATAGATGCTAGTGTCGGTTGTTGGCCTCAAATTAATTTTCAAAGCCACTTGGGATTAATTTGAATCGAATCCAAGTAAAACCTTTTAGATAGTTGCTACTTGGTTCACCTCAAAAATGAGGCATAGTCTTTGTGCAAGGATCTCTCTTATAGATACTCACCATAGTCTTTGTGCAAGGTGTTATACACCCTTGACCCCTACTACATGGGTGCTCACTGAGTCCTTGGAATACACCAAAGACATGGGTGCCCTCTAGTGGGGTAACATGATTATGTAAGGTGAATGCATGCACATAAATTGTGAGACAAATGTTTTGATTCCTCTACCATGATTAGTTATAGGGATAAAGAGTGATTTTTTCAAGTCTATAAACTATTCAATTCATTCAAACAAAAAGAGGTCAAGACTCCCCCGTCCTTTCGAGTTTCTTTATCCTCAGTTGGATTGTTTGAGACTACTATTTTCATCCTTTGTCTAGAAAACAATTATCTACTTCCAAACCAAAATGATGTCCATATCTACCTGAAACTTATAAACACTATCAGTCCTCTATTCAAAAACTACCAAATTATTGAAAATCTCTTCAAGTACAGTTCAAACATATCAATTTTGTCCTTTTCCTCCTTGCAGTTATGCAAAATTTTGAGCAAGAAAACTATCAATTTGCATTTCCTTGTGAGATTTTATGCATTTCCTCGCATCCTTTACTGCAAATATTTGCACAAAACATTGCCAAAACTTTTAATTTTGAATTAAAATACTATATTTTTTGGTCAAATTATCCTTTCCTCTCATGGCTTTGTTCACATATTTGCACAAGAAAATAAGTCCAAAATTATTGTTTTGAATTCTTGCCTAGTTCATTTCACTTCCTCACATAGCTCTATGTGAATCTTTGCCCAAGCTTTTGTTCTAAAACTATCAAAATTTCTCTACTAGAGTTGTTTTCTTTCCTATTTGTCGATATTTCCTTACCTTGGAGTCATTTCCTTGTGTGAGTCTGTCAAAATCTGTCCCAAAACATTGAGTTGTCCTGAGCTCCCTCTTTAAAACTTGATCCAATTCTAATCTATGTTTGAAACACTTAGCTAGTTCTCTATCTGCAACAATGTCAAACTTTGATTTCTTTCTTAGTTGACAACTTGTGATTTACACACAAACCAATATCCTTGCTTGGTTGTCCTATTATATTCTCTTATGTTTGTTATACCTTACATCATGGTAGTCACAACTCATGGTTGTTCTAGCCATTTGTCAGACTATTTGTGCACTAGCTATACTACACACTTTCACACTTTTGAAAAAAAGTTCTAGTGTGATCCCTATTTAAAATTTGTTTAAAACCATTATCTATGACTTTTTCCACAAGGAGTGGAAACTTATTTGTTCCCTATAGACCACAACGTGGTTGAGCTAGAGGTTAAAATCATGGTAGAGGTTGCTGCCCAATTTACATATAGTCTGAATCTAGTGAAGAGTCCTCACCATCTCTTTTACCTATTAGTCAACCTTGTCCTCAATGAACATTTTCCATAAACTTTCAACAAACTAGGAATCCCTTGTATCAAGAGAATCCTGAAATTGATAGAACATCTATATCTGCAAAAGTATTAGTTGAATTCTCATTTAGAATACCTTTTCAACTAACATACATTTGAAACCTTCTACACTCCTAAAATGGCTGGTCAAGACCAAGAAAATGGAGAGCATAGTAGAGGAAAAAATTGCCAAAGAAACAAAAGACTGAAAAGACCTTACAACTACACAAATGAGTATGAGAACACTAAAGAGAGACCTCCCAAAGACATAGAAAAATTTCATAAGGATAAAAAAATTCTAAAAGTGATGGAAATATTTCTTAATGAGGAGAAAGATAAATACTTTCTCAAGCTTGCTTAAGAAGGAGCAAGACTAGCTCAACATCTTAATGTTGAAATGTTTGTCACACAAGAAGAAGAAACTAAAACATCCAAGTTACAAAAACAACTAAAGGCCATGCAAGAAAAATTGGTCCAAATGGTGCATGATAGTGATGAACCAATGAAAACATACACTTTAGATACCATTTGTCCATTTCCTTTTGACAAGAGTTTGGAAATGCCTCATTTTCCAAGAGAAGTTGAGTTACCCAAATACGATAAATACTTTGATACATCCAATCCCCAAGATCATTTGAGGGAATTCAATGCTTTGTCTATGGAATTCATACATAATCAAATGTATCTTATGCATTTATTCCCATGGAGTCTAGGTGGTGAGGCCATGGAATGGTTTTCAAGGTTACCTACTAGTATTAAAGCATTTTATGAGATTGCTAATATATTTATTCAACAATACTCACACAACATACAACATCTAGTTAACATACGCAATTTTTACAACCTCAAAAAAAAGGTTAGAGAACCTTTCCTCACATTTCTTTAAAGGTGGTGATAATTATATACCAACTATTCATGAAAGATCCCTAAAATAGAAAAACTTGACATCTTCATGGATGATCGCTCGATTTTGGGTATAAAGTACAAGATTAAGGTCCACACACCTTTGAAGATATGATTACACAAGCTATTTGAATAGAAGAGTTCATGGTAAAAAAGGATGTGAAAACCCTTCAAAAGGACACTAAGCAAGGATCTACCTCTAGAAAGGACAAATCTAAGTATGTGAACAAGAATCAAGAGGTAATTGTACACAATGGAGTAGTTGATAACATTACCCCCAAATCTACTAAAATGGCTTTCAATCTCATAGACAACATCAAAGCATCTAAGATTTCTAATAAATCTCCTCTTGATAACAAGACATTTGGGAACAAAATGAAGAACTTATCTTGATGTGGTCTATAAGACCTTGCTGTAAAACAAGATCATTTCTCATTGGATAATTCTCATCCTTATGATCCACAACCACAAACCACATGGTGGATACCATCAAAACAAGGGTCACAAAACAATTAATTACATCAACCTACATCACAAATTTTAGGCCTTAATTAACAATACTGAAATCATTGTGGATGGACATAACAAGAATTTGGATCACAAGGCTTTCAAGGAGTTATTTCCACCTTATGAGAAAGGAGAAACTTCTAAACAAAAAACCAATAACAAGGTCATCTATACATACACTTATGAAAATGATGTGATCAACATGGTTGAACCTGTGGACTATGAATATTGTGATGTCATCATAATTAAAGGAATACATGATAACACAAAACCTAAGACACCATTTTTCTTGTGAGGTGCTACATATCCTACAACTGATCAAGAATCTTCACAATCTTGTGCTAATGTTGTTACACATTCTTGTGGAAAGATAGTAATTAAGGGCTTACCCCTTTTGCTCCCAAGTTAGATCAACGCAAAGATAAACCTATTGCTATTCCATCTAGAAAAGGTAGAAAAATTTGAACATCTTCCATGGTTACAAACTATAGTATCCTTTACCAATTGCAATAGAAAAGCACTCAAATAACAATCTTTGAATTACTTAATATCTCACCTACTCATAGGAAGACTCTTAACAAAACCCTCAATGAGGGAAACATACCTCAAGATTTTGATCTTGACAAGTTCCAATCTATGGTGGGTCACTTGACCTCATCTTAGTATTTGTCCTTTTTTGAAGAGGACAATAATTCACTAAATCATTTGTATAACCAACCATTGCACATTGAAGTTATGATACATTAAAAATGTGTCTGTTGCATGCTCATTGATAATGGAGATGGTCTAAACATCTATTTTATTACTTTTCTCAAGAAATTGCGCTATTCTAAAGATGTTATTGATCCTCATCACAAAATAACCATCAAGGCATATGATGAAGTCAAGAGTAAATCCCCATCTCTTGTCATGTTGCCACTCTAAGTTGGTCTAGTAGAAAGAGATGTTACTTGTTAGGTCCTTGACACTCCACTAGCATACAATATCCTATTAGGGAGACCATGGATACATGAAATGTAAGTTGTCCCTTCAACATACCATCAATGTGTCAAGTTTCCATTCCAAGGCTTTGAAGTCACTATACTTTCTAATACTAGGTACACCTATGACATGATTAAATATTTTGAAAGCTTTGTGCCTACTAATAGGGAATCTATAGATCATTATGATGATAAGATTAAACAAATTTAGAAGTCACTCAAGTTGATAGAAACTAGGATGGGTGAATATCACATTGAACTTGTTCTATCTTTAACATCTCTTCTTGAGTCTCCTCGTCATTATGGGAGACCATCTGAAGTGAAGAGACCTTTTGTACTATCACCTCAAACTAATTTCAACAATACATTTGTCAAAGTTACTACACCTCTAAAAGAGGAAGATGAAGACAAATCCATCACTGCATGGATATATAGAGAGGAAAATCTAGTGAATCTCACACAATAGTCTCATGAGATTACATCTAAAAAGTATGGTCTAGGTCTTAAGCTCATGAAATTCTTTGGTTACAAAGGAAATGGTCCAATCAAACATAACAGTAATGGCTTGATTTATACTATCAAATAAATGGCTAGAAGGTCTTGAGATACAATAGGTCTAGCTTTCAAGAAGATTTCCTTCCATCTAGGGATTAATAAATTCATACTAGAATCTAAAAGTTAATCTAAAAATGAGTCACAAAATGAGTTAGACAATCATGAGGATAGTTCTAGTGATGAGGATACTTATCCTTATCTAATTCCTTTTTATCTTGCTAAATTCTTTGTAGAACTAGATGACTTTGTACCACACATTAGCACTATGTATGTTAATAGTTATTCCCCTGAAAACACTAATAATACTCCATGTATTCAATACAAAAAGGAGAGTTCAGTCATACTATGGTTGTTGAATGACTTTGTAAATGTCAAGATGATAATGAAAGTGGAGAATGGATTCCCATCACTGCTAGGGAATTCTATAGTCTGACTCCATGTAGCACAGATTCTTGAGAGTATCAATTTGATTCTCTCTCAAAGGAAACTATAGACAAGGATGTGGATCAAGTTCATACATATGAAAATCAGCTTGCAATAGGTGAATAATCTATGGTTTAGTTAGATGAGTCTTCAATTAATGGCATTGGAGCTCAAAGGCATTCAAATGTACCTTTGGATGAAGTTTCTCTAGGTCTCGAATTACTTGTCCACACTTTTGAGGATTATACAATAAACACCATTGAACCTTCCACATCTCTCACACTTACCTATCCCAAGCTCATAAACTGGAATTCCAATACATCTAGTGAAGTCCCTACATTCAAGAATGATTGTTCTTGTTGCTTACTACTTAAATGTTGTCAAACCAGTAACATCCTCCACTAGTGAAGAGTGTCAATATGACCAAAGTTGACACCAAATATCTCAGTCATACAATAAAAATAAAAATAAGTAGAAGGTTTGATGGTGAAAACCATATTGTGGTAGTATAAGAAAAAAAATAGTAAAAATAGATGTATCCAAGGGTGATAACCTCTTTAAGGAACCTAAGGGTGAGATATTTGATGCACTTCCTAGTCATTTTCAAGAGAGATCATCAGTGTTGATAGAGCCAACATAGCCAATCAACTTGGGAACAGAGGAACAACCTTACATAATACACATTGTGCAATCTTTACCTGTAGAAAAAAAAGAGGAATTTATTACCTTCTTTCAAGAGAAAAAGATTAATTTTGCATTGACCTACTTAGACATGCCAGACTTGGATGCGTCATTTATCTATTGCACTAGGAGTAAAAATAATCAAGAAGAAGCTTAGGAAAATGCATTCTCATGTGGTATTTCTTGTTAAAGTTGAACTAGAAAAGCTTCTAAATGCTAGTTTCATCTATGCTTTTGACTATGCTAAATGGATTTCAAACATTGTTCTAGTTTCCAAGCATGATAAACCTATCCAAATTTGTACAACTTTTTGCGCTCTAAGCTTACCATGTCCAAAGGATGATTTTCCACTTCCCAAAATTGATATGATAGTGGATATGACACTAGGATATGAAATGTACTCACTCATGGACAATTTTTCTGGTTATAATCAAATTAAAATTGCACTAAAAGACCAGGAGAAAATTGTGTTCACATGTACATGGGGTACCTTCTATTGGAATGTGATGCTATTTAGTTTGGAAAATGTTGGTACCACCTATCAAAGGGAAGTTACAACAATCTTCCATGATATGATGCATAAGACACTGGAGGACTATGTCGATGACACCTTGGTTAAGAGTACACAATGCAACACTCATCTTAAAGATTTGGGACCAATCCTCAACCATATGGAGAAGTTTAGTCTCAGACTAAACCTCAAGAAATGTGCATTTGGTGTAACTTCTAGGAAGTTACTTGGTTACATTGTCTCTACAAAAGAAATTGAGGTGGACCTAGAGAAAGTTCAAGAAATCATGGAAATACCTCTATCCCATAATATCAATCAAATAAGGAGCTTATAAGGAAGACTTTGATCCATTCATAGATTCATCTCACAGTTGGTAGATAGGTCACAACCTTTCACTAAGACTCTACATAAAGGTGTGAAATATGACTAGAACAAAGATTGTGATCAGATTTTAATGCAGACAAAGCAATATATTACTAATCCACCAATCCTAATGCCTTCTATCTATGGGAAGCCTCTCATTTTATACATCTCAATAGTAGAATCATCTCTTGGTATCTTGCTAGCTCAAAAAGAAAATGATAACAAGGAATGAGCTAGCTATTATCTCATTCACATGTCAATTTCTTATGAAATAAACTATAGCATCATTGAAAAGGCTTGCTTGGCTATCGTCTTTACTTCTCAAAAGTTGAGACACTAGATGCTTACTCATACTATGTGAATATTTTCTAAAATTGATCCATTCAAGTACTTACTTAGCAAGGAATCTCTAATAGGGAGGTTAGCCAAATGGGTCATGATACTGAGTAAATTTAATATCACATATGTTGAAAGAAAGGCTATTAAAGGATAGGCAATTACTGATCAACTAGTAGAAGCACCAATAAAAAGTCTTCTTCTACTGAACATTGACTTTCCTAATGAATCTGTTTTAATGCTCATACATCAAACTTGGTTGATTTTCTTTGATAGTTCCTTCACATAATAAGGATCTAGAGCCTGGCTCTTATTCATAACGCCACAGAAGTACTCATTGCATAAGGTGTACAAGATTATATTTCCTTGTACAAACAATATTGTAGAATATGAAGCCTTAATCAAGCACATGAAGATTGTAGTTAAATGGATAGTATATGAATTAAATATCTTTGGTGATTCTTAGCTCATAATCAATTAGGTCAATGATGTGTATCAAAAAAAGGATGAGAAGTTGATACCCTATAAACAAATGGTTGATGATTTGAAGAAATATTTTTCTCATGTCACTTTTTAGAAAATTCATTGGGTAGGCAACAAGGTCACTGATGCAATGGCTACTCTCACTTCCATGCTATAAATGCCTAAGAATGATTTTCAACACAAATTCCTGGTGGAGACGTTAGTCTACCCTACCTATAATTCACTTGAATCCTAGATGGTCTATTCTATTAAAGGATATGACTCATCTTGCTACCATCATATCTACTCTTACCTATGTGACTAAATAATTTTGGACAATCTAACCTAGAATGAAAAATGTCATCTAATTTGCAGTGCTTCATGGTATGTTATCATTGTTGATGGCTTGTTTAGGAGAGATCTTGACGAAAAATTATTTACGTGTCTAGAACCCAATGAGTTGAAACATGCACTAATCAATGTACATGAGGGCATTTGTAGATCTCAATTTAATGGATTGACAGTAGCTCATAAACTTATCAGAGTGGGTTACTATTGGACAAATATGGAGCAAGAGGCAATTAATACTCAAATTCCTACAAATAATGTCAGCTCCATGGAAATCTAATTCACACTCCAGCCAGGGAGCTAATTCCATCTATCACATTGTCACTATTTCAATAATGGGCCTTCGATCTAGTGGGTCAAATTCATCCATCTTCTTCAAATGTACACAAATTCATTATCATAGTTACAAAATACTTCACTAAATGGGTGGAAGCAGTTCCTCTTTCTGCAGCAAATAGAAAAACTATGGCTATGTTCATTCTAAATTCCATCATTATTGATAATGGGGGATAGTTTAAAATAAAGGTCTTAAAGAATCATGCTCAATGGTGGAAAAAAAAGAATCTCTGCTAAGGAGGTGAAAACCTAGTAAATAGGTGTCTCTCATTTTAAATGCTACATCTCACAGTGCATCTTCTAGATCTTGAATAGTTTCTTTCCTACTTTTGTTTTATTCTTTTACTCATGTATCCATGGATTGAATCTTGTCATAGTCTCAAGGGAAACACCCTATAGTGTTAAAGAAGATCTCTTTCATGTCAATCACCAGTTGTTCTAACTGTGTCTTCCTACTGTCACTTGTGTCACTCTAGAGATTTATCTCGAAGAAAATATCCTAAGTGTTAGTCACCACTTGTTCTAACTATGTTTGCCTATTGTAACTTTTATTACTCCAAAGATTTCTGTCAAAGAAAATCTCTTAAGCTTTAGTCACTAGTTATTCTAGCTATGTCTTCCTACTATTGCTTGTGTCACTCTAGAGATTTCTCTTGAAGAAAATCTCTTAAGCTTTAGTCACCAATTATTCTAACTACATCTGTCTATTGTCTCTTACTTTCCTACTGATGTTCTTCTCAACAAAGCCTCCTCTCTAATGTTAGTCACTAGTTGTCCTAACTAAGTCTATCTAATATTCTCCTTCTACTGAAGATATTTCTTTCACATATGTTATGAACATTGACACTTGGCATGAATCCTATAATTCAAAAACTAAAATGAAAACATTGAACTTGTTTGAGATATGTTGAGATTCTCTTTGTCTATTTTTCTTTCTCTTTATCATTTTCCTTTGAGAAACTTGATGATGCCACTTTTGACTAGAGAAGTGAGAATTACGGCCATGTTTTTTTTCTTTTCTTTTTGTTTGATGGTTTAGTTCCAATAACATGAAATGACTATATAAAAGGGGTGTCCACTATAAGAGCCTCTATCTCATGTTGGATGGTCATGTGTATCTCAACTCAATTTATGGATACTTCAGTGAGGTTGGTTCTATTCCTTGCTTGTTTGAGTGAATTTTCTATGCTATAGTAAATATTGATATTTTTCCTACTAAGTGAATGTATGGATCACTACGAATATACTTAACATAGTTTTGTCTCAAGCTATAAACAGAAGGGTCATTGTGGATAGAATCTTTAGTAAATACTTAGCATCAAAAGGATCTCTTGTGTGTCTGGTGTGTTTTCACAAAAGAAACATTATGTTCATCCTAGTGTTTATGCTCTGATGCTTATGTTCACTTGCCACATTAAAAGGGACAAATGTTCTAGTCATTATGGCTTCTTGTGACTTAATTCTTACATCTAATCCCAAAAAAACTAAGACACATGTCATATTTATATTCTTATGATTGCAATGTTAGTATAAATTGTATGACATTTGTGGGTATGGCTAAATACTTAATGAAGATAATTCTATGAGTTTAGTAACTAGGCCTAGGGTTGCATCTAGCATAGATTTGTATTGCATATTCCTCTTGCATAAGGGTATAGTTTGATCACTACTTTACTTGCATCTTTTGACATAACAGGTTGTTGGTTTCTTAAAAGTATCATTTTTCTTCATGGTTGTACAAGCATTCAAATCCTTCATTTTTCCTCTTGACTTTAGTAGGATACCTATCACTGATAACAAAATTTAAACCTACATGAGATGTTAGGTCATTCACGTTTTCCATTTCATACACATACTTTCATACTCATCTCATCTACACTACATTCATGCATCATATCAATTTGCATTCAATTAATCATATCATCAAAGTCTCATGTATGACAAATTCTAAGAGAAAAATTGACACATACAAAGCTACTCAAATCAATAATCTCATATATATCAATATCTCTAGTGGAGTCACATGTAAAACAATACAAAAATGAGTGTTGCTCAAGCACTATCAACCTTAAAATGATACAAAATGGTGTTGGCACACTAGTTGATACATAGCTAGAATAAAATTGGATGAGAAAAAGCTAATTGTTTCCTTCTTCCTTATCCTCGGGTGCAGGAGGAGGAGGAGGAGGAGCATCTGGTCTCTCTGGTCAATTGACTCCATTTGATGCTCTAGCATACTCTAAAAATCTAGGCACCTAATCTACAACCTCAAGCATTATTGAAATATACCTACTATAGTAATAGGATACTCTAGCACTCTACAATAAAGCCTCCTTTCATTGTTGGTCTAGTTTCTCACACAGCTCCTAGATCTCTTTCTCTTTATTGCCTAATTGCATGTCATGAATAGTCATCTAGATCTGCATCTCACTCAACTAATGTTGTACTACTCTTAATCTCTCCCTATTCCTCCTTAGCACATCTAGGTATGGCTTAGGAGTAGGCTGATCCTACATCTCCTCATCATCCACTCCATACTTTGTCTACTTTGTGGGTTGATCCTCCACCCATTTCCTCTAGGCATCACTGCAGATGGGACCCAAGGTACCCATCTCACCCCACGGACACCTATGTCTTGTTCCACTCCCACCAACACTCATATCCTCTCCCATATGATGAGGAGGGATCTTCATCTATGTTATGTGATGTCTAGGTCTATGTTGTTGTTGTGGCTATTGTGGTGTCTATTGTGGTGCCTACATTGGATGCATAGGCACTACTATCACCGTTGGGTCTATAAACTAAGGGAAGGGATGACTCAAAAAATGCTCTGTATATGTAAGAGTCATCCCCTCATCTACAACTGTGGCCATGTAATCTCAATATGTCAAAGCAAGGGAGCACACATCGATCATCAATGTCCTAGGGTCTAAGTAGATAGACCACCCCTTATCCACCTCCAAGGTGAAGTGGGTGTAGGTGCAGTACTCTTGTGAGATATCTTATGGTTGGCCATGTTGCCACCATACATGTGTCAAAGGGAATCTCTTGATCACCTAGATCAAGTGACCAATCAGTGGTCAAAAGGAAAACATATGGCCTATCTCTATGCATGCATCATCCTACACCTTTGTCTCTCTCCACGGTCACCATACTACTACTACTAGATCATCTAGCTAACTTGTCCACTGCTCGGTCTTACCCAGAGTTGTCCAGGTCATCTTCCCTCAATATCTACATATGTATGGCTCATAATCTTGCCTCCGATTAGTGTAGATAGGCCCCATAATGGGCAAGTTCTTTGATGCCCATACCTATAAAATGTAGATGCTTATGAACATGCCCTTCTTCTCATGATATATGACCCCATGCATCTCATGGTACATGTGGGCCAACATACACTAACCCCATCCAAATCGTGATGGCTCTACAAGCATCTTCTACAACATCTGACCCAAAACACACTCCAACCCATGCTAACCTTTGTTGGGCATTAGAAAGTAACTCATTAATACACCAAGTACTACTACCAACTTGTGTGTGGGCCCATATACCTCCACTAACTCCTCTTATGTATGGCTATGCCCATGATGAGATCCTCTTAGAAGAAGGCCCTCAACGATAATTTACCCAGTCTTGCCTGAGTGTCATACTCAAATCGTGGCCTATAAAAGGGTATCCATAGTATCTGGTAGATGTCCTCCACTATGATGGTCATCTCTTCTAAGGTAAAGTGAAAAGTGTTCATCTCTTAATGGAAATGCTCAATAAGCATTGTGAGTAATCCATGATTCACTCGTAGATTGGAGATAACACATAGATGGGAAAGACCAAGAGAATCAATGTGTGCTACCTCTATGGCATCTAGCTAATGAATCAACACCTCGATGGGAGGATAGTGTGATCTAAATGAGATGTTTGGAAGGCTAACCTACAAACACAAAAACAACATGAACACGATTAGTATCAAAGATGTAAAATATTATACTATCTGTCAAAATGCTACAATATACTAAAGACATACAAAACCAACTAACAAAAGTGCAAAATGATGATGAAAAAAATAATTTTTGAACATTTTTTTTGCACACAACACTAGATTTTTGCACAAGATTTCATTTTCTCATGCAAGATTTCACTTCTTCACATGAGATTACATTTCTTTATGTGAGAAACTACATTACAAGTAAAAGAAAGAGTACTTTTAGGGTCTCTCAAATGAGAGATGTACCTCTTGTGTGAGGAAACACAAGAAAGTACCCTTTCGGTACTTCCTTTCATAAGAAACCTTTAGGCTCGCATGAAAAATAAAGATTCCACAAAAGACACAATGGTAGATATTTTTTAAATAACTAAAAGACATAAAAAAATTACCGAAAAGCAAGAAATTTAATAAGCAAAGGAGCATAATTGACTACTCACCAAAGGCTCGTAATCTATCAGCTGGCTATGTTGCCTCGAATGCTCGAATCAATGAGTATGCATAGGGATCACCATTTTGCTTCAAAGCTCCTTCACAAAAGACAAAATGCACAAATGATTTGAAAATGACCTTTTTGGCCTTTATATAGGTTTTGACCTAATTTTTTGAAGTTCTCTAATTAATGTGAAGATCACCCTATTAGCTATTTTGGTTGCTCTAAACTCATTTATGGGATCAAATTCAAAATTTAACACACTCAAACAACTTAAATTCACACTTTAAATTTTTGGGATTGATGTAATTGAATGCTTGTGTGGTCCATTTTCCTAATATTTTGTGACTCTTGGAATCTTTTTAAATTTTATTCTCTTCAAAAAAATTCAATTTTTTTGGAAAAGTCAACTCTTGTTAACTGACCTCAAAATCTTTCTAAATCAACTCCAAATTTTCTTCATTCTCTTTTGATATGATCCACATTCTTCTGAATCTTTGATCGCATCTTTATCTTCCAATATACTACTTTGCATCACTATTCTGGTGAGTCATCTTTTGATTTCACTCCCAAGGGGGTAGGATTATTACATCATTGAATCTTTCAAAACTAACTTCAACTCAATATGAACATTATGTCCTAATTGCTAGGGGCATCTCATCACTTGTGGCATCTTTTTTCCCTAAATCTAGCATCATATGTCATCATATCTCATCTTTTGATTAGCTGATCAATCTTATAATAGTCCTTGTCATAGTTCGATGGATAGGTATCAAACCATTCTAACCCTAACTCTTAAGGATTAAGTCTCATTCTAAGGATGATTATATGACACATGATTAGGTCTTGTTATCTTTTATAGACTAGTATTCAAGTGTTCTATCTGGACTCTAGAGAATTAAGCTCCATTTTGGAGATAATTATAAATTCTTGCTTAGAATTAAGCTCCATTCTGGAGATAATTTTAATTATTTTTGAGAATTAAGCTTTTTTCTGGAGATAATTATAAATTCTTACTTTCAATCGCTATTTAAAGGATAGGTATCAAAACATCCTAACCCTAACTCTTGAGGATTAAGCCTCATTTTGAGGATAATTCTATAAATCATGATTAATCTTATCATTTTCTAACAAACAAGTATCGGGGCAATCTAACCCTAACTCTTGAGAATTGAATCTTGTTCTAGGAAAAAATATGTGAAGTTTGATATTATTTTCTCTTCCATATTAGTATATAGGCATTTTATCTAGATTCTCTAAGGCTAAGCTTCATTCTAGAGATAACCTTAAAAATCTCATCAATTGGTCTCTTTGTCATCAATCTTGGAACCAATCTCACTTCTTGGTCTATATTCTCAAACTTCTTATTTCTTTGAATTCAATGTGCTGCTCACACATCAATTCAAAGAGGGGCACATGTAATACCCCTAAATTGGCACATCAATATGCTGAACTAGTTTCAGTCTATTGATCTTACATAAAGTCTTATTGTAGTAGGCAATTCAGATTCTAATAATCGTTACTTGACCTAAGCGTTAAATGCAAAAAATCCCTAATATGCATTAATCATATACTTTGTTTAATTCCTATATATTGGCTTGAATCGGCTAAACTAAACCTATTAATTGACTTAATTTAATTATAAGTTTTAATACTTTGATTAAATTAAAGTCATCCCTTTTAGCTAATATACATGGAAATTAAATATATTTGATTTAATAAATATCCTCATTCTAATAATTTAATTTAATCATCCAATTAATAGATTATTCAATTATGAGGTCATATTTAACCTTTTTAAACCAAATATCTCTTATTATTCTCTCTCTTTAGCTCACAATTGGAAATTCTGAATGGACTAAAATTAGAAAAGGAACTAAACAAGTTAACTCCTTATGACACTCAGAAATGATTAGTTAACTCTCTTTTCACAAGGGAATTTCCTATTCTAACTGAATCTCTTCTTCAATCTTGACCATTCATTCAGTTTGGTCTCAATCATTGATCAAATTGCCGGATTCTATTTGAGAAACCTTAAATATCTCATTTTGGATAGAGACATGAATAGCATCAAACTAATGTCAAACTATTAACTCATTTTCTTGCATTCAAAGTTGCTCTTATTTTCATATATTCTCTCATATAGTTTAAAATGCATACATCTAGTTTAATTTATTTTAATTCATTCTTAGATTAATATGCTTATACATTTTAATCTTGCATTTCATATTGCTTAAAATCATTCATACTAGTGGTCTAGTTGTTGATCTCTCAACACTAAGAGTGGATAACAAAATCGAATTAGTTAGAAGGCAATAGATTGGTATGTTGGATCATTTTCGATGAATGATCCCATATTCATTCTAGGATGTTTCTAACATATAGGGATCATGTTGAAGTGTGTGGTTAATTTTGAGGCCCACAATTAGCACATATAGGTAGTATGTGATATGGACCAACACATCTCAAAGGAAAATGGAGGTGTGAGTATTGAAGGAGAAGATCATGATCCTGTGGAAGATGAAGATCATGTGCCAAAACACATATTTGAAGATGATGGTACAAATGCATTTATGCATGACACATTTGGTACTAGTGTTTTTGTTGTTGATGATGAGGAGGAGGATGAGAAGGATGACATTGAGGTCACCCATGATATACCTCTACTTGAGAAGGCAAACACAACCCTTTACAAAGGATCCCAATCAACTCTTCTCTCTGTTTTATTGTTTTTGGTGAATTTGAAGATTATGAATGGTTTATTTAGCATAACAATGTCATGTATGCTAAGGTTTGTGATATACATCATTATAGTCTATAAAAGGTGAAATATGTACCATTAATATTATTTATACTCATGACTAATTTTTTTATTGTAGATTGATAGGTGACTATTTTTTACCACCATCAAATGTTCTCCCCCACTCGTATGTAGAATTATGTGCTACTATAAAACATATTGGAATGAAGTATCAATCAATAAATGCTAGTCCTCAATATCATGTAATTTATTATAAAGAATACAAAAATGCAATAGAATGCCCTAAATGCCACACAAGAAGTTATCAAGATGATGAAGTGACAAAAAAGGTGTCTTGCAAGGTTCTTCATTAAATCCACATTATTACATGTCTTAAATGATTATTTAGGTGTATTATCTTGGTGCAATTTATGCATTACCATGCATGCAGTAGAAGTCGAGGTGACATTATTCAAATTTTTTTGGATGATTCAGCATTTAAGGACATAAAGGAAAGGTGGCCACACTTCAAAGAAGAACCTCAAAATCTCATGCTTTCTCTAGAAACTAATGGTGTCAATCCATATGGAGATATGAGATCCATTTACTCAATCTGACCTATTTCTATTATCAATAATAACCTTCCTCCATGGATGTCAATAAAGAGGGAGCACACTATATTGGTAATGATTATTTTAGGTATTTAATTATTTTATTGTTACCTACATGTAATTATAAGTCTTGGAGTGAAACAACCACAATAATTATTTGGTGTTCTTCATTCAACTAGGTAAGTACCAAGTGAAAGATATAAATGTATCCTCTTATCAATAAGTTGTTGGTGTTATGGAATGGTTTCACTATGTATGATATCTCTAGACCAATTAGACAAAAATAATTTCAATTCCATGCAATGATTATGTGGACAATTCATGATGCCCTAGGGTTGACACATTTCTATGGTATGTTCTACTAAAATCTAGTTGTACATGATAATACTAATTCCAAAAATGAACATATTTAGTCCAAATGTATCATTATCTTGTAGATCTTCAAACAAACAAAAAATTTGCATGTCCAATGTGTGGTCCCAAGATGAAATCTTTTCACTCCAAAAGTTTAAGATAGTAGGTGTTTGATGAGAATAGGCACTTCCTCCACAAAAAACATAATTATCAAAGTGTCAAAAAAAATGTTTTCAATGGGAAAGAAGAGACTACATCAAATCCATGAAGAATGACAACTCACCTATGGTAGTTGGAATATAATAGAGTTTGATAATGTCAAGGCATCAATATTGACCACCTTCCAAAGGGACTAAAATGTTATCCTAGAGAATTTAGTATGCTTCCCTACTATAAGTAGCTATAAATTATGCATTTATTTGATACCATGCATATTGGAAATATTATAACAGAGACACTATGGAAAATACTGGATAGAAGGCATGACAAAGAAGAACTTTCCAAAATTTGTAGTGGCATTCATGATTCCAATCATGCAATGAAAAATATCATTGAATCAAATAGCAATGGAGACCGGATTAATGCAAGTGCCCTTCCTTGGTCATTAATAGAGTAGGAAAGTAATGCCATAAAAGAATTCATATGAAAAATGAGATTTCCTATAGGATTTGTTACAAATATAAGCATTCTTATATCAAAGAAAAGTGCATTTGGCCCACGGCTGAAAATGCATGATTGGTATACCTTCATCAAGGTAAGTCATAGTATTTTGTATATATAATATATTTGTGAAATTGTATTCATTTTTTATTGTATTACATTAGAAAAGAATAAAATGATCAGATGATAATTTTTTCAGTATGTGCTATCCCTATCTCTCCCAAACAACTTTGACAATAATATTAAACAAGTGATATATGATTTTGGAAAATAATTGAGGTAAGAAGTGATATTTGTTCAATATATAAAACAAGTAATATACTGTAAAGTATCATATTTTTATGTTTTTGTGTCTTGAATCTCCTATAGGTGGTTTTCATCTAAATAAATCCATAAAGAAGATATAAAATATTGGAAGAAATTAATTCATCTAATAATGTGTGAAATGAAAAAGTGTTTACCTTCAACTTTTTTCAATGCACAAGAACACTACCTCATACACCAAGTTGAAGAGATTGAATTGTGTGGACCTATATAGCCTAGGTCAATGTGGATGGTTGAGAGGCACTTGAAGTTTCTGAAGGGTTTGGTTTGAAAAAGAGCATTTCCTAAGGTTTCTATGATTGAGGGATATGTGGCATACTAGATGATGGTGTATGTTACTCAATATCTTTGAAATTTTGTAGCAAAGACCCATATAGATTGCATTTGGGATCTTGACTCCATTAAAAAATTAAAAGGGGAGTACTTGGTGGGGAGAGGTAGATTTAGGAAAGTGAAAGGTAATAAATTATGAGATGTTATTGTAGTTAATTAATTCTTAATTTTCAAAATAAATCTATTCTAATTCATCTATTTACTTTTGTACATCTGCTAAAGAGTGGGATGCAATACATTTGTTTATTGAAAATAATCAAAGTTTGGATGATGGTATGGATTGAACAATGTCACATTTTGGTCATGGATGAAAATGGAATTTGTGTCTTCATTGGTTAAACAAGCTCATTTTAATGGAGATTCCAATGTTACACAAAAGGAAATAGATTTAGCATATGGTTTAAAAGATCTCCAAGTAATTATAAGTTTGTTAATCAACCGTATGTTTTTGAACTCATGATGGAATAATTTATACATGGTTAACATTATTTTAGGTGAAACCCCACAAGACTATCTTCTACAATGGTTAGAATTTTTGCATCAAACATTTAGATGACTCAAAGAGAACTTATTATTCTAGGATAAGTGTAGTCTTCCAGGTGACCAATATTTCATCTAGAAATGACTTACATCCTCAACAATCTCAAAATCAATACTATGTCATTTTGTTTGATATACTTTAACGTGACTTTAATTCTTTCAAATTAGTTCTCTTCATTGTCAAATGGTATTGACTACGACTCAGTCAAAATGATCCTGATAGAACTATTATTGAGCATGAGAATAGATTTCCAATGATTAATACAAGGTTGTTTGAGCTAGTTGGGAATGTGCCCTATGTTCTTCCAAGCCAATATGAGAAGGTATTTTACTCAGAGGTTCCACATAAAATAGGTTAGTCATTTTTTGTTAGACATAATCCAAGGGGAAGGCTGATAAAGTATAATGTGATAGAAGTAGAAGATACTGAGGAAGAGGAAGAAGTGGATCATGATCAAGAGTTAGTCGATGATGCTCCCAATGAAAATGATGTCTCTACTAATCATGATGATGATGCTTCTATTTATTATAATGATGATGAGGATGGTGATGATGGTGATGATGATGATGATGATGACCATGATGACCAAGATAGTGGTGGTGATGATGTTGACAATGACAATGATCCTGACGATGAGATAGATGAAGAATAATATCAATGTATATACAAGTAAACATTTTCTATTCAATTTTTTGTTTCTAAATTATTAATAAAAGTAAAAATTTTAAATTCAATTTGGTGTAGTAATACAAATTTAACTATAATATGTCTTGGGATTAAGAAAACATCTTGTATTGTAGTTGTAGGTGATGTAGAGGTTGTTCTTGATGAGCATGTTGAGGTCCAAGCCGATGGGAAAGATGATGTGGTTGGAGAAGGTAAAGAGTGGTACAATGTTCTTTAAAATATTTGACATCTCAATTTTTTAAAAATTTAACTCTTTTATTTTTTATTGTAGAGGACCAACCTTTGCAAAGGACAGTGAGTGCATGTCCATGGGTGAGAAAAAATATTGATGACGACATGGATATGCCTCTACAACAATATAGGGAAGGACAAAAAGGAAAAAAAGAAAAAAGAATTGATTCATGTAAACTTATATAACTTATTTATGTAACTTAAATGATAATGACTGATGTTTATATATAGATATTTGATTTATGTTCTATTGAATGTTCATGTGAATTTTCTAATGAAACTAATGTTTTAATGAAATTTATCATGTGATAATACATGAATGTTACATTTTATTAATAAAATGAATGAATTTTAGATGTTAGCGGGGAATATAAATGTTGTAGGGGGGGATGAGCTTCCACCTTCATGTGTTTGGCCTGATTAGTAGATAATATTAAACTATTCTTGAAACCAAGTGAAGCTCAACATTAACCTATGATTGCATGATAACTAACTATGTGAATCTCTTGGTTTTAAGAAATATAGAAGGATACCATAGTCAAACTCATTTATATGAAATTTAGTTGCAGTGTATAAAACATTTGAAAGAACGCCTTTCTTTAAGATTGTCTCAAATTATTCCTCTCTAAGGTATTATATTGTTTCTATTTATTTGCAATCATGTTTGATTGCATTTGATAACTTTTGTTGTAAATTGGGAAACATGAAGAAGAATTTGAATAGTGGAAACAAATGATATCAAATCATTCTAAAGTATACATTGATTCATGAAGTATTCTCATTATTTATTTTGAGTGTGGTGATATGTTGAATAATATTATAGGGAGAAAATAGAGGATCCTAAAGTTTGGTCAAATATTTTTCTTCAAAACATGGACAAATTAGCAAAGGAGGCCACCACAATATGTCATGTACTTGAACCTATGTTTCATTTTTTAAATAGTGAGAAACACTAGTCCCTTCAAAATGGACTCACACTATATGTTCTTTATGACATGCAACACTTGTTGATCTTAGATTGGTTTTGATGATTGAGTGTCAACACACTTTAGATATTTACTAAGTTCATATCAATCTAGTAATACATGTCGAGTATAATATGTATAGATGTCAAGTTGCAATGAGTATTGAGTCACTCATGTGCCAAGTCACTCAAGTGCCAAGTAGATAGACCATGTCGAGTGATTCAAGTGTTGAGTAAGTAGTTGATGCCAAGAAATTTAGGTTCTGAGCTAGAAACAAAACTATAGTATGTGCCAAGCATTAGTATTATCAAGTGCCAAGTAACAAAAATTAGTGTTGGAAATGTACATGGAGTAACTGAGAGGGAAGGTGAATCAGTTATCACAAAAACAAATCCACATATCCCTTAGATGTCAAACAAGTTACTTATTGTTGTCACTTGGTAAACATTCACAAAAATGTTGTAACTCAGTACATTAACTTGTTACTAATCTTTAAGGATTCATAATTATTAACATGCATGCAAAAGTAAATAACATGAACACAAGAGACACTAAATTTAACGTGGAAACCCAATATGGGAAAAACCACCAATGTAACTAGCTATTGATTTTCACTCTTTTGAAGTGAGCCCTATTAGGAGCCAACCCTATTAAAGGTTTACAAAACACACTGTTAGGTGTGACCTTTTTAGAGGATTTATTCACCCTATTAGGAGTGGCCTTGTTAGAGGTATTTAGAACAATTCAATTGAACTATCACCTTGTTAGAAGATTTGCAAAATGGTTGTTAAACCAACTCTGTTAAGAGATTTTTGAATCACTGCTACAATGGTTAGAAATTAACAATGAAATGACCTGAATAAGATGCAACTAAATTTTCTGATTACAAATATCTATTCTACACCATTAGATCCTCCTTGACCAAATATAGCTTTGCTACTCCTTAATGATCTCTAGTCATCCTTCAAAATTCACTCTTTGCAATAATTAGTCCACCTTCACATTCATATCACATCAAATTCATCACACTTAAAATTTGCAACTTGACCTCTCATATATACCATTTAGATTATCAAGTTGGCTCAATTACAAGTTACAATCACCTATAATCATTACCATAGTTAGCTAGAAATAATACTTAAAAAAATTAAGCATTAAATCATAAATTAACAAATTCCTTTACTAGTCGACTCTACTTGGTAAACACTACTTCATAAATAATTTTTTGAGTTAACCATCTCAACTTGGTTAACTCATTACCTTTCACATTTGCACTTTCTATGACTTTGTGAGTAGACAAATTCAAACATCTATATACTTTACTTTTGCAAGAATATCCCAAAAATATTCCTTCATCACCCTTCACATCAAACTTACCTTTTCTAGATTCTTTCAAAATGTAACATTTGCTTCCAAATACTTTTAGGTAACTTACAATGGGGTTTGTAGCCATACCATAACTCATAGGGGGTTTTGAATGAGTCCTTCTTTAGCTGTACTCAGTTCAAGGTATGAACTGTAGTGGTTATAGCTTCCTTCCAGTATTTGATAGCAATGCTCTTTTCAATCATTAAGATTCTTGCATAGTCCATGATAGATCTATTCCTTCTTTCAACTATTCCATTTTTCTAAGGAGTTCTAGGGGCTGATACCTATCTTTTGATTCCTCTTTCAATATAAAAGTTATTGAACTCATGTGAAATGAATTCACCACCTCTGTCTAACCTTAAGCATTTTAGTCTTTTGCTTGTTTCCTTCTCTACTCTAGCCAAATACCATTTGAACTTCTCAAATGCTTCTTATTTCTCTCTTAGGTACATTATAGTCATCATTCTTGAGTAATCATCAACAAAAAGAATGGAGAATTTTTCACCAGTATAGCTTTCAATTCCAACAGGTCCACACAAATCAGTATGCACAATTTCTAAAACTTCTTCAAACTGATAGTTCTTTGTTTTAAAACTAGTCTTTCCCATCTTGCCAATTTGACAATTCTTGCATAGACCAACCTCAGATTTCTTTATGTTAGGAATGCATCTTACTTTCCTAAATTTACTTATTTTCACCAAGTTATCAAAGTTCACATGACACAACCTCCTATTTCATAACCAACTTGCTTCAACTTGAGCAATAATGCATGAACATTCACCAAGTTTAAGATAAAACAAGTTACCTTTTGTTTGAGTGTCTAATCCAATCAGCCTTCCTTTGTCATCCAGCAATCTTTCTTTTCAATGCATGAATTCCACTTTGAATCCATTATTGATTAGTTGTGCCACACTCAATAGATTGTGTTTAAGTCCTTCTACCCAATATGAATTATCACATACAAGTTCTTTGGTTAGTGAGATTCTTCCTCTTCCTTTTATGCAATAAGGTTCATTACTACCAAACCATAGACTGCCACCATCATAGTCTTCAAAATGTTCAAACTTAGTTTTATCACCAGTCATGTGATGAAAACAACCACTATCTATAATCCATGTATCATTTTTTCTCACATGAGAAATAAGTGCCATTTCCTCATCATTATCAGACTCATCCTTCATAGCAATGTAAACAATTTCATCTTCTTCTTCATCATCAGAATCATTAGAATCCTTAGCTATGAAACATGTTTTCTTACCTTTTTCCTTGAATGATTTAAAATCTGTATTGCCATTACACTTGTGACCTTTCTTCTCATCCTTGTTCTGCTTATTTGGGCACCTAGCAGTAATATGTCCAATTTCTTCACAAGAAAAATAGATTAGAGGAACCTTACCTTTGTATTTCTTTTTGCCTCTTGAATATTTCCTTGCTAACAAAGCTTCAACCACCTCAAGATCACTGTTTGAACTCTATTCTGATTCTTCTTTACTATCTGACTGAGAATCATTTTTCTTCTTTCCTTTCTCCTTCAGTGAAAGCTTGGCTTCAAATGTGGATTCAATGTTCTTGGTAGCTGGAACATAATTATCATAGTTATCTAGCTTGAATGTAGTCAATCTTCCAACTGTGGCCTCTAAATTTATCTCATGATTTTCTTCACATCTTCTTTCTTGAATTGTAGAAAATCTGATTGCATAAATGGGAAGTAGTGTTCTAAAGAATTTACTTATAACTGTTCTCTCCTTGATAACTTCTCCAAAAGCTTTGATTGCACTAACACTTGCTTTAACTCTTTCAACATATTTTGTAATTTTTTCATCTTCTCACATCCTCATTTGATCAAATTAACCTCTCAAACTTTCTGCTTTGGCTCTTCTCACATTATCATCACTTCCATAGATATCTTTTAAGTTGTTCTACATTTCAAAAGTATTTTTGCAATCCTTGATATCATCAAATTCTTCATAACTTAGGGCAGATGCAATATCTATCATCATGTTGTTGTGAATCTTCTTTTTAGAAATATCATTAACAGATGATGTGCCAGTACATTCTACATATTTTGTATCAAGGTACTTCAGCCCTATATCACCAATAGAAGCTAGATGAAGTCTCATCAGTCCTTGTCATGCTGAGAAGTTGTCCCTGTTAAGTCTTGGAATTCCCCTCTTGTAAGACATCCTGATCTTTAGCTCAGATCCTTGAAATCTTTTCTTGCAAGAACCAAAAGCTCTGATACCAATTGTTGGAAATTTAGATGGAGTAACTGAGAGGGGGGGTGAATTAGTTACAACAAAAACAAATCTAGAGATCCCTTAGATGTCAAACAAGTTACTTACTATTGTCACTCGGTAAACATTCACAAAAATGTTGTAACTCGTTAGATTAGCTTGTTACTAATCTTTAAGCATTCATAATTATTAACATGTATGAGAAATTAAATAATATGAACACAAGAGACACCAGATTTAACATGGAAACCCAATATGGGAAAAACCACCAATGTAACTAGCTACTAATTTTCACTCTTTTGAAGTGAGCCCTGTTAAGAGCCAACCCTGTTAAAGGTTTACAAAACACACTATTGGGTGTGACCCTGTTAGAGGATTTATTCACCCTATTAGGAGTGGCCTTGTTAGAGGTCTTTAGAAAAACTCAACTAAACTATCACCTTGTTAGAGGATTCACAAAATGGTTGTTAAACCAACTCTGTTAAGAGATTTTGGAATCACTACTACAATGGTTAGAAAGTAACAATGAAATGACCTAAATAAGATGCAACTGAATTTGATGATTACAGATCTCTATTCTGCACCATTAGATCCTCCTTGATCAAATATAGCTTTTTTGCTCCTTAATGATCTCTAATAATCCTTCAAAATTCACTCTTCACAATAATTAGTCCACCTTCAAATTCATATCACATCAAATTCATCACATTTAAAAATTCACAACTTGACTTCTCATATATACCATTTAGATTATCAAGTTGGCTCAATTAAAAGTTATAATCACCTATAATCATTACCATAGTCAGCTAGAAATAATACTTAAAACAATTAAACATTAAATGATAAATTAAAAAATTCTTTTACTGGTCGACTTTGCTCAGTAAACACTACTTCAGAAATAATTTCCTGAGTTAACCATCTCAACTCGATTAACACTCCAAATTCTACAAAATCCTTTGGCTACTAAGTGAACTTGGTAAGAACTGAATTTCCTTTGCTGACCATGAGATCTCGATAAGAACTATTTTCTACCACATTTTCCTTTTATGACTGAGTAAGCTTGGTAGACACTGAATTTCCTTTGCTAACCTTGAAAGCTTGGTAACAACTATCTGCACAAGGTAAAGTCTAAGAACACTTGATAGACACTATAAATCTTCTTGCAAAACAACTAAGCTCAATAAGTGCTAATAGATGACTTGTATGACATTTGTGTAACATCAAAGACAAAACATAATTGGATAATTGTATCCAACTGATTAGATCTAGTTGTTTCTGATGGCACAAGCAACTTTTTGAACCATTTTTTGTCAATTTATTGATAGATCTAAAAGCTTTAAAGATAGGGAAAATCTATTTGGGTTCCCTATGAAAACATGCAACCAATCAAAAAATTGGAAAGGTTAAGTGACAAAAAGAATGAATCTCAATCATAGATTCATGCCTAACCCTAAGCCACCAAAGTTGTTATAAGGAAGACAAATCCCCATAATCAAGAGAAGAATGTGAGTGAAAATTAGAAGGAAGAAAAGTGGTGATTTGATCAATGATCATTCAAGGTGACTTAGCAAAGTGAAAGAATTATAGAATTAGTTTATAGAATAGAGAATCAAAGACACATCATTGGTAAATCATATCAGAAATGATTAAGAAGGATAAAATGGTGATCTAAAACTAGTAAGTAAAAGTTGTAAGTCATTAGATCAAACATTATAAAATTAATTTCTAGCAATTGTATCAAAAGTTGAAATGGAGCTGAAGACAGCCTCTACATTAAAAAAGAAGGATAAACTAGTGAGAAAACTTAAAGCCCAATTCGGTGATGACAAAGAGGAAGATGATGAAGAGGAAGAAGAGGCACAAGCACCAAAACCTATAGCTTTAACCCAAGGCATGGGGGAGGATCAAAAAGAAGAAAGTGTTGAGGAGGAAGAGGAAATCAAAGAGGCACTAGCCCAAATAACACCAAAGAAGAGGAAGGCCAAGGCTTAACCAGTGACAAAACCAAAGGCAAAGAAAATTGTTAAGCCTAGCCCAGCAAAGCCCACAACTCCTACAACCAGAGCAAGCATGAGAGAAACTACACAAAAGGATTAGGAGAAAACAAGGTAGGAAGAACAAGGAGGACAAGAGAAAATGAAACAAAGAAGGAAATATATTGCTCAACCTAAAACAGATGATGAAAAGATAGAGTCTAAAGACACAAGTCAATTTAGGGTGGTAAATCATGCACCTAAATCTAATCTTGAGAATATTTGTGAAAATATTAAAGATAATGTAGATATGATAGGGTTAAAGAATATTGATTTTGATAAATTGAGTAGAGATGAAAAGAATCTAGGAGAAGAGTTAGTATATGCTATGATGTCAAAATTTAAGAATACTCCACTTGAGTTTGCCAACACAATACCCAAAAGTCTATATGATATTTTTTTCAAAAGTGGCATTATTGTTTAAATCTTAAGAAATAAATTAGAGAGTCAACAAAGCTAACAAAAGGATAGATTGCTAAGGTAGTAAATAAATATGTAGCTAGGTTTACACCTAAATATAGAGCCTTTAGCATTCTACAAAGAAATATAGATGATGTGGTTAAGAAATCAACCCAAATATGGAAATTAATCTATGAATTAACCACTATAAAGCTAGGAGAGGTTGATCCCTCTGAAGAAAAATAGAATGAGGACAAGAAAAATAACAAGGATGATGATGAAAAAGATGATGATGATATGCAGGAAGATGAGAGGACAAACAATACTATTGGGGAAGAACCTACAAGACAAGAAGAAGAAAAGGCAATAGCTAAGGAGCAGCAAAAGGAACAAAATGTGCAAGACACACAAGTGGCAAGTGTTAGCCCCCAAAATGACACAAATAATTCAATAGAGACAATTATTGTTAAGGATGTTCTTGATGTTTCACCTTAGAACATCAATCCATTAACTATAGGTGACTTGAAGAGGATATTAGATCAATCTACACTCCAAGCAAAGTTGTGTGAGAATCCTATATTGGTGAGTGTGAAGAACTTTAGAAAGTAGTAGCTAATATAAATAAGGACAAGTTGAATCCATAAGAACCTCCTTCTATCATCCCTTTAGCTACCCATGTGCAACCTCTAAAGCAAACACTAATAGATACATCTACAAAGGTTGACACAACTATAAAATTTGACATGGTTGAACAACAAACTCAGACTACTCAAGACGAGAAGGCTACTAAAGCACAAATAGAATAGACAAATGTATATGTACCTGATACACAAACACAAGGATCATGTCAGATAATAAGGATTGTTCAAGGTGGAACTAAAGAAAAGGACATACCAAAGGAGAAGGAGCAAGAAGCCATATAAACATTGGTAAATTTACCAACATCTAGCACTCCAACAAAAGTCCTTCAGAAGCTACTAACTGATGCAATACCACTATAGATTTCAGCACGAGACTCTAGCTCATCCAAAGTTGCTAAGGTATTTCACTATGGAGATGCAATTCTAGATGAGGAAATAGTGATACCTAAATATGATTATGCAACCATGACCCTAGAACATATAGGCTTAATGTAAGCAGCCTTGGAAAGAAAGAAAAACCAAGAAATACTCAAGAAAGAGGAAAAATAGAAGCAAGCATTACAAGATATTAAAGACATCCTTTTAGATGCTTTTAGCTTGCAAACACCTGATGAATCTAAGAAAATATTAGAACAATTATCAGAAATTGTGGAACAAGTGAATAATGAAGACTAGGAAGCTAATGTCAAACTTATGGAATGGTCTAAAAGAAAATTCCAAGGGAAATTGAATGAGAAAATATTAGGTGATATAGCACTGTCACAAGTTGAATTAGCCACAAAAATTGGGAAAGTGAAGAAGGTACTTGAGAACATATTCTCATTGTACACAAAACTATGTGATCCAACACTCTTCACAATGGAAACAAGCCATAGGATTCTAAGTCCAGAGAGAAACTTAAAAATATTAGGTATGAAATTACCTACGAGTCCAACTCAAAGTGAGAAGCATTTCCATTCATTGCTTCATACACAAACTAATTATGTTAACATCAGAAGAGTTTAATATAAGAGCCAAGTTGACTAGCATCCAAGCCTCCCTTACCCCTCATGCGGAGATACTCAGCAAGGAACTAGGATATATAGAAACCTTGATTAAGAAACATCCAAATCTTTCAACATCAAATGGACTAGTTCACCTTGCAGCAAAAATAGCCATCCAAATAAAATCATAAGATGTTGCATTAGACAATTGGGATGATGCTCTAAAGATTATAATGGAAGTCCACAAGAACTTTTTAGACAAATACACAATCAGTGTATATACCCTTTGACATAAATGTCAAAAAAGGGTAGATAAAAAATATGCAAGGGGAGATATTAAGAAAAAGTTGAGAATAAAGATAGAAAAAGAGGGGGAGATAAACTAAAGGGGGAGAAAATAGAAAAAGAGTAAAAATAAAGCACAAAGCCTGTTAGATAAAGAGTATCAGTTATTTTGAAGATAAAGTGTATCAAAAAAAGACAAATTCATGAAGAATAGATTTTTGATACAGAAAAGGCACATTAACTTAAGGGGAGCTACAAAATTTTTGAGGTATATAGTCTACTAAAAAAATTTTTTTTTTTTTTTGAAGCTTTGTATATTTGTCAAGTTGTGGATGTATTATACTCAAGGAAATTAGATTTTTTATGTATAGTTAAGTGTTTTTGACACTCATGTCAAAGGTGCAGATTGTTGATCTCAAATTAGTTTTGACAATTGAGTGTCAACACAATTAAGATATTTACTAAGTTCATGTTGAGTAGTAATACATGCCAAGTATAATATGTATAGATGCTGAGTTGCAATGAGTGTCGAGTCACTCAAGTGTCAAATAGATAGACCATGCCAAGTTATCCAAGTGCAAAGTAACTAGTTGATGTCAAGAAATTCAAGTGCCAAGCTAGAAATAGAACTATAGTATGTGCCAAACATCAATATTATCAAGTGCCAAGTAACACATATTAGATCTAGTTGTTTGTGATGGCACAAACAACTATGTAAACCATTTTTTTGCCAATTTATGGATAGATCTCAAAGCTTTAAAGATAAGGATGAATCTATTTGGGTTCCCTATGAAATCAACATGCAACCAATCAAAAAATTGGAAAGGTTAAAAGGCAAAAAGAATGAATCTCAGTCATAGATTCATACCTAACCCTAAGCTACCAAAGTCATTCTAAGGAAGATGAAGCCCCATAATCAAGAGAATAATACGAGTGAAAATTAAAAGGAAGAAAAGGGGTGAATTGATTAGTGATCATTCAAGGTGACTTAGTAGAGTGAAAGAATTGTAGAATCAGTTGACAAAATAGAGAATTGAAGACACAACATTGGCAAATCAAATCATAAAGGATTAAGAAGGATAGAATGGTAATCTGAAACCAATAAGTTAAAGTTGTAAGTCATTAGATCAAACATTATACTATTACTTTCTAAATTCTACTATTAATTTCTAAAAATTGTATTAGCATAATGAAATCCTTTGGACTAAGGTTCTCTTAATAGTCATTACAAAATCCTTTAACAGGGTGACATTCCAAGTGAATGTTCTAAAGTCTTTTAATTAGGCACACTTCTAATAGGGTGTTAAAATCCTTTAACAAGGTGGGACTTAATAGTTTCTTGTAAGCCTTTAATAGGGTAGATCATATTTCATGGTCAACTTATTGTAACCTTAATTGGTGACACTTTATTGCTGCAGTAGTGAAGAATTGTGGGTGTCATCCCCACCCCAATTTTACCTTCTCATTTGGAGGGTTTTTGGGTAATCATATCAGGTGTCAAATTTGTGTATACTTATTTGATACATTTCATTTCAGTTTATTACATGCATCTAATGAATTCTAAAAAGGTTTTAAGTGTTGAAGTTTGAATTTCTGATTCAACACCCTCCCCCTCTCAAAAGTATATGTTTACCATTTGTAATTCCAACAACACTTAATGGAGAAAGAATATAGCATTTATATTTCAGTTACTATTTCCAAATGCCAAGTTCACCTTTTCATTTTAATATTTTATGATATTTCATATTTTTTTGCTAGTCAATTTGCAGGCCATTGCAAGATTTTCACAACTTTCATTTCCTAACTAATAAAAAGACCACAATGAACACTCTTCATTTATAAATGCATAGGTTATGTGTTGTGATAAAATATAGATCTAATTTGGGTTTTGAAATTCATTTTACATCCTTTCAATCTGAATACAATCAAAAGAACAACTCATTAGGAAAAGTTAGAATCTAGTTTCTTACCCATAATAAAGGGCATACTTCTCCATCCACCCTTGTAAGACTCATTTTTTCACAACATAATCCTCATTTTGTGAATGTTACTCTTCCTACACTCTCAATTGGGATAACTATACTAATATATCCATTGGGTCTATTGCAAAAAATCTTCTTCTTGGGTATATAAATATTCTTGTTACACTTCAGTTCATGAACAAATCATTAATATTCTTATTAGAATTTTGGATTGTTGAATGCAATATGACATATTCATACAAACTAAATTGTTGCACAATATAATAGAGAAATTACATTGGTTAATCACTACCCATAATTTATATCTGCACAATCTAGAACAACCACCATTCAACCTTGCAAATTCTAAATTTGGTTGATGGCATTGTTAATTCAACTTCTATGATTGTTTTCCTCAAATTATTGCTACTTATTTTGAACATAAAACTCAATTCAACACAATTTCCTTGTCAAGTATTTGTCAAGAAACATATGTATACATATAAACAACTATCATGTTAAAATTCATCTCTCTCTCTCTCTCTCTCTCTCTCTCTCTCTCTCTCTCTCTCTCTCTCTCTCTCTACACACACACACACAAAGCTATCATATCAAAATCCATTATTGTATATATGAACATATTTAAATATATATAAAAATAGCTATCATGTTGACATCTATTCTTGTATATAGGGGCGCGAAAAAACATTACCATTGGAAGGCCTGCCTTTAATAAATATCTTGTACATAGGTGCTTGTCTTATGTCTTCTCTCTATAAATTAAATTTGTTTATTTTTATAGGATTTTTAAAGGATTTGGACTAAATTTTCATATAGATTATGGTATGCATGGAAGTAAAATCTTTTTACTTAAGAACTATAAATGTTTGGTATCATAGTGTCTTCGATGGATATTTTTTAATTAAAATTAATAACTGTAGTATGAGATGTAAAGAAGCTTTAGCTATGTGTTATATAATTAATATGTCTTTTTAATATCTTATAATAGATGATTGATTTTTAGTAACTATTTAACTTCAGTACAAGATATATGTATAAGCTTGAAGAAGATATGCACAACATTGTACTTGTGCCCTTTCAATATGATAATTTAGACATTCTTAGTCCTTGGAATATCACTTTCTCCATTGGCTAAGCACTAAAATAAGACAACTACATTCTGATTAATTTTTTGATCTAATTTCAATTAACCTCTATTGAATATTAGTTTAATTTGTGTTCTTTTCAATCAACCTTGTCACAACATACTAATTCAAAGATGGAATATACATCCTTTTAGAGTTCAAATATTAGCAACCATAGGGACAGCCACACTAATAGAAGTTGCAACCAAAACCATATGAGAAAGAGGAATCTCCACGAAAGAGATGAGCAATGAAGATATACATCCCCCATGAAACACCAATAGGCAAAGTGGACACAATATTTCAAGGACCAAGGAAAAGAGCTCTAGTGACACCATCAACAACAACAAGAGGAATTTGAACCATGATCTTCTACATAATGTTGTGATTTATTAAGCATGATTTTAAGATCATACTCACAATATGTTAGTATACATTATTTATAGGCAAATACTCCACAAAACCACATGCATTGCTCATTGATTTTAGGGGACACTTGTATAATGCTATGTATTAAATATTTTCTATTGGAATTAGCTATTATAAAAGAGTTTTTAATAAGTTCACAACTTAAAATTGGATTCAATCTCTTCTTAATTGAAACATGTATGATGAATAATGTAGTACACCTTATGTAAAAAGGAAAAGATAATGATAGAAAAAGAATTTTTATTAACATAATTTTAGGTATTTCTATTAATGTAATTGAATTGGATTCTTATTATATTAAATTTTTAGTACCTCTAATGTATTTAGTCTTATATTAGAAAAATGGTGACTATATTTTTCATAGAGTAGAGTTGCTTCATAACACATTGGAGTTATAATTATAGGTGTTAAAAATTTAGTACCAAATGATGAATGTTGGTGCTAGGAAGAAAGGCCTATTAGTGAGCTAGATAATAAAAGGAAAATATATTTAGAAGATAATAGTTAAGGTAGACCTTGTGCGACTAAGGACATTTGCAATATTAGGTAGACCCACAGGAGAAAAAATGGAGTGTGCTTCGAAAGGAGGAAATTTTTTCTACATGAATGAAGTTGCATGGTGTTGAAAGGACCTTATAAAAGAAATGTTAAGTAATAAAAAGGTGTGGTAAATACCTTGGGAGATGTGCAGATAAGAAAATACAACACAATATCTAAAGAATATGTCACACTACAAATATTTTACTCAACTCTTGAGGATACACCCATGGCTAAGCATCCAATTAAAACATATCTTTTATAAAGAGAATGATGAAAAAAAAGAAAGTGTCATATACATTTTATATGTTGTTCAAACCTACACCTCGTGTTTTATAAAGACAATGATGGAAAAAAAATTGTCTTCTTTGTTAGAAATACATTTTACTATGTTGATCACACATGTACTCTATTTAGCATAGGTCATGTAGTTTCCTCTTTGGCCCCTCTCATGGAGATTGTGTTTGACATTCTTAAGTTTTCTAATTGATACTAATTTTTCTCAAGTATTTGACAAATAGTGTTGCATTTCCATTTCCTTTTTATATTACTGTAGATAAAAAGCCCAACATTGTGATTATTTCTCCATGTAGGAAGTCGTGGATTCAACATGCATTTTGTGTGAAACATTAGTTTATTGAGGACTTGACATGAAAATGGGTGGACCACCACAAAAAAGCTATTAGAGTAAATAATTAATTTATTAATTATTTATTCTATTACTTAAGCTTACTTAGGTTAATGCATTTATTTAATATTTTGTATTTAATACATGTAGTGGTTAGTTGTTGACAACACGGGAGTTTGTTCCCTTCTAGCATGTTCCACCTTTCATGGATATGTGTTGAGTTGTCATCCTTATCTTCTACCACCTTCCAGCTTGTTCTACAAGCTTCCATGAGTTCTTTATAATCGAGCTCCCTCTTTGTATTTTCAACATATCATATAAGGCATTGTGCATATTGTAAATACATTTTCTTCTTGTGTTTGCACATATTGTCTCTCATGTCCGTTTAGGGTTTTTTCCTTTTCTCTTTGACATGTTCTCGCATGTAGGTGATCTTGGGAATCTTTGGAGTTGGCTTTCATCAACCCCAACATGGTATCAGAGCCATCCTGCTGCTGCTTGGTTGAACAATTTTGAAGCCATGATTTGAAGTCACAAACCCTAGTTTGTTTGTGCATTTTTTCTTCAAATCAGGGGATCAAAAAATTTTGGGAGCACATTGGGGCCAAACAGACATCACCATTGGATTCGGAAGGCTGTTTGCAGTCAGGATTCATATAAAGCTTGTCAATTTTGGAGACAGAGCTCCGGGAGGCAAAATTTTTTAGCCCTACAGGCTGTCATACGGACTGTACGGTCATTTTCGGTGATTTTTTTAAATATATATATATATATATATATAATTTACGTGTGCCACTAGCGTGCAGTCAAGCAGCCACCCACGCACTGCTCGCCAGCCACCGTAGCTGACTGAGTAGCCGCTAGGCAGCCTCGACCCGACCGCCGCCAGCGGCCCACCCTGCCGCCACCTCCTCCCCGGCGGCGACGCCCTCTTTTGCCGCCCAGCAGGTGGTTCCACTGTCAGTCTCCACCTCCTGCGCTATCTTCGCCCAGGGTTTCAACTTTTCTCTGGCCAAGGACACGTGTCCACTACAGATCGGTCCAGATAGTAGCTTTAGTGCCAGCTCTGCATAACTGCTTAGTCAGCAGCCAATTTTCATGCGACACGTGGTACGGCTACCACATGGCGTTTTTCCACGTGACCCCTGCCACCTTTGCATTCTGCCACATGGCATCCATGTGGTACTACCATGTGGCTTCCTTTTTTTGCTGCGACAGCTTCAAAACTATCAAATTTTTTGTAGTGAACTGCTAACATCAGCATGATGTTATCAACCTTGCTTACAAATCTCCTCTAGGGTCATTTTGGACCTACTTGCAGTTTTTTGGGCATAACTTGAGCATATAGATGTATTTTTCTGATCTGAAAGAAGCACCACAAAGTTGGTTTTGAGACAGAGACTTTGGTGCAGGTATTTTTAGGTTTTGATGCTGTTTAATTGCCCATTTTTTCTATTGAAGTATGAAGTCCTATTTTTAACTCTGGCAAGCATATCTTTTGCGTCCCATGCCCATTTTTTGAAAACTTTATATTTTTGAAAAGCTAGTTCTCTCACCTTTTTAGAAATGTGGTCCTTTTTCTAAGTTTTTGGCCCATGCTCTTTTTATCATAGTTTTGGCATTTTTGCTATATGGTGGATATCTTGAGTGTTTTAGGCTCGAGGATCATTTTCCTAGCATGGATTCTCTTATTTTTGGTTGTACTTTCCTTTTTTGCAGCTCATTTTCAATTTTGATTATTGTAGCTATCATTTTGAAGCACTTTTATTTATCACACTAAGATAAAGTGCCACTTTTGCATTCCGGGAGTCATGAACATTGTTTTGAGTTACTTGTACATGCACTATTTTCATAAAGCACCATGGGGGGGATAGTTGTTTACTATTTTAGGCATTCTCCCTTTGTCAAGTGAGTGTCAATTGCACTACATTAGCCCCATGCAGAGTTAGTTTGATCGTGTCTTTACAGGTGTCTATACCTTTTTCCCTCTCTCGTCGTTCTTGGTTTGTCTGCAAGAGACTTTGGCCCACCTTCTCAGTTGCCTGTCATCACACCTCATCTGCATTAAGGGGGGGTTATGCTATTGTTCTAATGCATCTGTGGTTTGATAGTTTGATAGTTTGAGCTATGTATTTAGTGGTTGATCCTATATAAAAGGCAATTGCAATGGCAAGCTACCTATGCATTTCAGTGAGATGGATCATCTACCATATAGACATGCTCGGTTTGTAACTTCTTCTTCTATGGAGGTTCTTCAAATCAAAAATTTGGTAGATTTGTGGCTTCTTCATGCTTCAGTGATGCTCTTTCATGATCACTCCATGTTCTTGTTTTAGGGGACATTTCCCTAGTTGGAGGCTTCTTTAATTGTTCACTAGGTTCTTACCTCTTTTTGGAGGAGGGTTTTTCCCACGTGGTTTTCTCTCTTTCCCCACTTTCAGAGGTTGCATTTTTTTGCATTGTTCATGGGTACCTAAAATGGCCTCATTGTCGGGACCCATTATGCATTTCATCTTAGTTTTGTGAGCTTAAGGCATTTCCCTAAGTTGCACTTAAGGGGGGGTGTTAGAGTAAATAATTTATTTATTAATTATTTATTCTATTACTTAAGCTTACTTAGGTTAATGTATTTATTTAATATTTTGTATTTAATGCATGTAGTGGTTAGTTGTTGACAACACGGGAGTTTGTTCCTTTCTAGCATGTTCCACCTTTTGTGGATATGTGTTGAGTTGTCATCCTTATCTTCTACCACCTTCCAGCTTGTTCTACAAGCTTCCATGAGCTCTTTATAAGCGGGCTCCCTCTTTGCATTTTCAACATATCATATAAGGCATTGTGCATATTGTAAATATATTTTCTTCTTGTGTTTGCACATATTGTCTCTCATGTCTGTTTAGGGTTTTTCCCTTGCTCCATGCTCTTCCTATCCTTGGCTTCTCTTTGAAATGTTCTTGCATGCAGGTGATCTTGGCCATCTTTGTAGTTGGCTTTCATCAACTCCAACAAAAGCCACTTGGAAACATTTGTCCCTACCATGACTTCCAAAATCAGGTTTCTTATTCTATCATTGCCCAAATATACATTTTGAGGAATATTTGAGGAACAACAATTGTAGAAAGCAATGACTTCCAATTTGAATCCATGGGCAGAAGCATTTATTCCTCCTATGGTACAATACATGACTCTCTCTCCACACCCAATTCCCAATTGCCCCTCCAACAGTGAATACAACCTCATTGATATCATACGATATTATTCCAACTTCATTCCAACTATAGATAAATTATGTTCCACACATCATGAATTATATTCCACCAATCTCTCCATTAATTCTCCCTCTCATGGGTTTCTCAATTCCTTTTCCTCCTATAAATAGTCCCTTTCCAATGGGAAGAATAGTGAAAAGATCTAATTGTTAGCCCAATTTTTTGGTTTTCCCTCCTAATGAGTAGCAAGATTTGAAGGGTTCTCTTCCACAACATCATTGTCTTGATCTGCATATGTTATGAGATATTACACATTTGGATTCAACTAAAAGAGATCACAAACATTAGTTCCAAGTCCATCTAGAGAGAGGTCCAAATTACCATCTTACCTTGCAGAATGCATAAACATTGAAGCATACTCTCAAAGTATTCACACACTTTACCTGGAATGAAATTAAAGTAAACATAGTATGATTGATAATATCAATCCTTTAAGAATTTTTTAGGATAAGAAGTTCTAAAAAGCCTTACAAACTACATTCTAGATATAAGTTCTACCTACTACACCATGATTAGATGATGCAAAAGCATGGTAATCAACATCAACCAAAATTAAATCTAATTTTTTTTAATATTCTAGAAATATATTGCAATTATGATGAATTTGACCAATGGTACACCATCTTAGTATTAACATTAGTGTAGAACACCTGTTGTACATGCAATGGATAAATCTGAGGAATATTCATCGCACCCACGACACTACTATCACATTCTGTCACAATTGCAATGGCAGGCTGAAAAAAAAAGAT
Source organism: Cupressus sempervirens (assembly GCA_028749045.1). NCBI lineage: Eukaryota > Viridiplantae > Streptophyta > Pinopsida > Cupressales > Cupressaceae > Cupressus > Cupressus sempervirens. The sequence goes on from CM053787.1 coordinate 499,204,296, forward strand.
GTAGTAATTGCAATAGCAGCCTATCACAATTACAACAATGTGACAATGAACTCTTGGCCTTTCCACCTTCCAAATTATGATGGCTACTGGTATCACAATTATGATGGACAAGCTTTTCATCATAATTTGTGATCCCAAAATTCTAACACCTGTCTGATGAGAGCCAATTCTTGGTGTTGTCACTTACGTGATGGGTGGCTATCACAATTGAGATGGCCCATCATCACAATTTGGTTCCAAATGTAGTAGTGGAAGAATTTGAAGGTGGGGATTTAGGTGATAATATAGAAAATCAAAAGTTAAAAAATAACAAGGGAAATAGTGAATTGACATTAGACAAAAACATAGTCTTAGCCACCTCAATAGGATTAGGGGAAGATAATCAATAAGATATTGTAACAATAAAAGAGTATAATAATTTAAAACAAAAGGAAATGAAATCCAATTCACCTTGCCAAGAGAAAAGAGGAGGTGATTATAGATATATTCCTATTAAGGTGGAGACATTTTTAAGGGAATATGAAATGATAAATCATGAAGAAATAATAGATAAATAAGGCTTAGATAATCTAGAGAAGAAGAGAGTAGGAAATTTCCAAAATTGGGGGGAGTTTGAGATCTAGGAATTAGAAGAATTTCATAAAGATATAGATAAAACAAATGGAGTAAATAATCAAATTAAGAAAATAGTAGGTATAGATATGGAAGAGGATGTAAGAGGAATTAGTAACAAAAGTAAGAAATAATTAGAAAAAGAATATTTTGACAAAGAGGAAGATGAATTTTTTTCTATAAGTGTACAAAATGCTAGTAAAAAATTTAGACAACCTTGGTATCATAGAAAATTTGCAAGGCTTAGAACATCCAAAATATGGGAAAAGAAGAAAAAAAGGAGGAAGAAAATTATTAGATAAACTTAGAGAAATAATAGGTTTGGTTAGTAAGAAAAAAAAAATCAATGATCTTCTGAATGTAGGGAAGGGGAAGTTCCAAGTCCTGTAGATTCATGAAGATAACAACATGAAATATTAGGGGCCTAAATATCCCTAAAAAAAAGGCTTACTCAAGTGCAATTTAACATTATTTGAATAAGATATAGTATTAATACAAGAATCAAAACTTAGCAAAGAAGAAGGAGAAAAATTTAGAAGAAAACTAGATTTTTTTGGAAAATATAATTAGTTGATTCAATAGTGGTCTCGGGTGGGACTGGTATTATATGGAAAGTAAGTTTCACTCCTCTTATATCCAACAATAACTAGAGAAGGGGGAGTAAAAATCTTCAAAAGATAAATTCAATTCCTACTTATTAATGTGTATGGACCAATTCCAACAATGAATAAGAAAGGAATTTGGAATGAGATTAGTAATTGTTTAGAGCCAAATCCTCAAGAAAATTCCTTAATTGAGGGAGATTTTAATGTAATTCTAGATTCAAGAGAAAAAGCAGGTGGGTACATGACCATTAACTAGGTAATATTAGATTTCAAAGCATAGTTCACGAAAGATAACCTTATTGACATTATAACATCTAATGGGTCTTCGCATGGAATAATAGATGTGCTAGATTATATGATATAGTATAAGATTGTATAGTTTTATATTGAAAGGAAATTTAATATCTCTTAATCATCATTTCAATAAAGTCAGTCTCCCTAATGTAGGATCACATCACTATCTGATTAGACTAGAAATAGGTGAATCATAGAAACCATCAAGAAATCTATTTAAGTGTGAAAAATGTGCTTTCTAGATTTTTAAAAATTATTAATAATATATAAAAATGGTGGCATGAAGATAATTTTGAAGGATAAAGAATGTTTTATTCATAGCCAAATTGAAATCATTAAAAGAAAATAAATAAATAAATAAATGGAATAAAGATTTTTTTAATAATATATTTAAAGAAAAAATAGAGAATGAAGATGGATTGAAAAAATTAAATGAAGAAATAATTAGGGTAGGAATGGATAATGTAAAATGTATCAAAGAAAAATAACTTCTAGCTAAGCAAGAAAGTATTCTAGTTCTAGAAACAAAAATCAATCAAAATATTGTTGTTAGGAGATAGAAATACAAATATTTTCCATAATATTACTATTAATAGAAAAAATATTAATGGATTAAAAATCAATCAAGGAAAATTCAAGAAGGATAATGGAAAATCCAAATGTGATAGCGGAAACCTTTGTAAATTACTATTCAGATCTACTTAACCATTTCAAATCATCAAATTTAATAGCTCAAAATAAGATGTTAGGTTCTATTCTAAAAGTAATAATTATAGAACATAATAAAATATTAAATAGGAAATTTACCAAAGAAGAAATTAAAGATGCCCTCTTTCAAATGAATCCTAATAAATCTTTGAGCCCTAGTGATTTTCAAGATGATAAGAGATTGATTGAGGATTCAATCTTTTAAAAAATCAAAGATGTTCCATGTGAATTATACACTACTCTATTGTCAAGATGGCATTCAACAAGTATGAGGGTAAAAGAGTTGAGGAAACAAGTATTGTAGCAATTATCACCTAATCTATCATTCAATGATGTAGAAGTTTGGATGGACAAGTTACAAAAATTATTCAATTTAAAGGTATTAACAACTATGGTACTAGTAGATGAAGAACCCATTCTACTAAAAATTATCGAAGAAATTTGTATTGAAGAATTGCAAAAGGAGTAGACTAAAGCATATAATAATGATGTATTTTTAGTAAGTGGATTAGTTGGAGCTACAAGTATAAAAAATAATAGGAAATCTATGCAAGAGAAAGTTACAATCGAAGATATTATGGATAGAAAAGATTAATCAGATTTAGAAGAAACTAATCAAGAAAAGAGAATGAAAGCCAAGATAGAGACAACAACAACTAATAATGTTGAATAAAAAGAAGTAGATACATTTGACAAGGCTATAGTTAGCCAATATGAACTACAACTAATAAGTAGTGAAATTTAACTTGATCTAACTACTCAATCTTTTATATCAATAGAAGAAGTAATAAAGACTATGAGTAGACAAGAGGAGTAGACACTAATACTACTATAGATACTAGGATCATCAACAATCATAGAAGGTAACATTAGTGAAAAGAAATATAGAAGAGAAATAGGGAGTTAATCAAAGGACTTAGACACTCAAGAAAAACAAGAAAAGAATAAGAACACCAACAATCAAGGACCAAGCACATCACAACTGAAAACTATCAAAATAGAAAGGTCAATTGACAAGGACAAAGATAAAGCTAAATACAAGAATAAATGTCATGAGTAGAGTATACAAATAGAAAAAGTCAAAGGAAAAAGGAAGAGAGGAGAAGAAGAAGAGGATGAAATTGATAATAATTCATCCAATGATGACCCCTAGTTTGATATATTGAAGTAACCATCTTTAACTTTGAATAAGAAAAAAAAACATTATTTTAGAAAGCATTTGATCTTAAGATGTAGATTGACAAAAGGAGATCCCAAAGAATAAAAAATAATTATTTCAAAAGACATTATGAACACTTGAGAATCTCATGCCAAAAGTGACAATAGATAATGAGAAACCAATATGTAGACAATTAAAATTTTATTTAGATAAAATTAAAGAAGTAGGGAGCAACTTGAAAGGAGAATTAGCAAACAAACTCACAAGAGAAATGGAAGAATAGACAAGGAAGAACTTGATAGATAAGATTACTAATTTGAAAGGGAAGCTACAAGAGAATATAAATGGATTATAAGTGATTGTTAACACTACATTAAGAAAGTATACTACTTTGTGTAGTTTTGACACATTCACTTCAAATATTAATACTAGACATATCAGAGTTTAGAATGAAAGACTAACTCATATCGAAAACTTGGACTCATCAATAAATGTAGTTCAATATACATAAAGCTGAAAGCTCTTATTTCTAGAGAAGGGGAAATCATTATGGAGAAAGAAAAAAATGATTACTAAAATTATGGAGTTACAAGGCATGATATGTTTTCATATTGAGATGATGCAAAACAAACTTATCTAAAGCACATAACAGTATATAGATGCTAGAAGAAACTAAACGAAGTGGAATGGAGAATATGTGAGTAGAATTTGGGAAGAATATTCTAACTATTCGCACATTAAGGAGAACATAGGACACACTATTGTAGCTCACAAATTTTAATTATATCTAGATATTGTAAGTAAATGGTAATATGGTTATAAATTTTTCACTGCATATTTTAATTATTTGGTCATGTTTATCAGCATTGATTGCCATAAACAAAAGGGGGAGAAATATAAAGAGGCTACATGATAGAGTAGACATAAATATATAAGCATAAAAGAGAAGTAATATAATCAAGAAAATACAAAGGATATTGATAGATACATAATGGGGGAGTACATAGTAAATATATAAAGTATACAACATGGAGAGAGAAGGAATTCATATTAAATTTTTTGTTTTTGTCATCAATACCAAAGGAGGATATTGTTGGAGCTATTATTATTCTGTCATTGATGTCAAAATTACTAAGTTAGGATTGCTTTTGGAGTATAGAAGAAGGTTACTATTGGAGTATAGAAGAAGTTACTATCAGAATGAAGCAGATGTTATCAAAGAAATATTATCAGAGAAGTCTAATTCAGGATTATCAAACAAGTATATAAAGGAAATTTGGATTTGATATAAGCCTAAGACCTATGGTTGAGATTAAGGTTAGGGTTAAATTAGGTAATGATATAAGGGAGAAAAGAAGAGATAGGAGAGAGAGAGAGAGAGAGAGAGAGAGAGAGAGAGAGAGACAGAGAGAGAGAGAGAGAGAGAGAGAGAGATGAAGTGATAAGGGAGTACATGAGACAACAATCAATGAACACAAAAATGAAGAGATTAATTGAGAAGGGAATAAAATGAGTTAAATGGAAATTATATATTAATATTGAACTTATATGGAAGTTAAAAGTAATAATTTTGTAAGAAAGGATAAAATAGAGCAAGGAAATAAAATCAATCCAAGCGAGTCAAGTGAGAAATAATGTTACCATGAAATAACCAAGTTCAAAGAGCATACACCAATGTAGAGAAATAAAGGAGACAAATAATTTGAAAGAGGAAAGTAGAAAAACCCCTTGTGAATATTATGAATAAAGGAAAAATAATAGAGAGAGAGAGAGAGAGAGAGAGAGAGAGAGAGAGAGAGAGAGAGAGAGAGTGTGTGTGGTGGAGCAAAATGGTTCACTACAATAACATTAATGTGATGTGTAAAGAAGAATAAGGAGGCATCCTTTTTATAGAGATGAGAAAGGAGTCACATTTGTAACTCCAACCTCTATGAATTCCACATTCATAATAAGTGTTTGCAAAGTGTCAATATCCTCTAAAGGAGGATAAACTAATTTCCTTTATAAAAAGAATTACAAAATGAGTTATCCTCACATGTAGACTAGAGGACAAGTAAACGACATGTCCTTCACATTCACATGTGTACAAGAGGAATAAATACATCTAGGGATCCTTCGAATATCCAAAATTAAATACACCCAAGGAAAGATTGATATTTATAATAATAAAATTGCAAAAGAAACAACCCTCTAGCGGCAAGCCTTCCAAAGGGAGTTAGTTTTGAAAAATTAAAGTACAATAAATTCACACACACAAGATGTTAGAATGAGCTTTTAATTTTTTTTTAAATTAAACCCTCTCAAGAAAATTCTCCAGATAAGGTGAGATCCAATAAATGTAAACTTTCAACATTAAAACTCAAAACAAGGATTAGTAACCAAGCTCTAATACCATGTAAGAAAGAACAAAAAAGAGCAAGGAAATGAAATCAATCCAATTGAGTCAAGTGAGAAATAATGTTACCATGAAATAACCAAGTTTCAAGAGCATACACCAATATAGAGAAACAAAGTAGACAGAGAATTTAAATGGGGAAAGAAAACAAAATCCCTTGTGAATATTACGAATAGAGACAAAAGCCTAGAGAGAGAGAGAGAGTGAGAGTGAGAGAGCTAGAGAGGCAATGGTAGAGAAAAATAACTCATTACAATAACATCAATGTGATGTGTAAATAAGAATGAGAAGGAGGCATCTCTTTTATAGAGATGAGAAAGGAGTCACATTTGTAACTTTGACTTCTATGAATGCCACATTCATAATAAGTGTGTGCAAAGTGTCAAGATCCTCTTAAGGAGGATAAACTCATTTTCTTTATAAAAGGAATTATGAAATGAGTTGTCCCTAAACGTGGACTAGAGGACAAGTAAATGATGTGTCCTTCACATGTATGCAAGAGAACAAACTACATCTAGGGATCCTTGGAATATCCCAAATTAAATACATCCAAGGAAATATTAGCATTTCTAACAACTTTAAGAATGACATTGATATTAACATTTTATATAATGGTTTATGTTATTAAGTATTCATTTATAATTTAAGATTTTTTAAATTAATAACATGATAAAATATTATAGTCAGAATTGATAAAATATTGATGTAGTTAATTTTTAATTAAGAAATCATTTTTGAATTGAATATTAAATTATTCAAATTATTATAGGAAATAATATCATTAAAATATTGATCGATCATGGCAATCTAATATATACAAAGTATTTTGTATACCTATACCATAGGTATTCATGCATTTTTTTTAACATAAAATATTAAGCCCAACTAAACTTTAAGAATATGAATTGATTTTTTTTTTATCATTAAAAGAAGCAAGAGGGTGCTAGCCCATAGAAAAAACACTTGTGTATTAATAGCACTAGCACATTATCAGCTTAAACAAAAACCATAGTTTTTTCTCTATCAAAAACAAAAATTGAATAGTTCATAGCTAAGGCATTAAAAGAAAATTTTTCCAGCATAATAATAAAAACATAGTATCTACACCACATAAGGCAGGCAATAAAAATTCTAAAGCCATCATAACTATTAATCAAAAAGAAGTAAAACACCATTAGACTAACAAAATTAATTTCCTCCCAACTACTTAAAAAGAAGTGTGGAAGTACATTCCTCTTTAAGGAATTGGAACATATCCTTATAGTCTTTGTTAGTCTTCATCTTTGGCCCAGAGTTCTTCTAATGTAGAAAACACAATATCGCATAACAAGAATGTGTGAATTTTATTGAAATCTTTTTGTAGTTCTCCATCCTCCTATTGAGGCTACCAACTTCCCTTCTTAGTTCTTGCAGTTTCACTTCCTACTTCTCCAACTTCTCTTTCATCTTTCCCATTAACCCATCCGGCATTAAACTAGCAATGTCCTTAGAAGCCTCTATGAAAGAAACCCGTATAAAAGTGGGGTTGGGGATAGGGATGGGGATAGGGATTTTTATCTAGATATCAACGGGGGAGGGAAATAGGGTGTTCTTGACATAAAAGGGGGAAGATTCAAGGGACTTACTCAAGGAATGGGTAGACAATTCCTCATCAAATTTAGCCACTAAATTTTTAGGGTCTGACCCCTCAACAATTTTCAAGGATCTCTTATATTCATCTTTAGCAATCCTATTAAGCCTAAAATCCCTTGGGGTTTCAATAATATCACCCAACTCCACAATATACACATCTTTCTTACTTTTTATAGGGGACTAGGCAAGCTCACTAATTTTTTCACTAGGATTGGGTGAGGAGGATGAGAAGGACCGGCTTTATGAGAACTAAGAGGAGTGGTAGCATGAATGAAAATGGGTTTAGTTGCTAGAGGGAAAAAGGCACGAGGGAAATTATATAATCTAAACAATAACCCTTGATGAAAAATCACATTGTCCTTGCCTTTTTAGTTAGCTTCAATATTACTTTCAATGTAATGGAGAAGGAAAAAAAGAATGAAAATAAAGACTTTATGGCACAAATGGTTAAGGAAAGGAAGGATGTAAATGTTATATATTGTAAACTTACCTTCAAGGGTGAAGTATTTCATGATGATATCAAAAACATCTTTCCAAACACCTAGGAGATCTTCTCTACTAAACCCTCCTTGTTTCTTCACAAGTTCCTCTAGGGAATTGAAAAATTTCTTCAAGGCATTGTAATATAACATCTTGCTTGTTTTTTTTCAATTTTCTCCCTTACATAGGAAGGCTCGTGGCTCTATTTATGACCTCCTCTTTGATTACAAAAGTTGGGTCTCTCACTATGACCCTTCTATCATTCCAAGAAGACACAAATTGTTTCAAAATACTATCATCATGACCACTAGTCATGCATTCCATAAACTATAAAAACCCTTCCTCTTCACACATAAAAATTTCCTTTGTATTCTTCTTAAAGACAATATCAATTATATTGGGATCAATGTGAAGTTTGTTCCTACCCATGGTTTCCAGCATAGAACACTCAGTGAAATGCAGATAAAGAAAGTTGAGTTTTTGCAGGGTAGATATATGAAATAAAAAATTCCATTTATAATGTGGTCACAACCTTCTTATTTTTTCAATAATGATAGAGATTGGAGTAACATTTTGATAAGAAAGCTTATTGATGTACATGTGTGAAGCCTTAATATTTTGGAAGGGCATCGTACTCAACTTTACATTGTTATTAATGTTTTTTTTGGGCTGGTTGGAAATATAATTATACACAATATTCTCATGAAATCATTAAAAATTGATGCCTATACAATTCCAATCAAGCTCAAAATCTCCTTTTCAGCTCATAATTAAAACATATGAAGTGTCTTTTCGAAAGAAATAAATTCTTAAAATAAGGAAAGTGTTACCCTTAGCACCCATTTTTCTTTGCCATGTGACCCATAAATTGGTGTTATTTATGTTGATAAGTACCCATATTTTCCTCCCTCATTATAGGGTTCCTTGTGCCCTCTTCAAGACAATTAATCTCATTCCAATATCTTAACCCTTTCATCTATAGCCCAGTAGTATCCATAGAGTTTGTAACCACATTTTCTTCCTTATAAATATGCCCATATTTATGGTTTTGGAATCTAGAAAGAAACATGATAGAGTCCACAAGGATAGTGCTAACTCTCCACCTAAAATTTCCCCTTCTTTATTATCCCCATGTCCATAAACATGTTAAGACCCTAGAGGAGTGGCATGCCCTTAAATAGATTAAATATGTGATCTTTCAAAGGTCTCATGAAGGATGCCATACATTTAGATATATGATCCCTTAGAATACCACCACTCGTGTATTTCTCTCCTCTGACTACCCCATAAAAGTTAAGTTTACACCATCTAGGTGGGGTGGAGCTCATTTAGTGTTTTCTCTAGTCACCCTTTTAGTATTATCAATCTTGCCAAATCCCTACAAGAGGTTTGATTCCTTCATAGTTACAATATCCCCTAGGGAAGGGAATGAGATTGGGCTTTTCCATCTACTAAGAACCACATTCTCTAAAAGTAATGTTATACCCAACTAGAAGGTAACCTATGGATTTTTTTCTTCTTCTCTAAAGATACTATTGTTTCTCTCCTTCTATATGCACCAACTAATGTGTTGGAGAATAAGTTTTCATAGAATACGAATGAGAGCACACTTAGAAACACTAAACCAATTAAAAAATTGTTTGATGTCCACATCTATAGCTAAAGTGAGTTTAATTTTATTGAGAATCTATTGCTAGATATAAGCAGCAAACTCATAGTGGATAAATAGGTGGTTAATAGTTTCTTCTTCTTTTTTGCACATAACACATATTTTGGCTAAGCTAAACCCCTATTTAACTAGGTTTTCCTAGGTGAGGACTTTCCTATGTAGGAGGGACCACCAAAAGAAGTTTATTTTAGGAGTAATGTGTGGGTCCCAAATTTTACCCCATTCCAGGCTAGAGATAAAATAGATAAAGTGAGGTCATAAGCCAACTTTGTGGAGAAACTTGCAGGGGGCATGGGGAACCATAGGATTCCATACTCAATGTTAGACTAGGGGATTCTCATGTGCTTTAGGTTGTCCACCATATCTTGCACATCAATTTTCAACCCCTAATCATTGTTAAAAACTTGGCCCATGTTAAACTACCTCCACTTTATTTCCCAACCTATTAGTTAGAGTATTGGATAGAGTAAGGTTATTAGTAGGGTCCAAGGGGTGTTAGTATTTTGTTGTCCTTTCAAAATACAATTTTTTTGTTCATTATGAAGCTACCATTGTAGACCTTTTTGAAGAAGTTTTTTGCATTTAAGGATATTGTTCCAAATTTTGGAATCTTGTGGGAGATTTCCTTCTTTAAATTTCTCCTTAAAGATTCCCCCATGGAAATGTTTGGCTCATAATGTTGTACCAATCATCTTCCTCCATCCTTAGCTTTCAAGCTATTTTACAATTAAGGCACCTATTAGTATTTAGACTTTCCTTAACCCCAAGCCACCATACTTCTTAGTAGTGCAAACAATGTCCTAGTTGATTAGGGAGAGTTTCTTTTTCTCCTCAATTCCTAACCATAGGAAATTGTGTTGTATCATTTCCAATTTCTTACCCATTATACCAAAGATTTTGAAAATGGATAAGAATTAAATTGATATATCTGGAAGAGAAGATTTAATAGGCACAATTTAATTAGCATGACAGGGTAGTTTACCTTGTCATGCACAAGTATTTTTTGGGTTCTCTTCTAGATAGAGTTTGAGAAACTATTCTTAACCTCCTTGATCATGAGAGGCAGGCCAAGATAAGTGGATGGGAGGTCAATAGGTCAACAACCCAAGATTTTTATAATCATTTTTTGAATATATTTGTCAGTATTAAAGAAAAAGATTGTACTATTTTGTAGGTTAATTTTTTAACCTGAAGTAGCAATGTGTTGGTCTAATAAGAGTTTCCATTCTCTAGCTTCCACAACCAAGGAATCACTGAAGAAAAAAGTGGCATCCACAAATGACTAGATGATAGGAGGGAGAAGGATCAAGGTTGCTCAGATACCTTTGATTCTTCACACATGTTCCAACCTCTACATGTTCCTTCTTAAGACCTTGACTACCATAATAAATAGGTAGGGCAATAGGGGGTCCCCCTACCTTAAACCTTTTCTTGGAAAAAAAAATATCTAGAAGTGTCATTAACAATAACATAATAGGCAATAATTTCCACATATTCCTTGATTAAAGTGATAAAAATTTTATTTAGGCTAAAACAAGAGAGGACTTTGTAGAGAAAAAGTCGACTTACATTATCATACACTTTAGAAATATCAAGTTTTAGAGCCATACCCACATTCTTAATTTTTTCCTTTGAGTGGATGATTTCATGTGTGGGTGTTGAAACATCTAGAATTTATCTTCCTGAGACAAACCCCTTGGTTTTTGTTGATAATTTTATCTAGCAAGGTCTTGATCTTATTAACCATGATTTTGGAAAGGGTTTTGTAGAAGTTGATGCAAAGACTTATCAGCCTAAAGTCATTGATAGTCGCAGTAGATTTGTGCTTTAGGACCAAAATAATATATGTTTTATTGTGTTGTCTTAATATTTTACCAATCCTAAAAAAATATCTAGCAGCTCTGGTCACATCTATACCCACAATGTCCCATAATCCCTAGTAGAAGGTAGGAGGGAAGCCATCTAAGCTAGGAGCCTTGTAGGCATTCATAGATAAAATATATTTCCTAACTTCCTCATCTGAAACCCAACCAAAGAGTAATTCATTTTCCTCAACTGTGACCATATTAGGAATGTGTTGAAGGAGTGGATCATGCAATCTACTAGACTTAGAACCCTAATCTACATAGAAAGATTTAAAAGAGTTGGTAATGAGACCTCCTAGGAGAAAATTATCATTACATGTTTCTCCCCTTTCATTGTGAATAGTATCAGTAGTGTTCCTCCTATGATTTTTAGTAGATCAGTAGAAGAAGGAAGTATTCTTATCCTCTTCCCTCATCCATTGAACCCATGAGAATTTCTTCCATAAGTTTCATCCTTATCTAAGAGTTGTTTCTAATCTCCTTGACACTTTTCCTCCTTGTGTTGAACATCTAAAGGGTCCCTTTAGCCAGATGGGCTTGGAACTAGGATAGTGAACTAGCAAGTTATTTCTTAGTGATGAATATGTCCCCAAAATTATGCTTACTTCACCCTTTAACTTATCTTAATAATCTTCAATTTAGAAGAAAATCTAAACATATTAGTACCCATTATGGTAGCTTTCCACCACCTTTTGACCATCTCCCAAAAGGATGGGTGGGGAGACCACATGATTTCATACCAAAATGGAGGGGACCTCACAATGGAGTATCCAACCATCAAAAAACCAATAGGTTTTGATTAGAGACAATATGAGGAAAATACTTCAAATGAGAATCATTGGAAACCACCCAAGGATAGGAGGTAAGAAATCTAACCTAACCTAGATCAAATGAGCTCATTTTCTATTATTAGACCACATAAAAGGGTTACTTACAAGATTTATATCCATGGGATTGGAGTTTTTTTTGAAGCTAACTAATTCATCCATGTTATCATTATAGTAAATAACTCCCCCAAACTTTTTAGAGGGTTATAGGAGGGAGTTGAAGCCCCCTCCCAATAGGTAGTTGTTAGAAAGGGTACCCTGCATAAAATTCTAGATTTCATCCCATGGGGTTTTCAACTTTCTTGCCAACCCTACTGTTGGGGGCATATACATTAAAAAGTTGACAACAATTTTGATATTTCTCAAAGGAAGCCAACATATAATTTTGAGAAAAGGAAAGGGGGAAACCTTTCAACTTAGAAGGATTCTAGAGGGTGGCAATGCCCCCAAAAGCCCCTTTGGATTCAGAAAACATAAACATAGCCCTTGGGTAGAGGTTGTTAATAGTTTCAGAAAAGTTATTGTAAATGATTTTAAATCCTTGAATTAACAAGATGTCCACCTTGTGCTTAGAAATATACTTTTTAATAAAATAATACTTCTTAGGGCTATTTATCACTCTTATATTCTAAGGTAATAAGATCATTTCATATCTCTTTGATTGGTGTCTAGGGTGAGTTGTCTTCTAGCAATAATCTCTCTTGCAATGACTTTCTGTCACCTCACTCTCTTTTTTGGTCTACCTCTTGTGGAGTCTTCTCCCACATTTAGTTTTTTAGGTTTCTTTTCTTTATTTTTCTTCTTCTATATTTTTCATTCCCCCTACTCCTCCTTAGCTTCAACTTCAACTAAAGTATCCCCTACTTGCTACCAAAGGTCCTCCTCCTAGTTTGAACTTGCAATAAGGGGATTAAGGGTTGTAACCATAGATATATCTATTATACTAACTAGATCCTTAGGGATTTATACTCCAAACATCCATTAGCATTTTTAAGATCTTGATCATGAGGGACTCCCCCCCCCCCAACCTCAGGATGTTGAATCCCAGGTTTTGTTTTGTTTCCTACTTCCTTGTCAATAAGGCTTTGTCTCCTAATGATCCATTTGTGTTATGAGGACTCTAATCTTGTGGTACCCCATCCTCAGTATGGTGAGGGTTATGATCCATGGTGCTTTATGTTTGATTCTTAGTAAAGGTATGTTGGATTTTTCTCCCTTGAGGGTTTTCTAGAATTTTTGTGAGAACATTGGGTTTTTCCACATTGAGGGCTCCAATATTTGAAGCACTCAATGGAGGGGATGAAATTTCTCCTTCCTCTAACCCTTTTTTGTCTTCCATAGGATAGGATGCATCCTTTCCTAGAACAAAAGTTTTGTAACTAGGGGTCCCTCTGGCCTTTGACCTTTCCCCCTAATTGTTTTTCATAATCCACAGTGAGGAGACTTTCATTTTTTCCTTATGTTCCTTCAATCCACAAGCATCTATAGTGTGCCCCCTTTGTTTTTTAAATCTAGGAAAATATAATGACATTTTCATATACCAATTCATGTGTATGATTTCCAAAAATTTACTTTAGGATGAAAAGGGAGGGGAGGGTTTTATTGATAGCCACAATTTTACAAAAATGTGCCAAAAAAAGTCTAGAAATTTAGCTTGGGTAACCCCATCCACAGTAATGAAGTTCCCAAAGAAGTCCCCTATCTAACAATGGATCTATTGATCCAAAAATTCCAATTGAAGGCCCTACTTGTATTATAATTATTGTAATTTCTTAGTATATAGTTTTGTTTTAATTCCTTTTATGATATTTTGAAGGTTATGTAGTTAGCTAATTACTATTGTAAACAAGATTCTATGGGATTATATTTTCTATGTGAAATGATATAACCACTTTTATGTCTTGAATTGTCCATGTATAGTTTGGAGTGTAAGAATTAGTAATCCTTCTTGATCTGATCATTATGTCGTTTAATCAAAGGGGATGATGACCATTAATTTTGTTAAGTTAGACTTACCTGGTCACCTTATGTTATCATTTTTGTTGATCTATGTTCTAGATGGTTGTGTTGTGGAGTATGTTTTAGATTAAGGCAAAAACAAGTCTTGAAGGGACACAAAATTGTTTACAAAAGCTAAAGATAAATAGGAAGCATCACCAAGTTTTATAAGGACCTGAAAACTAAAGTTCACCACAAAACATCAAAAAATAGGTTTTACAGGGACCTAAAACCACTAGAGTAAACAAACAAAAGAAAACATAGGTTTTACAAGGACTTGGAACCTAGAGTTTAATACAAAAAGAAGAAAATAATAACAACAAAAAATAGAACCAACAAACTAGCATGGACCAGAAACTAGCTCTCCAATAAACCAAACCAACAACTAAAGAAGCTCTTTGATGACATTCACTAACTCCTTTTCTACCTTCGTAGTGCTCTAGATGATGTTTTCTGTATAAGACCCAATAGCCTTAGGAACCTCAGCAACTTTTTTCTTCATACTTTTCCTTGTTTTCTTACTTGGACTGCCTAGACTCTTAGCCCCAACTATATCTGGAGACATAATCTTATCATTACTTTTCTTTTCTATACTGGCCACTACAGTACATAAGCTAGAAGTAATAACCTCTATCTTTTTCCTACTATGCTTGATCAATTATCGAAGTTCCAATTTATACTCCTTAATTTTCTCAATAATATTACCAACTTGGCTTTCTAGATGAGCTCTGAAATATCTTTCATGATCCAACTCTTTCTACATGTCACTAACTTTTGTCTTTAGCACCATAGTCTCATTATAGAGCCATGAGTCTTTTTGAAGAGATGCATTAGCTTTAAGCTTGGCTCTATGAAGGAAAGACAAGTTCACCTGATGAGAATCATCCCTAAGCCTTTTATAGATTTATTCCCAAATTCATTGGTTGTTTCCTAGTTTTCCTTGATGTTGACTTAGTTCTCAGTGTTTAAGCCCTACTACTCTAAAGGCTCCTCTTTATTCTCCTTATTCAGGCTAAGATCTTTCATGATAAGGGCTTTTCCATCATTGTTCTTTTCATTGTCCATGTCCATTTTAACCTTAGTATAATCCCTTTTTATGGGTGTAGAGTTAGCACTTATGTTCCCCTCATTATGGCTTGAAGCTTTAGAACCAATATTTGATGTTATTTTCCTTTCTTTACTACTATCCAAATTATCCTTACCATCTGGAATACCTCTACTAGTAGAGTAGGCATCTAGATTAGAATTGAGGTCCCCCATTTCTATTTTATCATCATCTTTAGCATTATTATTAGACTTTGTAATGTCCTCTATATTTTTCTTCTTTTTCTCCCTTTTGTTACTCTTCTTGGCACCCTTACTATCGCTAGATGCCTCCTCATTTTTAACCTTAATTTTTTTAGCATGAGGATCACTACCAAGAAATTTACACTTCTTTTTCCACAATGGGAGAAGATTTTACTATTTTTTTCTTACAGCAATTTTCAATTAGTAAAATTAACCCCTCACGAAGTATTGGTCTAGACTCCTTCTTCCTATGGGCTTAGAGTGATGCAGTGCAAAGTAGGAGAATCCCCAAAGGAGATTTCCTAGCCCCCAACAAATAACCATACAGTGAAAACACAACAACAATGCAAGATCTGATAGTATTGTAACTATTGGATGCCATGGGTGCTCTTTCAAAATTTGAATTAGCTGGTTTGCATGTAGGTGGGAAACTGGTTGGGGAGAATCTGGCTAGAGGTACAGACCCTAGAGGAATGGCAGGGGGTGTTGAGAAGTTTGCGAGGTCAGAATCTTTGGTTGATGTGGACAATGGAAAGTCTTTGGGTGATTCTAAACCTTTGTGTGGGGTCTGTATCCCACCATTGGATTCCCTATCTTCTTTTCATGTGTTAGGATAGGAACTCAAGAAGGAGAAAGATAACATTGATTCTTTCAAGTAAAAGTCCTCTGAAGTACTGAAGCAAGGGGTCTCAGAATGAAAAACTTGGTCATCCTTGTTTGGCAAGAAATCCTACTAGGAGAAAGGTGAGTTTCAAATTTTTATTCCAGATCCTTTAGTTTATTTTTCTGTGTCTTCCATGGATTTCACCCTAGTGGGAAAATTTTTAGGCTCAAGACCAGATCTTGAATCTCTTAGAAAAATGGTTAAAAGGAAATGGGTTATTAGAGGAGAGGTAGATATAGCTCCCATGTTGAATGGCTTCTTTTCATTTATCTTTAACTGTAAAGAAGACGTGGATAGGGTTCTTTGTGGAGGATCGTAGTCTTTTGGTAAAAGCTCTCTCACCATTAAAAAATGGGAACCTAACATGGATCTTTTAGAATCTTTTTTCTTAACCACTCCCATCTGGGCCAAACTTCTTGGGCCCCCTTTTGAATTTTGGCATGAAGAAATTTTTAAAGGTATTGCCAATTCTTTTGGTGAACTTGTGGCATTGGATAATACTACGGCTTCTAGAACCAAACCTCATTGTACCAGACTTTTTGTTAAAGTGGAAAACCTAAATCATCTCCCAGCAAAGGTGGATCTGATTTCCAAGCTGGGTTAAAAAACTCAAGAAATCTTTTTTGAAGATCTCCCTAATTCCTACTATGCTTGTAAGAAGTAGGGGCATTTGGTTAAAAATTATCCTTCCAAAAGTAAAAATCAGTCTAGCAGTGGTTTCGATGGGAAAAAGAACAAGGTTCAGCAAAAGAAAGGATGGAAACCCAAAGAAGGCCATCGCCAAGAACAAAAGATTGATGAAGAACTTCAAGCTCCATAGACTGAGGTGAATAAAGAGCCTACTTTTGAGGAAGCTAACTCTGAGAAAGAAGGTCTTGGTTTACATTCTAAAACCAGTTTACATAAACAAATATTAGAAGATCAAGTAGATTCATCAAAACAAATCATTATTTATCAGAGGATAGAGGAACAATGGAGAGATTTTGATGACAAAATTGTGCTTGAGGAAGGTGAAATCTTGGCTGATACCAAAAATTTACCTAAGGAGGGAGATCCTCTTTTTTCTTAGTCTAGGGAGATCCAGGTGCTATCCCAGATTGATAATGATCTTTCTATGGATGAGCCTCCTCCCCTAGATGATGTGAAAGAAAATGACTTAATTCATAAACCAAACCAAAGAAAAAGGGCTGAAAAAAAGAAAAATACTAAGCAGGTAGAGACTAGAAGTAGCAAAATAGATCAACATATCAAGGCAAAACCTCTTGCTTCTAATCTGAATAAAACTAGGAAAAGTGCAGAACATCACTCTAAGGTGAAACTAGATGTTGGTTCCCTAGACAAACCTAGAAGAAGATCTACTAAGAAAACTAGAGAGTTAGAAAGTATGCAGAATATTGCTGATGGTAGGCAGGCAACTATTCTAGATTTTACCCCTAAAAAATAGATATGAAGATCATAACTTGGAATATTAGGGGGTTGAATAGTAATTATAAGCTGAAAATTGTTAGGAATTTTGTTAGAGAACAAAAGCTTGATTTCCTCCTACTTCAAGAAACTAAGATGAATAAAGAGAAAGAAAAATAGATTAAAGCTTTTAAAAATTATTCAATAAATGCCAGCAGTTTAGAAGGGGCATCAGGGGGAGCTTTGATGTTATGGAAGAACTATTTCTCTGGAACAATTTTGATTGCTAGTAAACATCTTATGATAGCCAAAATTACTAGTATAGACCAGAAGGATGGTTGGTATATTGTGAATATTTATGCTCCAAACATAAAGCATCTAAGGAAAAAGGTTTGGGATTCTGTTTCTAATTTTAAAAGTAAAGACTACTCTAGACGATGGATTATAATGGGAGATTTTAATGTCCCTCTTTATGATCATGAGAAAATGGGAGGCAATGCTACTCAGTTGGAAGGAAGATTGGATTTAATGGAATTTATAAATAAAGAGGGGTTAATGGATATGGACCTCCATGGAATTTAGTTCACTTGGAGTAACAAGAGAGTTGGCAGTGAATGTATTCAAGCTAGGCTTGACAGTGCTCTTATTTCTCTTGATTGGACTAAAGACTTCATTTGTAAGCTGGAAGCCTGTCAGAATATTGGATCGGATCATTTCCCCCTTATCTTCACTACTACAAAGATTAATCTTAAGAAGAATTTTCCTTTTAGATTTGAGAAGATGTGGATACAACACCCACAGTTTCAAAGTAAATTGAAAGAATGGTGGAATATTGATTTTGAAGGCACTGCCCTCTTTAGAGTTGCTTCCAAGCTTAAAAATGTTAAAAGGGAAATCAAAAGATGGAACAAGAATAGCTTTGGGAACATTTTTGAGAAAAAAACAATTGTTAAGGAGGATATTCTAAAAATTCAAGAAAAAATCTAGAAGGAAGGATATACTTCTGACGTCCTCGTTAAAGAAAATGAAAAGCTTTCTCAATACCATGACATCATCACTAAAGAAGAAATCTACTAGAGACAAGGATCAAGGTTGATATGGCTGAGGGAAGGAGGTAAAAATAAAAAGTTTTTCCATCTCTCCACTCTGAATCATAGGGCCAAAACTCACATATCATACCTAAAAAAGGGAGATGTGAAGATTGTTGAGGACAAGGCCATCATGGATGAGATGGTGACTTTTTTCTCTTCTCTAATGATGGCTGATCCCAACATCAATTTGGATAGTCAGGCTGAATTCCTTAGAGTGATTCCTTCACTGGTTTCAAAGGAACAAAATAAAATGTTATGTTCAATTCCTAAGGATGATGAGATCTTCAAAGCTGTTTTCTCTCTAGGAGGAGATAAAGCTCCTGGTCCTAATGGTTTCCCCATTTTTTCTTCTAAAAGCTTTGGAAAGTTGTGGTTAAAGATGTTTGTGATGTTGTTAAGGAATTCTATGGGGCAAAATAGATGCTTAAGGAAGTCAATTCCACCTTTCTATGCCTTATTCTTAAGAAAATTGGCATTGACTCTCTGGATAAATTTAGATCGATTAGCCTCTGTAATTCTTTCTACAAAATTATTTCCAAAGTTCTCACCTCTAGACTTATTCAGGCAATCCCATTGATTATTGCTGATCAATAGAATGGATTCATCCCAGTTAGACAAATCCTTAATTCTATCATCTCTAATCATGAGAATATTCATTCCTTGTATTGTTCTAACAATCAAGGTTTCATTATGAAAGTGGGCATTGTAAAAGCCTATGATAGAGTTGATTGGTCTTTCCTCTGTAATATTTTACTTGCTTTTGGCTTTTACCATAAGGTTTTTGGTTTGATCTGTCAATTGATTTCTACCTCTTCTATCACAGTCTTGGTTAATGGTAGCTCCTCTCATTTCTTTTTTCCCTCTCGAGGGCTGAGACAAGGTGATCCTTTATCTCCCATCCTTTTTGTTATTATGGCTGATTGCTTGGGGAGATTTATTGGGGACTTGGTCCAAAGAGGTTTGATTAAGGGCTTACAACCATCTTCCCATCCTTTAATTTGTTCTCATGGATAATTTGTTGATGATACGATCTTCATGGGTAAGGCTGAAGTGAAGGAAGCCATAACTTTAAAGCAAGCTATTAATTAACTTATATTCTTCTATGTCAAGACAATTGGTTAACTAGAATAAAAGTGTTGTGTTCTTTATTAACACCTCTATCCATAGACAAATTAAAATTGCTAAAATCCTGGGATGTTCTATAGGATCTCTCCCATCCTCTTACCTAGGGCTTCCCCTAGGCTTGAAGGTCCCTGATGCTTTCTAGGAAGATCTTATAAACAAATTCTGCAAGAAACTGGCGGGATGGAAAGGAAATCTTTTAAGCCAAGCTAGTAAGTTAACTCTTCTCAAAGCCTATCTCCAAAGCATACCTACTTATGCACTAAGTCTTTTTAAAATTCCTTTTAAATTTTCTAAGTCAATTGATAAAATTCAAAGAAATTTCCTATGGACTGGCTTTGAGGAAAAAAGGAGAATGCCTTTAATTGCTTGGGATCAAGTTTGTAAACCCTACAGTGAAGCGGGATTAGGAATCCAAAAAATCAAAAGTATGAATAAAGCCCTTTTAGCCAAATAGGGGTGGAGAGTTTACCATGACAACAAAGAGTGGAGTACCATATGGAAACATAAGTACCTCTTCAATGCTAAATCCCTTCCTGATTTCTTCGCCTCTCCTAATGTTATTCATTCTTCCTCCATATGGGGAACTGTTTAGGTGACCAAGAAAAATTTAGGAAAAGGATGCTCCTAAAAAATTGGTAATGGGCTAAAGGTGAAATTTTGGGAGGATATCTAGCTTAAGGACCATCCCTTGATTGGATACTTTCATGACAAGGCTTTAGTTGACCGATGCAAGCAGAGATTTGGCTCTCTAGTAAGTCATTATTGGCAGAATGATTCATGGGTGATTTTAACTGATGTTACTATCCCTAAATGTTGTTTCTCTTTACCCTTATCTTGAGGATGAGATTATCTGGCATGCTGATTCTAGTGGTCAATTTAAAGTCTCTTCTCTCTTTGCTTCAAAGGATAAGGGTAATCAACCTTTCTAGTCACATGATTGGATTAAGGATCTCATACCCAAAATTAACATATTCTTTTGGATTCTTCTCCAAAAAAAAATTCTAACCCTTGACAACTTGCAAAAAAGAGGTATAAATGTGGTTAATAGGTGTACTTTATGCAAAAATGGACTTGAAGATCGTATGTTTTTGAGTTGCTCTTATACCTAGGAAGTCTAGACTGAGATTTTTTAATTTTTGGGGCATGACATGGGTCCATCAAAATAATGTGGACCTTTCTTTCAAAAGTTGGAGCTACCCCTCAAAGGATCCTAATGCTCAATTTCTTTGGAAATTAACCCTCCCTCCCCTTTGGTCGGGCATCTGGAAAGAAAGAAATAATAGAATATTCCAAAATAAAGATCTTTCGGGATGGGTGCTTGGTCAGATATCATTAGAGCCTTCAAGGAGAATTTTAAATCCCAGAGGAAGTTTGGTCAAACCTTCCAACTTGATGACCCTTTACAATCTCAAGGATCTAAGTTGAAAATTGATAATCCTAGATCAATCATAAAATGGTTTGTTAGCCCTAATGGATGGATCAAAGGGAACTTTGATGGAGCTGCTAAGGGAAATTTGGGAAGAGAAGGATGTGGAGGTGTTCCTAGAGATCATGTGGGAAATGTTATTGATTTTATAGCAATCCCTATTGATCACTCAAATAGCCATATTGCTGAAGCTACTACAACCCTCTATACAATTAAATTAGGTGTTGATTTGGGGTATTCCAAATTATGGTTGGAAGGTGATTCTCTGAATATTATTAATACCCTAAATAATAAAAATTATATATCATGGTCTATAGAGGCTACGATTATGGAAATCAAAACCTTATTTCAAAAATTTGAAAAAGTTATCATTTCCCATACATATAGAACAACCAATGGGGCCGATGACTGGGTAGCCAATCATACAGTTCAAATAGGGCATAAGGTGATGTGGCTTGATGAATTAAACAAGCACGTGGATCTTAAAGAGATTATTAATTATAATGCTATTCATTCCAAAGTGGGAAAGATTTTCTTGGATTAGAAATTTAATGATTTGGGGGAGTGGCCTTATGACTATCATATTACCTTCCCCGAGGAGGTACATTCATGTGAAGGTTATGTGCTCTCTACATGTATCATCAAAAGGGTGACCTCGATTTCAAGTTACAAAAAATTGGTCTCATTTTGACCTCTCTACTATCAGTATCTAGGTGTCTAGTTTTTTGTTCGCTCTATAAAATGGGGGGTGAACCGAGGAAGCAGTAGCACAAAAAATGTGATGACTGGAAGGCTACACAAGATGTTTGGAAGATTCTCCAGAGAGGGAAGGTGATCAATTTTTTGGAGTGTTTGTATGGATTCAAACCCCATGTCACCACTGCCTTATTCAAAAATTGGGTCAATGACAAAGTTACTCTCCACAGAGTCACTATGAAGCTCACTAAGGAATTCATTGCCAAGGTTACTGGGCTCCCCATGGAACGTATTAAATTCTCAAAATAGACCAACATTTCCAATGCGGCCTACAAAAAATTCTCGAAGATGGATGCTGAGGAGAAGCAATTGGAGAAGAATGGAGACTTCTTTGATGTGCAATAGATTAAAGATATTTGGCATAATGTGCTTGGCTATATCCGTGAGTACTTTATCCTTGATGGTAGGAATAAAAGAGTGCACAAATTCCACTTTGTCTTTCTTAACCATTTTAGGTATAAGGACAGAATTTCCTTCCCTTTCTATTTGCATTTCTCTTTGCTTCAAAGCTTGTATGCCAATAGAAAGAAACAGTCACGACCCATCTTACATGAAGGTTTGATATTACTCATAGAGGGTTTTTGTAAAAATAAATCCATTGCTTCATCTCCCTCCACTAGAAAACATAAGGATTCTTAGTAAATAAAATGTAAAATTGATGAGAATGTTAAAGAGAAAGATAAGCCAAAACTGAAACCCTCTAGCTCTTGAAGACAAATTTTTGAAGAGGATTTTGAGGCAAAGAGTACTAAAGGCTCAGATAAGGATTTCCTAAGGAAGATGAAGGGATGGATGTTGGGGAGTTTAGCTCTAACCTGGAAGGTTATCTGGGAATGAAAGGAAAAAATGAGAAAGGGAAAAAGGAAGAAACAACTGAGGAAAACTTGAAACAGAACAAGTCTAATAATGAGGGCACTCAGACTGTGTTCGAGGGAGGTGATAAAGATAAGGATAACTTAATTGACAATCTAGCCATTATGAGTGAGGAGAAAAACATGGGGAAGGCTTCCACCCCTACAAAGGAGATTGAGGGACAAGATAAGGAGGTCCCTGGTCAACATGACCCTATGGAGATTGGAGAGGAGGATTTGTTGGATGGGGAGGAACAAATTGATAAAGTTGTGTCCCCACCACATGCCATTGTTGAAGACGTGGGTGACTCCTCAGAGAGGGAAATCAAGCTTTCCTTCCTGCATTTTACCAAACTTAAAGTTGATTCTTTCCTCCAAGTCAATTCTTGGATTTATAATGAAATAATGGGGTTGAAGAAGAAAGTGGAAACTTTGCAACATAACTATGAGGTTGACCGAGCTATTATCAAACACTTGGAGGTACAAATGGGAGACATCCCAAAAAAACTTAAGGATTATGAGCAGAATCTTAGAACGCTTATCAAGGAAAGTGGAACAAAAATGGAGCAGGTTACTTCAAGCATTTGTGTTGCTGCGGTGAGCTTGGGAAAAAGAGAAAATGAAGGAAACATATCTTTGGAGGGTCCTAGCAAGAGGACAAGACAGAGTTCAAGGAAGAAAGCCTTGATTGTTGTTGCTTCTTTGGCTGCTAACTCCATCCAAGATACAACTATGATTAGTAAGGAGGTAGTTAAGATGATCATGAAACTACAATAGTTTCTTTGGGTCTTCTTTTTTGGTTGGGCTCCTGTTCAGGTCCTTTTTGCTAGTTGTTACATCTAATTCCTGTGTTTGGTCCTATTTTCTAGTTTTTAGTTTAAAATTTTATTGGAGGTTCAAGGTCCTTGTAAAACCTGGGTACTTTATTTGGACTATGTAAGTGGTTTTAGGTCCCTGTAAAACCTAATTTTGGTGCTGCTTCTAGTAGGTGTAAGGACTCTTTTCTTGATGGTTGTCTTGCTTTTTCCTTTTTGAGGATGTGAAAGGGTTTTGAGGTCCCTTCAAAACCTATTTTTACTATAATCTAAAACAATGCAAGATCTGACACCAAATCACAACTCTTTATTCATAAAATAACTATTTACATGCAATGTGTTAGGTTGTAAGGCCTTCCTAATTATGACCAAATACAATGCAATTACAATGATAGTTCTGCAAGATCCCTCAAGATCAAATCCCATCTCTAGCTAGTCAAGATCCACACTCTAGTAGAAACCTCCAAGGAAGATCTCAACTTGTGCTCACAAGCCAACCAAGAAATGTCCTTGTTTTCCAAGTTATAACTACTAGCTCTTCTCCAACTTTATCCAAGATGCAAGTGTAAACTACCTCACATATGGTGCTCTATCCACACACTTTGAAAATCTTCTCTCACTTAGCTACTCCATCTCCCATGTTCTTCTCCAAGATGGATGATTAATCACAATCTTGATGTAAACTACCTCACATTTGGCACTCTATCCATAGGCTCAAGAAAACTCGTTCTTTAGCTACTCTCCACACTCACTTCTTCTCCAAATGAATAATGACAAGATAAGGCCCTCTACTTATACCAAGTCAAGCCACAAGTTGGCCTAGCCTATTACAAATTAAAATAAACCCTTAGATGCATAAGCCACAAGTTAGCCTAGAAAGTTACATTAGATAAACCCTCAAGCCACAAGATACATTTAATAATGCGACCTATTAAATGCCTTTTCCCTTTTTTCTCCAATTTTATATTTTTCCTCTAATTTTCATCACTTTCTCTCTCCTCTAGTTTTTTTTAAATAATTTTTTTTCTCTTTATTTTCTAATGCAAGATGCTCCTACATCATGGAGACTATGAAGCAAAGAAAACTTTAAATAAAATTGGAAAGAAAGCATATCTTTATACTGAAAGTGATTTAAAAACACAAAGTGGAATTTGTGTACCCTCTTAGATCTTTCATTTAGGATGAAATGTTCATGAATGTGGGATCTTGTCTCAAGTCATTGAAGTCACCACTCTTCTCAAGCCATTTTTTCCTCTTTGTCACTTTTCGAGAATTTCTTGAATCCAACATTCAAAATGTTGATCTCCTTAGTAAAGTTAAGGCCCTTTGTAGAAAGTCCCATAATCTTAGCTAAAAATTCCTCAGACAATTTCATAGTAACCCCATGTATCATAACCATATCTTCAATCTAGTTCCTAAAGATTTACTCTATTATGTGGGGTTTGAAGCTATAAAGCCTCTCAATATATGTCATTACTTTCCCTTTTTGGAGAATGTCCCACACAGCCTAATTTACCTTCCATTCCTTACAGGTCATTTTCTCTTGTTTCCTTTGGATACACAAATAATCCACCATTAAAGCATCACTTCTCATCATAAATTTCTCAATCTTTTGTAATCTTTTCTTCAATAGCATTTCTCATATCATAATTAACAATTATTGTTAGTTGACACTCCTTGTTGAGGTAATCATGCCATGTCATCTTAGCTTCCCTATAAACTACCTTATTCTCTATCTAGTTAGTGACTCTATTACCTTTACATAAAATATGAGTAATAATTACATTATTAAAACATTTAATAAGGTCTTTAATTTCCATGATGCTACCCTCAATACTCCAAGTTATTGCACTCTTACTATTCAGCATGTTGACAATATTAAGAGATTTCCCTTCTAGCCATAAGTTCCAGAATCTAGATTCCACTACCATCCTCATCATGAATAGATTTTTTGTAGCCTCAACTTTATGACTAGTAGAATTCCCTATAGGTATAGCTATAGAATCCAAAACTCTACTGTAATGGTCTCTCAACACTCCACTATATCCACTTTTCCAAGATTCCTTATAGTTGAGCCATCAAAATTAGCTTTAACCCATCCCATTGGAGGAGATCACCATTTCACATATTGTCTCTAGTCATCCTATTTAGTTTTAGTACCTTTACCATTCATAGGATTTCTTATTTGGGTTTAGTCAAAAAAATTGTTCTAATAACCCCAAACATTCTGGCTAAATCTACAATTCAAAAAAATTTGATTCCTATCTTATGAATCTATCTTACATCGACAACATTTTTTAACCAAATAAACCCCTCTTTTTTGAATTTTATCCAAGGTTAGAATTTTATTTTGAAGCAAAGCCCAATAAAAGATATTGATTTTAGGAATAAGTCCTTTCATCCAAGCTTTAGCCCACATTAGAGAATTACCCTTGTCCTCATATCTAAACATGGAAGAGACCTTGAAATAGCCTCTGGAATCAATTCCCCACACCATAAGATCCTCCTAATGTGGCTAAAGGCTACAAGCATTCAAGACAATCTAGATACTACAAAATTTTGGATCAATCTCTACAATATTAACCTACTCATTTTTATTCCAATAATTCTCTACAAATTCACCATAAACCTATTTATAAGTTTCTATAAAATTCATATCCTTAAAGTCCTCAACTAAAGGGTGGTCTACAAGCCACTCATCATCCCAGAATCTAACTTTACATCCATTAGCAACTTTCCATTTATAGCCTTTATTCAAGATGTATTTAGCACCTTGGACTGCACTCCAAATAGAAGAGGTAGGAATAATAGGGTAGGATAAAAAGTCAGAAATAGTTGGTGCCTCATAAAGATACTTTTGTTTCCAAATAGAGCTCCATTCCTTATCATCATGATACACTCTCCACCCTTTTTTAGCCAATAAAGCTTTATTCACACTTCTTATAGATCTTATACCCAAGCCACCATCCATCTTAGGTTTGTAGATCTTTTCCCAAGTAATCAAAGCCATTCTCTTCTTTTCCTCAGTTCTAGACCATAAGAAATTACTTTGAATTTTATCAATTGCATCAGCAAATTTAGTTGGAATTCTAAAGAGGCTCAAAGAATAAGTTGGAATACTTTTAAGGAAACCTTTGATAAGAGTAACTTTACCTGCTTGACTCAGAATATTACCTTTCCAAATAACTAATTTCTTAATAACTTTACCTACCTCACTTTTTTAGTTGTGGAGTATGTTATTTTATCATTTATTCTATAATTTGAATAGTTATCTTTATGTGTGATGTACTCTATGATATAAATCGATGTTATTGGTATTGGTTTATTATTCTCATGATTATGAGACTTTATGGATTATACTATGATTATGGGATATCCATTATGGGATGGATGATTCTTTGAGATGTTATATCAAGATGGATAATGAATCATTGTGTGGATGTTTTGTTCTTTCCTATGCTCCATTATTTTACTTTCATGAATTTTATGATTAAGGTTTATTCAAATTTTTGGTATTATTTGGATTATTTTAAATAGAGCATTAGTGTAGGTTATCTAGGTGTATAGGGGGAAGTGGCTTCCAATGGGAGTTGGGGCCCTAAGTGGTTGGTTGTCATTGTAACTCATTATAAGTAGCTTAATTAAGTAATAATACTACACACTAAATGAATGGTTTTTAAATGAATTAAAAAGATTAAGTTTTCCTCTCCCATGCCTTGAGTGCTAATACAAGCTAGGATAGAAGTGAGAGAATATTCTTTATTACAATCTTGCATAGTTAGTTTCCTTGTCTATACAAAAGGATTACTAGTGTTTCATAGAGTCACTAGCAGGATGACATCTAGAGAGACAAAAAGAGTAAACTTAGAGTTGACTAATGTAATGACACTTCCCCATATGCATCTTAGGTTTCTTATTTATATTTATATTTATATTTATGTATTTTTTGAGGGTTGCAATTGGGATCATCTTTTCATATGTGTAGTACCACTTGTTGTAGAGAGCCTTTAAGATCCTTGCCTAGGATTTGTGTTGTTTATTGTGTGGCTTGATTAGCCATGTGTGGATCATATTTTATCTCCCCTACATGTGGGAGTGGGATCCTAATTAGGTGACCAAATAGATAGGAGGTAGTGACTTTGTACCATTTGGGTTCCCCTTAGATCAAAAGATATTAGATGTTCATTGATGCAATTGTATCATTCTTTCTTATTCTTATCTTTTAGATTTCTATTTGGTTGACATATATATATATATATATATATATATATATATATATATATATATATATATATATATATATATATATATAGATCCTATGGAATGATGTATTGTATTATTTGGACTTATATTTACTATAACATATCTTGCGACATGTGCATTGGATGTATTTCATTGGATCAATTTTTCTTATATATTTGTTTATGATATTATGTTTATGTTTTCATCATGGCTATGGATATTGTACTTAAGACTAAAACTAATTAATAAAACCTTCTTAAACATGACTCAACATGAAGGAGCCTCTAAGGAATTAAAACTATATTTGTAATTTATTATATGTACTTGATGTGTATGTGCATATTAATTTTGCATTGTTATCGACATAGTAGATTAATTTCTATTGGGTTCTTGAGTGGGGCATTACAACATAAGAGCTTAGATTAGCTTAGAGAATTGGGAGTATAGAAGTTTTTAGATAGGAAGATAGTAGATAATAGATGGAAGATGAAGAAGACAAACTGCTAGCTCTCTAATTGTAAATTCCTTTGTGCTAGTCATAGGCTTGAAGGCCTCATAGCTAGGCATGTTGGTGTTGACACCTAATCTGATCACATAGTTTCACATTCAAATTTAGTCATCTTCTAAAGCATATTTTAATCAAATATATATTATTTAATTATTTTAGTCATATCTCCTATTTAATTAATTATATCCCAATTAATAAATCAACAGACAACCAATAGTCTAATTTATTAAGAAAATCTCTCTTCCTCTATTAAATTAAATAAAATGCATAACCCATTTAAATTAATCCCACATTCCCTCTCCATTCAATTAATTTAATTAATTAAATCCCTCTACCATAAACTCAACCTCTAAACCAACAGTTACCCAAACTCAACCCATGCACCAATAAATCCTCTTTTAATTAAATAATTCATTTAATTAATTAAATCCCATGCACCAATAATTCTTCTTTTAATTAAATAATTCATTTATTTATTTAAATATCATGCACCAATAATTTCTCTTTTAATTAAATAATTCATTTATATTATTAAATTGAATGCACTAAATATTTCTCTTTTAATTAAATTATTTATTTATTTAATTAAATCTCACATGGACCAATAATTCCCTTTTAATTAAATTATTTATTTATATAATTAAGTTCACCCACTAGCCTTTTCTCTAACAAATCCATCCACCTCCCATATCATCCAATCAACTAATCTACCTCGCCTATCTTAACTAAAACACATCACCTCCTCTCTTTTTTCTAAAATCATATTAGCAATATGGTCAGATATATGTCTTGATGCAAAATATATTTAGTATTTCATTTATGCATTTAGAGTTAGAAAATTGTTTGTGTTAGAAAGTCCGTAGTAGCATAGTAAACAGATGTTAAGTGTATAGTAGACTCGTTGAGAGTTAGCTCATG
The DNA here is from genome assembly GCA_028749045.1 of Cupressus sempervirens. Lineage (NCBI taxonomy): Eukaryota > Viridiplantae > Streptophyta > Pinopsida > Cupressales > Cupressaceae > Cupressus > Cupressus sempervirens. The sequence goes on from CM053787.1 coordinate 499,233,627, forward strand.
CATAGTTGAGGGAAGCTTCATGACAGTATCCTGATGAGTGTGTCAATGTTCATATGTGTATGGATAGTACATCATGAGTTATGATCAAAATACTGGTTCAAGTATTTAACAGTGCAGAACAGAGCATCACAACGAATTGGATTGTACGGCCTTTGGAATTATTTTGGTTACAAAATAATTACTAAGTCATGATGAGCTGACTATGTGGATATTAATCCGTAAGTTATTTTATATTATGTCAAGCATGTGAACACATGAAGGTCAACTACGCATAGTTTTGTAATTATGCAAGGTATAAGTAAAGACCATGTCTTGCATAGATAAGTGTGCTATCTATGATAGATGAGCAAGTGTTATGTGATGCAAACTATTACATAGAGAGCTTGAAAGATTTATGAGCCTTATGTGATGTGAATTCTAATGTATGATCAAAATAAATCTAAAGTACAACAAAGAGAAACTATTGTATGTATATCTATTCTTGTGAAGAATTGAATTGTATAATTGCATGTTAGGGTAGTGGGCTCTTCTTTCATATATTGTATTTGTTCTACCAACTCCTAAAATGGCTGAAGAAACTCCTAATAGGGTTGAAGCAACTCCTAAAAGGATCAAGGCTTCTAACAAGGCCTAGTCTCCTAATAGGGACTCAAGAAACTATATGTACTTCATAGACTCCTAATAGGGTCAATATCCTTAACAAGATCCTATTTCTTAGTGAATCATCTAGCAGGTATCATTCCCACCAGGGTTTTCCCTTGGCCAAGGTTTCCCCAATTAACAAATAATGGTGTTATGAGTTATCTATGTGCATGGTTATATTTACTATTCAGCATTGTTGGTTCACTTTAATATGCAAGTTATAATGTAATTAACAATATTCTGTTGTGGGAAAAAGTTTGTAGAATACTAATTCACCACCCCTCCCCCCTAAGTATTGGCTATTTTTAACAATTGGTATCAAAGCCTAGTTACTTTGAAAAAGTTTAATAGCTTAAGAAAGATCCCTAGAGATATGGAATAGTTGAAGAAAAGCCTTGCAGAAGTTATTGAGAAGAATGACCTTCTTATTGAAGAAAGAGACAACCTAAAAGATAGGTATCAAGATGCAAAAAAATTCATTGGCAAGTTTAAAGACAACATTGATGATTTAGAATCTAGAAAGAAATCAATTGGGTAAACTAGTGATAATGATGAAGTATGAGATCTTCAGAAGGAAAATAAGATCTTAAAATATGAATTAAAAATTGTTGAACTTAAGTTGATTCTTAAGAAAAATGGTAGCAAGAATGAATGAGAACAAAAAACTGGAAATGTAGATCTCGGATCCCAATTAAATCAAGTTACATATGAACTAGATACTATCAAAATTGAACATGCTGAGTTAGAAAATTACAAAATTTTGTGATAGGGGAATTAACACAAGATAAGCAATAGTTAGAGAAACTTCATTCCAGTAGTGAAAATATAGATCAACAAATATTTCATCAGAGACCTTATGAAAAGACAAGACTTGGATATCTAATTGGAGAGAAATCAACCAAGAAATTTGAAATCAGAAGAGAACTAGATACAATTAATGAATCCCCTAGGGAATTTGATCTGAGTAAGATCAAATCAAGCATATCTACTAAATATCAAAGGAAGTTGAGTTAATTTATTCATTAGCTAAACTTGATGAACCTAATAAAACAAAGCAAGTTGATAAACCTAAGCTAGATGAACCACCCAGTGAAGTACGACATGACTTTTGAGGTAGATGCTTCATATGTAATGAAGTTGGACACAAGAAAAGAGATTGCACTGGTAAGTCTTTTAAACCCATTACTAACTTATATTGTTATAATTTTAATGTTTATGGACATAAGGCAGTAGAATGTAAGAAACCTAAGTTTGATGGTAATAATGCAAATAGTAGAATGTTTAGAAATACTAACCCTATAGGCAATGACAAAGAAAGATCATCGAACAAATCCAATGATGGTGAGAAGATCGAGTTTATGTGTTACAAGTGTAACAATCCTAGACATGTTGCAAGGAATTGTAGAGCACCTGAGAGTTAGAATGAAACTAATCAGAGGAGAAATACACTAGTATGTCAGTTATGAAATAAATTCAGAGACACAAGAAGATATTGTAGAATGAATAGAAGGGATATTAATAGAAATCTGAATAACAAAAGGAACAACAACAAAAATGGTAGAAGGAATGTTAATGGTAGTAACAATAGTCAAAAGGAAGTCATTAAGGAACATGTTGATGAATTCAAAGAAGCATTTGTGATAGCTAAAGATCCCAAAAGCTCTTATACAATTTTGGAGGAATAATTTTTTGATACACCTGATAAGACATTAAAGTCACAAATTATTTTTGACTCATCCGACATGAATTAAGAAATTTTAGTTGTGGTAGGGCATCAGTTGGCCAAAACTGATGTTAGAGAGAGAGTTGGAAGTTGGACAGTTAAGAGAAGGTTAAGGACATAGAGAGAAAGCTATTGTTAAGTGTGCAAGTCTTGATATGATTGCAATGAGTAGGAATTAAGAAATGAAACTTACTGGTATACTAAGACAATATTTGTATCTATGGTACATACGCATTTAATATGTAGTATGATCTGAAATGATTTAAGGATTACAAGAAAGATTTTATGTACCATTTGTTCATGTGAAGTGTCTTGAGGGAATTGAAGAGTGATTTGATAGTGAATTGAAGTGTGATGTGAAGTTTGAGAACTAGAAAGTTGCAAAAGCCCTCAATCATGATTTTAAGATATTTTGCGAAGCTTGAATCTAGTTTTTTCAATATTTTCATTTACATTTCAAATGGAAAATTAGAATGTGTATGATGTAAGTGAAATATTGCAATATGAGTTTAGGAAACATTAATTTCTTTCATTATTGGATGATCCATTGGGCATATTTTTGCAAGTTCCAAAAATGCATTACATGTCAAGGATATCAGAAGTTGCATCCATTATAAGATTGAGATCATAGGTGATGCATAGATACACGAGGATTTGGGAAAGATGTGTAACAATGACCTATTCTTGAAGTCTAAGAATGTGCACCTAAAGAATTTGAATCTAGTAAAGTATATGTTTTATACAGAGTTTGACAATCACAATTGGACCCAAATCATTTGGAGTAGGGTACATGATGATATGTTTTGGTTAGGAGATGAGAAGATTGTTATGGACAATGACCTAATTCACAAGGTCACAGGATTGAGTAATGAAGGTTGCAATCCTATTAATGAAAAGAATGTTAGGAAGATGGTTGAGAGAAACTTGAATATGAAGTTTGACAAAAGAAACATAAGGGTAGACTCCATGTAGGATAAATTAGTAAATTTTTTAACCAAGATAGTAGGATACAAGTTAAACCATAGATCAAGGGTTAACTCAATACTAACTAGATTTTTGCATGCAACTTATGTAATGGCTATACAAACAAGAAAGGTTAATTTATGTGAGATCATCAAATTGCAACTGTTGGAAAACATTGCAAAGATTAAGAAGACAAAGAATGTAATTTTCATATTTGAGTCCTTTTTACTCATATATTCTTTTATGCTACAAGGAAGTTTCCTAGATTGATAAATTGGGATAGCAGCGAGTGCACAATGAAATTGATCACCCAATGTTATGGGTCAAAACTAGAAAATTTTAGAAATGATGACATCGATAGAATGATGAAGAGTTTCTAGTTTGCAATGAAACAAAGGTATAGGATACCTCCCTCTATGCTCAAGAAGTACAAGGTAGAAATATATTTCATGGTGGAAACTGACAATACTTGCATGGAAGCAATAATTCCCAAAGTTAAATTTATAAAGTCTATGGGATATGAGATGAGCATTGAGCTCATAGAAGGGTATCCATAGATCATACTCCAATTTGAGAAGGATTCAAAATTTCCTAGATGGAGTACTTGTGAGGAAAATATGAGAATAGTTCATTCTAAACTATACAACAAGGAAAGAAAGAAAAAGGTTGAGAAAGAGATAGATTCCATCCTCAAAGAATTAGGCATGAATAGGAAAGATTTTGATGAAATAAAAAGTATTGTCCTAGAGATGAAGGCAAGTGGAAAAATTGAAGTGTTGGCAAAAACTCCTATTATAGTTGTAGGACACTTTAGAGGGTGTGATAGTAGCACAACCATGTGCAAAAGCTCCATTTACATCATATGTAGAAGTTGCACCATATGCAGAAGTTGTAGCAGTGAAACTAGTCAAGACTAGGAATGATTAGCCCAAAAGATAGTCAGAGATTGAGTCATCTATTGCACAAAGGAAATCAGAGAGATTGGTAAAGGTAAATCATGAACCTTCAGTAGAAACTAAGAAAAGGGTCAAGTAGACCACCAAAAAACCTAGAAAGAGAATAAAAATAGTGCAAGTCATTGATTCTAAGGAATCAAAGGATGAAATAGAAGATAGACCAATAGTCCAAAATGTGCAAGAAGGAAGAATGACAGCTAGAAAGAAAGCATGAAAGCCAAAGGTACAAAACCTTAACATGCAAATTATTAATGATGACAATTTTGTACAGTTGAATAAATATTGTGATTTGTTAGAAATATGGATAGGAGGTAGTTAGAAAATGTCATTATAAGGAACATGATTTTGAGAACCAAAAGGTTTGACAATATACAAAATAAAATATTAGAGGGTTTGTATAATAGGCTTGTAAATAGGAAAAGGAGAATATTAGAGGAAGATATGAATTTGAGGATCACAATGATAAATAAACTATGTGCTGTTGATTCTAAAGTGGAAGCAGACAAAATTTTGAAGGGTATTGAGCCCTTACTGAGGAATAAAAGAAGAGCAATTCTTCTAATTGGGAGGCAACTATGAAGATGTAAGGAAAGAAACTAAAGAGGCAATTGTAAAATATATGACCTCAATTCCTAAGATAAGTGCACACTCTAAACCTAAGATTCTAGTATATGTACAAGTAGATACACCTTCATGGGAAGAGGAAGAAGTAGAGCAAACATAGCAGGTGCTTTCATCACTTCACACTGTTATGGGTATTGAATCCATGCAAGTGGATAGTACATGCATAATTGTAGATACAAAGGAGAATCCTTTTGAAGCATTTGGCCAATCCATTGTTGGAAATATTACCACTTACTCTAGCTCTAATGATGAAGAAAAAGAAAAGAAGAAAGAGGAAGACGCAATAAGAAAGGAAAGGATACAAAGAGAAAAGGCGGAAAAGAAAATAAAAGAAGAGGAATGAAAGAAGAAAGAAGAAGAGAAAAAGAAGAATAAAGTAGAAGAGGAAAAGAAAAAGGGAGAAGAAGGAAGGAGGAAAAGAGAAGAAGAACAAAAAAAGAGAGAAGAAGAAGATAAGAAGAAAGCTAAGGAGGAAGCAAGGAAAGAAGTAGAGAGGTTAGCTAAAGAAATGAAGAAGGTTGAAGAAGAGAAGAAGAGAAATGAACTAAAAGTAGTTCCACTCTTTCCTATAGTAGCCCTAGTGACATTAGCATCAACATTAGCATCTAGTCCATCAGTGACATCAAATGATGAAGATCAAAAAGGCTTAATGAGAACATTAAGTAAGTTGTTTGAAAAGAAAAAATCAATAAAGTATGTGGAGAAGACATTACATGAAGTCTTGGATAGAATGCAGAAGAAAGTTATTACAATTGTAGCTATTCTAGACTTGCAATTGAAGGCCATGGAGTTGGTGAAAATCTTTGATAAGGAATTCACAAATTTAGCAAAAGTAGCTTCAATGCAAACTCAGGTAAGAAATGATGCAACACTATTTAACACAATGTGCACCAATGTGTGAAATGATCTAAAGGAACTTGATGGAAACATCAAAGGATTGAGAAAGCATATTGATGAAGGGAAAAGATTGTATAGGCAATGTGCACATTCATACAAGTACCTTATAGACTTTGAGAGTTAGATAAAAGGTAAATTAAGTGAACTTGAAACACTTTTTGCCAAGTTACAACTCCCAAAATCTAGAATTGAAGACTATGGATTAGAAGTTGTGAAGATACATGATATGTGTAATCACCTAAAAATGGTCATCTAGACTATTAGCCCCCTTTTCAACATTTTGGCTAAATTAATTTAATCACTTACCTAAGCCAAATTGCTAATAATCAATTTATTTGATTATAACCTATAGTTTGACTATGCTATCCTAAGTTCATTATTTGATTAAAAGAACATGTCCCCTTTTAATTAAATAAAAGACCCCATTCTTATAACCCACTTAAAGTGCACACATAAAGTCCTTTTTCTATTTTGCAATTAAAAGAAAAGGCTTTGTGACTTTTGTCTTATATGACAAGTCAACTTATATTCTATTGGTTGATTTGTGTGTGCACATGGATCACTCCTATTTTTGAATTCTACCGTTGATCATCCACCATCTTCATCTTGATCTCCACCGTCCATACATCTTTAAAAGGGAGAGAGCTTTCCCCCTCAAAGGATCCATCTTTTGAACATTGTTATGCTGCAGGTTTTCTAATAGGTTTTATTTGAAGCTTTGTGGAGAACTTCTCTTCCTTGTCTACATTCTCTCATCCATGGCATTTTAGCTTAGATTCATGTTGCATGTTAGTTTAGCTTCTATTTTGCAATAATCTCTCACATAGCTTAATATTTGGATTGTAACACTCTCATTCATATTCTAGCATAGCTGCATTTGACATTCTCATTCTAGCTTAATCTTCATTTGCATTGCATCCTTGAGGAACTCCTTGGGACATTTGCATTCTTGCATCTTGTCTTTGGAACCTCCCATTGCATGGTTTACTAGCAAGAAGAGTATCTCTAAGGCTCATCTGAGAGCCTTTTTATTCTTGAAATATACTCTCTTGCACTCCATGGATAGGGAGCTCTAAACCGGCATCTAAGCATTCCAACTCATGGAATTGTTTGGATAGAAGGGTTTAGAGTGGGACACTTTCGAGTGTACATTTTTGGCGCCCACCGTGGGGCTTGAATCAAGTTCTAGCTCCATTTGCTTTCATTTTTTATCTCTAGTTGTTTACAACAGCATATTGGATCTAATCAAATGCTTTTGTAGAATTGTCACTTTGGTTTTAAGGCCAACCCATAAGTAAATTGGTTTGAAGGCCAAAAACTTAGTTGGTTTAAAGATTTGATCATATCTTTTAAACGGCTTAGTGTTTGGTTCTAAAATTTTTTGTACAGATTGGGTATATTCTCAAAATGTCTCAGTCCAATTTTTAGAGCATTTTGACGTGATTTTTGGAAGTTATGATTTTTTCTTTATTTTTCATAAAAAGCCGTTTTTGATTGCAAATCAGCGCATTTTTTGGAAAAACTTACATTTTCAAAAAGATTTTTGAATTCTAATGGGGGTTCTTTCTTTGTGTTTTGAATTTTGAGATCGTATTAAGGATCAAAAATTCAATTTGATAAATTTGGCCTATTTTGACAAAATCAATCTCTAGGGAGAAAATGAAGAGATTTTTTAAAATTTCTTGCATTTTTGGAAAGCTCTCTGATTTTTAATAGGGGTCTCTTCTTTTCATTTTTATTTTTTGATATGAAATCATAGCAAAAAAGTCCAATCTTGTTGACTAGGTCAAAACCAAAGAGTAAAAATGAAAGCATTTGTGACTAACTTGCACTTTCTTTGCATGTACTTGGTTGGAGGATAAATTAGATTTTTGAAGCAACTCACCACTTTTTATTGCAGATTTTTATGTTATTTCACACTAACTTTTTTTGCTAACAAGTTGTGATTTCAGGTTGCCATCCTTGTGAAAAAAATTGAAACATTGCATAAAAAGAACGCAGGTCAAAGCTTCAAATGCACAAGGGCTACTAACGATTGTTTGCAGGGCTGCCCAAAGCATAAAAACCCAAAATTTCTTGCTTTTTTGTTTTCATGTGTGGCATTGAATAATTTTTCATTTTTCATAGGCACATAAAACTTGTGATTGGAGTCTTTTGGTAATAGGAGAGTATGCTCTTCACCCTTGTGGTGAATCAGAAATCTTGACTTGCCATTTGGTTTCAAAAGCAAGGGGTAACTGAATCTTCTTGGCATGTTTGGGAGAAAATGATTGGAATAGGAGAGTATACTCTTCACCCTTGTGGTGAACCAGAAATCTTGACTTCCAAAATTTGATCCACTTTGTGTAGTTAGAATCCTTTAGAGGGCCTGCTCTTGGACAACCTGAGAGGAACGACCCAAGTGGGAACAAGCCGATTACCTGGCTCTTCCAACCCACTATAAACTCAAGGCTATCAAGGACACAAAACCTTGGTAGACGTAGTGTCTATCTTCATCTAGTGTGATCGCTTATGGGATTTCGACCATAGGGAGATCACTAGGCAAGAATGCTTAAGGTACTCTTGTGATCGCGAGATCGGTTACTCATCGCAAGGTGAGGTGTCCCGTAATTGGGAGCAAGAGGAACACTATGAACGGAAGCCCGATCTAAAAACTCTAAGTTAGTAACTACCTTTTTTTTAGCCGCTCAACTTCTTGGTGCAAGGATTGATCCTAGTGGACTACCCGGATCACCCCAAGATTTACACTCACCATATGTGTTCCCTTGGTTATGCTTATGGCATTTCCATGACAAAGTCAATATCTCTTGTGGGCAACCACTTGGTGTGAGGCGAAGGAGCATCAAGCGTGGGCTAAGTTGTTGAGTAATGAACCATGACTCTAAGGTAGATTTCTTGGCTATTGTTTTTGATGTTTTGACCAGTGTTAACGTTCTTGCAACATAAACATTCCGATAAAGATTTGTTAGGAAGGTTGTTCTGATATCCCAAGTGCGTATTGACAAGGTTGTTTTACCCTTGATCAATTGTTTTTTAGACATGTTACAACACTTACTATTTGCAAACCTTGTTGTTTACTAATACAAGCTGAGATGAAATGTTGTCTAATTGAAACAACTATCTGATTGACAAATTGAAACGAACTCCAAGCCAAAAAATTGATTTTTTTTTTTACACAAAACTAGCACTCTGTCGCACGCTTTCATGAGAAATATCGCGCGACATTTTTTTCAAAAATTGTCGCACGTCAGTAGTAAATTATGTCACACTGTGTCTTATATTCCGTCGCACTTGGTATAAATATATGTCGCCTGAACAAAAAGTATCGCACTGTTCCTAAAATTCTGTTGCACGACATTATTTGTTGAACTTATGTCACCCTCCTTTTGAGAGAGTATCAGAGTCATTTTGGGTCAAAAATAGAGTTTTCCATCGGATTTGTTTGGTCTAAGGAGCATCACGCTAGTCACCCTTGATCCTGGCCACGTATCAGTTTGTGAAGAATTCATCCTAAGTTGAAAAGATGGGTTTAGTCCGTCGAATGTAAGTCTTGAAACGTCTTGATAAATCACTTGTCAAAATTCAGCTATTATTTTTCTAGCTATCCACTATTGAGCTTCTCGCTCGTCCGCTCGCCTCGAGTCACCCGTGCTATAAGATCTTGAGCACTGTTTGACAAGCCATCTAATCACATTTTGACAAGTGACTAGTCCTGATCGTAAAAGCTTCAAATTTGGCTCGCTCTTCTTGTCCTACTAAACAAAGACAACTCTTTACATGCTGGTCACAACTAGATATCAAGGTGGTAACGGTAGCCACACGCCTTTCATTTTTAAACAATTGGAAACACCACCCGAACGTCCTCGCAAACAACCTTGTGATAAGAACCTCGAATTTGATCAAACACAAACAGCTAACGTTCGGCACAACCCACTTTATAGTTTTGAAAATCCATTTGGCACACCCTTTGAGACACCCGAGGGTACGAGTGGTATAGTCACTATGGTGCATCCTGATGAAATTAAACGTCGCTTAGAAGAACAAGCACGTGAAACCCAAAAGACTTTGGAGGCTATATACGCTACGGAGAGAGAAAATCAACAAGCTGAAACTGACAATCAGGCACGCTACGAAGGATATAAAGGAACTTGTCCTCGAAATCCCTTTGAAAATAATGATGGTAATCACACACCTCCAAGGGCTCCTACAGCTGCCACTGGTGCATGTCCTTCACCTAAACCATCTCATCATGATAGTGATGAAGAAGTAACTAGCGAAGATGTGATCAAATTTCAACAAGATGGCTTCGCCCAAAAACTAATGCTCAGAGCTTTAAAGGAAAATGGAGACCAATACTTCCGATACATGGCAGCTAGGGGATGGAAACTCCCTAAAGGTTTTAATGTTGAACATATTATCCCAAAACGAGAGCCCACTGAGGCTGAAATCTTAAGGGAAGAAATACAAGAACTAAGAAAACAATTTACACAACTGCAAACTTCAAAAGAGCCACCTAAGACATCATTTGTTGAATCAATTTGCGCTCTTCCATTTGATAGGGGTCTATACATGCTACCATTTCCTAAGGATATAGAGGTTCCTAAGTATGACAAATACGATGGAAATGGTGACCCTCACGAGCATGTGAGACATTTCTATGCTATTAGCATGGACTTTATGCATGAAGACACCTTTCTTATGCGTTTGTTCCCTAGAAGTCTAAGAGGACAAGCTATGGAGTGGTTCACAAAATTGAGTCCTCCTCTTAAAACATTTGACGAACTTGCACAACATTTCATCTAGCAATATTCGTACAACATTCAACATCCTGTGATAGTGCTAGACTTATGCAACATCAAACAAAGACTAGGAGAGTCTTTTGCAATATACCTTCAACGATGGAGATCTTTATACTCTCGGTATCCTCGGCAAGTGCCCGTGGCTAAAAAAATTGACATCTTTGTCAACACGCTTGTACCCAAATTATACTTTGATCTAAGAAAATAGTTATTCACATCCTTCAACACCATGGTAGAAAGTGCATATCACATTGAGGATGTTGCTATCAAAAAAGGTGATATTACCATAAATAAGGATAGAATTAACAATGGGAACAATAAAGACAAAGGAAAACCTTGGAACAAAAACAAGTATGTTGTCAATTACGGAGTAGTGGACACTCCTAAGACTAAGGAGCCTGCGTTTAACCTTTCCAATGCCATCTATGCAGCAAAGCAACAAGAAGGTTCAAAACCACAACCCTTTGACAAAGGCTCTAAATTTGCGAAGAAGCGACGTGTTTACACACCTATGGTCGAACCTTATGAAGTGGTTTTAAAAACCTTAATTGCAAACAAATTGGTTACCTTACCAGACAACTCACGTCCTTACGATCCACCTGTTAGACCTCCATGGTGGAGAGAAGATCATACTTGTAGCTATCACCAAAGTAAAGGACATAACACAGAGAATTGCTTCAAACTCAAAGATGTAATTCAAGACCTCATCGAAGCTGGAAAAGTTGTTACAAATGGCCTTGTTAAGAATATTGATCATAAGGCTTTCCAAAAACCATTACCTGAATATGAAAAGGGTGAGACCTCAAGGGTAGCTGCCAAAAAGAATCATGACGCCAAAATTAGTTATGCTTACGCTAACATTGATAATGTTATAAGCATGCTTGAGCCTATTGAATACATATGTATGGCAAGCTCCAACAATGACAACTAGCCAAATTATGATGCTAAAGATGAACGAACAAGAGTGGTCTTAAGGACACGATCCACTCCTCAAGATCATACTGATACTAGACCCAAGGTGGTACTCCGAGTGGCTAAGTCTTCATCTTCTCAGGGTGAACCACTTAACGCTGTCACTAGGGGGCAATCTAAGGTTGTCCTAAAAGTTTCTAATGATCCTAAAAATGCTTCATCATCTAAGCAACCAATTACTTCCAAGATCTCCAACTATGATCTTGTTAGCCAACTGCAATGCACACAAGCACAAATCTCCATTTTTGAGTTACTAGAGTTATCTCCTTTGCACAGGGATATCCTTGAGAAAGCTTTACGTTCTGCCAATGTTCCCACAGATATTGATGCAGAACAATTCCAAGCTATGGTGAACCACATCTCCTCGCCCCACTATCTCACCTTTTCTGAAGAAGATGACCGAGCTCTTAGTCATCCCCATAACCTTGCTCTTCATGTCGAAGTTCAAATCTTTCGTACCCGTGTTTGTCGAGTCTTGATAGACAATGGTGCAGGGTTAAATATCATTTCATTCAATGTAATCCAACAATTGGGCATGTCTGAATTTGCCATCGATCCTAAGTGCAAGATCACTATAAAGGCCTATGATGAGGTTGAAAGGCCTTCTAAAGGTCTAATTGTACTTCCAATCAGAGTTGGTCCAGTTGAGAAGAATGTCATTTTCCAAGTCTTAGACATACCACTTGCATACAACTTGTTGTTGGGATGACCATGGATTCACGATATGCAAGCAATACCCTCTACATACCATCAGTGCATTAAGTTCCCTTTTAATGGTACTGAAGTGGTTGTCCCCGGCGACAACTCCATGTCTATCAACACATTATCTGCTACCGAAACACTAGTCCCACACAATCGCTCTTCTCATGAGCTAGCACCATCTTTCACAAAATGTGAACAAAAACTGAAAATGATGAGCCTTGGTATGGGCGAGTACACTTTGGACTCTATTGCTGCCTTACCAATTTCCCCTCGGTCTTATGGGAAACCAACTATTGCAAAGAAGTCTTCTGCTTCTGCTATGACACTTTTTGGCACTTTTGTGCAATCTTCCATACCACTGGAAGCAGAGAAGGAAGAACAAGCCATTAGGGACTGGATCTATAGAGAAGAAGAAGACGAGGAGGTTACAATGACTACCCCTATTTCTCCCAAAAAATATGGAAAAGGCTATCAATTTTTGACAAAAATGGGCTACCAGGGCCACGGGTCCTTAACTGGTTGTAAGAATGCTCTAGTTGAACCTTTAAGTCACACTCAAGGTCATGATGCTCGAGACACTGCTGGTCTAGGCTTTGGGCTAGACAATAATACACCAAATTGTAGTCAAAAATTACTCATGTCTAGTGAATCGAAGGATGATAACTCTCCCGTAATTGTTACTACTACACAAGATGAAGACTTTGTTCCTCTCACTTCCCTCCTTTGGGGAGAAGATATAGTTATTGCTAATAATGAAGAAGCTTCTACCTCCCAACAACAGGAACAAGAAGGGTCTACTTCTGAGGACATAAATAGAGGACAAATTAGGCAGAATATTGCTCATCTCATAAATAGGGGTCAAAGTACAGATTCTCATGAGTATGAATGGGAAAGCCTCTCTGATGCATCTTGCGAGCTAGGGGTGGATGTAATTCATGCCTATGAAACCCAACCCAATGTAGTCGAACGGTCTAGTATGAGGTCAGATGAGTTTGACTCACAACATGTCTCAATGGATCATGCTAGTTCCTCTAGGACTATTCCTGAGCTGGACTCTTTTGCGACATTTTCTATAGGCTCAACTTCACAGGTCACCAGAAATGACTCCTTCCATATCAATCACATTGAAACTTCTCCCTCACTCTCGCTAATTTACCCAGAGCTCATAGATTGGTCTATCCAAAATTAAAAACTTGAAATACGGTCTTTCCAAAATGACTATGAGATCGCTTGTTATCTAAACGCAATTGAACCTGTCATTTCTTCCACCAGCGAACCCACGGTTAACATGACGGAATCAGATATCAAGTACCTCAGTCAAAAAATTAAAAGAAAAAATAAGCGATCAGACGGTGAAAACCACATTGTGGCGGTGTCTGACCCTCAAAAAAGTAAAAATAAAGACGTATCTAATGGTGAAAACCTCTCTGAGGCACCTGCGGATGAGGTACTTGGTAGTCTGCCAAGCTATTTCCAAGATAGATCTTCGGTTTTAGTCGAACCTACACAGCCTATCAACTTGGGAACAGAAGAATGTCCTCAGATTATCCATGTAGCTCAATCTTTGTCAGACAAAGAAAAGACACAATTTGCTCAGTTCTTTCAAGACAAGAAGGTCAACTTCGCATGGACATACTCTGACATGCTAGGGCTTGATACAGATCTCATCATGCATCACTTATCAATCTCACCAGATGTCAAGCCTGTCAAACAGAAGTTAAGAAAAATGCATCCACATGTGGCTCTACTGGTTAAGACAGAGTTAGAAAAACTATTGAATGCAAACTTCATTAGGGCCATTGATTATGCTGAGTGGATTTCCAACATTGTACCTGTCTCCAAGCATGACAAATCCATGCGAGTCTGTACTGATTTTAGAGACCTCAATAAAGCATGCCCCAAGGATGACTTTCCACTACCAAACATCGATATGATAGTGGACATGACTGCAGGTTATGAGATGTACTCGCTCATGGATGGATTTTCTGGGTACAACCAAAAAAAGATAGCTCCAGCAGACCAAGAAAAGATAGCCTTTACATGTGCATGGGGTACCTTTTGTTGGAATGTCATGCCTTTTGGGCTCAAAAATGCTGGCGCTACATATCAAAGAGCAATGACAACCATATTTCATGATATGATGCATAAAAACATGGAAGACTATGTTGATGACACACTGGTGAAATCAAAGAAACGAGACACACATCTCAAAGACCTTAGTTTGATATTGGACCGTATGGAACAATTCCAACTTAGGTTGAATCCAAAAAAATGTGCCTTTGGTGTCACTTCTGGAAAATTGCTAGGTTATATCATCTCAGCAAAAGGCATTGAGGTTGACCCTGAAAAGGTCCAAGCTATCATGGATATGCCTCCACCAAAGACTATCAGTCAGCTTAGAGGTCTGCAAGGATGGCTACAATCCATAAGAAGATTTATCTCTCAATTAGCTGATAAGGCTCAACCTTTCAATAAAAATCTGCATAAAGGATCTACCCATATTTGGAACAGTGACTGTCAACAAAGCTTAGACCAAATCAAAGGCTACTTGGCAAAACTGCCAGTTTTGATGCCACCCATTCTGGGAAAACCTTTGATTCTGTACATTTCAGCTACAGATTCTTCTCTAGGAGCACTCTTAGCCCAAAGTGATGAGATGGGTAAAGAAAGAGCCATATACTATATTAGTCAAACTTTGGTGGCTTATGAACTAAATTATACAAGTATAGAGAAGGCATGCCTTGATGTAGTTTTTGCCTCCCAAAAACTTCGGCATTATATGTTGGCCCACACAGTTCACTTGATTGCCAAGATAGACCCTTTGAAATATTTATTAAGTAAAGCTACACTTACTGGTCGCCTTGCTAAATGGATGATGATTCTTTCCGAATTTGACATTCAGTATGTTGAACGTAAGGCAATCAAAGGACAGGCCATAGCTGACCAGTTGGCTGACTTCCCACTTGAAGATGTAGCATCTCTACAAATTGAGTTTCCAGATGCCTCAATCATGAACATTACTGACAGAACATGGAAAATGTTTTTTGATGGATCCCATACACAGAATGGAGCAGGAGCAGGGGTGTTGTTTGTTTCCCCTCATGGTTATACGATCCCAAAATCCTAAAAATTATTGTTCCCATGTACAAACAATATTGCAGAGTATGAAGCATTAACAAATGGGATCAAAATGGCCCTTGAATGGCGAATAACTGAGCTACACATTTATGGGGATTCTCAACTGGTTGTGAACCAAGTGAATAATGAATATCAAACAAAGGATGATAAATTGATCCCTTATAAAAAGTTGATAGATGCTCTAAGGAACTATTTTACCTTTGTAACATTCCAACAAATTCCTAGAGCAGAAAACAAGGCTGTTGATGCTATGGCCACCTTAGCATCTATCCTCCAATTACAAGAACATGAATCGCGATTTGAGTTCCTGGTGGAAGAATTATGTCATCCAGCCTATGATTCTTCAGATAACCAGGTGATCTACACTATTGTAGGTCACAATTCCTCCCGCTATGCGGCTATTTTCTCTTACCTACGTGATCAAGTTATTCCTGAAACCCTCACGCGCAACCAAAAATGCCAACTCCTTCGTAATGCCTCACACTACACTTTGGTCTCTGGTGACTTGTATAGGAGGGGTCTAGACGGAACGTTGCTTAGGTGTTTAGAACTAGAAGAGTCTGAGAAGGCACTTGCCGAAGTCCATGATGGCATTTGTGGGGCGCATTCTAATGGCCTTGCACTTGCCCGAAAACTGCTTAGGATGGGTTATTACTTGCCCACCATGCAAGCTGATGCTGTCCGCTATGCAAAGTCCTGTCAGAAATGTCAGTTCCATGGTAACTTGATACATGCTCCTGGGCGAGAGTTAATACCTTCTGTGACATATTGGCCGTTTCAGAAATGGGCCTTTGACTTGGTAGGAAAGATCCATCCAAGCTCATCCAGCGGTCATAAATTCATCATCACAGCAACGGAGTATTTCACTAAATGGGTTGAAGCTATACCATTATCTACTGCTACAGGCAAACATGTTGCCCTGTTTATACTGAATCACATCATTTGTCGATATGGTATCCGATCCTCTATTGTTACAGATAATGGAGGACAGTTCAAAAATAAAGACTTAAAACAGCTATGCAAAAAGTTTCAAATTAAGCAACACTGGTCTTCCATTTACTATCCCCAAGGGAATGGCCAAGCTGAGGCCTCTAATAAAACGCTGCTGAAAATCCTACACCGCACAGTTCACAAGTCTGGGAAAGATTGGCACTTGCAAATAAATTCGGCACTTTGGGCCTATAGAACCTCTATTCGTACTCCTACAGGGGCTACACCCTTTTCTCTAGTCTATGGCTCTGAGGCTGTTCTCCCATTAGAAGTCGAAATACCTTCTTTGCGCATCTCCTTACATGGGTTAATAACCGATGAAGACCATAGAGCTATGAGAGTACAGGAATTAGAGACTCTAGATGAACGGTGCAAGGCTGCTTTTGATCACATGAGAGCTTATCAGAAGCGCATGTCTACACAATATAACAAAAAGGTTCACCCCCGTGAGTTCCAAGTTGGTGAACTCGTGCTTAGAGAGAATCCCAAAAATCAGCAAAATCGAGAACAAAAAGGGAAATTTGAACCTAACTGGTTAGGTCCTTACATTATCACAACATCATTTGGGTCTGGTGCTTACCAGTTGTCTACTTTAGAGGGTGAAGAACTTGCAGAACCTATCAACATCCTACACTTGAAGAAGTTCTATACTTAGAGGCTTGCTGCTCAGCTATCTTGTATATATCTATGAGCCTGAAAAAATCTTAAAAATCAGAAAATGTCCTGAAAAAATGATCATCTTAGTGAAAACCTCACTTTGATGTATCACCAAAAAAAAAAAAAAAAAAAAAAAAATCTGTCAAAGTGGTGAAAACCTGGAAACAGGCGCTACTTGAAACCCTTGCACCTATGTCTATCAATCTCAATCATCCACTTTGCTACACATTTCCTAGCTTGGAATTGTTTCTTGTCCTCATCTTGGGGGCATAGCTACTTAGCCTATTCAGGTATTCTTGTGGATTAGGGTTTCTTTGACACCTCACAAAATAGTGTTTCTCAACACTTCCCCCACTTTGACATCAAGTTTTTTTTAACACTTTACAGATAGTTTACCTATGGTCTCCGATGTCGCGATATCTCACTATTAGAATCAAGCCTGGAAGAAATCGCCAAGTGACTTACACACACGCACTTTAACACTTAAACGACTGGGCTATCCTGACATTTATCTATTTTGTGTGCTGTCTATGATGATTTCTTTGCCATGTATTCCCTTCCTAATAGTCTTTCAAGGATGTCATTGACTAGAAGACTGGGGGCATGGGACATATTTTCTTGATTTCTGCTTGTGGGTATACTTTTGTTTGTCTATAGTGTTGTAAGCATTCATGCTTGTCCTATTCAACACTTTGACTTATAAATGTATCATCCTTGATTGTTTTGCAAGATCGCACTCAGGGTTTATCCTGGCGCTTATGCCTTGATACAGGTGTAATCTTGCTAAATTAAACTTAGGGAATCTAATCGTGTAGTTATCTTGACTAACATGTCTCTGATGCTTAGATTGGATTTCCACATACCTATCTAATATCGATCATATTCATATCCTCATAGTTATACTAGTGATGGTTGTATGATCTCATGATGTCCCTAATAAATGCTCAATGATGAAATTAAGAGTCTAAATGTTATGCACTTCTTGTTGGTAAACCACTTTGCATGTTAGCTTGCATTTTAGGTTCATTTTCTAGCTTAGTCTTGCATTCTTGCATATGGGGAGAGCTCTCTCTTCATCTTTCTGTGGACATATCAGCTAACTCCTTTCATATATTTCTTTACTTTCTTCTTGTTCATGTCTTTTCACCTTCTTAATCTTTCGCTTCATCTCTTTTCTATCTTATCATCACATTATATAAAGTTTTGACCTCTTAAATAATTTTGACATCCTAGATTCATTTTTGGGATCGAAATCCAAATTCGAGTTCATCTTGATGGTCAAAATTGTCTTTTAAAATTCTACTTTCTTCTAAGCAGTTAGCTGACCTTTTGAGGTCTAATCTCCGAATCATCACTGGGGCATCTTCATTTATTCATGTCTTCATCATTTCCATACTTCATATCTACTTCAATTCACTGTTTCACATCTAAATCATCTTTCTACTAGATTTGACCTAATTTTATGCTATATCCTTCAAGGTCAACTCTAGTCAAACTGGGGCATTTTATCAGTTTCTTATAGTCATTCTTGGGTTCTAATCATCTATCTGTCATCTTGGACATTGCTATATTCTATTTTTCTCATTTCTAGCCAATTTTTGCATCCCCTTACCTCATTTCAATTTCGATCCCGAGGGGGCAGAAATACTCTATCACTACTTAGGAGCATTTGTTTGATCTTCTCACTTGTTCTCAATCTATCTACTTTGCTAAGTGTTAGCATTCTTCTTGAATTCTAACATCATCTTCCTAGTGTTCAGTACTACCGCTATCAGGCTGTACATTTAGGACTTGCTATCTTTTTCTATATTTCGTTCTTCAAAATCAGATATCTATATCTATCACCGCCTACTTGTCTTTCTATTTTCTTTGACATAATGTGTTCCCAGATCGATCACGCATTAATCAAAGAGGGGCAAATGTAATCACCTAAAAATGGTCATCTAGACTATTAGCCCCCTTTTCAACATTTTGGCTAAATTAATTTAATCACTTACCTAAGCCAAATTGCTAATAATCAATTTATTTGATTATAACCTATAGTTTGACTATGCTATCCTAAGTTCATTATTTGATTAAAAGAACATGTCCCCTTTTAATTAAATAAAAGACCCCATTCTTATAACCCACTTAAAGTGCACACATAAAGTCCTTTTTCTATTTTGCAATTAAAAGAAAAGGCTTTGTGACTTTTGTCTTATATGACAAGTCAACTTATATTCTATTGGTTGATTTGTGTGTGCACATGGATCACTCCTATTTTCGAATTCCACCGTTGATCATCCACCATATTCATCTTGATCTCCACTGTACATACATCTTTAAAAGGGAGAGAGCTTTCCCCCTCAAAGGATCCATCTTTTGAACATTGTTATGCTGCAGGTTTTCTAATAGGTTTTATTTGGAGCTTTGTGGAGAACTTCTCTTCCTTGTCTACATTCTCTCATCCATGGCATTTTAGCTTAGATTCATGTTGCATGTTAGTTTAGCTTCTATTTTGCAATAATCTCTCACATAGCTTAATATTTGGATTGTAACACTCTCATTCATATTCTAGCATAGCTGCATTTGACATTCTCATTCTAGCTTAATCTTCATTTGCATTGCATCCTTGAGGAACTCCTTGGGACATTTGCATTCTTGCATCTTGTCTTTGGAACCTCCCATTTCATGGTTTACTAGAAAGAAGAGTATCTCTAAGGCTCATCTGAGAGCCTTTTTATTCTTGAAATATACTCTCTTGCACTCCATGGATAGGGAGCTCTAAGCCGGCATCTAAGCATTCCAACTCATGGAATTGTTTGGATAGAAGGGTTTAGAGTGGGACACTTTTGAGTGTACAATATGATTAGAAAATTGGAATCTAATAAACAGAAAGCAACAAGGAGAATCTCTAGTCTTAGAGGAATTTTTTCATCAAAAGTCAGCATTTTGATGAAGAAACTTGAGGAATGTCTCACAATGAAAGCTTCCTATGAAAAGTTTTCTTATATTAACTTGAGTACAGTTCAAGTGGCATCCCGTGCACTTTCTGCACTAATCAGTATCTCAAAGAAATAAAGGTGAATTGGAACAAAGAAATACTAAAGGTTGTTTATGCAGATTGTTTTTCCAAGTTAACAGGTTGATCAGCAACATAACACTCAAATTTTTTTTGTGAATACAGTTTTTGACCCCTTTTCCATTGATCTCAAAGGGGGGGTATTATGAAGAGAAGGAAAATTGTATATATGTATATGTATATGTAAGGGGGAGATTATGTATGTATCAATGTAAAGGAATGATAAGGAATGCAATGATCCATCAAACATGAATAAAATTGTTATGTTTTGTAGGCAACTATGTCTAGTTACTTTTATTTTGTCTTTTTAATGTATGATACCATTTTGGGAATTAGCTAATTTTTTCAAATGTTGTCATCAATGCTAAAGGGGGAGATTGTTGGAAATATGTCTATATATATATATATATATATATATATATATATATATATATATATATATATATATATATCTTGATGGTTGTCATTTGTAGCAACACATATTCAACATTTTATTTATGTATTTAGAGTTAGAAAATTGTCTCATCAATGCCAAAGGGGGAGATTGTTGGAAATATGTTTAGATATATATCTTGATGGTTTTCATTTGTAGCAACATATATTGAGCATTTTATTTATGTATTTAGAGTTAGAAAATTATCTAAGTGTTAGATAGTTTGCAGCAGCATAGTGAACAAATGTTAAGTGTATAGAAGACTCATTGAGAGTTAGCTCATGTGCAATTAAGGGAAGCTTCATGACAATGTCATGATGACATGAACCAAAGTGCATATGTGTATGAATAATATGACATGAGTTATGATTAAAATACTAGAGAAAGTATTTAACAATGCAGAACAGAGCATAGAAAAGAATTGGATTGTACAATCTCAGGAAATATTTTGGTTACGAAATAATTACTAAGTTATGATATGATGAGTATGTGGATATTAATCCATAATTTATTTTCTGTTATGCCAATTGTGTGAACACATGAAAGTCAAATAAGTATAGTTTTTTAATTATGCAAGGTATAAGTAAAGATCTTATCTTGCATAGATAAGTGTTCTATCTATAATAGATGAGGAAGTGTTATTTTATACAAACTATTATACAAAGAGATTGAAAGATTTGTAAGCCTTATGTAATTTGAATTATGATGTATGATCAGAATAAGTATGAAGTACAGAAGAGAGAAAGTATTGTATGTATATATATTCTTGTGAAGAATTGAATTATATAATAGCATGTTAGGGTAGTGGGCTCTTCTTGCATACATTGTATTTTTCCTACCAACTCTTAATCGAGTTGACTCATAGGTTTGAGACTTCTAACAAGGCCTAGTTGTTGGAATATTCAAATATGGAAAGAATACTTATGAGGGGGGGGGGGGGGGGGGGGGGGGGGGTGAATTAGAAATATTACACTTTAGCCAATAAAACTTTTAACTGAAAGTAAATTGCATGCATGTAAATACATCAAGTAAACATGAAACTAAACACATCCATCAACAACTCATAACCCTAGAATTTCGTAACCTAGAAACTCTCTAGGAATAAGAAGGTAAAACTGGGGTGGGGATGATACCCACAAAAATTACTGCAGCAATATTGTTCAACCACTTATGATGGTCTGCCCTGTTAAAGGCTTTACACTGTATTAATAGTGACTTGGTTAGAGGCTTTTCAAACACTTTACATGAAGTATCCCCCTATTAAGGATTTAATCACCTAATTAAAGGATCTACGAAGTAGATGTTAAGCTAACCTATCACCATAGGATTTTCATTCTAATACAATTGCTAGAAAATATTAGGTATAATGAACCTGATAGATTACAATCCTTGATTGTTGAATGCAGGCACCTTTTTTGCTTTCTCTGATCTTGATCCTTTGTGATCAAATAACCCTCACTTCTGAAAATAGATTTTTCTTGTGCACCGTTGTATGTCCACTCATACATTTACAATGAAATTATGTCTTCCTTATAAAGACATTTGAGGATTTAGGGTTAGGTATGGATCTACGATCCATATTCAATCTTCATTTTTTGCTTATTATTTGCACTTCTTCTATTGGTTGCATGCCTTCATCATTTTTCTTATTGGATGCATGTAGATTGCATAGGAAAAATAAAAGATTCGATCTCATCATTAAATCCTTCAAGATTTACCTTATGTCAGTTGTAAAAATGGTTTACATCATAATTTGTGCAATTACAAACTCTTATGCTGATATTCTGAGTTACTCGGCTCCTGAAGTATTGCTGATACTCGGCACATGTTGTTTCCTAGATAGCTCGGCACCTAAAAAAAATTGTATCACTCGACACCTTATGTTACTTGGCACTTGTTAACACTCGGCACCTTATGTTACTTGGCACTTGTTAATCACTCGGCACTTTATGTTGCTTGGCACTTGTTAACACTCGACACTTTATGTTGCTCAGCACTTACACTTAACTCGGTATCTGATCTTCACTCAGCATCTGAAAACTACTCGGCACATGAAGATCACTCGGCACCTGAAGTCTTTCCTAACATGGCTTTTTTTGTGGTTCGGCATGCATGGTGTACTCAGCTCCAATGTGGAATGTGATTAAGTGTGTTGGCACTCAAGTGTCAAAAACCATTAGGAGGTTAACAATCTCCCCCTTTGACATGAATGATAAAAACACTTACCTAACCTTATGAGTACATTTACTAATCTGATTGGTATATACAGAGTTTAAAGAAAACTTGATCAAAATTTGTAGCTTACAATATATATACCTCAAAAAATTTGTAACTCCCCCTGAGTTGATTGTGCCTTATCTATATATCATGCTCCTCCTTTGTATCTTTTCTCCCCCATTAATTCATCTCCTAATATCTGTATCTCCCCCTATTATGTCTCTTTTCTCCCCCTTTTTGACACTTATGTCAAAGAATGTTTAAGGGTTAAGACCATATTTAGCCAAACATCCTAAGAGTTGCATAATCATCATAATCATCCTAAGAGCTGCATCCCAATTGTTCAAAGAAATTTCCAGTGACTTATGTTGGATGGTAGTCTCAACAGCAAGATGAATAAGTCCATCTGATGTAGAAAGATTTGTGTCTTTCTTCAGAACAGTTTCAGCATATACTTGCTCTTTATGGAGTATCTCTAAATGTGGGGTAATGGAGGATTGGAGCTGTATTAATTTGGCCTTGATATTAGCTTCATCTACTGTTAATACAGTTATTTCTTTGTGAGTGTGAAGAAATTGAGCAAAATGCTTCTCACTTTGAGCTGGATCTTTAGGTAGTTGTATGCTTGAAATGTTTAAATTTCTTTCCAAGCTCAGTATCTTTTGGCTTGTTTCTTGTGTGAAGTATGAAAAATCACACAACCTTTTGTACAATGAGAATATATTCTCAAGTACCTTTTTCACTTTTTCAATAAGCTTTGCCAATTCAACTTGTGAAAGTGCAATTTGACTTGATATTTTCTCATTCACTTTCCCCTAAAATTTTCTTTCTGACCATTCCATAAGTTTTGCATTTGTTTCTAGGTCTTCATTTGTCGCCTGGTCAACAATATCTATTAATTGCTCCATGATATGCTTTGACTCATCTAGTGATTGCAAAATGAAAGCTTTCATAAAGATGTCCTTAATCTCATATAACATTTTCTTTTGTTTATACTCCTTTCTGAGTATCTCCTATCTTTTCCTCCTATTCAATGCATCCTGCACCTCATTGACTTGATCAATGGTTATTGATTTTGAGTCATAGCTTGGTATAACTATCTCCTCATCTAATTCAAGGTTTCCATAGTGAAGTACCCTTGCAACTCTGGTAGTACTAGATGTTGGTACAGATATTTGCAATGGCTGGTGTGAAGGAGTTCTCGAGGTAGGAAAATCTATTAATGTTTGTATTGCCTCTTGTTCTTTAGGGGTTTTCACTATTTCCTCCTCCTTCTATCTACCATGATCAATTATTGTAATCTTGGGAAGTGCACCTTGTGTTTGTGTTGTAGGATCAGATGTAATAGTTTGTCCTATTTGTTCTATTCCTTTTTCTACAGCTGCACTTGGCTTCTGTATTGCAACATCAACTATGCTTGTTGGCATTTGAAATTGACTACTAGTAGTTGTAGAGATGATAGAAGGTGGTTCTTGTGGATTCACCTTATCTTTGACTGTACTTTCTACTATTTTTTTCAATTCATCTATACTGACCAATACTGGATCTACACATAATATTGCTTGTTGTGTAGATTGGTCAAGAATTCTTTTAAGATCTTTTGCAGTTAATGGATTGATATTTTGACCAGAAGTATCAGGAACATCAGTAATAGTTACAGTGTTTACAGGTGAGATGGATGCTTGAGGAGGGCTAGGGGGTGGCAATTGTGTGTCTTGCACACTCTGATCTAGTTGCTGCTCTTGCTCAGCTATTCCCATTATATCCTATTTTTGTGTCTATTCCTCCTCTCCATCTTTCTTTTCTTCTTCCTTCTTCTCTTTTTCTCTTTTCTTTTTTTCTTCTTCTTTCCTCTCTTCTTCTCTTTTCTTTTCTTCATCTTCTTTCCTTTTTCTCCTCTCCTCTATTGGTACAATAGCTTGTTCCTTGTATTCTTCTTCAAAAAAATCTTCAATCTTTTTGTACAAGTTTTTCCATGATTTCATTGTTCTTTGAACATTTTTTTCCATCCTGTTTTGGAGTATGAAGAATGCCCTGTATTTAGGTGTAAACCTATTATTGTGCCTTTTGACTACATTCTTTACTTGTTCCTTTGTCAAATCCAGCAATACACTTGCTAGGGTTGATTCCCTCATCTCCTTCTCCATTTTCAAATAGAAATTCCATCTATCTTATACAGTTTTTGACAGTTCTTTTGGCAATTGTCCATCTAATTCAAGTGGAGTGTACTTGAATTGTTCCATCATTCCATAAACTATTTCTTCTATCTCATTCTATTCTTCTTTAGTAAATTTATTGAAATCAACTTTATTTAAATTACTTAAGTCACCATTTCCAATCTTTTTACATAAGGTATCAACTGAAGAATAGCTTACCTTTTTAGATTGGTCTTTTGCATCAGTGTCAGGTTGAGCCACATATCTTCTTCTTTTCCTTGGCTCTTCCTATGTTTCCTTGATTTTTTTCTTCTTTGTAACTTCCTCTTTGGCCTTTTGACTGGAGGCCCTTTGTTGTAACTTGTGTTGTTGGCTTTTGAGGTGATGGTGTGGTAGCTTTCTTTGATCTGGGCTTAGCTGGAGGCTGTTCTGTTGCCTTTCTCTTCTTTGGCTCAGCTTCAGTTGGTGCTTCCTTGGCTTCTTCTTCCTCTGCACCTTCCTCCTTTTCTTCTCCAAGACCTTGAGTTAATTCCATTAGCCCTTGTTCTTGCTCATCTTCATCATCACTGTCATCTTCTTCTTCTTCTGCTTCAGCCTCAATTTCTTTACCAAATTTCTTCTTAATCTTCTTTAATAATTTGTCTTTCTTCTTCAATGTGGAAGCAGTTTTTAATTCCATGTTTATCTTTGATCTTACCACATCATAAGTGCCAAAATGTGGAGCACTTTTATCTATTTCTTCTACCAATAATGCAGTTATTGCTACAGATGCCTCATAAATATTAATTTCATATCCAAATGGCCTTGGCCATCTTACCCTTGGTATTACTGCTTGAATATAGGTAAAATCAATAAAATCAATCTCAACTAAGAAACATATATCATTAGTATGTTTTTCTACTAAGGAAACTGGTATCCTTGATCTTTGCTTCATGAATTTCTTGAAATCTTCAAAATAGCTTGTCATCAAGGTATCAAAATTTTCTCCCATTTGCTCTATTTATTCATTAAAATGGGCAATGATGGTTCTGTCATTCCTCCATGCCACTTTTCCAAAAGAAGGAAACTCATTCTGAACATAAAAGAATATGCAAACTAGGATTGCTCCAAATTTGCATTGAGTGTCCTTTGTTCATCTTATGGCAGCTAGGTTTTCATTGATCTGTTGTAGTTGCAGTTCTGCAAGATCATAAGTATGATCCTTTTTCACCAATTTGTAGCCTACATCTACTACAATACATGGTACACTGTTGAGTCTACTAGATTGATAGAATTTATGGGTGATGACTCTAATAGCAAAATCAACTAGAGGATCCTATATGGTGTGAATTGTCATTCCTCTTTTGTTCCACTGGGCACTAGTGTTCTCTTCAATAACCTCCTTTGATTCACTTCTCAGGGTTTTGTACCGATCTAGGGTTGGGTACCCTGTTACTCTATGTATGATTTCTTTTGTCAATTTGATGGGAGTATCTTCTAACCACAAATTTCCACCATGAATTCTACTCAGCACAAGTCTAACCCATTCTTTTTTGAATACGACGGGAAGGCTCAAAACTCGGGTTAAACCCTTTCTTTCAACAATTTTGAATTCATCTTTTAAGACTCCATCTACACACAATTTCTCATAAGCTTGTCTTATTTCCATGTCTCCTAGGGTACCTATCTTACATTTGTAACATTTTCTCACATCTTAGACCATTAAAACTTTTGGGGAAATATGGGAGAGAGCTCCGGCTGGGTCATTTTTGTAGGCAACTTTGGGTATAGGACAAAAATTAGGTTGCTTGACCTCATTTGAAACTAATTGCACTTCAAAAGACTCTTTTTCCTCAGTTTTCTTTGAACTTGATGCCATTTATGCAAACTAGGGTTTTTACAATAAAAAGATAAAAAACTAAGTAGCTCGGCACAAATGAAAATACCTCAAGATCAATGAAAAATGTGTTGAATGCGGTTGCAATCTGCTTGATACACTAGATTCTTGCTATGAAGTTGCTCAGCTCTCTTTCTTCTTCTTTGCTTCTTGATTGTGATGAGTAAAACTGATTGAAATTGTGACAATATACCCTATTTCCATCGCATTAAATGCTCAACTACCAACTTGGCTTGCACTACATTTCCACTTTACTCGACTTCCATTCGAGTTAACCAACTCGGCATCAGTTATCAGCTCGATCGCTATTGGGAGCTCAGCATTTGTTAGAGTTTAACTTGGTATCCAAAGAAAACTTGGCAACAACATTTAGTTTTTGTCTTGACATCTTGTTTCATGTAGGTTTATACTTTTCTTATCTTCTTTGTCTTGGGACTGATGTGTGATATAGCTTTGTATATCAATCCTGTGTACTTCTTATGCTTAGTTTGATGAAGTGTGATCACTTGACCCATTGGGTGAAGTGATCCCTCCACTTGATGTGTTGCACTCATCTTTCTTTTTCCAAGTCTTGTTCATTTGCCCCCTTATCTTTTCGACATCAATCTTTTGTTTCCCTTTGTTTTATTCAGTCTTGGATGCCTTTGATCTTGTAGGACAGTTTTTGCTGATATGACCAATTTTCAAACAACTAAAACATGTAGTTTGATTCAACCATCTTTTTTAGTTTCCTCTAAAATGTGCTCTTATGCAGTTCTATGGTATATGTCCATATTCTTGACAATAATGACAACTATATCTAGTATTGTAATCCCAATGATAATGACTTTCATTCCCTTCTATTTTTGCTAGTTGATTTGATGTCCACATAGGTTTTGATCTGCATTCAAATGCCCTATGTCCATACTTTTTGCAATTATAACAATGTCCATCAAATCTCTGAGTCCTTGTGACATTGGATCTATAATTTTGTGTCATATGTCCTTGCATGTTGCACTTGTGATAGAAACTCTTATTTTTGGGTGTGTTTGATTGATTGAATCTTCTACTCCTGCACAAATTAGCTGTATGCCCCTTCTTATTACAGTGATGACAAGTGGGTTTTGAATTCTTACCTTTATCACTTCTTTGTTCAACACTCTTTGATGATTCCCCAACTTCAATGCTATTGTATCCTAGTCCTGATGTATCATGGGCAAATTTTGGGGATTTCAGCAACTGTTCAAAATACTTGATGGCTTCACTTGACTTGTTGAGATTCTCTGCTACCTCTTTTTCTCTGTTCAATTCATTTTGCATTTGTTCATTCTGCATCTTCAAAGTAGAGATCTCAATATCTTTTACATTGAGTTCATGATGAAGGTTCATCATTTGGGCAAGTGTATCCATCTGCATCTTTGAGATCCTTGTCAATTTAGTACATTTTTCTTCAAGTCTGTTTGCAAGATTTCTTTTTTCATTTTCCATCATCATTTTATCTTCAACTTCTCTTTTCTTGTGTTCAATAATTTCACATATCATTATGGCCTGTGATTCATGTTCCATCTTGAGAAATCTTATCTCCTCTGCTTGAATTTTATTTTTCTCCATCAGTTTTTCTATTGCTGCATCAAACTCTTTAGTATCTCCATTGGAAAATATGTTGGTGGTATCAATCTCCTTGTAGTGTATATCATTTTCAGCTATGGCTATTTCCTTCCTTTTTTTTAATGAGTTTCTCAACTTGTTTCTAAATTCCTCCAAGCTATGTAGAGCAAGTTGCACATCTATCACCTGATTTTCAATGATCCTTCCAAGTTTGAAAGCTTCCATCTTTAGATCTTTTCCTCCAAGCTGTTAGGCTTTTCCATGTGAGAATCTGGATGCTCTGATACCAATTGTTGGAATATTCAAATATGGAAAGAATATTTATGAGAGGGGGGGGGGGGGGGGGTGGTGAATCAGAAGTATTACACTTTAGCCAATAAAACTTTTAACTGAAAGTAAATTGCATGCATGTAAATACATCAAGTAAACATGAAACTAAACACATGCATCAACAACTCATAACACTGGAATTTGGTAACCCAGAAACCCTCCAGGAATAAGAAGGTAAAACTGGGTTGGGGATGATACCCACAAAAATTACTGCAGCAATATTGTTCAACCACTTCTGATGGTCTGCCATGTTAAAGGACTGCCCTATTAAAGGCTTTACACTATATTAATAGTGACCTAGTTAGAGGCTTTTCAAACACTTTACATGAAGTGTCACCATGTTAAAGGATTTAATCACCTAATTAAAGGATCTATGAAGTAGCTGTTAAGCTAAACTATCACCATAGGATTTTCATTCTAATAAAATTGCTAGAAAGTATTAGGTATAATGAACCCAATAGATTACAATCCTTGATTGTTGAATGCAGGCACCTTTTTCGCTTTCTCTGATCTTGATCCTTTGTGATCAGATAACCCTCAATTCTAAAAATAGATTTTTCTTGTGCACCCTTGTATGTCCACTCATACATTTACAATGAAATTTCATCTTTCTTATAAAGACATTTGAGGATTTAGGGTTAGGTATGGATCTACGATCCATATTCAATCTTCATTTTTCACTTATTATTTGTACTTCTTCTATTGGTTGCATGCCTTCATAATTTTTCTTATTGGCTGCATGTAGATTGCATAGGAAAAATAAAAGATTCGATCTCATCATTAAATCCTTCGAGATTTACCTTATGTCGGCTGTAAAAATGGTTTACATCATAATTTGTGCAATTACAAACTCTTATGTTGATATTCTGAGTTACTTGGCTCCTGAAGTATTGTTGATACTCGGCACATGCTATTTCCTGGATAGCTCGGCACCTAAAAAAAATTGTATCACTTAGCACCTTATGTTACTCGGCACTTGTTAACACTTGGCACCTTATGTTACTCAACACTTGTTAATCACTCTGCACTTTATGTTGCTCGGCACTTGTTAACTCTCGGCACTTTATGTTTCTCGGCACTTACACTTCACTCGATATCTGATCTTCACTTAGCATCTGAAAACTACTCGGCACATGAAGATCACTCGGCACCTGAAGTCTTTCCTAACTTGACATTTGTTGTGGTTTGGCATGCATGGTGTACTCGGCTCCAATGTGGAATGTGATTAAGTGTGTTGGCACTCAAGTGTCAAAAACCATTATGAGGTTAACACTAGTCTCCTAATAGGGACTTGAGACATTATATATACTTCATACACTCCTAACGTGGTCAATATCGTTAACATTATCCTATTGTTTAGTGAATCATCTAGTGGGTATCATCCCCATCGAGGTTTTCCCTTGGCTAGAATTTCCCTAGTTAACAAATAATGGTGTTATGAGTTATCTATGTGCATGTCTATATTTACTATTCAACATTACTGGTTTACTTTTATAAGAATTTGCCTTAGGAAAAAATTCACCCAAGTCAAGGAACTCAAGCACAAGCACAATAGTAGACCAAAAGAGTATGACTAGAATACCAATATGTATTCAATTCAATGTGAAAGTACACTAGGAGTGCTTTTATATAAAGACCTCTAGAATGCCTAGGAACCATACTGATAAGTCATACAACCAAGCACATGTCCACAAGAAGTGGATTATCCTCCATTAAGCACAAGAGTAACTGTGATGATGAGAGGATAAGCCTACAAAGGTGTAGCATGCAAAATTATATTGTAGAAACCATGTGCTAAAATAGTAGTTTGAATAATTGTGTTGTCTACATGAAAACTTAGTTAATTATACAAACTCCAATGTTTTAGACACCATGTGCTGAATTAGAGTTGCTTACTCCTATGTTGTCAACAAGACAAAGCATAAGAGTATGAAAAATCCTAAGTGTGTCACTAAGAAATAATAAAATAATGTATTGACCTAAGTAAACTTAAGTAAAGTGTAATAAGTAAATACTTATTTACACCAATACCCCCCATTAAGTGCAACTTAGGAAAGTACACTTAAGCTCACAAAAACTAGGATGAAATGCATAATGGGTCCCAGCTATTAGGCCATATTAGGTACCCATGTACATAATGAAATGCAATCTGTAATAAAGCAAAGAAAGAGGGGGAAAATCTCATGGGAAAAACCCTTCCCCAAAAAGAGAGATGAAAAGAAAAGATGCATGGATGGATGGAGTAATCAAGACCCCCGCCCCCCCCCCCCCCCCCCCCATTATGACATACATCAAGTAAATAAAAAATAGAAGTATGAGAAGAACAAAACCCCATAAGAGGAAAAATTCCCCCCCATAAGAGAGAAGAAGGAGAGAGACAAGATAGTCCCCCCCCCCCCCCCCCCCCCCTAATGTAAATTGTTGATCAGTGATAGCTGCTCCAAGGAAGAAGCTGGTCCATGAGTGTTGAATAATCTTCCTCCCCTTTGGAAGAAAAAATGGAAAAGGTATAATTGAGATGCTTCCCCTATCTATAAAAAGAATCCCAATGATGAATGGTTTCTCTAAAACTTGCTCAATTGTCCCTATGTCAATGATGATGGTCACCCCTTCCAAGACTACTAAAAAGAACAAGTATAGATTTGGCAAGGATGGATGTAGAACTTGTCCCAAAGAACCAATTGTCTCCTCAAATGATAAAGAGACCTACAACTATTGTACATAAGGATCCACAATCATATCAACCTTTTAAGATTGATCATGTAGAGAATGGACAATAGGGTCAGAGTGAGCCCTCACAACAACTGAAGAAGGATCGTCGCCATCAAAGAGAAGATGTATATCATCAATGATGTCTCCCAAGTCTACTATGTATAAATCCGCAAAAAAACCTAAAATATTTTCTATGTAGTCATCCCCTATTGTTGGAGCTAGAAGATAAGGTGTACCCTACTATGTTGGACCTATCACTATGGCAATGTATGCATGTGGAATGTGCGGATGATGTGACCTCTCTCTACATCTATCAATAGGATTCCACAAATTTGAGTTTGTTGAATCACTATCATTGGTGTCACTATCAGTTTCCACAATGCATGAAGTGCGGAGAGGATTAGAGGATAAGCTGGGTGAACTTTCCTCAAAGTGTACATCCCTCTCTACAAAAATCTCATGAGTCTCAAGATGCATAAGTCTATATGTCTTAACACCATTTTCATATCCGATGAAAGTACAAGGCCAAGGTGGTGGTTCCTTGCACCCCCTAGAAGCTATGTTTTCCCATGTTGGACAACCAAAGACTCTAAAGCATTTCACAACTAGTTTTCTACCATACCATGCCTCAAAAGGAGTCTTACCATCTAAGGCATTATGAGTAGACTTGTTAAGTATGTGAGTGGCACTGCTTATAGATTCAACTTGAAGTGTAGGATCAAGAGACTTGACTTGTATCATTCAACTTGCCATGGACTTAAGAGTTTGTATCCTCAGTGTTGCAACATCTATCTTGTGCAGACTGAATGTTGGCGGATTCTGAAGATTAATACCCTCAAGTTCATAAAATTCTTTAAGTCTTTTGTTCACATATCTACTTTCATTGTCCATCTAAAGAATCTTGATGGCTTTTTCTTAATTATTGTTCAACATGACTCTTGAAGGCTTGAAGCTTGTCAACCACTTCATTCTTGTGATGAAGAAAGTAGACCCATGTGTAGCATGAAAAGTCATCAATGAAAGTGAGTATGTAGCAATCTTAGCTGACTGATGTCATTGCAAAAGGTCCTGCTAAAACCATGTGAACCAACTAAAGAACGACTAGTGCTCTTGAAGACTTCCCTTTATCAAAATTCTCCTCTAGATGCATATCCACTAAACATTTTGAACACTCACCTTTGGAAAACTTGATTGTAGGTAGACCTTTGACCATTTTTTTGAGAAAAGTTGCTAAAGGTAGTGGAAGGCAAGATGACCATACCGCTCATACCATAATTTTATTTCTGGATGAGATTGAGTAAACAAGGCATGTAAAGGAGACTTAGGCACAAACTGGGAGAAGGAATAAAGCCTCTTGTCATGATTGACTTTCCCCACTATAACCAATGAATCATCTTTGAGATTATGCACCATTACTGAATTTGGAAGGAACTCAACTTTGTGGCCATCTCCAAGGTGAGTGATTTGGTAAATTGAGAAGAGATTAGAGCTAAGGTTTGGAACATAGAGAACATTTTTGAATTCCCCATTTTCTATCTCCACATGTTCTTTCCCTTTAGCTTCCATTTTGGTATCATCTCCTACAAATATGTGTGGTACCTATGACTACTTCAATGAAGAAAATTGTCACTTTGAAGAACCCATATGATATGAGGCACTTGATTCAAGAATCCATTCCGATGAAGAACTTGAACCACCCATAAGTGCTTGCACTTTTCCCTTTGAAGTGGTGGGAGTTGAATCCTTGAAAGCATTTGGCACATTGATTTTGTTCTTCTTGAGTAAGTTTTCCAACTCATCAATTCTTTTAGTCTTGCAATGATGCTCATCATGACTTGGTTTCTTGCAATATGAACAAAACTATTTTTCCTTCTTTTCATTGCTTCCCTTCTTGCTGGAAGAAGAATTTCCTTGCTATGAGGAGAATTGTTGTGTCTCAAATTGTGATTTTTTCTTTGACTACTTTTTCTTGTTGTTAGAACGTTTTCCACTTTGATTTGATTGGTTCTCATCATTAGCCACCAATGCTTTGGTCTTTGATGATGTGAGGAGTCCCATATTCATCAACTTGGTTTGTTCAAAAACCAAAATTTCTACAAAAGCATCAAATGTAGCCTTTTGGAAAGCACTTCCCATGGTTAACCTATGAGTATTACAACTCAAAGAAAAGGAAGCATACTCTATAGGTAGCCTCTTTAGGATGTGATGAATCAACCTATCATCCTTCATGGGATTATGACAATACTTAAGTAGTGCTCTAAACTCAATGGCTTTGTTGATATAATCTTGAATTGTGTCAAAATTCTTTGGATCCAAGAGAAGTAGGTCATCCTTAATTTGGTATCTCTTTTCCTTATCCACCTTACCATACAATGATTCAAGTTTGTCCCAAGCAGGTTTGGCTTCCTTGAAACTAGAAATATGGAAGAAGAGATCTCTATGTACACAACTCCTAATAATTTCTCAGGCCTATTGGTATTTAATTTGCTAATCAAAGATTGATGTAGCATTAGTGGGATTGGGGATTGTACCATCAACATAAAGATTTAGACCTTTTTCCATTAATCTACTCCATACAATATCTTTCCATGTAGAATAATTGTGTGAAGTTAGAAGTGGACCTTTAGGTGAACCCATGACGTAGAAAAGTAAAAGAGGACAAAAGAGAGACACAAGAACACAATGCACACCCCCCTATTCACTCAATCAAAGAACCCCCCCAAAATAGATGCTTTTGGCACTTTATATGTAGTGCATGTACAATAGGTCACTTGTCAAAATGTACAAAGTGGAATTCTAATTTTGTTGTTTATAACTACCTTTTGAGACTCAAATATGTCACTAAGAACTATGGCTCAAATGTACACCAATTTTGAAAAGTAATCAAAGCAATATAATGCAGAAAAAGCCCTAAGTCTAAAAGTGATAGTTTTGTCCACACAACCCTATAATCTAATTATTGATCTAGAAAGTAGACAAAAAATTAAGGACTTTCAAAAAAAATAGAATCTGAAAATGTATCCAAATGAGCCCGTACGAAACATTTCAAGTTGCAAAATGTAGGATTGGATAGGTAAAATTGCCAAAAAATGTAATTTCTTACAAATTCATGTACCAAAACTAGAGAAGAATAGCACCATTGAAAATTTTAGGAAATTCTACCCAAAATCAAAAATAATTGCACCTAATTTGGAGTCTGGATGACTGAGTTATGGCCTCCCAAAGTCAAACTATCAAATCAAAACTACATGTGGAGAAGGGTCTAACTAGAGAAACGCAAGGTTAAATTTGACGATCAAATGACCATTGCAATAGTTCAAAATTGCCTGGGAATGATAGTCAAACAGCTGTCAATTTTAAACCACTAGAATGATGACATCAATGTACTCAACTTCTAGATGATGTCAACAATGATGTGTCTTGTACAAATGATGACATCACCATGTATAGATTGTACAGAAAAAAGTGATGTGTTTGGCTGAATCAGCATATGAAAAATGACACGCAATAGTCATATGGCATACAGATCTGACATCACTTGCTGAGTGGGTAGGTCTGTGTGTCTTTAATGTGGCAGGAGTGGAGTCTGATGGGGCCTGTGACATGGAGGTTATAATGATGTGTGGCTTGCATAGTGTATAGTTATCATAGGGTAGTTGTGCGATGTTTCACAAGGAGGACTACCAGCAATTGAGCAGTGACAATCAGGAAATATCACCTGACACTAGAAAGTTTTGATGTTGGTGATTTTAGACACCAGTGGCTAGAGTTTCTGATCTGTAGTGGTTGGGAGTAGTCTACATAACCTATTAGAAGATGTTTTTAATAGTGCCACAGTTCTTAACAAATATCCCATATTGGTGCAATATTGGGAGTATTTGTTGTTTTTAAACACATCACCATGGTTGTAAGGTGAACTAACTATCAGTGGAGGGTTGTGCAACTGCTGGGGTTGAGTTTGGTGGTGGGCAAGTCTGTCAATTTGGAATATTAACTAGAATTTTTAAGTTGATCGACCCATTGAATAATAAACCGTTGTCAAAATAATGATGGAATATGTCACAGATTAGAATGGAATATTCCATGTAGGGCTAGGATGTAACTACCTAGTGCCTATACAAAAAAATTTCTCTATATGCCCAAAGGGAAAAAAATTTCCAAAAATTTCCACAAAAAATAAAATAGAAAATGTAGAGAAAAATAAATTTTATTTGAAAATAAAATTATAGATCTAAATAATGATCATACCAAACTTGTAAATTGGGCCTTCAAGTGCTAGTTTGCAAAGAAAAAATGCCTCAAATTTGACTTTGACCTAGCATAGGCGAATTTATAGTCAATTTTCACCGAATTGACATTTTGGATGCAATGGCAAGGTCCATTCTAGCTCTAGATGCTCTCAATGGCTGTGATACTCTAGATCTAGGTCGAGGTGTTGAAGCAACAATGGTCTCAAATGGTTATGCGAAGAGAAATTCTCCAAGCTTTGATACCATGTAAGAATTTTCCTTAGGGAAAAATTCACCCAAGATGAAGGAACTCAAGCACAAGCACAATAGTAGACCAAAAGAGTATGATTAGAATATCGATATGTATTCAATTCAATGTGAAAGTACACTAGGAGTACCTATATATAAAGGCCTTTGGAATGCTTCTAGAATGCCTAGGAATCAACATATTGATAAGTCATACAACTAGGCACATGTACACCAGAAGTGGATTATCCTCCATTAAGCGTAAGAGTAAGTGAGGTGATGAGAGGATAAGCCTACAAAGGTGTAGCACACAAAATTATGTTGTAGACACCATGTGCTAAAATAGGAGTGCAAATAACTATGTTTTCTACATGACAACTTAGTTAATTATGAAAAATCGAGTGTTGTAGACACCATGTGCTAAATTAGAGTTGCTTACTCTTGTGTTATCAACTAGACAACTCATAAGAGTATGCAAACAACTAAGTGTCTCACTAAGAAATAATAAAATAATGAATTGACCTAAGTAAACTTAAGTAAAGTGTAATAAGTAAATACTTATTTACACCAACAACTTTTATATAAAAGTTATAAAGTATTAACAATATTCAGTTGTGGGAAAAAGTTTGTACAATACTAATTCACCCCCCCCCCCCATAGTATTATCTATTTCTAACAAATCCCTCTTTAGATCACTTGTATAAATTAAGGCATGATTTATTCCCTCTAACTTAGACTAAGTCCACTTTCATGCCACATCAACCTCATCCATTCCTAAACACATAAGTCCATCTCATCCACATATCTCAGTGAACTAAAGCCTATCTCACACCTCACTCAGTTAAATATCCATCAGGAGTTCTTATCTCAACCTCATCCAATTGTCTACAAATTGAACTCTTTACTCCTCAAAAATCATCCACCTTCTAAGTAGAATCATTATACCATTTTGAGAGATAATTACTTTCAAAGAATTATTTGGAAATACTCATATTCCCATGTCTATCAAATCCATCCTTTGTTGAAGCTTGAGCACCATATTTGAGAACACATCCACGATCATGACCACATCTACATATCAAGGAGGCAACATGGAGATGCAAGTTTTCATGTTTTTTTATTTGATTTCCTTATTTGTTTATTATACATGTTTGTTAATGATTTAGTTTGTTATATGTTTGTCTTTGACTTATATATTTTGCATCTTGATTCTAATGCATACAATTGGATGTCTTGGAAATTATATTTTATCATACGAGTTGTCTAATTAATCATAAAATCTCTTGGTTCATGTTTCTTATATGTTTTTTCTTCCATGTTTATTCTTGGAAAGGTTTTATGAGATTGGACTTAGCTCATTTTCCCTACAGTCCTTATGTTAGGTGGTATCAAAGGCTATTTTCTTTACTTGTGTAAATTGGGATCATGGGGAACCTTAAATAGATTGTTTGTAAGGTTGGAGATCCAAAATTTTACCTATAACTTGTACAAGGTTACAATCTTGTAGGAACTATTGTCAAGATGGTTCGAGGTAGAGGAAATATAGATAATGTCATTATGGACATGTTGAGGAAGATTGTATCAAGACCTAAAGTCATTGAGACAATGCAAAGAAGAGGTGTAAATCTTAAGGATGTTAGTGATGATGAAGAAGTGACCCCTAATTTGAATCTTGAACTTGAAGTGGAACAAGATAAGGAGAGGCTTCTAAGATTTTTATCTAGGGAAAACTCCATACCTCTTGTTGAAGGTGCTTTCTATGATGGAAGACTTGAGACTAATGTAGTGTTGGATTGGACTCTCAAATGGACAAGTTCTTTGAGTATGGAAGTACCCCTGATAATAAGAAGGTAAAGATAAAAGTCACCAAGTTCAAGGGTCATGCTTCACTTTGGTGGGGTCATTTACAAAGTAAAAGGTAGAAAAGAGGAAAAGAAAATATCAAGACATGAGAAAAGATGATTGGAAAAATGAAGAAGAAGTTCCTTCCTATAGATTATTAGGTTAATTTGTTGAGAAGAATGAAAAATCTAAGCTAAAAGAATATGATTGTGAAAGAATATACAAAGTAATTCTACAAAATGGATATCAGATATAAACATGTGGATGATGAAGTTGAGAAAGTGGTTAAATACTTAAATTGTTTAAAGACATCAATTCTAGATGAGATTAGATATGTTAAGTTTGATAGTTTGTAAGAAGCATATCAGTATGTCTTGAAGGCTAAGGACAAGCTGGAAAATAAAAATGATCAAAGAGAACGAGGAAGAGGTGGCAGATTTTGAAGAAGTAGAGGTATAAGTTATGGAAAAAGTATCAAATCTAATAGGACAATGCAAGATAAGGGTAAGATAGAGTCACAAGAGGAACATGTTAGTAAAAGAGGTAATTACACTAGAGGTAGCTATATTGGTCACTCTAAGAATAATAGTAATTGTTGTAAAAGAGATGAAAGACCTTAGTTTAAGGGCAGTTATTTTAAGTGTGGAGAAGAAGGACATACAGCCTTTGAATGTACTAACTCTGGTAAGAAGATTGGAGGTAGTAGTAGAAACACTTTGGCTTATGAGAAAGTTGTTGAATCACCTAATGAACCTAAGCATGGTCAAAACCTAATGTTGGGAAGAATCCTATGAATGAAGAAACTAATGGGGAATCTATTTTGAGAAAATATTGCAAAGTAGTCATTGATAGTGGAATTTCAGACAATTTGACATCCAAAGATTAGGTTAACAATTTACTGAAATGTCCCCTTTGTGATTTTATATGATATTTAAAGTCTCTAATCAGATTTTTAAAATCAAACAACCAATATTTCAAAGATCTTCCAATTTCTCAAATAAACCCAAATCAGGTATGCCCAAAATAGTGTCATAAACTTCACAGCTTCACATATTATTAATAAATTTGAAAGTGGACATTTTTACAGAAATTTCACGAGCATAACAGCCTACAAAATAACATTTCCAAATCTATATAGAGTTTACAAAATAGCTCCCAAATGGAGGACAAAAACAATGCTCATCGGGCTCTTGAAAATAACGCCAAATAGCCCAAAAACCCACAAATCTGCACTGTTCAGCACAAGGGAAAACTCTGCATGAGCTTGCAAATGGAATGGCTTTAAACTCCCATCCTTAGCCTTCCTAGAAACCTACAAACTCCTATCCTTGGGTCTCCTTCTCCACAAGTTAGGCAGCCTCTGAAGAACAACAAAGCAATGAGCCAAAATCAAGTTCTAGAATGAGCCCAAAATGCCTCCAAATCCCTTAAAAGATGGCATAACCCTAACTCACATCCAAGAGGGGTTAATAAAACATATTTTAATAATAATTTTCATTTATTAGTCCATTGGTTTCCAAATATTAGCCCCTTTTTCTGAAACTTCACCTTTTGAGTCTGCCTGCCTTAGGAAAGATTATTATTTTTTAATTATTTGAAAAGGGGACATGACAAGTCCTCCCCTCCCAAATATTGCTTGTCCTCAAGAAATGAAGGTTGGAATGCTCAAGAATCTATGCTCCTTCCCAAGTTGTAACCTCCAGTGGTAATCCTTTCCATTTGACCAAATGCTCTATGATGCTCCTTTTTCTCAATCTTTTCTCTCTTGTATTGAAAATCTCTTCTAGTATCAAAACTAATTTCCCTTCATCATCAAGAGGTGGTAATTCTATAGATACTATAGTTTTCTAGCCTAGAACCTTCTTTAGGCAAGATACATGAAAAACATTATGTATTTTTTTGTTTGGTGGGAGCTCCAATTCATAAGCTACCTCTCCTACCTTCTTGATGATCTTAGAAGGCCCATAGAACCTTGGCTTGAGTTTCTCTGCCCCACTCCTCTTGAAGGTGCTTTGCTTATACAGTTGCAACCTAGAAAATACCAAATCTCTCACCTCAAAAGATCTTGTAGTCCTTTTCCTATCAGCATACAACTTCTATTAGTTCTGTGCATGTTGTAGATTATCCTTGAGGGACCTTATTATGTCTTGGCTTTACTTGATGAAATCACTTGCTGCAAGTAGTTTGCTATCTGAAAGTACTAGATCAACAAAGGAAAGGGCATCATAACCATAAAGAGCACAAAAAGGAGGCATACCAATAGGCATGTGATGAGATGTATTGTAACAATACTCCCCTAGGTGCAACCATTTCACCCAGCCATGTTGTTGATTTGAAACATAGTTCCTCAAGTATTCCTCTATCCATTTATTAACTATCTCTGTTTGTCCATCTATTTGAGGGTGATAGCTAGTACTAGGAGTGAGTTCAGTTCCTGGCAAATGAAAGAGCTCCTTCCAAAAAGAGCTGAGGAATCTACTGTCCCGGTCACTGACAATGTTTCTAGGAAAGTTTCCTTGAAGAACAATTTGGCCACTTGTGATGCCATGAAATTAGATGTGATAGGAAAGAAATGTGCATACTTAGTTAGTCTATCTACCACCACATATATGCAATCCTTACCTTGAACCTTGGGCAACCTAGTGATGAAGTCCATGGAAATACTTCCCCATTTTTGTTCAGGAATAGGAAGTGGCTGCAACAACCCTGCAGAAAAATTTTGCTCACTCTTGCTTTGTTGGCATACCATACATTCCTTAATGTGTTTAAGGACATCCTCCTTCATACCCTTCCATGAAAATTGGTCTCAAATTTTCCTATATGTCTTGAAGTATCCTTGATGACCAGCCAAAGGTGTGTCATGAAAGGCCCTCAATATCCTCTCCTTAGTTTTTGATCCTGGCACTAAGAAGATCATGTTCTTGTAATAAATAAATTCATCAACAACCTTGTACCTGTTATCATCCACTAGCTTATCCAAAATCTTGGTGGTAAAGGAATCTTTAGC
Organism: Cupressus sempervirens; assembly: GCA_028749045.1. Classification (NCBI taxonomy): domain Eukaryota; kingdom Viridiplantae; phylum Streptophyta; class Pinopsida; order Cupressales; family Cupressaceae; genus Cupressus; species Cupressus sempervirens. The sequence continues at coordinate 499,274,386 of CM053787.1, forward strand.
ATACTTTGAAATTATGGAGACTTTTCAATTAGCAGAGATAGATGTTAAGGAACACAGAGTGGGCTTTCTTGAAAGAGCATCAACAACCACATTATTATTTCCTTTCATGTATTCAATATCAAAATCATAAGCTTGCAATTTGCTTACCCATTTTTTCTAATGATCATTCAAATCCCTTTGGTTCAAGAAGAACCTGAGGCTATTATGGTCTGTCTTTACAATGAATCTCTCACATACCAAATATTGTCTAAACTTATGAAGTGCATGCATGATTGTCAACATTTCCTCATCATAGATGGAGTAACCTTTCTCTGATTGATTTAGTTTTCTACTCTCAAATGTTATTGGATGTCCCCTTTGAGTTAGGACGGCCCCTATACCTTCTTCAGAAGCATCACATTCAACAACAAAAGGTAAAGAGAAATCTAGAATTACAAGCACGGGGCATGAACTCATTACCTCCTTAAGCTTATCAAATGTTTTTTGTACCTCTTCTATCCAAAAAAAAGCTTATTTCTTTGTCAAATCAGTCAAGGGGGAAGCAAGCTAAGAAAATCCCTTGGCAAATCTCCTATAGTAGCTACACAACCTGAAGAAACCTCTCAACTGTGTAAGATTAGTGGGTGGAGGCCAATCCAAAATTGCCTAGATTTTTTGTTGATCAACTTGTACTCCATTAGAACTTATAATATGTCCCAAATATAGGATCTCTGTCAAACCAAACTCACATTTAGACAGCTTAGCATAGAAGGATTGCTGCTCCAAGATTCCCAAAATAGTGTCTATGTGCTTTAGATGATCTTCCCATGTTTTATTGTAAATCAAGATATCATCAAAAAATACAAAAAAAAAAAAAATCGAAGATGTTGGTTGAATACCTTATTCATACAAGATTGGAATGTTTTAGGTGCATTAGTGAGGCCAAATGGCATAACAAGAAATTCAAAGTGCCCATAGTGACATCTGAAAGCAATCTTTTCCACATCTTCACTCCTCATTCGGATTTGATGGTACCCTGATCTTAAGTCAATTTTTGAGAAGTATATAGCACCATGTAACTCATCAATGAGTTCATCTATGCATGGTATGGGATACCTATTTTTTATTGTCTTCTTGTTTAGAGCCTTGTAGTCTATACACATTCTCATTGTACCATCCTTTTTCTTGACAAGTACCATAGATGATGCAAATGGACTAGAGCTAGGCCTTATGAATCCCATATCCAGGAGTTCCTTAATAGTTTTTTCAATTTCTTCCTTATAACCTATTGGATGGTGGTATGGGGTTGTTATAACTAGTTTGGCACCCTGTTCTAACTCTATAACATGCTCAAAACCTCTATCTAGTGGTAATCCTAGAGGCAAGTCATTGAAAACTATACTATGCTTATCAAGAATATTTTGAATTTCAAAATAGAAATTACCTTGATTCTTTGGAGAGCTTGTTGGATGGATTATGACTCCTACTGCCCATGCCACTTTTCCTCTTCGAAAAGTCCTCTCCATCCTCTTTGCAAAGACTACCTTAGGTGCTCCATTTGATAAGCCTCTCAATAAGACTTCTTTCCCATTGGAATGAAATTTAAACTCCATAGTTTGATGGTTCATGTAATATCCTCCAATAGAGTGCAACCATTGAACACCCAATACGAGATCTGTCTCCCCAATGCCAACAACATAGAAGTCATCACATAACTCATAATCTTCTAGGGTCATCTTGAGTTGTTTCACCACCTGTGTGCAAGGCATAGTGATCCATCAGCTACAGTAACATTGAATCCCTCAAAATCTTCTACTTTAAGCCCTCTTTTCATGGCAAATCCCTCATCAATAAAATTGTGAGTTGCCCCACTATCAAGAAGAACTGTCAACCTTTGCCCTGCTAGTACCCCTCAAATTCGAAAGGGATGGTATCTTGGGACTCCTGATAATGCTGCTAAAGTGCCACCCTTGCTGCTTTCTTTTTCTTTCTCTTCTTCTTCCTCCTCCTTAGTTTCATGAAATTCCTCATGCTCATCTGAATCAGATTCTGAAGCAACTTCAATATAGTGCACTTGACCTTTCCCCAAACATCTGTGTCCTAGAACCCATGGTTCTCTACAAGTGAAACAAAGCTTTTTCCTTCATAATTCACTCCTAGTCTCTTCATCTACCTTCTTTTTTACCACATTTATCACATCTTTTGGTGGTAGTATTGGAAAAATCTTTTTCTAAAAATTCCCCTTATGTTTCCAAATATTTTTGATTTTTTGATTAGTGACTGGTTTCATAGGCACACAAGTTTCAAGTTGCAAGCTTCTTTTGATAGGTTCCTGTAAGGTTGAAGGTGAGAAAGCCTTAACCAAACCCTTAATAGAATCTTCCAAAGCATCAAGAAAAAGATAAACAATCCTCTTTTCACTCATATCAAGTACCATAATAGCCACTTTTTGAAACTCTTCTATATACTCATTAACTGATTTGGTTTGCTTCAAATTTGAAAATTTTTTAAAATACTCTTCATCATCCTTGAGGTCAAATCTATCTATCATTCTTTGACTGAAATCATCAAATGTAGTTACCTAATCATGACCTTGAGTAGTCATTCCATGATACCACCAATCATAGGCTGCATCTTCCAAGTGTAGACTTGCAAATTGAACAGCATCACTCTCCTTCATGGGGTTAAGTGTGAAGAAGGTCTGTAATTTTTGTAGCCATGCTCTAGCTGAAATTTTGTTGGTTCCATCAAAAGTAGGTGTTGTAAACTTGCTTATTTTATTTTTGAGCTCTCTTCCACTTATGTCATGCTCCATCCTATACTCTTTCTTGGGCATCAAAGTGTTCATCATATCCACATATTCTCTAAAAGGAACCAAACTGTGAAAGTCATCATCTAAGCCATTGTAAGTAGCTCTTAATGCAATCAAGTTACTTGTAATCTCTTCCACAGGATTAAGGGTTGGATTTGGTACTGGTGGCACATCTATAGGTAGGAAAATATTTTTTGTTGATTTAGAGGGTGTGCATTTAAGATTTCTTGGCCCCTCTGAAGTGCTTCCTTTCTCATTAGTAGACACAACTCTCCACAATTTTTTTGTCAATATTCGCAAAGCCTCTCTAGTTTCTGCCAGACTATCCACTATTTGCTTCTAGTATTTTGGATGTCTTGGAAGAATTTCTTTGCCATCTCATCTGGGTCAACCATACTTTTTCCTTCCTTGGATTTTTTACTTTTACTTTTAACTGGAGGTTTGATCAAAATTTCTTTATTCTTTTCTCATTGCAAATATATCTTTTCTCTTTCACTTAGTTGCATGCAAACTTCTACCAACCCTCAGGCTGGCAAGATCATAGCTCTGATACCACTAAAATGTCCCCTTTGTGATTTTATATGATATTTAAAGTCTCTAATCAGATTTTTAAAATCAAACAACAAATATTTCAAAGATCCGCCAATTTTTTAAATAAACTCAAATCGGGTATGCCCAAAATAGTGCCATAAACTTCACAGCTTCACATATTATTAATAAATTTGAAAGTGGACATTTTTACAGAAATTTCACCAGAATAACAGCCTACAAAATGAAATTTCTAGATCTGTATAAATTTTACAAAACAACTCCCAAATGGAGGACAAAAATAATGCTCTTCGGGCTCTCAAAAATAACACCAAATAGCTCAAAAACCCACAAATCTGCATTGTTTAGCACAAGGGCAAACTCTGCATGAGCTTGCACATGGAATGGTTTTAAACTCCCATCCTTAGCCTTCCTAGAAACTTACAGACTCCCATCCTTGGGTCTCCTTCTCCACAGGTTTGGCAGCCTCTGAAGAACAACAAAGCAATGAGCCAAAATCAAGTTCTAGAATGAGCCCAAAATGCCTCCAAATCCCTTAAAAGAAGGCATAACCCTAACTCACATCCAAGAGGGGTTAATAAAACATATTTTAATAATAATTTTCATTTATTATTCCATTGGTTTCCAAAGATTATCCCCTTTTTCTAAAACTTCACCTTTTGAGTCTGCCTACCTTAGCAAAGATTATTATTTTTTAATTATTTGAAAAGGGGACATGACATTTACAATTGTAGAGATTGAGACATCCTATGCCTTGTCATGTTGTTTAGATATAGAAGGAGCATAAGTTATTAGTAAGTGAAAAATGCCTTGTTAAATTCAAGATTGTAAATTATTATGATAAATTTTTGTGTGATAGTATACATATGGACTATTGTCATACTATGTTGGGTAGACCTTGGCCATGTGATAGAAAAGCTTCCAATAATGGTAGATTGAATCAGTATACTATTTGGTTTGATGTGAAGAAACAAGTATTGTTTCATTTGGTAGAGAAACCTGATGAGAATGATTGTACCATAGTAAGAGTGTGTTTGATAGAAGGAAATCAATTTATTGGGGATGTAAAGGAGAAAAATGTTTTTTTTCTCTTGGTTCCTAAGAATATTGAGAAGCAAGATGAACTTGAGCATGCACTTGAGATTGATTTTTTTAAACCAAATTTCAAGATATTATTTCTAATAATGTACCTAATGGTTTGCCTCCTATAAGAAGTTTAGTCATTGTATGGATTTAATTCCTAGAGTTGGTTTTCCTAATAAAGCACCTCATAGGCTAACACCTATTGAAAATAAAGGGTTGAATAGCCAAGTGCAAGAATTACTTAACAAGGGTTTGATTATAGAAATTTTGAGTCCTTGTGTTATGCCTATTCTATTGATACCTAAAAAGAATGGATAACTGAAAATATACATTGATTTTAGGGCTATAAACAACATAATAGTGAAATATAGATTTCCCTTGCCTAGGATGGATAACATAATGGATTTTTTGTGTGGAGAAAAATATTTCACCAAGAATGATTTGAAAATTGATTATCATCATATCAAAATAAAAGGAGATTAGTGGAAAACTAATTTCAAGACTAATGAACGTTTGTATGAGTGGTAGGTTATGTCTCTTGGTTTAACTAATGCACCTAATATTTTGATGAGATTGATGAATGAGGTTTTGAAGAAATTCTTTAGTAAGTTTATGATTGTATATATTGATGAAATTTTGATATTTGGTAAGATTAAAGAATAAAACTTTGGTCATATCAAATGAGTATTATGGAGATTGAAGGAAGAAAAGTTCCTAATTAATTTGAAAAAATGTTCATTCATGAAGGATAAAATTGTGTAACTTGGCTTCGTAATTCATGTTGATGGTTTCAAGATGGACCCTAAAAATTTACAGGTTATCCTAGATTGGCCTACACATGAGAATGTTGGATAAGTTAGATCATTTCATGGATTAACAACTGTTTATATTAAGTTCATCAAAAAAATTAATTTATGTAATGCCATGAAATAGACTATGGGAGGGGATAAATTGGATTTCAAATGGATATATGGAGCACATAAAAGTTTTGAAACATTGAAACAAAAGGTGAGAGAATTACCTACGTGCTTATTTTTACTTATTTCTCTAAGGTTTTTCAAGATAATTGTAATGCTAATGGAAGTTTCATAGGAGTTTTTTTGAGTCAAGAAGGAAGACCTATAGCTTTCTATAGTGAGAATTTGAATTATGCTAAGAAAAGGTATCCAATTTATGATCACAAATTTTGTGCTATTATTCAAGCTTTAAAGAAATTGAGACATTACTTGATGCCTAAAGATTGTGTGTTGTACACTAACCATAGATATTTATAGTATTTGGAAAGTTAGAATAAGTTGAATCAAATAAACATGAAGTGGGTAGAGTATTTGCAAGAAAATTCCTTTGTTGTTTAAACATAAGATTGGACAGTCTAAAAAAGTTTTTGATGCTTTGAGTAGAAGGAAAAATTTGGTGACAAAAATGAGAGTTAACGTTCTTGTTTTTTATTATTTGAAACATTTTTTTATGAAAGTGGGCCTAATTTTTTAGAACCTTGGAAGGCTTCTAAAAAACAAATGATGAGTAAGAAAGATTGGTGGACTTATTATTTCATTCAAGTAGATATGATGTTTAAAGGAATTCAATTGTGCATACCTAGAAGATCTATAGGGGATAACATCATTAGGGAGAAACTTAGTGGTGTACTTATTGGACATTTTGGAATTGAAAAAACAAAAAAGATGATATATGACATATATTATTGGCCACATATATACAAAGATGTGCAGAAGATGGTTAAGAGTTGTAGAATTTGTAAAATAGCAAAGGAAGCTAGTCAAAATGTGGGTTTTTCTATATCAAATAAACCTTGGGAAGATAGTAGTATGGAATTTGTGTCTGGCTTACTTAGACCTTAGAGAGATAATGATTCTATTCTAGTAGTGGTTGATAAATTTTCTAAAATATCTCATTTCATAACTTGCAAGAAGACATCTCATGTAGTACATGTGGCTGGATTATTCTTTAAGGAAGTGGTGGTATTACAGGGGTTTCCTAAGACTATAGTTTTAGATAGGAATACTATGTTTACAAGTTATTTTTAGAGGAAAATTTGGAAGAAATTAGACACTAAGCTTAATTTTAGTTCTATACTTCATCCATAAACAAATGGACAAACTAAGGTTTTGTGATGCAGGGTGCTCCCCTTAATACCATAAACTCATAACAGAAATAAAGAAACAACAGCAAATGTGAGAAAAAAAATATGGACTTCTTATTTGCACTACAAATGCAGAATAAAAAAATTCATAAGTACAATTTTCTAACCCACATGGATGCCTTCAATACAATAATTTGCAAGACAAGCTACGAACTATCACCCAAAGTTGTCCTAGACAATGTTCAAGCCTTTCTTGAATAGATAGTTTTATGCCTTCTAGGAAGGTTCTAGATGCTCAAACTTAATACCTAGGGCCAATAGACCTTAACAATACACATAGAGTTAGCCAAATACATCTTTGACAAATCATTTTAGAAATTTTGGTATCCCAACTTCTAAAGGCCATAACTCACAAACCATAGCTCTGAGTGGCACCATTTTTAAGAAATGCCAACTCCTGATCTATAGGTTTGGAATTATGCTAACACCCTTCCGTTGAGTTTTTGGACCTCATTCGAGGGCACTCTAAGGCCTCTAGTGGTGAGCTTGAAGATTTTTCTACAATTTTTTCCACCAAAAATCTGCAATAACATCTCTTATACTAATGTTTGAGCAACAAGATTTTTATGGTAGGCTTACAACTCTAAAATGAACCTTCCTATAGAAAATGAGAACATTTTGAGCTCGTATGATAAACTTACTAAAAATAGTATGTTCCCATAAATAGTAATAACCCTATTTACTAGTCCTTATTAAAATAGAAAAGACTAAAAATAAAATACTTTTTGGGTGATGAAAGATTACCCTTATGCCTAGGATGCTCCTACATCAGACACTTGGCTTATTTGAGAAGTGACCCTGTCATGTCTCAAGTGTTTAGAGGAAAACCAAAATGGTTAACCTCCTCTTTTACTAGCCATGATGAATCCTCAATTGATCTCCCTTTCCATTTGACTAGATATTCCTCATAAGTTCTATTTTTTGTACTTTTTCCAACACAATTTTCTAGTATCTCCTCAATCTCATTTGTAGCTGAATGAGTTGATGAAATACTCCACTGCACTTCTACAACTTCATCTCAAATCACCTCCTTCATAATACTTTGTCAAATCTAAAATATTAAATACTGGTGATATATTCAATTCAGCAAGCAACTCCACTTCTTACGCATTTCCAGAATCATGCCTTTTCACTATCTTGCATGGTCCAAACTTCTTCATCCTCAACTTATTATATGTACCCACTGGAAAACACTCCTTTCTCTAATGAACCATCACTTCATCTTCAATCTGAAATTCCTTATATCTCCTTTTCACATCTACCTTAGCCTATATTATGTATTCATCTTTATGATGTGCTTCCTCAACTCCTCATAAATGTTCTTCAAATGTTTAGCAAAATCTTCTACTTTAGCAATACTTATCTCTAATTTATCCAACTGCCTTAGTTCGGAAGCATTTCTTGAACTACTCCCATATAAAATTAAAATGGTGATTTACTAGTACTCCTATTGATAGAATTATTATGTGCAAATTCCACTTGTGGTAAAATCATATTCCATCCTTTTGTTTTATCTCCAACTAAGCATCTCAGCAAATTTTCCAAACTGTGATTCATAGCTTTTGTTTGTCCATCAGTCTATGGATGGTGTGATAAACTAAACTTCAAATCTATCTTCAACTTCTTCCACAATGTATGCTAGAAATACCCAAAAAATTTGGTATCCTGATCTGAAACTATACTTTTTGGTAAACTATGTAATCTCACCACTTCCCTGAAAAACAACTTTTCTACATGAACAACATCACTAGTCTTCTTGCAAGGACTAAAATATACCATCTTTGAAAACCTATCAACCACCACAAAAATAGAATCATACCCACGCTATGTCCTCTATAATCCAAGAACAAAATCCATGCTGACATCCTCCCATGGCTTCTTTGGTATAGGTAATGGCTGATACAACCTTGTATTCTACTCAACTCCTTTCACAATTTGACATACTCGGCAACTTTGTGTAAGCTTTGTCACATCATGTTGTAACTATGGCCAGTAATAATTTTTAGAAACTAAGGCTATAGTTTTATCTCTACCAAAATGTCTAACCATTCCTCCACTATGCTTCTCCTTAATGATATTCTCTCTCATTGAAATTTTGGGAATGCACAATTGGCTTCCTTTGAACAACATATTATCCTGGATCATAAAATCCAAACACTTTGTCCTATCAAGTGTAACAGGTTCTATACAAGCCTTCCACACTTCACCAAAAGCATGATCATCTAGATATAAGGTACTAAGTTCCTTGAACCCAACCACCTTTATTTGTATTTCTATCAACAAAATTTGTCTTCTACAAAGAGCATCTACAACTTTGTTTGACTTCCCACTCCTATGTTTCAAAACAAATGTATAACTCTACAAAAACTCAACCCACTTTAAATGTCTTTGGTTCAATTTTCCTTGACTGTTCAAATATTGCAAAGCTTGATGATCAATATACAAAACAAAATCCTTAGGAAGAAGATAGTGTCTCTGGTTCTTATATGCTTGAACTATAGCATAAAATTCCTAATCATAAACAGAATATTTTCTTTTTGCATCATTCAACTTCTCACTAAAATAAGCAACAAGTCTACCTTCCTGGCTCAAAATAGCTCCTATTGGAGTACCACTAGCATCACAATCTACTTGAAACACCTTGTTTAAATTAGGAAGTGCTAAGATAGGTTGCTCAGTAACTTTTTGTTTCAATAGATTAAAACTTTTATTTGCTCCTACAGTCCACTTAAACTCTTTCCTATCCCCTCTCATCATTTCAGTCAAGGGTCTACAAATACTGCTAAAACTTCTTATGAAGTAAAATGTAGCTAGTCCATGAAAAGATCTTACCACTATCACACTCCTTGGAGTAGGCCATTCAAGGATAGCCTTCACTTGCTTTGCATGCATTATTAGGCCTTCTCCTGAGACTACAAATCCCAGGTACACCAACTCCTTTACAAAACTGCACTTCTTCAAGTTTATCAAAAACTTTTCATCCCTCAACTTATCAAAAACCTCATGAATATGGATCAAATTCTCCTCTAATGTCTTACTAAAGATCAATATAGCATCTAGGTAAAAAATGACAAACTTACTTCGAAACTCCTTCGGTACCTCATTCATGAGCCTCATGAAAGTGATTGGTGCATTGGTTAGCCCAAAAGGCATGACTAACCACTCATATAGTCCTTCCCTTGTCTTTAATGTAGTCTTCCACTCATCACCTTCTTTGATATGAATCTAATAGTACCCACTCTTTAGATCTATCTTTGTGAAATACTTAGTTCCACTCAAATAGGCCATAATATCATCCATCCTTAGCAATGGAAATCTATACTTTATTGTGATCTTATTGATAGCATGAGGTATATTCACATACTCCATTCTCCATTCTTCTTTGGTGGTAACACTGTTGGTATATCACATGGACTCAGACTCTCTTGAATCAACCCCCTCTACAATAACTCATGAACTTTTTTTTTTACTCTTCACTTTATGCTAGTGTCATTCTATGTGCTACCTTGTTTGGAAAATTAGCTCTTGAAACCAAATCCATCTGGTGACTAATCTTCCTCATTGGAGGCAATCCATCAGGTACATCATCTAATACAATATCATAAAACTCTCCCAACATATCTACAACTTTTATAGGTACCTCCTCTACTTCTTCTTTACTATCTTTAGGAATTATAGCAAAACACATATTCTCATGCTTCATACCTTTAAGAAACTCTTTTCCATCAACAAAACATATTCTAGCAACACTACATACCTTTTATTCTTTATCCTTCAATGGCTTAAACTTGTGTATCACTCCATTCTTAGTTAGAGTGTAGGTATTTGTTCACCCCTCATGTACACCATGCCTATCAAACTTCCATGGCCTACCTAGCAACATATGACATACATCCATAGGTATAATATCACATAGTACCTCATCCTGGTAGCTTCCAATCTTGAATTTCATTGAGCACTGCTCATTGACCATGACCTTATGGTCATCTTGCACCCAAGCAATATGGTATGGACATGGATGTTTCTGCCTTTTTAGCTTCAACTTGGTGACCATCATTTCTGACACCAGATTGTTATTACTTCCACCATCAATGATCACATCACAACACTTATCTTCACATCTACACCTTGTGTGAAACAAGCACCTTCTTTGTTCAGGTTCATTCTCACCACTCAGCAAGACTCTTTAGTTAACTAGGACTTCTCTCCTTTTAGTATCTTCAAAATGTGAGGATCCAGCATCTTCATCAACATGTCCAACTCTTGCATGACCTTCTATTCTTTGATCTATCCTTCCTTGGTACTAGGTATATTTAGATGCTATGTGCCCTTCTTCTTCATAGTGAAAACATTTTTCATGGAAGCCTCCTCTTTCAGATCCTTGTCCTCTACTTCTTCCTCTCTAATCTCTATTGTTCTAATCATGGAAATGATTGAAATTGTTTCTCCTCCCATTATAACTAGTACTTCTAGCCTCATCCTTATTCTTTTGATCATCATTATGACCATCATAAGACCGTCCACCAAATCTTTCATTGTGACCTCTTCCACTATTCTTATTGTCAAACTTCCTACTTAGTTTCTCCACAACTCTTAGGGAAAACTAGTATGCCTCCTCAATACTACTCATTCAAACTAGACTTAGCTCATCTTGAATACTTGGTCTTAACCTATTAAGATAATAGGCAAATTTCTCCTTATGAAATTTTACATAATCAATTCTAATGAGAACTCGGTAGAAATCTTTGGTATAGTCTTGAAAAGATTTTCCCACTTTCTTCAACCCTTGCATTTTTTTCAATAGATCAAGCTCATAAGACATGGAAATGAATTGTCACTTTAGTTTATCTTTCATCTAATCCCATCTGGTGATTCTATCATTTCTCTTTCTATTTTTCTCCAACTAAACCTCCTACCACTAGATCTTCGCATGTCCCTTTAGTTTTACCTTCACAAACTTGACCCTATCAAGACCATCAATATATTCATACTCAAAGTACTCCTCCAGTTCATTGATCCAATTGATCAGCTCCTCTGGGTTAAGATTTCTAAAAAATGTGGGAACCTCAAACTTAGGTCTTTTTCCAATCTTGGAGATGGCCCTAAAAAGCCTTTGTTCCTCTAGATTTAGAATGGTCTTTGCTTCGGAATTTTCTTCTACTTCACCCTCATCCTCACTTTCATCTCTTATGGGAAGATTCATTCCTCCACACATTTGTTCTTCCAATGCTTGCATTTGTCTTTGGAGGGCTCAAAAACTCTCAGGTGTAACACCTACAGCTCTTCCACCATGCTCTCTTTGTGGAGGCATTTTCATGCTTTTGTTAAAGCCCTAGTGCAAATTGCCTCACAATTGGTGATTTGTTGACATGCTCAGCCCAAACCATGGTCCTAGTGCGAACTACCTCATAGTTGGTGATCTGTCCACACACTCAAGAACTCTTTCTTTGATACCACTTGATTTAGGGTGCTCCCCTTAATACAATAAATTCATAACAAAAATAAAGAAACAACAGCAAGTGTGAGAACAAAATATAGACTTCTTATTTGCACCACAAATGCAGAATTACAAAATTTATGAGTGCAATTTGCTAACACACATGGATGCCTTCAATACAATAATTTACAAGACAAACTGTGAACTATTAGGCAGAGCTATCCTAGACAATGTTCGAGCCTTTCTTAAATAGGTAGTTTTATGTCACCCGGGAAGGTTCTAGATGCTCAAACTTAATATCTAGGGCCGACAAACTCTAACAATACGCATAGAGTCAGCTATAAACATCTTTGACAAATTATTTTAGAAATTTTGGTAGCCCAACTTCTCAAGGCCATAACTCACAAACTGTTGCTCCAATTGGCTATTATAAGAACTTTTTAGAAATGCCAGCTCCTAATCTACAAGTTCAAAATGGTGCTAGTGCCCTTCAAATGGCACTAGCGCCCTCCCGTTGATTTTTTTGACCTATTCGGGCACTCTAAGGCCTCCAACAGTGAGCCTAAAGATTTTTCTGCAAATTTTTCCATCGAAAATTCACAATAACTTCTCTGATAGTAATGTTTGAGCAATGATATTTTTATGGTAGGCTTATAACTCTAAAATGAACCTTCCTGTAGAAAATGAGAACATTCCAGGCTCGTATGAAAAACTTACTAAAAATAGTAAGTTCACATAAATAGTAACCACCATGCCTACTAGTCCTTATTAAAATAGAAAAGACTGAAAATAAAATATTTTTTGGGTGATGCAAGATTGACCTTGCACCCAAGATGCTCCTGCATCATGTTGAATAGGAGCTTGGGTAATTTTTTGAGATGTTTGGTTGAAGATAAGCCTACTAATTGGGATTTGATTTTAGCAAAAGTAGAGTTTATACAATAATTTTGTGAATACAAGTATGAAGAAAACACCTTTTGAGATAGTGCATAGAGTGCATCCTAAAGGAACTACTAAGTTGAGAGATTTGAGTAGTGAGATGAAGAGAAGTGTTAAAACACAAGAATTTTTGGATTTCATGAAGACTCTACATGATAAAGCGAAGAAGAATCTAGAGACTAGTAATCAAGAGTATAAATAGAGGGAAGACAAATGAAGAAGACATAAATCTTTTGATGTTGGTGACTATGTTATGGTTCACTTGAAGAATAAAATATTTCCAGTTGGTAGGGATAACTTTAATAAACCCCCCTTGGAAAAATATATAAAATCATAGCGAATCCAAAATTATTTTTAGGGAAAATAATAATTTGAATTGGCAATTTTATTTTAAAAATAGGAAAAAACTTAATTTTATTGGTGATTTTTTTCCCATCATATGATCATTTTGTAAAACCATGGTGAATCTTTAATTATTTCAAAAAATTGTGACCAAAAGTAAAAATATATAGAAACCATAAATTTGTATCATCCAAGATTTAATAATCCTATTTAATGATCATTAGATGATCCTAAATCAATGGTTTAAATTATATTTCAAGCTAAAAAGTTAAAGTACAACAAGTTTTAGAGGAAGTTTATGAAATAAGAACACTTGTCCACAGTATAATCTATTTCAAGCCAAAGATTAGAAGAATAAAAAATTCCTAAGAAAGTCTTCATAATTGAGACAATTGTCAAATATATGTACTTTACCTATAACTCAACTTAAACTTTTACCATAGATTGGCAAATGTGACCATCAATTAAGACATGCCTCAAAATTTTTGGGTGAAAATTTTTAATTTACCATGTGGAAAAATTGTATTGCATTAACAAAGTCATTGTCAAAATAAAAAATATTATGTATCATTATTGGTGATTAGTCTGAGCATGTGACCTAGTTTTTGTAAATTGTGAGCAATGTTGCCATCCAAAAAGTGCCAAAAAAAGTGCCAAATTTAGGGTCCCCAGTGAGTGAGATTATCCATTTGGTGAATATTCACTACTAAAGTAAACCTTGCTAGTTGGTATGTATAGTAAGTTGAAAATGAAGAAGTTTGGGCATTGCAAGATTTTGAGAAAGTTTCATAGTGAAAATGTTTTTGAAGTTAAATTGCTAGAAGATATGGATATTTCACCAATATTCAATATTGTAGACATCTTTTGATATTTTGAATCAAATGAGGAATTAAAAGATAACCTAGATTATCCCAAGAGGAAGATTGAAAATATTGAGAAAATGTAAGATAGAAGAGTAAGTAAGTGCACCAAAGGAAAAGACTACATGCAGTACCTCGTTTAGTGGAAAGATAAACTAGTTGAAGATAGTTCATGGATAACACAAGATAAGTTGGATCTTTATGATTTAGGTCATAGAATCAAGGTTTCCTAATGTGGACATCATTTATTTAGCTACCCCATGTGTTTGATGTAGGAGCATCTTGGGTCAACAAGAAATCTTGCATCAACAAAAATAATTTCTCTATTTTTGTACTTTTTTTTGTTCAAGGAGAATTTGTTGTTGCTCATGGTTTCAATTTGTGCATGATTGGTATCATATTGTATACCCATTGGTGATACTTACCCTAAGTGTACAAAATATAATGTTCATTGTGCTTGGAGTTACATGTCTCTTTCTTTGTTCACTTGTTGGGTGTTCATGTAATGCATTGTGGAATTTCTTTCAGCATGGTTTCCTATGATAATGGGGAATCTTGCACCACTAAAGGACATATATTTGATCATTTTTGGACCTATTTTTAAGAGCATGGATTCTATTTTTATTATTTTCTAGTTCTTTTATTTTCTCCTCAAAGGTAGGACCTATTTTGTAATTAAATGCCTGACAAGTCAACTTGTGGTCGTGTTGACTAAATAAGACCTTGGATTACTTTATAAAAAAAGGAGGATAGAAGATTTTGGATAGGAACATATTAGAGAATAAATAGAAGATAAAGAAGGCAAGTTGCCAACTCTTTGGTTATAAATTCCTTTGTACTAGTTGCAACTTGTAAGACATCGTAATTAGGCATGTTGGATGTTTTGGAAAGTATATTTTATCATGTGAGGTGTCTAATTAGTAAGTAAATCTATTTTTTCTTACTGCTTATATGTGCTTTCTTCTTTGTGTACTCTTGGAAAGATGTTAGGAGATTAGACTTGGCTCATTTTCCCTACCATCCTTGCATCACAACCAAATCCTTACAAACCCTGGATGAGAGAATAAGCTAGAGATAGATATGAGTAAATGTGATAAAAGTACAAAGAAGGATATAAGACATACCTTTAAAACTTGATTTATGCTTCATGTACTAGTTAGAATGGATAGTAATCACCAGATATAGGCCTAAAACTATGTAATAGACAAAACCAAAAAATCATTCGGTGATCTGCTAGGGCCAAACTAGATGCTTAGGGGTGACCTCTTCACCATTAAAGCATGAAGGGCTATCTTTTTTACCCTAATATAGGGGGTGTGATTCTAATATTGATTTCATAGTTCTAAAGAAAGCCAAACAAGGTACTCAAATCTACATTATGTTCATCAATTCAATATGTGCAACTTGTATTAGAAAAGGGTTTTTGTTGTTGATGGGGGGATTTGTCTTGGTGAAATCCCAATTTAGTAATTAGTCTTGAACTAAAATAATTGAAATAACATGGATGTAAAGTAAATGTACGTATTCACCTTACAATATTAGGATCTCTTGAATCGAATGTAGAATGCTTACTTCACCAATTGATTTGGATTAAGAAGATGAAGACGAATGGATATAGAAGATACAAAAAAGGATCTTGAATGGAATAAAGGAGATCTTGAAGGTAGATCCCATAGTTAAATGCTTGAATCCTTGATCTTAAATGGAGGAATTTCTTAAAGGATGCTAAAAGACTTGATTAAAAATTTGAATGCTTGAATACTTGAGAGTTAGAGTGATTGTGCATGTATGACCTTGGATTGATATGAGATTAGATTATGGATTGGTAAAGTGGAGAAAATGGAGGGATTTATAAAGGGTTTGTAATTGAATAACTCCTATAGGTTGACCTACCTAGGAATTAACACACCAAAGCTATCTAGATGCAGGACCCAAACATAGGACCCAAAATAGGTCCTAATCAAAGACACATTGCATTCATGATTGGCCCATCAAGAGTGCATTGCATCATTGATTATCTCATTAGGGGTGCACTACATACATGACTAGACTTTTAGGAGCATATTGCATCCCTGATTAGTCATGAGTGCACTACACCCTTGGCAATTAGGACCCATAACCTCAAGGATACCAAAACAAGTCCCAAATCTTAGAAATCAGGCACAAAGTTTGAGATATAACTATTCTCATGGAAAGAGTAGATTTTGAGTCATTAAATGAAGGAATAGGAGGACCTATGAGGATAGATCCTACCTCAAGCTTAACTCTATGAAAATAGGATTTTAAAGGAGATCTATTAGGTTTTAACCCAATTACACCTAGGATAAAGGACATTAAAGGGAAGAAAGGGGGTAAGGTGCAAAGATATTGATGATCTTGAATTAAATAAGTACTAAACCTTCATAAAATTGGAGTGCTTCCAATTTAAGAAACTACACTAACAATTTTACAAATTTGGTAATATTTAAAAACCTTTTGTAATCACGGTTTATATGATTGCACAAAGATTGAATCGTAATCATATATGTTTCTCTGTAATAAATGTGAATTTAGATTTCCAAAAGTAAGTGGATGCAAAATAAGTAACATGTTTATTTAACATGTGTTAAAATAGCCATACATATCATGTGTAGTTGTTAGCATAGAGGGACCTATTTAGAATTTGATTTTTTTCATACATAAATTACAAACATTTTGGATGCAAATTATAAAATAGGAAAATATTAAAGTATAATTCATCAGATGGAGTGGGATCAGATACAAGACAAGTTTTGAATGCCAATTAGTTCCTAGTCCTTTCAACCTTGCTTCTTCATCTTTCATTCTTTCAACAAGTTTCCCCCCTTTCATTTTTTTATATCTATCAAACATAAATGGAGGCATTATGCCTAACCCTTACAATGGTTTAGCACATACAATATTGCAAGAAAGGTCTCAACATTGTTCTTTCTATAGGCCATATATCAATAGTCACCTTGTCAAGAGTTAGTCCTTTAGACTTGTGTATTATAAGGGCCCAAGAAAGAAATTTTGGTATTTTTGTGGTACTTCCTCTTTCTATGCTTGAAATAAGAACAATTAGTAAATTATGATCATCATACGATGTCCATGGTTGAGTATTGCCAAGCATTTCCAATACATAAGTAGGTGGAAGGTGAGGTGTAGTTCCAGGTCTGCATATAACTTTTTGGATCAATCTCTTAAGCTATATTATCGTGTCTTACTTCTATCGATAACTTACAAGTTAGCATCAACCTTTCATTTTTTTCTGAATAATAATTCTAGGTCAAGTTCATCATCTAGTCCTTGTTCAATGACTATAGAACTTGTTGTTACAATTCTACATGCAATTAGAGTATTCAATGCATGTAATTTCTTTCTTATTATGGTAATGCAAGTTATAATTGTTTGAAAATATATCAACAACATTATCTAATTTATTTTTTCTTAGTATATATGTTCTTGTATTAGATCACATCATAAGAAAACTCTAGTCATCTATTATAGGGATCATGTCTCTAATGTTTGTAAGAAATTGGCATAATCTTTCTTGCTTGTTTCTTTGTTCATCTTGTCTAAAAATATGATCCAACATATAAAAAATTGTATTGAATTCTTTACATAGTAATTTTTCTTTAATCTTACCTTTTTGCGATATTTTTTCATTAATAGGTCGTAGTTGTGTGAGGTCTACCACCACTCAATTACTGATATAATTATTATTAAATGAATAAATGTTAAAGTTCCCTTGTATGGAGAACATGGCATCGGTATGTGTATGTGTCATTAATATTGTCAATATACAAAGAATTACATATGGTTGGGTTTTTTGGAGCTATACTTGCAAAGGTTTGATTTGATTGTGCTAAAAAAGTGATGTAGGAGCATCCTAGGTGTACACAGAATCTTGCATCACCCAAAAATATTTCTATTTCCAATTTTTTAGTTTTTGTATTCTTAATAAGGGTTATTCCTATATAGATTTACTATTTGAGGGAGCTTGTTATTTTAGCAAGTTTGTATTATGTGCTTAGATTGTTCTAATCTCATATATGGAGGTTCATCTTTGACATATCAGCATATCAAATAAGTTTTATTATCATATCATATATATCAGTGCACTTATTATGGATTTTTGTATGGATTTTGGCTATCCAAACTTCAGGTCTGGTGATGAAGGCCTAAATGGCTTTGAAACAAGGTGAAACCTCAACTAATGGTTACTCTCATAATCAACCATTGTAGATTTCTAGCCAAGGATTCCAAAATGAGGTTATGATAGCCCATCGAATCAATGATTTACTAGTTATAGTCTCCAAAAGTAGACCCATCCAAAAATATAAATTGTAAATTGTCTTGAGCCAATCTTATGTAATAAAGTATAATGAAATGATATAATATGAGGGTACAATTAGCCTCAAGGATTAGGGATTAGTGTCTAGAACCTTCTCAGGTGATAAAGGTGCCTATATAAAGAAGGCTTGTAGGTTGTCTAGGGAAGTTCTAGGTGCTAGTTGTAGCTTTGCCTTGCAAATTGTTGTAAGGAAGGTGCCCATATGGGTTCGCATATTGTAATTATGTAATTCCATATTTGTAGCAATAATAAGAAGCCCTCTTCTCTCGATTTGTGTTGTCCTTTATTTCTTTTATTTGTTTTATTATAAAGGAGAGCACCTTTCATTGAGTGGTATCAGAGTAGGAATTCCTAGGTGTGTCAACAGATCCTCAATTGGAAGGCAATTTTCTCTAGGACCATGGTTTGAGATAAGCATGTGGATAGATTGCCAATTGTGAGGCAATTTGCACTAGGCTTACAATGGAAGTGCAAAAATGCCTCCACAAAGAGAGCATGGTGTAGAGTTGTGGGTATTATGCCTAAGGGTTTTAGAGCCCTCAAGAGACAAATGCAAGCATGAGAAGAAAAATGTGCAGAGAAAAAAAAAATTCTATAAGAGATGAAAGTGATGATGATGAAGAAGAAGAAGAAGCAAATGTTGAAGAAGAGGTAATTTTGAACCCATAAGAAGAGAGGCTTTTTAGTGTCATTTCCAATATTGGGAAAAGACCTAAGTTTGAGATTCCCACATTTTTGGGAAATCTTAACCCAGGGGAATTGATAGATTGGATCAATTAATTGGAGGAATACTTTGAGCATGAAGATATTGAAGATCCAGAGAGGGTTAAATTTGTAAAGACAAAACTGAAGGGTCATGTGAAGATTTAGTGGTAGGAGATTCAATTGGAGTAAAATAAAAAAGGGAAGTACAGAATCACCAGATGGGACTGGATTATAGCTCAACTAAAATGACAATTCATTTATGTGGATTATGAGCTTGACCTATTGAAGAAAACATAAGGGTTGAAGCAAGCAGGAAGATTTTTTCAAGAGTATGCCAAAGAGTTCTACCAATTTCTCATCAGAACAAGCCATGCAAAAGCTGAGGAGGAGAAACTTGTCCATTATCTTAATGGGTTGAGGCAAAGTATTTAGAATGAATTGAGTCTAGTCCAAATGAACAATATTGAAGAGGCATACCAATTTTCCCTAAGAGTTGAGAAAAAGTTGAACAAGAAGTTTGATAACAAAAATAATGGAACAGGTTGTGATGGAAGATTTAGTGGAAAGTCTTATGGAGGCCAAAATGATGATCAGTGGAACAAGGATGAGGATAGAAGTAGAAGTTTGAACTAGAGGGGAAATAATTCAAATTATTTACATGATCAAAATAATAGATATTGGAGAGGAAGAGGAAGATGACAAGGATCTAGAAGAGGAGGTTTCTATGGAAAATGTTTTCACTTTGGAGAAGAAGGTCATAGAGCATTTGAATGTTTCCAATGCCAAAGAAGGATTGATAGAAGAACATAAGGCCAAGTTAGAGTAGTGCATATTGATGAAGGTACCAAATCCTCACATTCTAAAGATGTTGAAAGGGGAGAAGACCTAGCTAATAGACGAGTCTTGTTGAGTGGTGACAATGAACCTAATCAAAGGAGGAGCCTCTTTTGCACAAGATGAAAATGTGAGGATAACTGTTGTGACATGATCATTGATGGTGGAATTACTAAGAATCTAGTATCAAAAAAGATGATAACAAAGTTAAGTCTCAAGAGGTAGAAAAACCCACACCCATATCATATTTCTTAGGATTAGGATGACATAATGTCATGGTCAATGAGTAATGCTTAGTGAAATTCAAGATTGGAAGCTACCAAGATGAGGTGTTATGTGATATCATACCTATCGACATATGTCATATATATTTTGGGTAGGTCATGGTTGTTTGATAGGCATGTTGTACATGATGGGTGTGCATACCCATACTCTAACAAAGGATGGAGTGAAACATAAGCTCAATCCATTAAAGGAGAAAGAAGAAAAGGTATGTAATGCTGCTAGAATATGTTTTGTTTATGGAAAGGAGTTTCTCAAGGGTATGAGACATGACCATATGTATTCTTTTGTAATCCCAAAAGATGATAAAGAAGAAGTAGAGGAGGTACCTGTTGAAGTTGTAGATTTATTGGAAGAGTTTCTAGATATTGTGTTAGATAATGTATCTAGTGGATTACCCCCAATGAGGAAGATTAGTCACCAAATGGACATGATTCCATGAGCTAGTTTTCCAAATAAGGAAGCACACAAAATAACACCAATAGAGAGTGAAGAGTTGAACTAACAAGTTCATGAGTTATTATAGAAGGGGTTGATTTGAGAGAGTTTGAGTCCATGTGTTTTCCCAATAGTATTAGCACCTAATAAAAATGGAGAATGAGGATGTGTATAGATTCTCAAGCTATCAATAAGATCATAATCAAGTACATATTCCCATTCCCATTGATGGATGATATTATGGATTGTTTAAGTGGAGTTGTATATTTCAAAAAGATAGATCTTAAGAGTGGGTACCATCATATTCACATTAGAGAAGAAGATGAGTGGAAGACTACCTTCAAAAAAAGAGAAGGGTTGTATGAGTGGTTAGTCATGCATTTTGGGCTAACCAACGCACTGAGCACTTTCATGAGGATCATGAATAAGGTACTAAAGGAGTTTCTAGGTAAGTTTTTCATTGTTTACCTAGATGATGTTTTTATATTTAGTAAGATTTTTGGAGGAGAATTTGATACACATCCAAAAGGTGTTTGACAAGTTGAGGGAGGAAAAGTTGCTAATAAATTTGAAGAAGTGTAGTTTTGTGAAGGAGTTGGTGTACTTGGGATTTGTAGTATCAGTAAAAGGTTTAAAAATGGACCCTAAGAAAGTGAAGGCTATCCTTGAATGGACTACCCCAAGGAGTGCAAAAAAGGTAAGATTTTTTCATGGACTAGCTAGCTTTTACAGAAAGTTATCAAAGGTTTTAGCAATATTTGTGGACCTTTGACTGAAATAATGAGAGGAGATAGAAAATAAATTTAGTGGATTGTAGAAGTTATGGGGAGCTTCTTATTTTTAGATATTTCTTGCTCTACCAAGGCTACTAACCTAGAGAATCCACTCCTAATCTCCTCTTACCAAGAAACTCTCCTATCAATTCAAATTTCACTCCTCTAACTCTACAATCCCAACTATGCACCCTTTTTGTCTATCAAGCCAAAAGTCCACCAAATGCTCCCAGTAAGGAAAAACCAATCTTATACCTTCCTCATGGGGTTCTTGACATATTTCAATCCACTCTGCACCATCTTGTTGGGTCTTACACACCCAAAGCCCATTCTTGCTCTGTTTGGCCTTGTAGCCCAAAGCGCCCCAGTTAGCCCTTCTAAAATCAAGGGTTCTTCAATAACTTGTTAAAAATATTAACAAGCCATGTTTATTCCTTATATAATTTATTTTCAATTTACCTATGCTCAAATATTTTCTAGGTCTTATGCCTCCATGGTATTTGTACAGTGCTTTTCTAGAAAACTCTTATTTTAAAGGTTTCAAAGGCAATGACAACATTCCAACTTGTAAGATGATCTAAACTATGAATCAAGGCTTATCCTCTAGTTTATGGAAACTTAACATACTACTCCATAATCTCCAAACCAATATTGACACTTACCAATCCTTTGTTCATACTAGAAATCACTTGGAAGCATCATAGCGTGTTGCCAAGCTTTCACTAGCTTTCCTAAGGCTTGCTTGCAGAAATAGAAAATTGACTCTTTCACCCACAAAAACTAATATTTAAATAATATTAATAGGCCATTACTTTTTTCCAAAAGGTCATAGGTTTTCAACCATGGAAACTCAATTTTTAGCCACATTAGTGCAGCCTTGTCAAATCTAACAAACATGAATTATAAAATAAAATAATTTTTAAAACTTGACAAAATGAATGCTAATGACCAAATAAAGATTTCATAGAGTCAATACATGACCAAAATCTTAAAATCCATGAAAATTAGGAATCAAATCAATCAATAATCTCAATCACTTCTTTAAAAACACATTTTCTGTTAGTATTTACTCCTAATTCCATCATTTGTCCATACAAAAATGACATATCCAACTCCTTCTAAGAATTTATCTTCTATTTAAATATAATTAATTAACTACACTATCCCTTAGGGATAATTCTATGTTCACATTATTCCTTTTTCAACAAAGTGCAAAAAGTTGTCATTGCAACTTTGTAAAAATGCAAAGTTGCCAATGAGCAACTTTGACAATTTTTGCCAATTTGGCTTTTGAGGCCCCCCAAACTTGTCCAATTTGGTTTAAAACCTTCTCAAGTGATCCTATAACATCTAAGGGCCCTTCCTAAAAATTTCTTACTCACTCTAAGGCATTTTCCCATTTTTTCCCTTTTGGAGCAATTTTTGCATTTCTAGGCTTATCAAGACCCCATTACCAAAATCATGGCTCAAACCTAGTAATATACTAGTCATACCTCCTAAACACACCATGGGACTTCATTATTAGTACTTATTCATCAAATGGTTGGCTAGACCATTTACAAGCTAAAATTCCTTTAAGGATTTTCCCTTTCCCAAGGTGCTCCTGCACCTTAATCCCCTACAAAAAGAAGACTAAGGTACCTATGGTGAGAGGAATTCCTTGTTTATGACATGATTCTTGAAGTAACTCTCAAAAATCCAAGTTGCCTCAGCTTTAGGGGTATCTTTCTATTTTACCAAATGTTCCTTGTGCTTTTCTTCACCCTAGAGTCTAGTATGTTCTTCACTTGTAAATGCTTCCTTTCAGGTACTTGCAAGTTTAATATGTCTCTATTGAGATCTATCTAATATTGCATTTCATAAATATCTAGACCCTTGTAAGGTATCAAGTCCTTAACATTTAAATTGGGAGAGATGGACATGTCTTTTGGTAACTCTACTTTGTAGGCATTGGGACCATACTTCTCTAGCACCTTGCATGGTCCAATCCTCTTCATTTGTAATTTTCTTGGAATGCCCATATATAGCCTAGATTTTTTCAAATAGATCATGGAAAAATATCCTATTTAAAATTGTAATTCTCTCCTCCCTTCATCCTTATTTTACTTCAACCTATGATTTTCTTCCATCAAGGTCTTCTTAACCTGATAGTGTATTTTCTTCATAGACAAAACAAAATCCTCTACATGTCCACTGATAGTGTCATGTTTCCATAGTTCTCTCACTCCATTATTCCCTTTTGATGTGACTCATACACTATCTAAAAAGTACTTAATCTGGTTGTTCTATTCTTCCTATCATTATAGGAAAACTATGCCTAAGGGATGGCTTGTTCCCAACTCTACCCATATTCTTTAGTAAGACACCTTAATAGGTTGCCTAGGACCTTGTTAATGACTTTTGTCTACCCATTTATTTAGGGATGGTATGCAGAACTATGAGCTAAGTTTGTACCCAATCTTTTCCATAGGGTTTTCCAAAAATGTCCCATAAATTTGACATCTCTATCAGCCACAATACTCACTGGTAGGACATGAATTTTGACCACCTCTTTGAAAAATAGATTAGCTATAAGGCCAGCATCATGTATTATTTTGCAGGGTATGAAATGGATCATCTTGTTGAATCTATCAACTACCACAAACACACTATATGACCCTATCTATTTCCTATTCAAGACCACTATGAAATCCATGCTTATGCACTCCCAAGGCCTATTAGGAGTGGGTAGTGGTTGGTAACATCTTGGATTGGATGAGGTTCCCTTTTCCTTTTGACATATACCACATTGTTCTACATATCTTCTCATATCTCTTTGCATCTTGGGTCAATAGTAGAACCTTTCCACTAGGTCTTGGGTTTTATTAAGGAAAAAATATCCACTCATGATTCCATTTTGTTTTTCTTGAAGGATATTTTCCCTCATGGATCCCCTTAGGATACACAACTATTGACCCTTAAACAATAAACCATTCTGCAATGTATATTCAGAAATTTGACTATGAAAATGATTTCCAAAGTTAGTACATACCTTGTATGCCTCTAAGAAATTAGTATCCTCACCATACATGTCCTTGAATCCTTCTATCCCTATGCTTTGCAACTTGACTTCTTGCACTATCAACAATCTATTACTTAAAGCATATGTCACCTTGTTATTGGTGACCTTCTTATTTTTTATTGTAAAGGTGTAGGATTGTAGGAATTCCATCCATTGTATATGCCTAACACTAGACTTCTCCTATGAATTAATGAAACTTAGTGTTTGGTTGTTAGTAAAGACAAAAAACTCTTTAGGCAATAAGTAATGCCTCCATTTTTTAAGGGCTTGGACAAGTACATAGATTTCCAAGTCATTTACGAAATATCTTGTCTTGGCCTCATTGATTCTTTCACTAAAAAATTCCATATGCTTCCCCTCTTGGTACTACCCAAACTACTATATTACTAGCATCACACTCTACCATAAATGGTTTCTCAAAACTTGGCAAGACGAATACTATTTAGGTTGCCACCTCCTTTAGCTTTTCAAAACTCCCGTCTATAGCCTTGGTCCATGTGAACCTTTTTTTCATGTCTCCCTTAATGGTATCTATCATAGGTGCACAAATCTTACCAAACTTCCTCACAAATTTCCTATGGACCATGGAAACTTCTAACCTTAGTAGAAGATCTAGGAGTAGGCGAACTCAAGATTGCCTCTACCTTACTCTTATTCATTTTCAAACTTCCTTGAGAAACTACAAAACCCAAGTACACTAGTTCTTCTTTCATGAATTCATTCTTCTCAGGGTTCACTGTCAACTTCTCCTCTTGAAGTTTCCTCAACACCATTTCTAAGTGCTTCATGTGCTCCTCTTTTATCTTGTTAAAGATGAGGATGTCATCTAGGTACACAACTATAAAAACTCCTACATAATCCTTTAATACTTCATTCATAACTCTCATGAATGTTCTTGGTGCATTTGTAAGACCAAATGGCATTACCAACCACTCATAGAGACCATCAGTAGTTTTCAATGCAGAATTTCATTCATCACCCTCCATCCTTATTTGGTAATAACCACTCTTAAGATCAATATTAGAAAAGTATCTAGCTCCACAAAGATAGTCCATTAGATCCTCTATCCTAGGAATAGGGAATCTATATCTAATTGTAATTCTATTGATTACCCTAGAGTCTATACACATTCTCCACTTACCTCCATTTTAGGGGCTAGGACAATTGGGACTAG
Organism: Cupressus sempervirens; assembly: GCA_028749045.1. Lineage (NCBI taxonomy): Eukaryota > Viridiplantae > Streptophyta > Pinopsida > Cupressales > Cupressaceae > Cupressus > Cupressus sempervirens. Next base: position 499,300,169 of record CM053787.1, read on the forward strand.
ACATGGACTAATGTTCTTCCTAATTTGTCCTTGGTCAAGAAGTTCTTGTACTTGCCTTGTTATCTCCTTATTCTACTCTAGTATCATCTTGTATGCATCATCATTTGGTAAAGATGCACTTGGTATGAAGTCAATTTGATGGCTTATGACTCTTTTTGGGGGTAATGTTGGTGATGCTCCATCACATATGATATCCTTGAAATGGTCCAATAGTTCATGTACTTCTGTAGGTATAGGTTCTTGTATTGATGCCTCCTCTTCCTTTGGCTTCATAATGATATTATATCTAACTTGTTCACCTTCCTTTAGGTCCTTAAGGAACTCTCTCCCACTCACCAGTAATGTCTTGGCAATAGCCTTTTCCCCCTTGTCTTCTTCTAACAATGATTGTATCCTATAGGTACATCCATCTTTCTTGAAGGAATATTTGTTTTCCTTTTGATGATGCATTACCTCTTTGTCATACTACCAAGGTCTTCCTAATAGTAAATGATAAGCATCTATTTGAAGGACATCACATAGGATTTTTTCTTGGTACTTTCCAATGATGATGTCCACCCATACTTGTTCATTCACCAATGTATTATGCCCTTTATTCAACCAAGTTACCCTGTAAGAACACACATGTGGATTTTTTGTCAAACCAAGCTTGTGCACTACTTCTTTTGATATCACATTATCAATAGACCCTGAGTCTATGATCATCTTACATACCTTTCCAAGTACCTTATATGTAGTCCAAAAAAGTTCCCTCCTTTGTTTAGCTTCTTCCTTCCTTAACTAGTTCCTTGACCAAAAATCTTCTCAACATTAGGTTCTCACCCTTTTCTAGTTCAAGTTCTACCTCTCTTGCTTTCTGATTGTCATCTTCTTGTATATAGTTTATTTTCTTCTCACCATAAGATGTTGATTCCTTCTCTAGACACCTATAGGTAGGATTCCCTATATTTCCACATTGGTAACATTTCATGTTATTAAAATGTGCTCCCTAGTTGTTGTTCTCATATCTTCCTTTGCCACTATTATTGGAACCTATTCCTTTGTTGGAGCCTCCCCTTTGACAAGTCTCATTGGTCTACTCAGTCTATTTGGGCTCTCCATAGCTCCTTTGATCATTGGTCCTTCCACTAGGACCACCCCTTAAGTTGCCCCTGATACGCTTGCCTATGCCTTTAGAGCTTGAGTCATTCTTCTTTATCAACTTGTCTTCAACATTTCGATCCATTTGGAAATAGCTATGCAAAGTAGTGAAACTAAAAAAACTTAATTCATCTTGGATAGACCATGTAAGGCCATTTAGGTATCTTGCCACCTTGATTCTTTCTGTCTCTTGTACCCTTGACCTCAAAGCTAGTTTTTGGAACTCTTTAGTGTAGGAAGCCACATCAAGATCCTTTTTCTTGAGATTCTTCCTTTGCTTATGAATTTGGATCTCATAGTCATCTAATAAATAGTTCTCCTTTATCTATTCTACCATAGCCTTACAGTTGGCTATTCATTTCTTTCCTTCACTCTCTCTTTCCTTTTGCACAACATCCACCAAGTTAGTGCATGTCCTTTAAATTTGGATTTTTCCACCCTTACCTTTTGAGCCTCTATTATTCATTCACATTCAAAATTATTCTCAATGCTCTCAATCCATTCTAGGACCACTTCTACATCCATCTTCCCATAGAACATTGGAATATTCTCAAGACTCTTTGCTCCAAATGCTTTGAGGGCCTTGAGGAATGGCTCTTGCTCACCAAGTGGAGGAGAAAGTTTAGGAATCTCATCTTCCAAGTCTACTTTCTTCTTGCCTTTACTGGTGTTGGTGTCTTCATCTCCCTTTGCTAGAGTTTCTTCTTCCATTTCCTTCATTTTTTCCTTCATCTCTTCTATAGCCTCATCTAGAAGCCTAGTTTTCTTATCCATGATCTTCTTCTTTCCATTTATCTCCTTGGCCAATTCTACATTGGTCACCATCTTTGTAGACCCACTCAACTCAATAGGAAACATCATACCACCACAAGCCTTAATATTATGGCTCTGCTACCACTTTTATGGGGATCTTCTTCCTTTTAGAGATTTCTTTCTCTACCAAGGCTACTTCTAGCCTTCTTAGGGTCTCTTCTTTAACCCTAACCTAGAGGATTCTCTCATAATCTCCTCTTACTAAGAAACTCTCCTATCAATTCAAATTTCACTCCTCTAACTCTACAATCCCAACTATGCACCCTTTTCACCTATCAAGCCAAAATTCCACCAAATGCTCCTAGAAAGGCAAAACCAAGCTTAGAACTTCCTCATGAGTCTCTTGACATATATCAATCCATTTTGCACCATCTTTTTGGAACACCCAAAACCCATTCTTTCTCTATTTGGCCTTGTAGCCCAAAGAGCCCCAATTTGCCCTCCTAAAAGCAAGGGTTCGTCAATAACTTGTTAAAACTCTTAACAAGCTCTATTGATGCCTTCTAGAATTTTTTATCAATTTACCTAGGCTCAAGGATTTTTTAGGTCTTAGGCCTCTAGGATGTTTGTACAAGACTTTTCTAGAAAACCCCTATTTTGAGGGTTTCAAATGAAATGACAACAATCCAACTTGTAAGATGATCTAAATTATGCATCAAGCCTTCTCCTCTAGTTTTTGGACACTTAAGATAGTACTCAATTATTTTCCAACCAATATTGGCACTTACCAATCCTTTGTTCATTCTAGAACTCACTTGCAAGCATCACTACACCTTGCCAAGCTTTCACTAGCTTGCATAGGGCTAGCTTGCATAAATAGAAAACTAGCTCTTGCACCCACCAAAACTAATATATACATAATGTACATAGGAAATTACTTGATTCCCAAATTTCATAGGCTTTCAACCATGGGAACTCAAGTTTTAGCCATTTTAGTGCAACCCTCTCAAATCTAACCAGAAGGAATGATGAAACAAAATAATTTCTAAAACATGAAAAAATGAATGTTTGTTAGATTGTGGTGACTGATCAGGAAAGTACTGTACATACTTCAAAAATAGTGGGGTTCAAGGCATCGCCCCAAAAAAAAAAATTTTGGCGAGTAGCCGACATATTATGGCTGACATATGGCCGACATGTTATAACCCTAAAGCGGTTTAATACTTGTATAAAAGGGCTTAGGGTTGGGTATTTTTCATAATGTTGTGCTACAAAATTGGTTCTTGCGGCGGTATTGAGCTGTAAGGGATTACGGATTGTAATCAGGTTGTAATCACTGGATTGTAATAAGATCGGACTTGCTGTTTGGTGGACGTAGCCCAGGGATTGGGTGAACCACGTTAAATCTTGGTGCCTTGTGTTCATTTTTGTGTGTTCTATTATTTTCTGTTATTGGTTATATTTGCATGTAGTTTTTATTTCTGTCTATGGTTTATCCTAACAAGTGGTGTCAGAGCAAGGTTGTCTTTCAGTTATCCTCTACAGGAAAGTCTCACGGTTAACTGGGAGTCTCACAATTGAGTGGGAGCAATGGCAGATGAGGGTAAGTTGAGGGTTGACAGGTTTAATGGGCAGAACTTTCAGTTATGGAAGATGAAAATGGAAGACTATTTATATCAGAAGGATTTATGGAAGCCATTGGAAGGAAAAGCCAAGAATTAGGGAACTATGTTAGAGGCTAAATGAGATCTTTTGGATAGAAAGGCACTCGGAAGCATTCGGTTATGCTTGGCATCATCGGTGGCATTTAATATTACAAAAGCAAAGATGACAGAAGATTTGATGAAAACCCTAGCGACACTGTATGAAAAGCCCTCCGCTTCAAATAAGGTATTTCTCATGAAGCGTTTATTTAATATGAAAATGGCAGAAGGTGGATCTGTTGCAGATCATTTAAATGAGTTTAATACTATTACTAGTCAATTATCTTCTGTGGGTATCAATTTTGATGAAGAAATTAGGGCTCTCTTGATTTTGTGTTCTTTGCCTGAAAGCTGGAATGGCTTGGTAATGGCGGTGAGTAATTCTGTTCCTGGATCTAGTACCCTAAAATATGATGATGTGATCGGTGTTATTTTAAGTGAGGAAACTCGTAGAAAATCCTCAGGTGGATCTACATCAGGAAGTGCTTTAAATGCACAAAGCAGGGAGAGAATGACTGAAAGAGGAAGTAACTCTGGAAATCATGGGAAATCAAGAGGAAAGTCAAAGGGGAGGAGGTCTCAATTGAGAGGACCAAATGATTGCTGGTACTATGGGAAACCAGGGCACAAAAAGAAAGATTGCTGGAATCGAAAGAAAAATGAAGGAGATAAATCAGATGGAGACAAGGAGGAAAATGTGGTAAGTAACAAATCCGAAGAGGATGCTTTGCTTCTATCTTTAGAGAGTGTTGATGATTCATGGGTTTTAGATTCTGGTGCTTCATTTCATGCTACACCTCATAGAGGTTATTTCATTGATTATGTCCAAGGGGATTTTGGGCTTGTTTATTTGGGGGATAATGAACCCTGTCAGATTGTTGGAAAGGGAAAAATTAAGATTAAGTTGCAGAATGGGAATCATTGGCTACTACATGAGGTAAGACATGTTCCAAAACTAAGTAGAAATTTAATTTCAGTAGGGCAACTCGGTGATGAGGGTTGTGTAGTTACTTTTAATGATAAAAATTGGAAGGTTTCAAAAGGTTCCCTTGTAGTAGCAAAAGGTGTGAAAGTAGGCACCTTATATCTTTGTACAGGTCATATTGTTCCTTCTACTTTGATTGTTTTAGAGAAAAATGAATATTCAGGAACAATTATTGCAGTTGAGCAGGGAGAACAAATAGCTGCTGTAGATTCTGATACAGCGCTGTGGCACAATAGACTTGGGCACATGAGTGAGAAAGGTATGAAAGTACTTCATTCAAGGAAATTTTTACTAGGTCTAAAATGTGTGAATATGGATTTTTGTGAAAGTTGTGTGTATGGAAAACAAAAGAGAGTGAGTTTTGTAAAGACAGGGAAGGAAAACAAAAAGGAGAAATTAGAGCTTGTGCATACAAATGTATGGGGACCGGCTCAGGTATCTTCCCTTGGTGGCTCTCATTATTATGTTACATTTATTGATGACGCAACTAGAAAAGTATGGGTTTATTTCCTTAGACAGAAATCTGATGTATTTCAAACTTTTAAGAAATGGAAATGCTTGGTTGCAAATGAGACTGGTAAGAAATTAAAATGTCTCAGATCTGATAATGATGGTGAGTATTGCTGTCATGAATTTGAAGATTATTGCTCCACTAATGGTATTCGTAGACAAAAAACTGTTCCAAGGACTCCACAAGAAAATGGAGTGGTTGAACACATGAATAGGACTATAATGGAGCGCGCAAGGAGCATGAGGTTGCATGCTGGGTTGCCCTTACACATGTGGGCAGAGGTTGTCAATACTGCAGTATATTTGATTAATAGAGGTCCCTCTACTCCTTTGGGCTGTGGTATTCCAGAGGAAGCATGGACTGGTAAGAAGGTGAGTTATTCTTTTCTCAAGACCTTCGGTTGTGAAGCTTTCGCTCATATAGACTCTGAAAATAGAACCAAGCTAGAAGCTGAATCAAAGAAATGTGTCTTTGTTGGATATGGCATTAATGAATTTGGCTATAGGCTTTGGGATTTTGAAAATCATAAAATTATAAGAAGCCGAGATGTCATATTCAATGAAAAAGTGTTGTACAAAGATCTGTTGCAGCAACATGAGAAGAAAGAAGATGATTATGTAGTGTTGGATGATACTCCAAAAGCTGATGTTCCAGCCATTCCTCATGATGTGCAACAACAAATACCACACACACCAGTGAATGTTAGACGGTCAACAAGGCAAATTAGACCTCCACAAAGGTTTTCTCCCTCTTTGTATTCTATTTTACTTACTGATGCTAGTGAACCTGAAAGTTATGATGAAGCTGTGCAGGTGGATACTAAGATTCAGTGGGAGTCTGCAATGAAAGATGAAATGGACTCTTTGCTGAAAAATAAGACATGGGATTTGTGCAAGTTGCCTGCAGGTAAAAAGGCTTTACAAAATAAATGGGTTTACAGGTTGAAAGAAGAGGAAGGAGGTAAGAAAAGATTTAAGGCCAGGTTAGTTGTAAAAGGATTTGCACAGAAAAAGGGAATTGATTTTGATGAGATATTTTCTCCTGTTGTTAAAATGACTTCTATTCGTACTATTTTAAGTCTTGTGGCTACTGAAGATTTGCATTTAGAGCAGATGGATGTTAAAACAGCCTTTCTTCATGGTGATTTGGATGAAGAAATATATATGGCTCAGCCATAGGGTTTTGAGGTCAAAGGTAAGGAGAACTTAGTGTGCAAATTGAAGAAAAGTTTATATGGCTTGACGCAAGCACCTCGGCAATGGTATCTGAAATTTGACAGTTTTATGCATGAGCATGGATATAATAGGTGTCATTCAGATTACTGTGTTTATTTTAAGAGGTTGGATGATGATAGCTACATTATTTTATGTTTATATGTTGATGATATGCTTGTAGCTGGGTCTAACATGGATCATATTAAGGGGCTAAAACGCAAATTAGCACATGCATTTGCTATGAAGGATTTGGGGGAAGCAAAACAAATCCTTGGTATGAAGATTTGTATAGATAGGAAGAATAGAACATTGACGCTATCTCAAGCTGATTATGTTGAGAAGGTGTTGCAACGTTTCTCTATGGAGAATGTTAAAGCTGTCAGCACACCTTTACCTAGTCATTTGAAATTGACTAAGGAAATGTGTCCTAAGACACAAGAAGAGGAGGATAAGATGTCCAAGGTACCCTATGCTTCAGCTGTAGGAAGCTTGATGTATGCTATGGTATGCACTAGGCCAGATATTGCACATGCAGTGGGAGTCGTTAGCAGGTATATGATTCATCCAGGATTTGAGCATTGGAATGTTGTCAAGTGGATTCTCAGATATTTGAGAGGAACATCCAATAAGTGTTTACACTTTGGGGGCTCTACTACTGATTTACAAGGCTATGTTGACTCAGCTTTGACTGGGGATATTGATACCAGGTGGAGTACTACAGGTTATGTCTTTATTGTTGGTGGGGCAGCCTTGAGCTGGGTTTCTAGGTTACAGAAGATTAATGCTCTCTCCATTACAGAGGCTGAGTATGTTGCTGCTACAGAGGCAGCCAAAGAGATGATATGGCTTCAGTTCTTCTTGGAAGAATTGGGACATCCTCAAAAGGATAATTATTTGTTCACAGATAGTCAGAGTGTCATTCATCTTGCTAAGAATTTAGCTCTGCATTCTAAGACCAAACACATCCAGTTGCGGTACCATTTCATTCGGTCAGTTTTGGAGGATGGACAGTTAAAGCTGGAGAAGATACATACCAATGACAATCTAGCAGATATGTTGACAAAGGTTGTAACAAGGGAGAAGCTGAACTCCTCTTCAACTTTGGTTGGTCTTTTAGACTGAACATGAATAAAAGAACAGTAGAGTCGAGGATGGTTTGATCCAGTGGGAGCCCCATGCGGTAGTGGTATTGCTACAGGATCAGTCTCCAAGTGGGAGATTGTTGTTTAGTGTGGAGCCTGATCAGTCCCCAAGTGGGAGATTGTTAGATTGTAGTGACTGATCAGGAAAGTACTGTACATACTTCAAAAATAGTGGGGTTCATTTTTTTTGGGAGTAGCCGACATGGTAGCCGACATATTATGGCCGACATGTTATAACCCTAAAGCGGTTTAATACTTGCATAAAATGGCTTAGGGTTGGGTATTTTTCATAATGTTGTGCTACGAAATTGGTTCTTGCGGCGGTATTGAGCTGTAAGGGATTACGGATTGTAATCAGGTTGTAATCACTAGATTGTAATAAGATCGGACTTGCTATTTGGTGGACGTAGCCCAGGGATTGGGTGAACCACGTTAAATCTTGGTGCCTTGTGTTCATTTTTGTGTGTTCTATTATTTTCTGTTATTGGTTATATTTGCATGTAGTTTTTATTTTTGCCCGTGGTTTATCCTAACAATGTTAACAACCAAATCAAGATTTCACAAAGTCACTACATGATCACAAGATTCTAAGTCATGAAAAATAGTAATAAAATCAATAAATAATCTCAATCACAAATTTAAAAACACATTTTCTGTCAGTATTAACTCATTATTTCATCATTTGTCCATACAAAAATGGCATATCCAACTCCTTCTAAGGAGTTATATTCAGTTTAAATAGCCAAGGCCCTAAACCCTTACATAACACAAAATAGACAAAAAAGGAATGACTAGAGTAACAATTTTAACTAAAAGAAACCAACTAAAACATCCCCCCACAAATAAAAGAGAGAAAGCTAAGAAAACCAAGGGGTAGGACAAAAAACTAGGACCAACCAAAAACCCAAGGAGGTCGCCCAAGTGATTTCTCTGAGTACTTTTGCTACACTAATTTCTAGCTTTGATAATCTATCAACTACCTCCTTCATTTATCAGAAATCCTTATCAAGTTCTTGGATGTCCTTATTCTTCATGCTAGATCTAGTATGCTTCCTTGAACTATCTTCAGGCGACCTATCCTTGGCACTGTTGGGAGAAGGGTCCTCCTCCTTTGTGGCTCAATGTTCTTCCATTTTGTTAATGAGCAACTTTATATTCTCATTAGCCTCTTTGAGAATGTTATAGCTTTGTTCAACTATAATATACATTGTGCTCTCCATAGTTTGGACCCTATTCTTCACTTCCTCTACTCTATTGTCCATGCTCTTTTCATCCTTCATTATCCTATTCTTCAAGTTGTAGTTCTCCCTCTCCAAGATGCTCACTCTATATTTGAGCTCTTGGATTTCATGAAAACTCCATTTGGTGGTGTGGAAGTTGTCCACTGCACTACTTTTGGCATTTTTGAGGACATCCATTTGAGGATTTTACTTAGTGGTGTCACTAAAGATCACAAGGCTCAAGGCAATCAACTCTTCCATTTGGATTTCTCCCTCTTCATTCTCTTTGACCAAATTTCTAATCAATTCTCTATTAATCCAAATTTTAGCAGAAACAGTATAAAAATTTCTCTACACCACATTCCTATCCTTGCCCATAATTAAGCATTTCTATTTTTTGGTTCTAAATTCCTAATAGCCCTACCCCTGCTCCTCCCCTTCACTCTGACTAATGTACCATTCTACCCCATCCCCTATTTTTCCTCTTTGGAATCATAGACTCTCCCTCTTTTCTAGTCCTTGGAGGTCATGAATTCCTCCTCTTTGTTGGTTAGCATTTTGATGGTGATGTTTCTTTTGCCCCTCTTCCTCTCTGTGCCCTCCCCTTCTTTGAGATAAGTCTCCTCCTCACCTTTAACACTATCATCCTTCGCATCCATGACCTCAACAATTTCATTATAGTCTCTTTTGAAAGATGTGTCATAGCCTAATTTAGGTTTAGTTTGTGCTTTTTTCTCCTTCCTTTCCATTTTAATGATTTTTTTACTAGAATTGTGTTGTGGGGACTTATCCTCCTCCAAGTCTGTGTGCATCTCAAGGCTGTCCTCAATGTTAGAAGGCAAATAGTCCTCTCCTAACTCTTTCGAGTCCCCTCTTAACTTCTTTCCCTCCTTCTTATTCTTAATTTGTTTCTCCATAGACCTAGCCTTAAAAAATTCATAGATTAATAGCAAAAACCCCTCATGGAAGGTTGAGTTGCTAGAATGCTTCTCCTTATAATAATTAATATTCTCATTAGTAGAAGAGTAGAGGTAGAAGGGAGTAGATATCTTCACCCCATATTTGAAATGGTTGAGAAGCATGAAATGGTGGGTACAAAGGTGGTCAAGTCTAGTGTCCAGGGAGATGTACTTGATAATAAGCTGCAAAAAAAACCTCTACAGCAGATTGATGGATCTCGGCAGATAGTAAGTACCTTTCTTCACCAATGCCTTCTTTTTCTCTAAATCCTTGGTGAAATCAACCACCACCTACCCTGAAATCTTTCTATGTCTATAGAATTTCTCCCCCCATAATGGGAATTCCATTCATAGTGGATATAATATCCTCTATCACCATGAAATCCACCCCATCAATTTTAACAATTCCCTCATTCTAGCTCTTTACCATACTCCTAGTAATGTAGGGTTTCCAACCATGGAGTTATTCTATGAAATTCATGATTTCACCTTTTTTAGAATGCTCCACACCTTGGAGCACCTATGCCACTTCTGAGATTTTTCCTCCAGTTCCCTCTTGTGTCTTTCCCCCACCATGATGTCTTCCTCTATGCAAGCTCTATTTTTGGTATTGATGCCCTTCAAAGTTAGAATATCTTTGGCACTCCTTGTTTTCATAAAACTTCCTTTCACCTTGTGAACTTTCTACCCAAAATCAATCCTTGAAGTAAGTTGATGGATATTTTTGGTGTGAGAAGTCCAAGTGTTTTCATACTTACACATCACATTTTTGCACATTCCCTATAACTTATAAAAAATCATAATAAATCTATACATCATATTTCTACCCATTCCACGTAACTCATAAACAATCATAATGGACGTTTTATGATTCCCAATCTACCCAGGATCCTTTCCCTTTCAATCAACTCATTAATATCTAGCGGGAAATTATACCCATCCGTCCACTTAGCCACTTCATTATACTTGACTACCCAATTAGCCAACCTGTCCACCACTTGATTGGCTTCCTGATACCCATGAGCCACATAGCTTTTTTCAAAGGTCTTAAGGTGTTGGATGCATTCTTCAATGATATTCATTATCATCCATGTTGGCCTATTCTTCTCATTAAGCCAATCTATAAAAAAATTTGAATCTCCTTCTAGCCAAAGATTTTTAACTCCCATTTCTCTAGCTAGTTTGATTATTTGTTAAGCTACACTCGCCTCCACATAATGATTAGTTTGAATTCCTAGAGGGGAAAAAATTACAGCAATCCCTTTACCAAATGCATTTCTGATGATGCCTCCCACCCCTGTCTTTCCTAGGTTGCCTTTGGCCACCCCATCAAAATTAGCTTTATGTCATCCCTCAGGTGAAAGAGTCCATCTGTAATCTTCCCTCTTGTTTTTATACCTTCCCTTTGTGTAGAGAGAGGGGATAGGACACTTGATTTTGGTGTAGTTTTTAATCAAAGCATTAAGGCATTTGTGGAAAACAATGTCTGCCTTTGTTTCCTTCTCCCTAAAAATTTTGTTGTTCTACTCTTCCTATACCCCCCAACACACATGAGGTAAGGTTCAATTCCACATAACCATGGTATCACCCCCTAACAGCCCCTAGTGCCATTGTTCAAAGAGCTCCAAAATTTTGGAAGGAAAGTACTAGGTCATATTGAAAAATGATAGGAAAAGAGACTAGATAGTTCTGATGAAATGGCAATGGATAAAGATATGTTCAACACTCTCATTGTGATTTTTGCACAAAATGAATCTATTGGGCATCATATTCCCCCTCTTGGTAAGGTTGTCCACCCTAAGAATGTGGTTTTGGAGCATAATCCAAAAAAAAATTAATTTTTGAGATGAGACCCAGATACCAGGCTTTGGCCCAAATTGGGGTAGGGCCCTTGTTTTGCATAGTCTCATAGCCAAAGGCCACATTGTAATTTCCATTCATAGTCTCCCCCCATATTATGGAATCCTTTTTATGGGATAGGAGATTATGCTTGACCATGTCCATCAATGGCTTGAGCTCTAAGGACATCTCAACTAGATCAATCCACTTGTTATGGATCCTATAGTCACTCACCTTGCTCCCATATCTTTCCATATAATCATTGGCCCATCTGTTAAATGGCTCTATATCCCATAAAGGCCCAAATCTAAGCAAGTCATCATGCTAGAAATTGATATCTTCTCCATTACCTAGTTTTCATATAGCTTTCTCAAAAGCTAAGCTCTTCATTCTCAAAAAGCCATTCCAAATGTTAGAACCCCTTATGATAGGATCCCTACTGATAAAATATCTAAAATTTATGTTATCAGCATACTTAAACTTCAAAATATCTCTCCATTCCCCATTGGTTTTGAAAAGCCTCCAAATCTATTTCACTTGAAGGACATGTTTGAATTGTTTCAACTTTCTAATCCCCAGTCCCCCTGCTTCTTTGATTTGCAGATGTTCTCCCAAACACCAAAACATATTTCTTTTTGTCATCGATGCTAGAACACATGAAATTCCTTTGAATTGCTTCTAGATTATCAACTACCTTAGAAGGGATTGAGATGAGGCTTAAAGCATAAGTTAGAAATTTTTGCAAATCAAATTTAATTAGCATCACTTAGCCAACCTGACTCAAACTGATGCCTTTCCATCCCACCAGCTTCCTATTGAATATATCAATAAGATTGTTCCAAAAGTCATCAGGAGGTTTGGTCCCCAAGGGGAGGCCCAACTAAATGGAAGGGAGGATGCCAACATTGCAACCTAGAATGCTAGTAATTTTTCTCTGTCTGTCCACTAGGGTGTTAAAAAGGAATGCCAAACTCTTGTTCCAGTTGATGAGTTTCCTAGAAGCCTTGCAATAAGTATTGAGGATGCTTTTAACAATCCTAGTTTCTCTCACCGAGGCCTCACCCCCCAAAATGGTGTCATCCACAAATTGTTGGTGGGTGAAGACCAAGGGACTAGAGGAAGGTTTTAGGCCCACTAAATCCCCTCTGCACCTTTTGAAATGAATGAGCCTCTCCAGATCTTTAGCCAAGATGATGAAAAGGATAGGTGAGAGAGGATCTCCATGCCAAAGCCCCCTTGAGGATTTGAAGAAGTCAAAGGGGATCCCATTAACCATGACTAGAAAGGAAGGGATAGAAACCAATTGAGAGATAAACTTTCTCTTTGGCATTGAAGCCAAAGAATTCTAGAATTTTATCCAAGAACCCCCAGTCCACCTTGTCATAGGCCTTAGAAAGATCAAGTTTAAGAAGAAAACCATCATGTTTTCCAACTTCAAGGGAATAGATCACTTCATGAACCTCAATGATAGAGTCCATGATTTTTCTTCTAGGGATAAACATGACTGCTAAGGTGCAATAATCTCTAGAAGTAATTTGATAAATCTATTAGTTAAAATATTCACAAAAATCTTGTAAAAAGAGTTGCAGAGGTTAATCGATCTAAAAGTTTCAAAAGAATCCACACCAATGATTTTAGGGATCAAAACTTTAAAAAATAGCATTGATTTCTTTAAACAGGTTCTTGGCTCAAAAAATTCTTGAATAGGTTTGACAAGATCATATTGAATAATCTTCCAATACATCTGGAAGAAATAAGTGGGGAAACCATCAAGGCTAGGGGCCTTCTCAACTAGCAAAGTAAACATTGTCTCCTTAATCTCTTCTAGCTTTGTGATGGCCACTAAGGCCCAATTATGAGCATCTCTAATAACACTAGGAATGGTGTTAAGAATAACATTCTAGCCCTCTTCTTCCAATTAAGGTTTTTAGAAAGGATGGAAGAAAAGTACCTGATAGCTTCCTCTGCTATCTCATTATCTTCCCTGACAGTACCATTCCCCTTTTTGATCTCATAAATTCTTTTGGCAGCCCTGTGTTTCAAAGTGGAGAGGTGGAAGAATCTTGAGTTTTTGTCCCCTTCCTTGAGCCAGACCAACCTAGACCTCTACCTCGAAATAAATTCCTCTTTCACCACAATGTTGTGAATCTCAACTAGAATATCTTTCTTAGAATTCATCTTAATATCATCATAACCCTAGGTCTGAATCTCTTCCTACACCTCAGCAAGGTCCTCCAAAATCCACTCTTTAGCTTGAAAAATATTAGCAAAGTCCATTTTGTTCCATTTTTTAATCTCCAATTTAATGAATCTAAGTTTCTTAGCTACCTTATGCATGGCAGTTCCTTCAACCTCTATAGCCCACCACTCCTTAATTTTGTCAAACAGGCCAAGGTGCTTAGACCACATCTTCTCAAGTCTAAAGGGGAAAGCCTTCTTTCTATTTAGGGTATCTAAGGTAAGAGAGATAAGGGAATGATCTGATCCAAGATGCACCATAGATGAGAGCTTCCATTGAAAAGTGATTCATCCAACTAAAAGTTATGAGGGCCATATCCAATCTCACCTTGATGCAATCTGTGCCAATTCTCTTGTTGGACCAAGTAAATTTTCCTACCCCAACATCAACATCCAAAAGGGTCAAGTCCCTTATCATGTCAACCAAATGTTTCCTACTATCCACACTAAGTGGGAGCCCTCCTAAATTCTTCAAGGACAAGATAGGGGTATTTAAATCACCCATAAAAATGACCTTTGGTTCACCCATATGGGCCACCAAATCACAAAATTTTTTTCCAAAATATTCTTCTGTTATTCTCAGTATTAGGGGCACAGATGTTCATTAGAAACCAACTAACATGAGCCTTATGATTAAAGAAGTGTATGAGAAAAATATTACCTTCATCAAAGATGATGTTAGCTTTAAAGGTTTCCTTCCAAATTACTAATAGGCCTCCAAAATCCCCATCAAAGTTTGTATCCATGTTCTTCATTCCTTTACTAAAAAAACAATATTTTTAGGTTTCTCCTTCTTCATTTTTTGTTTCCTATATCAAAAGTAAATCTAGCCTATGATCACTCATCATATTCATAACAATTTCCTATTTTTGGGTTCCAGTAAGTCCATGAATGTTCCAGGAGATGATCTTCATGCTTTATTTTGGCTACATGTTTCCTAGATGGTTCTTTGGGTCCCATCCAGAATATTCCTCCTTGTTTCTTCCTTTCTAATTTGATTCTTGTTCTTCCTGCCTGGAGTACTAGATTTGCTTCCAGTGTCAACTTTTACCCTACTCCTTGTTGTTGCAAGTCAGACCAGTGAGGGGTCCTTTCTATTTTTATTTTACTTATTCTTGACTGATATCCATGGTCCTTCATTTTCTTCGTTGTAGCTATCAAAGAGAACCTTCATTCGGGAAAGGTGGCCAAGAGTGGTGGCCAAAACCCTCTTAAGAAATCAATTGACCATTGAAATGGAAACCCCTTTTCTTGTACTAGAGTTGGATTCCTATGAAAGAGGCTTTCTCAACACCTCTATAAGAGCCCCATCCTAAGAGTCAGGAAGACTTGATGGCTCATTAGTTTCCACCACTGTGGTCTCCTCATTGGTATTTTTTCCTATGGTCATTACATCCTCGGTATTACCAACCACATTATCCACTCCTCCCACCTGAGTGATGATTTTTGGACTAGTCTTGACATCTATAATGACCCTATTGTAATTTTTTGATAATACCTTGAGTTATGCCTCCTGCTCATATTCTTTGTTTCCTTTTGAAGTGTTATGTTCCAGTGGGGACTCTATCTTATCTCTTTGTCCAAGAACTCCCCCTTCCCCCAGGGTCTTTCCTTCTATTGCTTTCTCCTTCCATACCTTTCTGGGAGCTTCTGCTTGGTTTAGGGATTTGTGTTGGTTACCCTTGCTCTTTGCTTGTTTATTTTAAGCTTTTTGGACCTTTTCCTTCTCTCTAAAAATAGGGTAACCCTTTGCTTTATGTCCTACCTTTTTGCAATGGAAGTAGGAAAAAGAAACATTCTCATAATCAATCTTTTACACTCATCTTCCCAGACATGATTGGAACTTGATCACTTTAGGCATATCCAAGCCCTTAACCACTCCAACATTGATTCTAGCATATGTGAGTCTTTTCTTGGTTTCAATGACAAGATCAATAGAGAGCAATCCCCCAAAAGAGTTGGCGATGTCTTTGAAATCTTCTTCATGCTAGTATTCTAAGGGGAAGCTTTGATAATCTAATCCAAATATGGGCCTAGGTTAGGAAATCATTATTTAGGTCAAGGTTGGATGTCTAGTTTTTAGTATAAGAGTAGACTTCCCCATTGACCAGTTGCCTACACAAATAATCTTGGAGTAATCTTTAGGGTAGGAGAACTCAAAAGACATAAAGACTTTTGCCATAACCATTTCTTCAACCTAACCCTTCACCTCCCACTTATTTCTTGCAAATATTCACACCAGATCAATATTTGGTTGGGGGCCAATGAACTTACCCACTAGGGTAGCAGCCAGGCCCAAAATATTATGATCTATAATCTTTGTGTGAACTTCTAAGGTGAAAGTCCCCTTTTCCTTATCAGATTTATTAATGATCTTACGAAAGGAGAATTTACTTGATGGTTTGACTCCAAACATATTAGTCCATTACCCCCAAGCCCTTGTGGCCCCTCCTCCTAGTGTCCTTGGTTTTGGATTAGAGCTAGCCTTTTTTCCTATATGTGGTTGTAGGGTGTGTGGGTCCCCATCTTTTGATGCATCCCCCTTTTCCTTATCATTGTCTTGCTCGAGGCCCACAGACTGGTTGCCCTGCCTTAGCTTTGCAAGATTCTCACTTGAAATCCCATTCAAAAAATTTCCTCCCCACTCTACTTCGCTTCTCTCTTCCATAATTTTGAAAAAGGCTCTTATGTTGTCTATCTCTTGCAAAAATGTAAAGTTGCCAATGAGCAACTTTGACAATTTTTGCCAATTTGGCATTTGAGCCCCCCCAAACTTGTCTAGTTTGGTTTCAACCCTTCTAAAGAGATCTTAGAACATCTAAGTTCCCTTCTTAAACATGTCATACTCTCTTTAAGGAATTTTTCCATATTTTCCCCTTTTGGAGCAATTTTTGCATTTCTAGGCTTATCAGGACCCCATTACCAAAATCATGGCTCAAACCTAGTACTCTACTATTCATACCTCCTAAACACACCATGAGACTTCATTATTAGTCCTTATTCATCAAATTGTTGGCTATAACATTTACAAGCCAAAATTGCTTTAGGGATTTTCCCTTCCTCGAGGTGCTCCTGCACCAAGGAGCATATAAGAGTTTTAATCTATTGAAATAGAAAGTTACAAAGCAACATATTTTAGCACTTCTAGATTTTAATAAGGTGTTTCAAGTAGATTGTGATACTAGTGGTACTATAATAGGAGCTATTTTGAGCCAAGAAGGTAGACATGTTCCTTATTTTAGTGAGAAAATGAATGATGCCAAAAGAAAGTATTATGTTTATGATCAAGAATTTTATGCTATACTTCATGCATTGAAGAAGTGGATATAATATCTTCTTCCTAAGAATTTTTTTTGTATATTGATAATCAAATTTGGCAATATTTGAATAATGAAGGAAAAATGAATCAAAGGAATTTGAAATGAGTTGAGTTTTTGAAGAGTTATATATTTATTTTGAAACATAGGAGAGGGAAGTCTATTAGAGTTACAAATTCTCTTACTAGAAGACAAGTTTTACCTACAGAAATGCAGATTAAGGTGGTTGGGTTCTAGGAACTCAAGAATTTATATTCGAAGGATCCTAATTTTAGTAAGGCTTGGAAAGCTTGTATAGAACCTATTACACTTGATAGGGCCAAGTGGTTGGATTTCATAATCCAAGATAGTATGTTGTTCAAGGGAAGTCAATTGTGCATTCCATGAAGTTCTATGAAAGATAACCTCATCAAGGAGAATCACAATAGAGGATTAGCTAGACACTTTGGTAGAGATAAAACCATTTCTTTGGTTGTTGAGAATTATTACTAACCAAAATTATAGCAAGATGTGAAGAAGTTTGTACAAAGTTGTAGAGTATGTTAGATGGTGAAAGGAGTAAAGAAAAATACAGGGTTATATAAGTCATTAGCTATACTTGAGAATCAATGAAAAGATGTTAACATGGATTGTGTTCTTGGTTTACCAAGGATAGAACAAGGGCATGATTTAGTATTTGTGGTGGTTGAATTTTTTTCAAAAATGGCACATTTAATTCCCTGCAAGAAGACTAGTGATGATGTTCATGTGGTGAAGTTGTTTTTTAAAGAAGTAGTGAGACTACATGGTCTACCAAAGAGTATAGTTTTTCATGGTGATACCAAGTTTGTTCAGTATTTCTAGCATACATTGTAGAAGAAATTGAAGATGGATTTGAAGTTCAGTTTATCCCATCATCCACAAACTGATGGACAAATAGAAGTTGTGAACTAGAGTTTGAGGAATTTGTTGTGATGCTTGGCTGGAGATAAACTAAAAGGTTTGGATCTAATTTTATGATAGGCATAATTTGCATACATAATTTTTTCAATAGGAGTACTGGTAAATTAACATTCCATATTTTATGTGGGAATAGTCCTAGAATTTATTTTGAATTGAGGCAGTTGGATAAAGGGGAAATAAGTAGTGTTGAAGCAGAAGATTTTGTTAAACATTTGAAGAGCATCCATGAGGAGGTGAAGAAGCACATTACAAAGATAAATACACAATATAAGGCTAAGGATGATGTGAAAAGGAGGTATAAAAAATTTAATATTAGTGATGAAGTCATGGTTCATTTGAGGAAGGAAAAATTTCCAATGGGTACATATAATAAGCTTAAAATCTAGAAATTTGGACTGTGTAAGATAGTGAAAAAGCATTATTCTAGAAATGCTTATGAAGTAGGGTTGTCTACTAAACTAAATATTTCACCAGTTTTTTACATCTCAAATTTGACACAATATTATGAGGGAGGGATTGCAGATGAAGTTGTAGAAGCACGTGGAGTATTCTAGCATCTACTTTATGTACATGAGAGATTGAGGAGATATTGGATAGTCATGAGGGAAGAATCACAAGGAACATAGCATATGAAGAGTATCTAGTCAAATGGAAAGGAAGCCTAGTGGAGGATTCATCATGGCTAGCATAGGAGGAGGTTGTCTATAAAAAATTTCCTCTAACTACTTGAGACTTCCAAATTACTCTGGATGTCTGATGCAGGAGCATCATGGGTATACGAGAAATCTTGCATCACCTAAAAATATTTATGTTTTCATTTTTCCAGTTTTTGTATTTTTAATAAGGGCTATTCTTCTACAAATTTTTTATTTGAGGGATCTTTCTAATTTTAGTAAGTTGGTATTATGTTCTCAAATTGTTCTTATCTCATATATGGAGGTCCATCTTCGATATATCATCCTACGAGATGAGTTTCATTGTCATATCATATGCGTTGGTGCAGTTATTGTAGGGTTTTAGTGTGAATTTTTGCTATCCAAACTTCAAGTCCAATGATGAAGTCCTAAATGGCTCTAAAATGAGGTGAAACCTTAAAAGAAGGATGCTTGTGTGATTTTCCATTGTAGATCCCTAGCATAGGATTCCAAAATGGGGTTATAATAGCCCATCGGGTCAACAGTTTTCTAGCTATGGTCTATAAAAGTGGGCCCATCTGAAAATGTAATTTAGAAATTGTCTTGAGTCAATCTTATGTAATAAAGTGTAATGAAATGATATAATATGAGGGTGGTCAGCCTCAAGGGTTAGGGATTAGTGTCAAGAACCTTCTCAGGTAGTAAAAGTGCTTATATAAGGAAGGCTTGTATAGTTCTATGTGATGGTCATAACTTTGTCTTGTAGACTATTATAAGGAATGTGCCTATGTGGGTTCACATATTGTAATTCTATAATTTTGCATTTGCAATGATAATAAGAAGTCCATATTTTGATCTTTCTATTTGTGTTGTTCTACATTTCTATTGTTTGTTGTGGTATTAAGGGGAGTGCCCTTCATTAAAAAGGTTGACATATTTTTAAAGAAAATAAATAAATTAGTCTTTCCCCTATAAAACTCATCTTGTCAATTAATATGTACTTTATATGTTGCATCTATTCTTAGAAAATTACTAATCTTCTTCCCTTGAGATTCTTGAAATCTTTGATTGTAATACACAACTTGGAATGAATCATCGACGCTCCAATATTGAATGTGATAACCCTAGTACTTATAACATCTACCACATGAGATTTCATTAAAACAATTTCATTAGATTAAATGTTGAAAAATTGATCAAGTGATATCCAATACTAATACCAAGTTAACTATTACAATGGAAAAGAAACATAATTTTATCCATCATTCTAATTCTTTTTCATATCAAATTACTATTCATATAGTAGTATTACTAGTCTTGCTACACTATGTTATTTGGTACTTGCTTGAATTTAATTTTTATATAATATGAAAAAAATGATGATATCTTGCAGATATTATGGACAACAACAAAAAAGCTATATGGTATGAGTTATTGGAGAAATTATTATTTGTGATTTTAGCAAAGTTTTCTATGAAAGTTCTTACAAGAATGAAATTCATTTCTAAGTATTTGAACATCATTCTCTCCTCATATGCTTCACTAAGATTATTTATCCCATATATTATTTATCAAGAACATGTGTATTTTTGTTACACTTATTCCTATTTGAATCAAACCAATATGATCAAGGATTATAGAAGGTGAAACAAAATTTTATATTGTCCCTTTCATTAAATTTCCCAACTATAGAAAGTGCATAAATGTCATGTCAAATAGTATCTGCATATGTTCAAAATGGTTAAAGTACTTTGATTCCAAATTCTACATGTACAATATATCAAACATATGACCATCTTGGTTACATTTGTTAGCATGAATTCTAATAGTATTCCTTTGAGGGATTTTTCTTAGCATTGGAGAGTATTGACATGTTGCATTCATGACTGTGTTTGTCATTGATGTCAATGCAGTAGTAAGTTTGTGAAGATTGGTGAAGTAGCAGACATAGATTATAGTTTCATAGACAAGGTTTTTATTGTCTGGTGATGCACAATCAAGAACTTGTTGTACCTTCTGTCCTAGTGATGAGGTTAAATGCATAGAGTCTAAGTTGAAGATGTACGAAAGCTATAAGTGATTTACAGAGTGAAGTACAGAGATAGAGTGTATAGAAAGTTATTTTTTATGATCCTATTTAATCTTCTAGTAGAGATATAATCTAGTAATGCACAATTAGATAGTGATTGATGATAGTTTATGATGATGTCTACAAGTGTGCAAGTCCTGAAGTCACACATGTGAAGTCTTGTATATACTATGAGTTGACAATGCTATTGTAATTACAAATTAATTAATTATGTTATTATAATTAATTGGGAATGCCTCAAGGTAGACTCAAGGAATTATTTTGAAGATAGGGTATAAAGAAAATATGTTTTCCTTGTTTGTGTGTGTATCAAGTATTGAATGCAAAATGCAAAAATGAGCAGTCTTTGGTGGATATGAGTAAGCGATCAGAGGTATTATTGGATGAAAAGTTTGTGATCTGGTATCAAGATCAGGAGTAGAGGGTCAGTTGACATGACAAAAATAGAGGAAGGAAGTACAATTCAAATATATTATTATGCAAGGAATAATATAGAGATCATTTGGACATTGGGTTCATTGATCTTTCCCTTGAACCTATGTGGATAATGGGTCCATCTACCTTCTACAACTGCTAATAGGGTTGGCACAACTCCTAACAAGGTTAGCATAACTCCTAAAAGGGTTGGGATCTCCTAACAGGGATTTAGAATCTCCTAACAAAGACTAATATGCATTGAATGTTCTCACTGACTCCTAACAGGGTCCATCCTCTAACAAGGAATATTTATATTAGTACATCATCTTGTGGGTACCATCCCCACTAGGGTTTTCCCTTTGATCAAGGGTTTTCCTAGTTAACATAGCTGGTGTTATTGTGCATGAGTATCTTGTTGTGGTTTCTATTTGCATTGCTCACATGGTTAAGTTTTATTAATGTTGATAATTTTGATAGTAGTTGGATAACTGATTCACCCCCTGCCCCCTCTCATTTATATTGGTGGACTATATATTCTAACAATTGGTATCAAAGCTTCAAGTCCTTGAAGAAAAAGCTTAACAACTTTGGGTGATCAATGGTGAATCTTTTTAGAAAAGATAGTCCTAAATTTGATGGGGTCAACTATGACAGTCAAAAGGATAAGATGGAGACTTGTCTATTATGTATGGGTCTAGGTTATTGGCTTTTGATTAAAAGAAGCAAGATAATTGTAGAGGAAGAAAAGCTTGAACAATACAATAAAGTAGGGAGAGATCTATCCATTTGTAATATGTGAGCTAGAGAAGCCTTACTATCAATCCTTCCAGAGAACGAATATAATTAGGTAAAGTCTCTATTAACATCTTATTTGATTAGGAAAACATTAGAATCTACTTTTGAAGGTGATAAGCATACGAAGAGAATAAGATTACAGAATTGGATATGTGCATTTCAAGATGCTAAAATGATGGAAGATGAATCTTTAAGAAGCTATGTTGGTAGAATATATGAGATTGTTGCAGGAATCAAATCATATGGTGGATCCAAATGTATGTAAAATATATGTAGGATGTCTCAAATCAATGTCATTAGATCTTCAACACCAATCTTGAATGTATCTTTGCATAGAAGAAGGCTTGGATGAATGTGAATAGAGAAATCTTCAACAAGAAGGCTCCATAGAGATTGAATCCTTCAATGGCTAACAATGGCCCTCCTTTATAAATTAGATGCTTGAACACTTGAATGCTTGCTAGAACTTCACTTCATGGAATAATGGATGTAGAAAGATAATAGTTCACCTGATATCATAATGCATCTTCTTCCTTAGAGAAAAATGAGAGGAGGAGGCTTCTTTAAATAGAGATCTAGGGTACTAACTCCTAGAGAAGGCCAACATAGGAGCTTTAAATCTTATGTAACCTTAACCCCTAGGAATAGACCTAGACTAAATGTAATTTAAGAGTCTACCATTCCAAAAACCAAAATAGTCGACTTGGAAGCAGGAAAAGAAACTTTTTGAAGCTCGAGATCTCAAAACTCCCAAAAATTGAAAATAGGACCTAGGGCATGGACAAGGTTGACCCTACCTTAGGTTAGGGTTGAGGTCATCCATGACCTAGGTTAGGGTTGAGGTCATCCTTAATCCAAAGGCCAAAGTCCTCAATTTCACAGAGAAATTTGTCAAAAATAGGCTAGAAATAGAGAGAGAAAATCAGAATAGGAGGAAAACAATTAGATCCACATAAAGATTCATTCAAGGCACTCGACATGACCCCAGACCACTTACTCGAAGGGCTAAATGATCTTAACATGGAAGTGCTTCCATTTTAAGATGATACATTAAGGCCCCACTTTAGCAAGAGTATGAACTCAATGCAAACTCTTGATAAAGTAGATCGTAATGAAAAGATAAATTTATTAAACAAAGGGACAAAGAGATCCTCAAGCCCCTAAAGACTCAAGTCTTCATCAACTCCAAGATCACAATAAGAGAGACATCTCTAGAAAAAGAGAAAAAGAAAAGAGTGTGATTATCTCACCCAATGAGGACATACCACACAAGAAAATTGCACAACTAGAAACATGGAATTGAACCACCTAGTGAATGTGGCTACTCATTAGTCAACTCATCAAGGATTCACTCTTAAGAATATTCTATTCTATAAAAGTAAAATTAAAAGAGATCCAATCTTAAGGACACCTTCGACCTTAAGGGATCAACAATATTTGAAATTGGAGGGGCCAAGAGATCCTAAAATATAAACCCATGCTTTAAGGATTAGTAGTCACTAATTTGAAAAGTGAAAAGAAAAGTATGTTGAAGAATAATATATGTATTGAAATGTGTGTGTGTGTGTGTGTGTGTGTGTGTGTGTGCACAATAAGTGAGCAGAGTGTATGCCCCCATGTTAAAGTCAATGCTAACACTTTAACATGAGCAATGACTTTGACAGAAACATAAAAAACTCTATTGAGTACGTTTCCACTATGAGATGCCCCAGATGAAGACAAGTCAAGGGAAATATTACATAAACATACAAAGAACACAGAAGGGATCTACCTACAGGCCAAAGTCCTTGGTTCCACAGAGCAATTTGTTAGAAATAGGTTGGAAATAGAGATAGAAAAGCATAACAAGAGGAAAATAATCAGATCCATACAAAGACCCATTCAAGGTTCTTGACATGACCCCAAACCACTTACTTGAAGGGATAAATGCTCTTAACATAGAAGTGCTTCCATTTTAAGATGATACAACAATAGTAGAACTAGATTTGATGAAGATAAGAAGATTGAAGAAGGTATACCTCTTCTTGTAAGAAGAGAACCAGATGGTAAGAATATCTTTAAATGTTGAACTTGTAATGAATTTGGTCATTATGCATCTAAATGTCCTAAAAGAGAGAAAAAGTTTAAGGGAAAGTTTAAGCCTAGAAGACCTAGAAATTGTCTATATGCAAATGAAGATGAGGAATCTGATGAAAAAGTTCAGAGTGAAAGTGATAATGAGCTAGGATTCATAGCTATTAAGGAAGATGATCTTGACATAGAAATTATAAAGGAAAAATCTCTAGTTTCCCAAGTTGAAAAGAAGTCTAATTAGATAATAGATAGTGGATGTTCACATCACATGACTAGTGATATGAATAAGTTTATTAAATTCAGGAATCATGATAGAGGTATTGTTAGAGTTGGTAACAATGCAATCTATCACATCATAGGGATAGGATATATTACTCTTGATGGAAAGACTAACACTGATGATGTTTACTTTGTTGATGGATTAAAGCATAATTTGTTGAGTGTTGGGCAATTGGTAGATAAAGGTTATCTATTGCAATTCATAGAGAAGACTTGCATTATCAAAGACAAAGATGGGAAAATGATTAGAATAGGAATAGGGTCCAAAGGTAATGTATTTTAGTTGAATCCTAATGAAACAACATGTTTGGTTGCTAAAGTAGATAATAGTTGGCTATGGCATATGAGGTTTTGCAATATAAATTTTGATAACATTGTGAAGGTTAGTAGCACATTTTTAGTTAGAGATCTACCTAAGATAATAAAGATTGCTAATATTGTTTTGCAAAGAATGTATCTTGGCTAAGAAGAAGAAGGTATCATTTCCTAGCAAGAAGTTCACTACTATAGAGAAGTTGGAGATTATTCACACAGATTTGAGTGGTCCCTCAAGGACAAGAAGATTCTATGTAGAAATGAATTTCATGATTTTTGTTGATGAATTCAATAGAATGACGTGGGTAGCATTTCTTAAAGAAAAGTTTGAATAATTTGACAATTTTAAGATATTTAAGAAAAGAGTTGAGAATGAATCTAGTGTTAAAATGTTTGAGATCAGATAGAGGAGGAGAGTTTAGCTCTAGATATTTTAACATGTTTTGTGAAGAAAATGGAATCAAGAGACAATTGTCTTCACCCAAGACACCTGAGCATAATGAAATTGTTGAAAGAATAAACATATCAGAAGCAGAGGCAACAAGAGAAATGATATTTTAAAATGATGTATCCAAGACATTTTGGAGAGAAGCAGTCAATACAACATTATACACTATGAACAAAGTACATATCAGAAAAGTTATGGAGAAGATTCCTTATGAATTATGGTTTGGTCATTGACCCTCAATCAAGTATTTTAGAATCTTTGGAAGAAAATTTTATATAAAGAAAGATGATGATATTGGTAAGTTTGATCCAAGAAGTGATGAAGGTATGTTTCTTGATTATTCATTGAAAAGTAAAGCTTATAGATGTTTTAACCATAGAACTAAGACTATAGTTGAATGCACAAATGTAAAAGATGATGAAAAGTTTGGAATCAAGGAAAAGATGATGGATTACAATTTTGATGAAGAAGAGGATAATACTAGAATTGTTAGACATAATGTAGAAGTTTTCTTTGAGACTAACAATGATTTGTAGAATGATGTACAAATTGTTGAGCAAAGAGGAGAAATATCTAAACCAAGGGATGAAGTAAGAGTTGAGTTAGCATACATCTAATAGGAACTTGACAAAGAATCATCCTCCAAAGCAGATAATTGGAAGCATAGAAAAAGGAGTGATGACAAGAAATAGAGTTAATGAAGAGATATGTTTGATTTCTCAGGTTGAACCTAAGAGTGTAGATGAAGCCTGTAAAGATGATCATTGGATTCAAGAAATGAAGGAAGAATTAGACAAGATTATGAAGAATGACACATGGGAGTTAGTTCCAAGATCTAAAGAAAAGAATATCATTGGAACCAAATAGGTATTTAGAAGCAAGATGAATGAGCAAGGTGAAGTTATAAGGAACAAGGCTAAACTTGTGTGCAAAGGATATTCACAGCAAGAAGGAATAGACTATGAGGAGGCATATGCCCCTGTAGCTAGAATGGAAGCAGTAAGAATGTTCTTGGCTTATGCAATGAACAAGAAATCCAAAGTGTGTCAGATGGATGTAAAATCAACCTTCCTGAATGGAGAACTTGAAGAAGAGGTATACATTGAGCAGCATGAAGGTTTTCCTCTAATAGAAGAAAAATACATCGTATGCATACTAAAGAAAGATCTATATGGTCTAAAGCAATCATCTAGAACCTGGTATACAAGGTTGGACAACTATTTGGTAAAGCTTTGATTTTTTAAATTTACGACAAGTAGTAACTTTTACTTGAAAGAAATAGAGAATGGTTTGTTGATAATAGTAATATTTGTTGATGACATAATATTTAGAGGTAGATGAAGCAAGTGATAATTTTTCTAAAGAAATGTAGAATGAGTTTGAGATGAGTATGATTGGAGAAATGAACTTTTTCCTAGGTTTATAGATTGTGCAAAATAGTAACAACATTTTTATTTCACAAGCTAAGTATTTGAAAGATTTTTTGAAGAGATTTGACTTGGAAAGTTGTAAGCCTATTGGTACACCAATGATAAATGGTCACAAGTTATCTAGCAAAGATGAGACAAATACAATTGAGCAGAAGTACATATCCATGATTGGAGGTTTGCAATATCTAACTCACACTAGACTAGATATAGCAAATGCAGTTGGGATTGTCGATAGATTTCAAGCTAACCCTAAGGAGTATCACTATGCAACTATAAAAAGGATATTCAAATATTTGAAGGGAACATCTGATGATAGGATATGGTATGATAGATTGAGTGAGTCCACTCTATGTGCATATATTGATGTCGATTGGGTAGGCAATATGGATGACAAAAAGAGCACTAGTGGTGGAGCATTCTTTCTTGGAGGAAGATTGGTTTCTTAGCTAAGCAAAAAACAAGATTGTATATCACAGAGTATAGCTAAGGCAGAGTATGTAGCAGTAGCAAATAGTTGTAATCAAGTGATGTGGATGAAACAGATGCTAAAATACATTAGGACAAAATTTTTAGAACCTATTATCATATACTGTGATAACACAAGTACAATAAGTATGTCTAAGAATCCTATATTGCATTCTAAGACTAAGCATATATCTATTAATTATCATGTTTTGAGAGAGAAAGTAGCAGAAAAGGAGATTAGATTAGAGTATGTGAGTACTAAAGATCATATTGCAGATATCTTGACGAAGCCCTTACGTAAAGAGACATTTGAAAACTTGAGAGGTATGCTTGGGGTTATGGCCCTACCTATTTCAGAGAAAATGATGCAAAGATCACATTAGTCCAATGGTACATAGCACAACTGTTTAACTAGACTGAATGTTGATGCTTCTGGTATGGAGAGTATTTGTGGTGAGCAAAGTCATTAAGGATTCCTAGTATTTGGTATTGAATAGTATCTTTAGACACATGAGCTAGTTAAAGTCTTTGAGCAACAATTGACATAATGAGGCCTTTTTTGTTAATGTCAATGGGGGCAAAGAGTGCATGAAAATCATCTCCTAAGTGTGTATGGGGGAGAAGAGTGCATAAAAATATCTATTTTATAAGGGAGATTTAGAAAGATTCATGAATATCTCTATGGGGGAGATATACAACATGAAGAAACAAAACATAGTGTTCTAGAGGATTTTCAGATTTGATTGATGAAGATGATTTGAAAGGATGAGAATAGTAGTAGAGTATTGTTTGGTTTTCTTGGAACTTAGATGTTTTTCATCTAAGTTTTCATCAATGCCAAAGGGGGAGATTGTTAGCATGAATGTTGATGGTATTCCTTTGGGAGAGTATCCTAAGCATTGGAGAGTATTGACATGTTGCATTCATGACTATGTTTGTCATTGATGTCAACATAAAAGTAAGTTTGTGAAGATTGGTAGAGTAGCAGACATAGATCATAGTTATATGGACAACGGTTTGATTGTTTGGTGATGTGCAGTCAAGGACATATTGTACCTTGTGTCTTGATGACAAGGTTAGATGCACATATTCTATGTCAAAGATGTACGGAAGCTGTAAGTGATTTATAGAGAGTAGTGCAAAGACAAAGTGCATGCAAAGAAGTTTCTGATGATCCTATTATATCATCTAGCAGAGATATAATATAGTAATGTAGAGTTAGACAATCATCAAGGATAGTCTGATGGTGACGTCAACAAGTGCGCAAGTGCTAAAGCCGCATGTGTGAAGTTTTTTTATTAATTGTGAGCAGATAGTGCTATTATATTTATGAATTAAATAATTATTTTATTATAATTAATTGGGAAAGCCTCAAGGCCAACTCAAGGAATTATTTTGAAGATAGGGTATAAAAGAAAGATATTTTCCTTGTTTGTGTGTGTGTATCAAGTATTGAATGCGAAGTGTGAAAATGAGCAGAGTTTGGTGAATGCGAGTAAGCAATCCAAGGGATTATTGGATGTAGAGTTTGCGATCCAGTATCAAGATCAAAATGAGAAGAGGGTCAAGACATAAATAGAGGAAGGAAGTACAATTCAAATCTATTATACCATAAGGAATAATACAAAGATCATTTGGACAGTGGGTTCATTAGTCTTGCCCTTGAAGCTATTTGGATATTGGGTCCATCTACCTTCTACAACTCCTAACAGGGTTGGCACAACTCCTAACAAGAATTCAAAGTCTCCTAATAAGGATTGATATGTACTAAATGTTGTTATTGACTCTTAACAGTGTCCATCCTCTAACAAGGAATATTTATATTAGTAGATCATTCCCCACCGAGGTTTTCCCTCTGGTCAAGGTTTTCCCTAGTTAACATATCCGGTGTAATTGTGCACGAGTATCTTGTTGTGGTTTCTATTTACATTGCTCACATGGTTAAGTTTTATTAAGGTTAATAATTTTGATAATAGTTGGATAATTGATTCAAACTTGCCTCCTCACGTCCCCCTCCCCTCGCCCCGCCCTAGTTATATTGGTGGGTTATATATTGTAGCAACATTTTAATGATATAAAAATAATACTGACCACTATTTGTAGTGATTTTATGGCAGCATAATCCAAGTGCCAAATAGGTTGTATTATTGCTTGGAAACTACAAGCATAGATGCCATATTGAGTTTTACAAATCATGTATGGGTTATTAGAGACAACTTTATATTGATAATGCTTATTATCCTCTCTAAGGAGAGCATTTTACAACAACCATAGTTTCTATTGGATGAGAAAGTTTACAAACAACAAGGAAGTTATTGAGTCAAATTTTGCAACAACAATGTGAATGGTCATACAATCAACTGTACTGTACACTAGAAATCATGCTCCAATAACACAATTCCCATCTCAAGAAGTCAATAGAAAGGTTCACAAAAAATATTAGAATGTTATGGTCCACTAGAAGAGTTTTACTACTTCTTGGGAATTAGCTAGATGCGAAAATTGTATAGTTATCATCAATAAAGAATATCACCAAATATGGAAATTAGAAAACAAATAAATAGAAGGTAAAGAGATAAACATATGGTCATTCATACATTATCAAATTGCCAAATATACTAAACACCAGAAAATATGTATCATTATACAATAGTAAATTAAAACTAATGTATATGATACAATTTAGAAATATTGGCAATCAATACCTTGGCCACATGAAGAAGTATTCAAATGATACTATACTATTTGCGATGCGAACAAATTTTGCAAGTATATGATGACCATACTAACATTAATTTTAACAACCAGGATACAATACATTGTGTCACATTTTATAAATTCATGTTCTTGTAAAAATCTTCCTAAGGAGTTTTGTATACTTTTACATGTTATGTACTTTTTTTCCACAATAAATTTAAAGAATTTATGTTTTTTTATATATTGTGAGATCTAATTTTTAACTTTGCATTTAATTTTTCTCAATAATTATAAACTTTTTGGTCAACATGGAAAATCACCACCACTCATACATTTCTTTTTCTTTATACTTCTAAGTTATATAACTTTATTAGATTTTAAAGACACCTATTTAATATTTATCAATGAATGTTCAAGTAAGCATAATAAAATTTATAGTTAAGATAATGTTCTATTTATTACTCACATATATTCATTTTGTACATTTAAAACTACTAAAATATTACTTTGATTTATTTCTCTATGTTAGATGATTAGATTTTTTCAAAGACAACCATGTAATGCTAGATAGCTAAATTTTGTAGTAAATATCACAACCAATTTCAATTTTGAATCCAATAAAGAAATTCACACACCTTTCTAGAATGAATACATATCATTCTTATAAATTGCTTCAAATATGTTGTTAAGAAATACAAAGAAAATCAAATGCACATTTATGTAGTTCTTTGGAAATATGCAAGAATGTATATTAATACTTGTCCAAGACTATATGCAAGTATGTATGATACTTCAAGCCCAAAAGAAAGTTAAATCTTTATAACAAATTAGAAAGTTTTAAGATGATGCAAATGAAGTGCATTCTATGTATCAAAATCTTGCCCTTAAAAATTAGAGTATCTATTAACATATAAATAATATTTAGATTTTTACAATTATGAAAATAAAATTATGATAATATTATTAGTACTTCCAATACACTATGTACTATTGTGACACTTTATGGATTCTTGACATTAGCAAGTTAGTAAACGACCTCGAATCTACCAATTACAATTCATTTTATTTGATTTTTTAATATAAATATTATATTTTAAAAAGTTACATAACAATTTTTTAACTTTTCAATTTTTACATATTAATTTTCTATGTTTTAATTGGTTGAACGAATTTGAGTCTTATTTACAGAAGTTGGTAAGATATGAATTTTATAAAATATAATATCACCACTATTTTCTCCTTCATATTTATTATAAAAAAAATACAATTACAAATGATTTTCCTATTAAAATACAACACACTTATATATATGAAGAAAGTATATTGCACCATCATAAACTCCATCTTCATATTTGTAAAACAAAATCACAATTACAAATGATTTTCCTACTAAAATACAACAAACTTAGATATATGAAGAAAGTATACTACAACATCATAAACTCCATGCAAAAAAAATTACAATTACAAATGATTTTCCTATTAAAATACAACACACTTATATATTCTTATATATATGAAGAAAATATATTACAACATCATAAAAATATTTATGTTTAAAATGTAAAAATAATTGTACATTATGAAAACAATTAATCAATTGGATGCTAAATTAGAATAACCAAATAAAAAAACAATTCCATAAACTATGATATATAGACTCTTACTATTACTAAATTTAACAAAATGAACAACAAAAAACAAATTAAAAATTGAAATTATTAACTATTTAGTTTTAATTATAAAATTAGCTATAATTTATATTTCACTTTAAAATTTTAAAAGTAATTATATGGTAACTATTATTTATTTGTTATATATAAATATTTAATTATTTAACGATGTGAATACTAAGATATATTATATATTAAATAATTTTTAATAGAAGAGTGTCATTTAATTTTTAAAATTTTTTAATGTTTCTAATTTAAAGAATTTGAATCTTATTTTCAAAATATAATTAAATTCATCATACACTTAGTAATATCTACACTTCACAAATCAAGCTAACATTTTGAACTAACTGATTTGTATGGAGATCATTAACATATTACTTTCTAGCCAGTCATATTATACCTATACTTTATCCAATATTGATTAAAATAAATTAACTCAAAATTATAATAAAATTTTCAAATAAAAATTCTTACACAAACTAAATTTAAATTATAGCTATTATTTTACTAAAGGCAAGTACTTAGAACATGGCCCTTGTTATCATTTGCTTTATAATGATTCTAGCATTTCCACTATTCAATTTATAGGAGAAGAATTAATTATTTGATGATAATAATAAATTCTTCAAAACTCCAAAGCAACACATTTACTTCATTTGCTATAAATCTTCACATTCAAAAAATAATAATAATTTTGTCAAAATTGATATATTTATTTATTATTTTGAGAAATTCAATATATTCAACTCTTCCACTTTGATATTATATAATTTTAAATTTTAAAAGAGAAAAAACTTTAATGCCTCTACTAATAATTACTTGTTTTTGATATAAAAGCAATCAAAATTAGGGAGTTGGCCCAAAATAATAGTGGTGTAACTACCAACAAGAAACCAATAGAAAACCAACAAAGAAACAAACATAACCCTTAACGTTTTACATCAAAAACAACAATAAAATAAAGGTACTAGAGTTCCTGTTCTTAAAACTAACAAAGTTTAACAAATTAACAAAAGGCATATAGGTGGTCAATGCATCGTACCACCCACAACCCAAACCCAAGTTCCACCAAAAAACCAAAACCATCTAAGCTGGATGGAAAGAAACTACCCACAGATAACCAAAAATTATTACTGGAAACACCACTAACTAGCATATTTCTTGTTGTCTTTCCTTGCCAAGAGAACCTTTGCCCAATCCTCTGCAAGGAAATTGTATCGCAGTTTTGAATCATCTTTACCCAAGCCTTCCTCCTCCTCCTCGTAAGCCAATAGTTAGAGGGTAGTCACTGCCGCATATGGGGAGAAAATTTGGAGAAGAGTGTGAACCCTTCCTCCAACACTTGGCATCGGTCCTTTAGTTCCTGAATGTCTTTGGGAGTAACAACCGCCTCCTCCATTGTACCAATCTTTAGTTCTTTGTTGCAATTCCCATGGGACTTCCTCTTATCTTGCACATCCAGATTGTTAGTGGAAGCTCTTAAGATTTCAAACCATCAAACCTAACAATTACTTGTTATCTCATATTTATTTAAAATAATCAATGTTTCAACGTATTAAATAGTCTATATTAAGTGAGAAGAGTAGAAACTCATCTTGATAATTATGTGAGTACACTTTAATAATATTTAAAGAAAAATGAAATAGACCCTACAATATACTAATACCTATATAATATATATAGATGTAATAATTACTTTAGATGCTTCGTTTTAAAACATCTCGGACTAATGATGATGTTATGAAAGATCCAAAAATGATAGGAATTTACCATTTTTTTATATATCGTTGAATTTGAGCATTTCCCATTAAAAAAGCTGATAAGGATAAGGTCGACGTAGGTCTAAGATTAAAATTAAACTTTTAAAGATAAAAATTAGAGTGGAGAGTATTAGCTCAACCTCTAAATTGGTCATTTTTGTATGCCTTTTAGCAAGTCAAAGTCAAATTCCAGAGTTGATACATTTAGTGAATAATTCAAGATTCCACACGCCACAAGAATACTGTTTAATATTAAATGTTTAATAAAGACCGACGCCACAGAAAAATGATAACAAATGTTTTGTAAAATGAATGTTAAAAGAAGGACTGACGCCACAAAGAATAATGATAAATATTAAATGCGTGAGGACTGACACATTTCTTACGTTAACGATGGTAATGGCGACCGACACCTCATATATTAATAATTCATCATTCTGTAAAAAATTTTGCACGACGGCCGCACCCGCATGCAAATGCGTAGATTCCCATTCATTTTTAGATGAAAGCTGATTGGATTGTATCGAATTGAAATCCGTGGGACCCTCCGATTTACTATGTAAAACTCATGCTACCAGTCAATCCATGGCGCAAGACAAATCTTAACGCAGATACGAATTGGGCTTCTCCAGGTATATAATTTGGATATGCTTTTCTCTTGCCTACGCAACACACGATTTGTACCAAAATTGGTCCAAAACCACGAGGTTAACGTGATCAAATAATCCACACCATTATTGTTACCAACCAGTTTAGGGCTGAATTTCCATGGAGTCAATTCGCCCTGCGCAGTGAATTAGGGCTAGAGAAAGCCATACAAGAGAAAAAATAAAAATTGAGGCGTGCACGGGCACAGATAATGGATTGGTGGTAGGCAGAGGTTTGGAATTTTGGTTTGCCCCTGGGCAAGGAACTTTTATACCTAGTTTGCTTGTAGAGATTCATTCGCGCACGTATTCCGTCTATACCCACGCACGCTCACTGTTTGGGCAAAACTGGATTACCAGGGCATGCGATTGAGGTTGAAGGAACCCCTATTCTGATTGAGAAATGACAGATGAGATGAGTGTTGAGGAGGGCTTGTTGAGAGGAGTGGAGTGGAGGATCAAATTGGGCGTGCTTCCTGCAAACACTCGATCCATTTCTCAGCTCAGGCGAGCTGCAGCCGATGGCCGAAGGAAGTAAGTAATTTCTCCTGAAACCCCTTATGAAATTTATTTTCTAAAGACCTAAGATCCCTGACCAAAAGGATTTGAGATAATCTTCTGGCTTCTGGGTAGCTATCGGTTGGACCTTTCAGTTCGCTCTCATTCAGTTGCCATTTCTTTTATTCATCTGTAATCCTTTTTTTGACCTTACTTTGAGTCACCCATGATTTGAGACTCTGAAGTTTTGGTAAGGAGGGAATAACTTCTCAGGTTTGGTCATTCTCAAGCCCTTAGACTATGTTCACACAATCGAAGTAAAATTAGCAGAACTTTGATGCATCTTCATATCTTGAATGTAGCGATTGCTTTCAGCTTCGGCTCATGCATGCAAATTTCATATTCCCCAAAAGGGCTGGACTCCTTTCTTTGTCAGACTGATTGGGTTAACCGCTATTGTTCATAGTTCATTTAAATTAAATAAGCGCGACAGGAATAAACTTTAGCCTCTATGACATGACAATTTCTTGAGATTGAGAGGCATGATTGGAAGTGCATTGAGTAATACGAATGATAAATTATCACTTTGAAAATAATATGGCCTCTAAAATAAATCCGCCCTCTCAATTAATATGTCAGCAGTATTTTCGCCATTTTCTTTTGCATATTTAAATGATAAACCATCTTTTTGAAAATAATATGGTCCCTAAATTAAATCTGCCGTTTCATATAATATGCCAGCAGTATTCTCGCCATTTTCTTTTGCATTGTCTATCTTTTTTAGTTATATACATCCTTATGGGGTCAATTCATTATCGCTACGCTCTTCCTTTGAATTGAATTGATGTCAATAGACTCGTATGCTTTGACCGTTTGTGAAAACTCCAGAATATACTCTGTTTTCACTACTTCAACCTGTTTACAGGTGTTATCATCAACTCTTATCTGTAGTTTCTCCAAGGAATATTTAATTCTTTGAGAATTTTATTTTATTTTCCGCAGGTATTCCATATTCTACATAAGCAAATTATTTATATTCATACAAAACTAAAAGAATTTGTTTTTCAGGTATGCTGAGTTGAGAAGGCGCCTTCTTGTTGACCCACATATTATGGAAGAAAGCCATGCGGGTGTTGATCTGAGTATTGACAATCCATTATCACAAAATCCAGGTAAATCTACTTATAGAATGTTTATAAATTTCAATTTAATTGGTTCTTTTCTAATTTTCATAGTAATTGACTGTAAATTGTTCAACTCCAGAGAGTGTCTGGGGCCGCTTCTTTCGGAATGCGGAACTTGAGAGGACCATAGATAATGATTTGTCACGGTTATACCCTGAACATGACAGCTATTTTCAAACCTCTTCGTGCCAGGCTATTCTCAGACGCATTTTGCTGCTAAGAGCATTAAGGTATCCAGAACATAGCTATCGGCAAGGTATGGTTATTGATTCATTAACAATACTAAAGGCATTTTTGAGATACTTGTTTCAGACATTTTAAAGCCAATTTCTGGATTTTACAAGTTGTAGTTTTGTCATATTATGGACTGTGGAAACTACTTGCATTTAAATGTGTTTTTTAAAACTTTATTTCCCCAAATTATTTTATTCACTTTCGGATTTTGACAAACCTTAACAATACTTCGTGATGTTTATGTTTTCAGGAATGCATGAACTGCTTGCTCCTCTTTTGTATGTTCTGCATGTTGATATCATGCATCTCTCCCATGTGAAACATCTGTATGGAGACCTTTTTGATGACAGGTTTGAGGATCTCTCATATCAGGGCATCAATCGAAGTTTGAGCAAGAATTTTGTGGAACGAAAAAACATACCAATCTTTGGTAAAACTGTGATGAAAGTGGAAGATGAGGAGAAATCAATGGATAGTGTTTCCAGCTGTGACAGCTCTTGTACTGAATCGAGTCCGGGCAAACTTGGCAGCAGTGATAATCTTGATACAGATTTCATGTCCATCATTTTGAGCAGTGATGCATATGGGGTAGAGGGGGAGCTTGGGGCTCTTTTATCTACAAGATTTTTGGAACATGATGCTTACTGCATGTATGATGCATTATTAAGTGGAGGAGGTGGGGCAGTGGCTATGGCAGATTATTTCACCAACACCCCTGCAGCCGGCTCTGTAGCAGGACTGCCTCCTGTTATTGAAGCATCTGGTGATTTATACAAGTTACTTGCCATTGCTGACATTTCCTTGTACAGTCATTTAGTTGACCTTGGTGTTGAGCCCCAGTATTTTGCTTTGCGTTGGTTGCGTGTTCTGTTTGGTCGAGAGTTTGTGCTTGAGAATCTGTTACATGTTTGGGATGCTATATTTGAAGCATCTAATACTCCTTTATCAACTTATGGAGATGATGTCCATGGAAGTAGTATTCCCTACTCTCCTCGCAGTGCATTCATTTCAGCTTTAGCTGTTTCATTGCTTTTGCACTTGCGATCCTCATTGCTTGGAACAACAAATGCAACAACTTGCCTCCAAAAGTTGCTTAATTTTCCAAAGGATGCAGATGTGAAGAAGTTAATTGATAAGGCTAAGCTGCTTCAAGCTCTGGCCTTGGATACAAATGACAATAGCCTGTCTCCCATAGGGGAAATGGACCAAAATTATGGAAATGGAGCGATAACTAAGCTCGTCAGGAGCATAAGTGCTTCTCCTTCGTGCCAGGCATCCAAATTCTCTCAGAAAGCTGCAATTTTGCATCACCAGAAATCAAGTTCATGTTCACCAGATAAATTGACAGTTTTAGTGCCAGAGAGCTATTGGGAGCAGAAATGGAGGAGTTCTATGCTACAAAAATTTGTGCCCGAAGATTCATTTGGTCGACAAAGTGAATGTCTAGGCAAGGCTCTACCTGCGCAAGTGGATATCAAATTTTTTGCTGATGCTTCATGTCAGGAATGTGTTGTTTCCAACTCGGTTGATAGTTCGGAGTCACGGGAAGTAGGAAATGAGAACAGTTCCATTCAATCAATTGCTGACCAAGGGTTCTCAAAGGTTGTTGGTGCCAAACATGAAATTGGTACTTCCTCTGTCAGATCAGCTAGAAGAAAATTGCTAGATGATAAGTGTGAGAGCTTGAATTTGAATGTGAACAGATTGTGTGGGATTGAGGGAAATGATACCAATACCACAGATAAAAATGTATTAAGTGGAACTCATTTTGATCAGCATAATGAAAGGCGCTTGGTGGATAACATAGATGACAGAGGTACAGATATTTTAAAATGTAGTGGTTCTTTAAAATATTTAAACTCTGACACTCCTGCAGTCCAACGAAGTGAGAGTCGGAGCAAATTTTGCTGTGATAAAGAAAAGAACCAGGAGACTAATGCATTGGCTTCATCCTTAGATGCCTGTATGACAACAGGGTTGGAAGTGGATAAAAACTCTTTGCGTGCCAAGGATAGAATGAGCAATGGATGTATGGCAGCTAAAGAAGAGTTCTCAGAAGTTTCTATCAGTGGTGAACATATTCAAACATCTCCACAGTGTCCAAGTGAGGCTTCGGTGGAATGTATTTCCGAGGAACCATCAGGGAAGGCTTTCTCAAGTGGTTCTTCAAAAATAGAAGGGAAATTAAATGTGACAAGAAAACAAAATCCTCCAACAGCAGCTCATTCTGGAAAGATCCATTGGATTTGGAATTTGTTTAGGAATACTGGTGTTGAAAAGGGTAGTAATGGGATTTTCAAAGCCAAAGGAAAAGACAACATTGCTTCTGATTGCAAAAAGGTTTTCCCTGAGAAAAGTAGTGCCCCTCCAGAAAACAAGAATGATAGAGATAACTCCCACTATACTTGTGAGAATAAAACTGAAAATGATCAGCCCCCACAAATTAGTGATGATGGCAGAGATCAAACCATCACTTGTGACAGTCATAGAGATCAGGCCTCACATAGTTGTGAGGATATTAGAGATCTTGGTTCACACAATCTTGAAGATGACAGACCCGAGGCCTTACAAATTTGTGAGGATGATAGAGACCATCCACTACACATTCCTGAGGATAGCAATCAGCGTACACATATTTGTGACAGTGACAGAGAGAATCTGTTTTCTGATCATGAAATCAATGGAGACGAGCTCTCTCATAGTTCAGACGCGTCAACTGCAAATGCAGAAAACTACAGCTGTTCATCACCCCTTGTTAAATTAGAGGCAACAATAGTTTCTAAAAGCAAGGACCCATCAGATGATTTGCGAATTTTGGGTCAATCTATGCTTGAGAATATTCAGGTATGTTGATAGAATTTGTCAGTGATACTTTTCTTTTGTGGGGGATTTCATATTGTTTATTGGTACATTGTAGGAATACTGCTTCACTAATCTGGATCGTAATTGGAATTCGATTCTTCTGCATTTCAGGTGATCGAATCAACATTTTTGCAATCATCAGTGACAAAGAACAAGGATGAAATGCATGTTTCTTCAACAGAAAGGTTGGAGCATTCGTCCATGAATGTACTTGCAGGAAAAGGACAGGCTGCGGCTTTGGCAGCTTTGACAGAATTGCGTAAGATCAGCAATGTTTTGTCACAGATGTGATCCCAATGTATATATAATATATTATGCATTCATTCTTCTATTCTTGTTCGATAAGAGAAGTCATTTCCACAGCCTGCAGAAGATCAATAATGCAATTCCACTTTATGGAGTGGAATTTGTACTTCTTTCTCATACATAAAGGTGCAGTGTATATTAGGGACCGTGGAGACTTTCCTTTCCCGGTAATTGTGGAAATACTTGATCAGATCGAAATAATATTTCCTGCTGCCAAATAAGTTCTTCATAGTAAACTTCACGTGCAGCTGATTTTTCCCCTCATGTAACCAAGGAAGTCAAAACCTTATTTGGGATTTTCTATATATAGTAGCACTTGCACCTTTGAAGGGTGCAAGAGTTAAACCGATAGTCTTGTATACTTTTAATGTTGTTCTTCAATAATTATTCAAAAACTATCCCTCTCTACTTCCCTTCTCCCATCTTTATATCTCTCTTATTATCACATATATAGACACTCCTTTCTCCCTATGTATCTTTCCATTCTCCATCTATCACCTGATATATATTTATCATTCTCTCTTTTTGTCTCCCTCCTCTATCGTTTCTATTTATCTTCCTATGATCCATTATGTTTTCCTATCTATTTTTATCAGTGTAATGTTTTTTACCTATCTACTTATTTTTCTTCATAGCATTCATGGTTTTGTAAAAAATAGATAGTGTCTATGATGAGTTTACAAACTTTACCTCAAGTTGACTTATAGTAAGTCTCTTTTGAAATGGTTCTTGGCTTTTGTTTGAGGCCTTCCAGTTTAGTGTTCCCCTATCTTTAAGTCCCCTTCCTCTTTTCCTCTCTTTGTTACTTCTAATAATGGGTTTGTTATTTTATAATAGAAAATATGAATATGTATTCCTGTTCTCCATTTGATTCTACAAAGCTAAAATTGGAATTACAGTTGAAATCAAGATTTAATTTTTTTAGTCACTTCTATCTTTTTTTTTTCTCTTTCTATTATTTATCTTACTACTCTCCCCCATATATATTCATCCCCCCCTCCTCTCTCCTCTCTTCTTGTTTCTCTCCCTCCCACTTCTTATCTCTTCATATTCTCCCTATCCTCTCCTTCTCCTTTTTATCTCCCTCCCATTTTTTCTTTGTTGCCTCTCCTTAATAAATATCCCTCATGTTGATATTGGACTAAAATCCATCTATCTATACACTCTCTACATCCATGAACCTTTCTTATTTAGGGTTCTTATATGACTATCCTAAATGACAGTAGTTCCAACTGGTAATAGCATTCTTCTGTTATGATTCATTCTTTTATCTTAAATATTACTTGTACCCTAATAAGATTTAATTATATATTTACTTAAATAAATCTAGAAGTAATAAGTTAAGAATTAGCTTTATATATTTCATTTTATAACAAGCAACATTTAAAATCATAATGATACAATTTGAACATTTCTATAATTATGCATGTTATTGAGTTCTCCATACCACTTATTTTCAAAAATAATTTAAATTATTTTGATTAGCACTTTTAATTAATAATACACAAGTGACATCTATCTATCAATGGTTTGTAGTAGTTTTAAAAGGAAGAAGAAATCTTTGAAAATCATTTCAAACAAATATAGGGAAATAAAGCTTATGAAATCTTATAAAGCAAAAAAACTTTAAAAAATTGTATGAAAAGTATAACTTTGCAAAATAAAGAGGTTGTTGTGTTGTAGACTCTTGTCTACTATAAGCAATCAATTTTGATATATTCTTATGATAGTATTCAAATTATTAACTTATTGAATCTATACTCAAAAAAATAAAAATAAAAATTGATATACAATTTACAATATTAAATTAAATTAAATGTGTAAAAATTAAATAAAATTATTCTCACAAATGAATATATTTGAAGCATAACTCCTTGAGTCTAACGGCTCCATGTTGGGCTCCTGTTAATTCGTCTTGCTTGTGCCACGTGGCACGCTACCACTGGTCGCCCACCTGCTCCGTCATCACTTGCCTGCTCAACCGCCACGCCATTTCTTCCCGGTCCCGTTACTGCCACGTCATTTCTTCCCGGTCCCGTTACCATGTGTCGCATGCCCGCAATTTCGCATTACTTATCTCCCGAGCATCCTCTTTTTGCAAGAGTGCGCTGATCGTCGAGTTGGACACGTGTCTGAATCTCGTGCAACCTCCACCACATTAGCGCGTGTAAAATATTGCTTTTAAGCTCAAAATCTGAGGTCTAATTGGTTAACCCCGGGCCCTGCTCTCCATGCTGTGGCTTGCCAAAAGCTTTATGTTTATTTCATTTTAAGTAGGGTGTTGTGCTGTATTTAAACCTTTAAAACTCCTCTATCCTCATAAATGTGGGATAATGTTACTTGACTGTTCATGCGTGGCTTCCTGCTCATTCACGCCTGGGAAGGACATTGCAGATTTCTTTCTTTCGGGCGTGTCTTTGTTTGTGCGCTGCATTGGTTACTTAGGCTATTTTCAGACTTATGCCGTCCCTTGCTATGTATGGCATGCTTTTTTAGACATGCCTGCCCTTTGAATCATTGACTAAATCACCTGCATGTTGTGTGAGTAGCCGTTGGACGTTCCCTGTTCAAGAGAAAGCGTGGGCTGAGTTTTGCTTGTGGCTTTCAGCTGAACATGGATCTCCTCTTTTTAAGCCGCTTCCTCCTCATTGTTTTCTTCGCGAATTGCTCTAATTCACGTGAACTCTGTTTGGTGTTTGCTGCTCTTTGTTTTCATGCTGCTTTTGGCCCTTGTAATGGCGCTACCCTGGCTTTGCGTGGATCTACTTCACTAATGCATGGACGACTCCTTACCATAAAACCTTGAGACCTACGGCTTTTTTCATTCATGCGTCGATCTGTCTTCAAACACTGGGCGTGCTTCATTCTTTTGTTGATGCGTGGACTGTTGTGGATTTCTCACCTGCATGCGTGAGTTCCTTTTATCATGCCTTGGCGTGGGTTTTAATGTGTGAGGAACCAATTTTATATGTTGGTTCTAACTAGGGCTGGTCTTTTTGTTGACTAACCTCTTCTTTACATGCCGACTGCTCTACTTTCACGTGAAGTTGTGTTCCTTGTCAGGGAGGCATCTTCAATGCCGTTCACTGATTGCTCATTTGCATTAAACTTTCCTTGCAAACTAGTTTTTCCAACTTAATGATGTGGGCATTGACCACTGTGTCTTCCCCTGCCTTTTTAGACTTCGGCACCTAAGTTCCTTCACATGGATGCCCTGCTGTTGTTCCAAATATGCTCATGAGGCTTAATCTAGCTTTCACACGCCTTTTAAACATGGCTTTCCTTGATCATCTACCGCCCTCTTTCCAAGTCCCATTGCTTTAATTTGAAGCGTGGTCTCCTCAAAGAATATAAAGTCTTCCTCTCATTTTCGACAGAGGTTGTCCGCCTCCAATCTTTCTTGTCAAGGGGTCCATCTCCTGGCCAATGCTCTTTCAGATTGGCATCAGAGCTTCCATTTGTTACAAAATTTTGCCATGACGGCACCATCTATGACTCTGTGATCAGCACCAACTATAACATTCATAAGTGAAGCGGGATAAATTGTCCCATCATTTGAAAACCGAGGAAGCTTTTGGATTCTTGCAATTGCTACTATAGAAACCTCAGGCAAGTTTAAAAGCAGAAACCCAAATTTACCACCAATGGCCCCAAAGTTGCTAACTATTATTGTTCCACCAAAAACGTCATCCAAAGACAGCCTGTTGTTTGAGGCTTCTTGAATAAGGCGTTGAAGCTCCTTTGTAATCTCTAATATGGAAAGTGATTGAACATTCTTGATGTTAGGAGCAACCAAACCATGAGGCATAGCCATGGCAACTCCTATATTATGTGAGCCTTTATTAATGAGTTCACATGCTTCTTCATTGAAAATATTGTTCATTGATGTGTGATCAATCAGAGAAAATGATAAAGACTTTATCAGAAATGGTATGTATGTATGCTTCACACCTTGGTCAGCTGTTATTCTTTGAAAAGAATCCTTCAACTTAAAAAGGGAGTCCGCATTAATCTCTTCCAGATAATGGAAGTGCGGCACTTTGGCAGCCATGTTCATAGTTTTGACCATGGCACGCCAAAATCCCCTGAGGGGAATAGTCTTGTCTTCATGAACTTGATGAATTGTTACATCCTGATTAGATGACTCTTTTTCTAGTGTTAAATTCATAACTTTGCCCTCTACATTTTGACTAGGATGAAAAATATGAGAAAGATTGTTCCAAACACTCTCCTACTTCGTTATGTATTTCAAGACATCCTCTTTCAATACCCTGCCATCTTTACTACTACCAGGAATATCCTCTAAATTAATGCCATACTCCTTTGCCATATGATGAACTACAGGAGTAGACAATACCTTTTCCCTATTTTCTATGCTATTTGGAGAATCTCTAGATTGCAAATCAGCTTCCTGGAACTCTATGGAGGATGTCTGTATTTGTTCCCAACTTTCTATAGTCTCATGTTTTTCATCTATAACTAAATCCACCAATGTTTCTCCAACCTTTACAATATCTCTAGGAATGAATCTCACTCGTGACACTTTCCCCTGATAGCAATTTGTAATTTCAATAGTTGCTTTATCACTTTGGACTTCACAGAGTGGTTGAAACTCATCCACTC
The DNA here is from genome assembly GCA_028749045.1 of Cupressus sempervirens. NCBI lineage: Eukaryota > Viridiplantae > Streptophyta > Pinopsida > Cupressales > Cupressaceae > Cupressus > Cupressus sempervirens. The sequence continues at coordinate 499,343,565 of CM053787.1, forward strand.
TGTCTCCCTCTTGCACAAACCATTTGAGGAGCTCACATTCTACAATCCCCTTGCCTATTTGGGCCAATGGAACTCTGACTATTCCTCCCACAAGTTCTGTGCCATTACCATGAGCTTGGCTTGAAAGAAAACACTTTTGAATTACATAAGAACACTCAAATTTATCACTTATCTACAAATTGTCAGATTGGTGTCAAAAGGTCCGTTGACTGGCCTTAAAAACTGACCAGAACACCTGACCAGGCTCGAAAAATCGGCACACTGATTCTTTGTTCCGCATTCTTGCACCCCGTTAGATCTCGTCTTATAAAAAATTTCTAGTCAAAAGATATTGACAGTCAAAGTTACCTTCTCAGAATCACCTGCAAGAAAACATGTCAAAAAACACTAAATTGGGTTCAGAATCGGCTTCAAACACTGGGTAAACTAACACTTGGGAAAATACAAATTGGGGAACTCGTTCACTGTCATGAGGAGAGTATGGATATGTGATTTGGGCTAATGACGAATAACATGATGCAAATGGCGAGCAGCCAAAGTAGGCTACTTGGATTTGTAGACTGGAAACAATGTCAAAAAAGCAATTTTTGCAAATGGAATTGACCTGGAAAAGTGTGCAAATGGATTCTTCATGACTTGCAAATTGACACACTTGGAGTATTTTCAGAGGTGAGCACAGTGGTATAATCCATTTGATCTTACCTCTCATGGATCTCAAGATATGACGTCCCGAAAAATGGTACCAAACAATCTGCAAATACTAACACTAGTAAAATGATAGAAATTGTGTTTGGAATCACATTTGAAAACTAATCAAACAGATTCGTCATAAGTTAAAACTTGAAACATAATAAGTCTCTGACGTCTACAATACAATGCAAAAAGAAATTTAGCATTTTGGTTAATTAGGTCAGAGTTATGGCTTGTCAAACAGGGCTTCCCAGAAATCAGAACAAATTGCAAAAGCATGAAAATAGTAACTGACCAACTTTGAGGGATTCAAAACCTAGTCAAACAGACTTGAAACAACTCAAAATCTGAAACATAGGTTCTTGGGTATGGACACTAAACACTTCCAAAGCTGCAAGTCACAAAACATTTCTGGGTGCAAGATATTCAATGGCAAACACAGCTTCCTGTCGCTATTTGACACAGGTGAAAAATGCAGAAATGACAATTACTCAAAACAGGACTTCACAGATTGGCTCAGAATGATAATTTAACTTCATGGAACATGCAAACACACCGAGTGAAAGGTGCTAGAAGCATTAAACACCTCTTAGGCCTCAGAGGTACAGCCGGGTACAATCTCATTTAAAAGCATTTATAGGGCTCAATTTCTCAATGGAACTCAAAATCGGAGTTGCAATTTTGAGCACCAACAAAACCAGGGGAGGATATTTTCAGTAATCATCTAAATATTCCCCCCACATGGAAAACTATTAAGAAAGATGTGTAGGCATCCCTTGCAAAAGATAAATAGGGTGGGGAAGTGGAGTGCCCCTCTGCAAGGCATTCTTAAAATCAACACAAATGGGTCTTCCAAGGGAAATCCAGACCTTGCTGGCATTGGTGGTGTTGGTAGAGATGGTAAGGGGGATGTCAAGTTTGTGTTTTCTATTTATAAAAGTCATCACCTAATGGAGGCCATAGCTATTTTATATGATGTGAAGAATGCTTGTGACCTTGGTTGGAGAAGGCTTATCTATGAATCTAACTCACAAGTGGTGATACATCTTTTGAATTAGGAACATTCTAAAGTTGTTAGTTGGAAGTTAGCTTTGATTGCGGACCAGATTCATAATTTGTGTACTTCTTTGGAGTCTGTTACTTTCACTCATATTCCCAGAGAATGGAATAGTGTTGCTGATTGTTTGGCGAAGTGGGCTTCTAACCATATGTGTAATTGGAACATTGTCAATAAGACTCAACTTCCGATGGGCTTGTCCCATCAATTTGATCACTTGGTTGATCTTGATAGGGTTTTCTAATGCCCTTTCTCTATTTGTTTTTGTTTCTCTTTCAACTTGAATAAATTTTCACCCCTCCTTTATTTCAAAAAAATAGATAATTTTTTTTTCAACCAAAGTGTAATAGATAAGAGAAAAGCAAATGAAGTGGAATAATATGAAGCAAACAATCTTCACAAAAGTTCGAAAAAAATTTGATTTGTTCCAAGGACTACCTTAGATTCTTTATTGAATGGTGGTAAGTGAAAATTAACTCAAACTGTAATTTTTCATTTTATTTTTCTCCATTGTCAAGATTCCAAGACAATCTAACAAAATTCCAGTGAAATGGAAAGCAAGTGCAAGTAATGCCACGTCATATAGTCAAGATAATTGCTCTAATGGCCAAGACATTTCCAACACATTCTTTTTCTTCACCATTTTCTATTTTGGAGAGACTGACAATGTAACATTTTCTATTTGTTCTTTTTTCATGGCGTCCGACAATTCCAATGAGTCATAAAATTTTGTCGGCAAGTCTCATAGTAATAAGCCTATTGGCTTAATAATGTTCATTTTAACACTTACTTTTTATTAGTAGCAAGCTAGAATGTTGAGGTATGCGTTGCTCGGAAGCAAAAACTCACTACGGGTTGGATCATGCAAAACATGTCTTTAACATAAAACAATTTAACAAAATTAAAACAAGAACATATTAGAAACTTTAAAGTATTTAAAGATAAAATCACACAATGATGAATACACCCAAATCCTTTTCACTAGTAGTTTTTGGCCCACTTTGAGTGCCCCCAAGGAAATAATAAAATTATCGTTGGTATATTTGTGTACAAGGCTAGATATATTCATCATTACCATTTTATGTATAGTTCAAAATATAGTTATTGGCAACTTATTATCAAGGGAAAAAAGAAAGTTATCAACAAATATTAGAGGGAATATTGAGAATTAAAAAAATTATTTAAATTTGATTAGAAATGCAATTTTGTTGTTGAAAATTTCAGTTAAAAGATGCATCCATTGAGACAATAAATAAGTAAACAAACCAAATAAGCTGATCTAAATACACATAAATGCAAATAAGTCTAATAGTTTAAACTTTAAAGCAAACTAAAAATAGCAAATTGTCTTTCAAAAACTACAAGGAAATACAAGTGTCAAGTACAATATCAAAATAGTTTATATCTACCTCATCTCTTTACTAGGAGATTTAGTAAAAACTGTTGGAACATGAGGGGGTTTAGGCCTAGAATTTTTTTGTTTAGTTGTGGCTATGGTTGTGCTCGACCTCCATCCTAGATGTAGATGGTGTTGACGTTGACAATGACTCCTCATCTATACCCTCATCTTTTGAGTCCTCAATTATTTTATCAAATATTGCAATGAAACCACCCTCCATAGGTTGCATCTCCAACTTATAAATCTCGTCCTCTACGAACAATGGAGGTTGCTCATATAATGACCAATAACAATAAGCATATATGTCATCCAAATCAAGTGGACCAATTGGTGCTAATTAAACCTTTCTTGTGCACAAAGGTGAGATCATTGAGACATTTTTGTGCCAACTTGTTCATCTTCTTTGTGTGAATGACCTCAAATAAGCTCTAACTAAGCGCAGAACAAGATGAGCTACAAGGTTGTCATAGGTTGCGAAGGGAAATTTTTTGTATATTTGGAACATTTTCACCTCAATTTTTCTACCAAGCATCTACAAGATAAAATATTAAAGAGTTAGAAAGATAGGTGAAAACATATACAATTTAGTTTTTATCTACTTATCATGCATGTAAAAGACTCTAAAATTTCAAATATTGTACTTGGGGTTTGTGTGTTTCTTTCTATAGCTTGTTTGTTGTATTTTGGTACACTTTGGTCTCTTCCACAATGAGGTTTCTCACCTCAACCTTGGGTACCATCCTTTGCATGCAATTAGTGAAGCTCTCCATGACCTCTCCATTGGGATTTGTATAGGATGGCAACAAGCAAAAATGAGGGTTGAGGAAGTAACCCACTACATTGATGGATTAGTAGAGTTGATTGTTCAACCTCATGTCAATAATCTCCCATATGGGGTCAAGTTTGAGGTTGTCCCTCTTGTAGTAATTTCTAATAGCCCCTTGGTGCTATCCATGGCCTCATAAAGATAACCCATTGAGGTTTGATCCACATTGGGGTTTGATCCTCATCGACCAAACAAAGATCTCTAACTAAGGGTTCTTTCACCTACAAGTGAAAAGTAAATAAATAAATAACATTAATCTTTAGAAACTAGAGTTCCAAATTAACAATGAAAGACTTGATTCTTGAATATATATATATATATATATATATATATATATATATATAAACAATTCTTGAAGTTTCCAAGTTACCTTTACAATTATTGTAGACAAAGTGGTTGTCAAAGATGATGTGTGTGACTCTCTTCTATCATGTTTCTTTGAATAAGGCGAGTCTAACCATGGTAGACTCACAAACAATTTTTTCAAAGATGTCAAGAAGTGATAACACTTTGAAATGTTAAGAAAATCATTCCAAACCTTGTGATTCTAGGTCTAACCAACTCCATCCCAAGGGCGTCTTCTCTCATGAAGTGGAGAACCCAAGGGCAATTGTAGATATATTTTGTTATGTCTCTTGTCTCCTTTACAATAAGTCTTAATCTATCCAATTTTAAGAACAATAAGATTTCCATGTTCCATATGAAGCTCTCAAATTTTATGCTTTTGGATTAGATTTTGTGATTATTTTTGTATTAACATTTCAGATCACACTATGTGATCCATCATTGGGATAGAAGAGAAAGAAAGCATCATGAGAAAGTAAGAGAAGTAGCAGACCAAGCCAAATAAGAAGCGGGGGGACTAAGAGATAGAAGAAAGAAGATTAAGGGGAGAATGGCAAGTGGCAGGGAAAGGACTAGGATACCCAAGGAAGAAGAAAATACCAAAAAGTAAAAGAAAAAGAAGAATAGCTATAAAAATAAAAGCATAGAGATGATAGAAAGAACAATAAAAATAAGAAAATATCAAAAACACGAATAGAATATAGTCAAAACATAGACATAAGGCTAAAAAGAAACTATACATTAATAAAATAAAATAAAAAATTTAAACTATATATATATATATATATATATGTAAGGTAAATAGATTAGAAACGTTTAAAACACCATAAGAATACAAATAATTGAGAGCAAAAATTATTAAGAGCAAACAAAATAGAATTGGAATAAAAGAAATAAAAAATGGACACAAAGAGGAACTATGTGGGTGTGTGTACATATATATGTATATATATGTATACAAACACACACACACACACACACACACATCCATGTGTGTGTGTGTGTGTGTGTATTTTGTTGCTTTTTGGTGTAGGGACACCTTGTCAAACTCCTTGTTTTGATTTCTAGTTTTGATTTTTCCTATACTAACTCTAGCCAAGTCATGAGTGTGAGTATGGACCTTTCAAGGTCATGTTTGGTAGCTCCTAGATGGATTGTGTTTGGTTCAATCCAGTCTAGAGGTTTTGGTAATCTTTGTTGTTTAGGAGTTTTTGAAAGAAAACCTAGGAATAGGGGTCAAATACCTTAGAAATATTAGTAAAGTTGGGATTTGATCTACATATGTCCTCTAAGGTATTTTTAAACCTTTTTGCATAGTTTAGAGGTCACAAGTTCTCATTTGGGGAAAGATTGCATAAGTTGTCAAAAATGTTGAAATATTGTGAACTAGGCCTAGGAGTGAAAAAATATGAACTTGAATTGAAAATGGTGGTATGAAGGTTAAAAAATGCTTAGAAATCATTAATGAACCAAGTGAAGGGTAGGTAGAAAGTTCCAAGTGTTAAAATGCAAAGATGCTTAGAAATGCAAAATGTTGCTTATGACAACATTGCATTTTGCAATATTCTCATGACAACATTATGACAAGTTTTACATTTTTTCATCCTAATGACACATGGGTCTGAGAAATAGTTAGGGACCACAAGTAAAAGGTATTTAAGCACCTCCAAATGACATTTCAAGGGTTGGACATTGTAAGAAGTAAGTTTTGTGATTGAAAGTCACAAATTTTGTCATAGTTTCCACAATTTTTATGATTTTAGTTTTTATGTTCATAATAATGGATTGAAGTTTTAATTTTGGCATTGGATTATTGAATTTCATGCTTGTATTGTACATTTTGATTGAATTTACTAGTTTTTAGAAGTTCATTTGATTAGCTTTTGAAAATCTTTTGTAATCAGACTGTGTGTTGTTCTGGTCTTGACAATTTTTTGTGAAAATGGCTCCCCCATGAGTTCCTATAGTGGATTCATCACAACATTAAGGGGAACGTAAGTGGAATAAGTGTACATTAGGTATATATATTTTGGGTCCCTAGAGATTTGGTTAACCATTTTTTATGTGATTCCCTAAGCAAGTCATAATCACTTGGTTAGGCAATCACAATTTTTGCAAGAAGCTTTGGGAGGTTTGAATGTATTAGATAGTTCAAACCAAGAGTTTAAAAATGGAGAGGGGTGAGTGATGTTTCCATATGAAAGAGGAGGAGGTTTCAAGAAAAGTTTTTCTAAGCCTTTGAGTAGACCCTAGCCAATGTTGTCAATCTTAGTGGGAAACCCTTAATTATAGGCATAAAAGTTGCTTTTAGATGTACAAAGGACTTGGGAACCTGAGACCCACAAAATATCTTAGGTTTTCCAAAAGGATACTCAAATCCATGATTAGTTTGCCACTTTTTTTTCAGAGAAGTTTGGAGTTATAATCAAAAGACTCAGTTAGGGGGGCTAATTCAATTAGGCTTGTTTTTGACAGTTTGGGGATAAATGAAAGAAACAAGAAGGAATCTTGTGGGTTTTGTGGATAGAAGCCTAGATGAAGACTAACAACACATGTAGTAATCCCTCACCCCATGTAGTTAAGGAGATGATCAAGTTGGATCAAGATTTGATGTTGGCAAGTTAGCTTGAAGAGGCATTTGGTGAGTATAAGCAAGATCCTTGTGTACCTAGGTAGTGAAGTGTTGGGGAATAGGATAGAGATTCTCTAGAGGTTAGGGTATCAAGTTAAACCATAATAGGCTAAGAGAAATTCTTAGAAAATCTAAGAGAGAAGGGAGGGACTAAGTAATCAGACTACCTAAGCTTACATCAGATTGGTATCAAAGCCTAAAGATTTAGGCTTGTGGTTAAATGTTTCACACAATAGAATTAGTTGGAGAATCAACAATGGTAACTAATGTAGAGTTAGAAAAATAAATGAGTGAGAAAAAGGAGATAAATAAGATCCTTGAAGAATCCCTAGAAGAAATGAAAGTAAAGTTAGAAGAAGTTGTTGAGGCAGCTATGAAGAAAGACCAAGAAGGTCAAAGTAGCAGTAAAGTCAAGGAAAAGGTTGATGAGGAAGATGTCATACCTACCCCAAACACTCCATTTAATGAAGAACCATTCTTAAAATCTATCAAGGAATTAGGTGGGAAATCCTTAGAAGGAGTCCCTTTGTTTAGTGGAAAGATGAACATTGAATTTGTAATGGAGTGGATTGAAGGGATGGAGAACCACTTTGAGTGTGAAGGTGTGACTGAAGCATAAAAGGTTAAGGTGGACAAATCTAATCCAAGGGGATCAACCCTAACATGGTGGAAGTTCCTCCAAGAAGAGAGGGATAAAGTGGGAAAGAATCCCATTGCAAATTGGAAAGCTATGGTAACAAAGGTGAAAGAACAATACTTACCATAAGACTGTGAAATTCAATTACACAAGAAGAGAAAAAGTTTTTAAAAAAAAGACATGGATGTGGCAACTTACACTAAAGAGTTTCAAAAGTTATGTTTGAGGTCAAGAATACAAGAAGATGAGACTGTCAAAGTGGCTAGGTATCTAGGAGGCTTGAAATGGAACATACAAGAAGAGATCAGCCTATGGACTCCAACAATCCATAAATGCTTTCAACTTGCTCTAAAAGTGGAAGAGAAGAACAAGAAGAAGGAAGACACAAATTTTAGATGCAGAGGTAGAGGTAGACATGGAAGAGGTCAAAGAGGCTATGGTGAAAGAGGATCAACTTCTAGGCCACAAGGAGACGAGTTGACTAAACAACGAGAAGGAGGTTCAGGAAGAGGAAGTTTCAATAAGGGCAGAGGCTCTAACACTAGTTGGAGAGGAAGGAGCAATAACCAGGGGAGAGGATCCTACTTTTCCATCATAATATCCTACCACTATAATCAATTAGGACACCCTGCATATAGATGCCCTTAAAAAGGCTCAACTTCCCAAGGAAGTACAAAAAGAGTTAATTATGTGCAAGAAGAGTCTAGTATCAAACATAAGCAATCTGAAGTACCTTTAGAATCAGAGGAAGGGAAAAAATTGATGATAAGAAGAACACTAATCAAGGAGCCAAACAAAGAAGAACCAAGACAAAGAAGGACACTCTTTAGAATCAGATGCAAAATCATAGGTAAGTTGTGTTTAGTCATCATTGACTCAGGCTCAATAAATAACATAATCAGTGAAGAGGTAGTTGAAGCTATAAATAATCCTACATGCCAACCCATATAAGGTCACATGGCTCAACAAAAGACAACATGATCTTGTGGGAGAGCATGCATGGGTAGAGTTCACCATAGGGAGATACAAGGATAGAGTGCTATGTGGTATTCTTCTCATGGATGCATGCCACCTTCTACTTGGAAGGCCATGGAAATTTGATAACCAAGCCATGCATGATGGGGCCAAAAATGCCTACTCATTCAAGAAATATGGTGTGACTTACAAGATTTAGTCCTTGATAGAGGAAGGAGATATGAAGACATCAAGTCCAAGTGTCCTAATGGTTGGTAAGAAGGAGTTATTAAAGGCCCTAGAAGAAGGAGATAGAGTTAGGTTTGCATAGTTTTGAAGCCTAAAGATGAAGTTGCTATCAAGAAAATAGAGATACCAAGTGAAGTACAAGAATTTCTTGAAGAGAACAAAGCAGTTGTTTGTGATGGACAACCTGCCACCCTACCTCCTAAGAGACTTGTTAGCCACCAAATAAACTTTGTGCTAGGAGCTACCCTTCCTAACAAAGCTTCCTATAAGATGAATCCTCAACAAAATGAGGGAATTTCCAAGTAAATCCAAGAGCTCCTAGACCAAGGCCTAATTAGGAAAAGCATTAGCCCATGTGCAATCCTTACTATTTTAGCACCCAAGAAAGGAGGAACTTGGAGACTTTGTATTGATTCTAGAGACATTAATAGAATCACCATTAGGTATAGGCTCCCAATACCTAGACTTGAAGAGCTAATGGAAGGTTTAGGGGGGGAAAAATATTTCAACAAGATAGACCTAAAGAGTGGCTACCATCAAATCAGAATAAATGAATGGGATGAATGGAAAATAACCTTCAAAACTACAAAAGGTTTGTATGAATGGCTTGTAATGCCATTTGTTTTCTCGGTATTGACATATTACATTGGTAAGTTTGTTGGTGTCTATTTGGATGACATATTGATTTGTAGTAAAACTAAAGAGGAGCATCTCAAGAATTTGCAAATTGTTTTTAAGAAATTGCATGAAGAAAAGATAATGATAAACTTGGAGAAGTGTGACTTCATGAAACAAGAGCTAGTTTATCTTTTCTTTGTTTTGTCTCAAGGTAACCTCAAAATGGATCAAGACAAGGTGGATGTTATTCTAAGTTGGCCTACTCCCAAGACTCTATCAAATGTAAGAATCTTCCATGTTTTGGCCTACTATTATATAAAGCTTATCATGCATTTTAGTGGCATATGTACTACTATGTTGGATATAATCAAAGGAGGAGAGAAGACAAAGTTTCACTGGACTCCACAAGCTGATCAAGGTTATGAAACATTGAAAAAGAAGATAGCAGAACTCCTTACGTTAGTGCTTCCTAGTTTTGAGAAAATTTTCCAAGTGGAGTGTGATGCCAATAATGTGGCTATTGGGCTATTCTAAGCCAAGAAGGAAGGCCAATAACTTTTCATAGTGAGAAGCTCAATGACATAAAGAGGAAGTACTCTTCCAATGACCTAGAGTTAAATAATGTAGTCCATGTAAGAATAAAGCATTAATTTAATTTAATTTATTAAATTACCTTTACTCCCTTCTTAAGATTTCACTTTATGCACTTTTCATTTCTATTTAATAATTAATTAGTAACTATTAAATGTCATTTACCTCTTAGGGTTTCTCTTTTAGGTTTTCAATCTCCTTCTATAAGGATTGATCTTTTATAAATATCTCATATTCTTTTCAATTTGATAATACAATTTGCACATTCTCAGAGCAAAACCCTTACCTCTTCTTTGTGGTAAGTTCTTGCATACAAGTATTCTTCGAGCTTTGTGGATTTGTACTGCTCAAATCCTTCATGGTATCAGAGCCATATTTGTTGTAGCTTGCTCAGTATTTGGAGAAAAAGAAGAACAAGGGTTTGATAGAACAAATTTGGTGTTTTTTGAATTTTTTTGTGAAAATAGGAGGGTCTCTAATTTTTGGAGCACTTTGAGGCCAAAGAACCCTCAGAGTTGGATTCAGAAGGTGTCAAAACCCCCATTTTCATATAATTTTTTTCTAATTTGGATATAGTTGGAATTTTGTCCAATTTGAGGAATTCTACATGATTTTCAACATGCAAATCAAGATTTTTTGGCTCAAAAATGAGATTTTTTGGCATGCAAATCAAGATTTTTTGGCTCAAAAATCAATATCTTTTGGCATGCAAATCAAGATTTTTTCGCACCTAAATCAAGATTTTTCAACACACCAATTAAGAATTTTGGCATATATCAAGATTTTTTGGTTTGTAGGTTGAGATTTTTCAGCACACAAATTGATGTTTTGGGTGCATAGATCGAGATTTGTTGGCTCATGAATAGAGATTTTTTGGCACACAAATCGAGATTTTTGAACATAAATCAATAAATTTTTCTACAAAAAATAATGTATTTGGGCATAGACCCTGAGGCATTTGGTACTTGTTCTTTGGTCAAAGTTAGATGATCCATTTTATCTTTCGGGGGGTGTAACTTGCTCATTTTAGCTCCATTTTTTGATCTGAAAGAAATGTTGAAAGGCTCTTCTCGAGGACTTTCTAGATTCTCTATCTTCTTACCAGTATTTTATACCAAGTATTTGTGATATGCAACTAAATTATTTCTATTCTTGTATACACATTCCTTCTACAAGATGGGGTTTTGTTATTTGCATTGTTGAGGGTATTTTAAATTTATTTTATGTTATAATATCTATAAGCATGCTTTATTGCTATTTTTGGTTGGTTTTATTGCTAGTGATGGTTTTGTTGATTGTGACCTACAAAGAAGCCAATGTGTTGAGGATATTGCTAATGATAGTTTTGTAGATTGTGACTTGTGGAGAAGTCAATGTGTTGAGGATTAGTTGAACTTGAACTTCGAACCTCAAAGTTTAGAGGTTCAAGTTCAAAGTTTGAAATTGAGCTTGCAATTCAGAGAGCCAAGATTTAGATCCAAGTTTGAGGTTTAAAAAATTGAGTTCAGGTCTCAGTGACGCAATGCAAGGCAAGAGATTCCCCAAAGGAGATGTCCCAGCCCCTAATAATAAAACCACACTACGGAAACACAACGACAATAAGCAATAATGCAAGATTTGGTATCAAATACTTTCTTATCATAGATATAATTGATTACATGCAATATGCCCAACTGTAAGGCCTTCTGAGATAGGGCCAAATACAAACAACAATTACAAACCAATCAATTCTACAAGATCCAACAAGATCCAACTTACAAACCCAATCCTAGCTAGTCCAAATACACAACTGAATAAGAACACCAAGAAGAATCTGCACTTGTACCCTTAGGTCCACCAAGCAATCCTCTGGTTCCCAAGTCGTAGCCCTAGCTTTCCAAAATTCACATCTCTCTTCATTCCCCCAAAACTCAACTGCCAAAAGACTCAACAAGACTCTTATTTATACTTGCCAAAATGGCTTACAAAACATTCTAGAACATACAAAAATGGAAAGGCCGACCCAGCAACAGTCAGGACACATCCCAAGGCAAGATCTCATCATAAACATCACAATCGAAATAAATCCCACAAGTTGGCTCATACCAAAAATGTAGAAATCACGTCTAAAATGTTGACACTTGGCATAAATAGGAAAATTCAACATTCACTAGCTATAGTAACTCAGCACCCACTAAGTGTTATGGTAACTCGGCACCCACTAGAGCTACAGTAACTTGGCACCAACTAAGTGCTACAGTGACTTGGCACCAACTAGAGCTATAGTAACTCGACACCCACTAAGTGTTATACTAACTTGACACCAACTAGAGCTATAGTAACTTCGCACCAACTAGAGCTACAGTAACTCGACACCAACTAGAGCTAGAGTAACTGAGCACCCACTAAGTGCTACAGTAACTCAACACCAACTAGAGCTATAGTAACTCAACACCCACTAGGCAACTCAGAAGCAACATAAAGTTTAAAACCACTCGCACTCAGCTCCAACATGTAGGATTGCAAGAAAGCCTAGGATTCTCTTGCATCACTCAGTCGTCAAAGAAATGTATGTGACATGTGACTCTAAGAAAGCTTCAATATCTCTTCAATAGAAATTGAGATCTTCTACAACGCTTGTGGAATTCCTGTTCAGGACTAAAAAAAGATATTAGTTTAGAAAATCAAAGAAGTGTGTTAAATGAGGGGTGAACATCTGAAGTTCATAATAAGAACCCAATAAATGTTGAGATGCAATTAAAAATGACTATGACATGGTCAATGTGTAACCATACTATGACTATACTGTAGTCTCGCCTTTGTATTATAAGTCACAATGAAAACTCAATGGTGAATGGAAAGGATGCATGATATGAGGTCCTTATGAGGTTATGCATTACAAGCTAGAGAGATTTTGAGACTCCATGTATATGGGAGATGCCACGGGTTTTAATGAAAGAATCAAGGGAAATTTACAAAGTCTACATGACATATACAATCTGCACTCTAATGGATTAATAGAGACATGTTTGAGACACTTGTTGGAGAGCCCCAAATCACTCATAAGATGAGCCATGAGCTTTTGCATGGACCCAAAGTGTCTTGCATATAGAAAGTTGTATGGAGACATCCAAATGGGACAAGCTCACCATGGGATCATGAGGTGTATATCCACAACTACTCAGCTAGATTTAATCTTCTTCCAGTTCATATAGTAGATAAAAGAATCTCATAATCTAGGAAAGATAATGAGTTGTGAACTTCATATGACAAGGTGTTGAAAGATATCAGGATGAACCACAATGAATAACATGACAAATAGAGAATGTGTTCAAACTACTTGACATAATGTCATCGACACTCATTCAAGGGAGTGAGTATTATATCATTATGCATGAGCGTTTGGTTGTATTCTAATAATAAAAAGCGGTAATGGATAAAGCCCAAGAAAATAAGTAAAATAACTACACTCTATTATAGTTTCAAGTTGGGTATGGTGACTCCAAACCTAACCCATTCTTAATATCACAATCACAACTTGAAGGCATTGAGGCCACAAAGAAAGATCTAAAAGTTTCAAAATCTATTCACATATGAATAGAAGAACATTCACCGAGCTCCATTTGGGGAGTGAAGAAAAAGCATGGAGATTGTGGCATGAAGAGTATGGTTGAAATGTTTGACCAAATGCCAATAGCAAAGGAGGTGGGTGATATTCTTGAGGGAAGACACTTCAAATATTTGATAGAATACTCATGAATGCACTCTAACGAGTCATGTTTGGAATGATGAGAAAGTTCCTGAACCAATTCAAGGAGACTCGAGAACTGTTCGATGAAATGCTCGTGGATAAGGGTGATGCATATAGACATCGATTCCAAATGTAAACGCATGCATGCAATTGAGCACACAGTGGGCCTTCTAACCTACAATGCAAACTCACCATGCCGTTCAATAAGCCTTCAAATACATAACACACATTTCTGAACTCTCAATGATAAGTTTCGAGTTCCTAAGATGCTAATGGTAGCAACTGAAGCATACAAGAGCAGTAGTAAAGAATCTTCGATAGGGTTCAGTGGTAATGACCACATGTACGAGGGGCCCGATGAAGTATGATGTTGAGAGACAACCTAGTGTTCAATGAGATTCATAACCTACCGGATATTGAGGTAAAAAAAAATCACATTTTGAGCGTGAAGGTGACAATGGAGTGATAAAGAGAGCTCGATATATTGAACTGCAGATGTGGCCTACACATTCAATAATACATGTTGTGAATAACCCCGTGGGAAGTCATGGAGTCCACTGTATTAGTACTTGCAGAGATGTCTAGAAGCAGAACACAGAAATATTGAGTAAGGAAACATAATGAAGGGTATCATGCACACGTAGGATGTGAGACCGAGCACAATCTAATGTTAACATTTTCCATGGCCTCAAAGTGTGTGTAGTCCTTTCTCGAGAAGACATCTATCAATCAATTGATCCACTTGTCACAAATATAATAAAAGAAGTAGGTGAAAGGAATGAGAAAGGAGTTAGCCAAAAATTATTTTAACTATTGAAATAAATCCAATTTAATTTTCTATAGCAGGTTTCTGGTTCCCAAAATAGCAGGCACATAGAAGTGTCTCATCCTTGAATGGTCTGAATTCATGAATGACATGTGGCGTGCTCAGACAATGGAGAGTTGTTATTTTTTTCCTTTCTGTTTTAAATGTTTGAAAAGTAATAAAATCTCAAAAAAACATAACCACATGAAGGGATCAAAAAGTTGCAAGAAAGGAAATGAAGAATTTTCCAAGAATCAGTTTAATAAACTAAAGAGGAAGACTTATCGGGCAGAGAAAAGGAAAAATATGCCAAAGAGAAACAAAAAATGAGGTTCATTTTTCATATGTCATGTGGCTACCAGGAAAGGGGCACATTTTATGTTTGTAATTGGGAGATAGGAGGAGTTTTTTTTTTTCTGCAAATGTTGATTGTAGAAACCCTGTGGTTTCTTTTGTTTTATGTATAAAGTAAAGAGAAGTTTATATTTATTAGATCATGTAGTTTGAATATATCTTTCTAGGGTTGATACTGATCGTGTGGTCATATCTTTCGTGTTTTTGATGTAGTCTTGTGTCACTTATAATTTGTAGAATAAATAACATAATCCTTTATTTTCCCTGCAATTTAAGGAAGGATTGAATGGATGGTCTTGTGGTTATTTGGTCATCTTTCTTTCTTTATTCTAATCTATAAATCTATCAATCACATTCATTTCATGTTTATGAATGAATGTTAGAAACCCTTGATATCTTCATGTTAAAGATACATCCTATTATTCAACTCATTGTAAATCTTTCAATGGGGGAGTTGTACCTCTCAATTTAAAGGAGGGTTATTAGCCTATGATAACTCATCAAATTGTTAGCTCTGTTTGTTCTTCTTTCTAGGCATTTAAGAGTCAGTTTATTTCATTATTTCTTTGAAGGACAAATCTGTTTACTAATAGATTTTTGGCGACTCTGTTGGGGACTAGAAACAAGGATTTAATGCCTACCTTTTGGTTTCTTGGTCTTCATTTTGTCTCTATGTATAGAATACTGGAGACTCTATATAAAGACCATGCCTAAAAGACGTGTCTTAAAGAAGAAAACACCCGACCTTACCATCTTGGACATCAACAAGATTTATGAAAAAGTGCTACAAGATTTCTAGAAGCACTACAAAGAGAGTATTTCACATGTTGTGAAAAAAAATCTTATCCTTGAAGACAATCATACTTCTACCCTGATATGGAGGAGCTTGTGTCATAGGTTCCATAAATTGAAAGACCTATAAGAATATAAGAAAAGAGTACGATGAATTTAGAAAGAGCTAGAAATGGATGACATTGAGGCCCCTGCTATTCAAGTCTTGTCCCTTTCATACAACTACCTTGTTATGAATGAGAAAGAGGTTCAACAAGAAATCTCATAACCTCACAAAGAACAAGAATTGGTGACTCCAAATCAACAAGGTTCGGAAATTACAATAAGCTTGGAAGAGAATTTTGTGTGTGATTCTTTTCTACTTCTATATTACAAAGGTAGTGATGCAAACGGTCCTCCTTTCTTAAAGGTTTGTAATGACCATATTCTTGAATCATTTCCCTTTGAAGATAATAGGAGTTTTGACCTTCTTGATTATGCTCTTCTACATTCTTTTGATGAGGGTTGTGGTGAAGATGAAACTGCAAAGAAGATGCTCATGCCCACCAATAAAGAAATGATGCAACCTCATGAATATCAAACATCAACAAAGTTTGAATGCATAAGTGGAAGAAATATTCCTGAGTCCATTCCTCTTCCTAAGGATAAAAGTGTTGGTATTTCTTTTTCATCTCACCAACTCAAAAATGAATATTTTCAACTAGTCATGTAATAAGAAAATATGAGTCCTTTGGATTCCATAAGTTTAATAGAAAAAGAAAAAGATGAGATGTATGCAGTATTGTGTGATGGAAAGAAGCTTGAGCATGCTCAAGCATCCACAATTAAGTTGAGTGGTGATTCTTTTAATGAAGATGAGATCATTGAAGGGTTCTTGTTAGCAATCAAGAAAGGAGATCCCAAAGGTAAATGCTTGGATAGTAATTATTCAACCTGCCTGGTCAAGGTTTTTTCAATTCTAGATGTAGCAGTAAGCAAGGTGGAGGAATTGTGCATAGAACTAAAGGATAAGGTTACTTGGATTATGTCTAACCCTTTATACCTGCCAATAGAATCTTATGAACACATAGACAACCCCCTATTCTAGCTATCGTCTTTCGATGAGAAAGATTGTCCCTTTTCTCTTGGGACGAAAAGTTTCAAGTAGCATGTGAGGAGAATGCTAAGCTCCCAAGGTAACGCAACCCAAAGAAACATCTAATATCTTACCAAGCATATAACTAGATATTAGAGAAGTTTCTCCCTCACCCTTCTCATCCAATAATTAAAGGGTTTCTTCTTTGAAAGCTCTAGGTATATGTCCTCATTTCTCTATTTTAAAATGAGAATTTCCAAATTTAGTAGCTACAAGTGATAATGATTCTTTGAATGAGGAAGAAATTGTTAAAGAACTCCTATCATCAATCAAATATAAATATTAACATTATCAGATTTCCACAATCCATTTAGTATGAGAGCAATGTTTCTGGATTAGATTGTGTGAGTTTTTTGATACTCAAAAAACTCACACAATCTAATCCAGAAACATTGCTCTCATAAAATATAAAGATTTTAGAGGTAAAAATCTAGATGTTCATTTGATTGATACATTTGGCTTGGATGAAATATTTTTTGAAGTAGTAGTAGCAAAATTTGATGAAGCCTACCTATTTCATTTTGACCCTATGCTAGATGAAGCATTTTCCCATTTTGAATATGTTGCTAATGTGAAAGTATTTCCAACAATCAAGTTTTCATAGATGCTAACAATATAGATACAATGGATTTCTTTGTGAAAATCTTTGAGCCTGAATTTTTTCAACCACTAAACGAAGATGGTCTTGAAATTTCTATACTAGAGACTCAAGTGAAGACAGAGGTCTATGATGAGCTATGGTTATTTGGAGTTGAGAATTGGTTCACAGGGCTCTTCCAAGTATTGTGCTCAACTTGCAACAATAATGAAGTTATCATGTGTAGGTTACGCGAAGCTATCCCATTCAAGAGTTGCCCATTGTTCCAAAAGGGATATTTCTTCTCTTAGAAGATGAATGGATTTGTGTAGGTTTTCCTCAGCTCTAATTCCCATGGTGAGTTCATCTCACCTATATTTACTTGTAAATAGCTTGTTGCTCTCTAATCTTTTGGTGGTGTTTGGTTTTGTTGGTTGGTTTTGCTTACCTTTTTGGTTTTGGTTTTAGTTTGTCATTTTGTGGTGTTGGTAGTTAGGGTGTTTAGTGTTCCCTATCTTCCTATTCTTCTTCTTTCCACAAGTAGTTCCTTCGATCTCTATTTTTATCCCCATGGCTCTGTTTCCCAATGGATATGATACTGGTCTTTACCAAAGATTACTAGATTATTTATGTCCCTTGCAGCCCACATCCCCAATTAGAGCCAACTATAAGCATGTTTTCAACACCTACATTTTAAACATCAAATATCCCGATAAAAGAATTTTTATTTTATTTTATTGCTAATGATAGTTTTGTAGATTGTGACTTGTGGAGAAGCTAATGTGTTGATGATATGTCAAACTCAAACTTTTAACCTCAAAGTTTAGAGGTTCAAGTTAAAAGTTTGAAGTTGAGCTTTCAATTCAGAGAGCCAAGATTCAAATCCTAGTTTGAGGTTCGAAACTAAGTATAGGTCTCAGTCATTAGAGAAATGTATGCAACATGTTCTACTCTAAGAAAGCTTGAATATCTCTTCAATAGAAATTGAGATCTACTACAACATTTGTGGAATTCCTATTCATCAACATAAAAAATATTTTGGTTCAAAACATCAAAGAAGTATATTAAATGAGGGGTGAACATCTAAAGTTCATAATAGGAACCTAATAGGTGTGGTCAAAGGGTTTTCATTAAATGATGAGATGCAATTAAAAATGGCTATAACATTGTTAGTGTTTAACCGTACTATGACTATAGTGTGGTCTCACCTTTATACTATAAGTGACAATGAAAACTTGATAGTGAATGAAAATGATGCATGATATGAGATCATTATGAGGTTGTGCATTTCAAGCTAGAGAGATTTTGAGACTCCATGTATATGGGAGATGCCATGGGTTTTAATGAAAGAATCAAGAGAAATTCCCAAAGTCTACATAACATATACAATCTACACTCTAATTGATTAATAGAGACATGTTTGAGACACTTGTTGGGGAGCCTCAGATTACTCATAAGATAAGCCACGAGATTCTGCATCAACCCCAAGTTTCTTGCATATAGAAATCCATATAGAGACACCCAGAGAGGACAAGCTGATTGTGGGATCATGAGTTGTATATCCACAACTACTCAACCAAACTTAATATTCTTCCTATTCATATAATAGATAAAATAATCTCAGCATCTAGGAAAGATCATGAGTTGTCAACTTCTTATGACAGGGTGTTGAAAGATATCAAGACGAACCACAATGAATAACATGACAAACAGAGCATGTGTTCAATCTACTTGACATATTGTCATCAACACTCAGTCACGGGAGTGAGTATTATATCATTACGCATGATTGTTTTGTATTATTCTAATAATCAAAGGTGGTAATGGATAAAGCTCAAGAAAAGTAGTAAATAAATACACTCTATGATAGTTTCAGGGTGGGTATAGTGACTCTAAACCAAACCCATTATTAATTTCACAATCATAGTGAAGGCAGTGATACCATAAAGAAATATTTAAACATTTCAAAAGCCATTCACATATGAATAGAAGAACATTCACCAAGCTCTGTTTGGGGAGTGAAGAAGAAGCATGTAGATTGTGGCATGAAGATTATGGTCAAAATGTTTGACCAAATGCTGATAGAAAAGGAGGTGGGTGATATTCCTAAGGGAAATCACTTAAAATATTTGACTAAATACATGTTAATCTACTATAATGAGTCATTTTTGGAATGATGAGAGATTTCCTTAACCAATTCAAGGAACTCAAGAACTGTTCGAAAAAATGCTCGTGGATAAAGGT
Organism: Cupressus sempervirens; assembly: GCA_028749045.1. Taxonomy (NCBI): domain Eukaryota; kingdom Viridiplantae; phylum Streptophyta; class Pinopsida; order Cupressales; family Cupressaceae; genus Cupressus; species Cupressus sempervirens. Next base: position 499,363,200 of record CM053787.1, read on the forward strand.
GTTGCATATAGACATGGAGTCCAAATGTAAACATATGTGTGCAATTGAGCACACAATGGCATTCTCACCTTCAATACAAACTCATCATACCATTCAATAAGCCTCCAAATAATGTAGTGAATGTAACACACATTTCTCAACTCTCAATGATAAGCTTCGGGCTCCTAAGATGCTAATAATGGAAATTGAAGCATAGAAGAGAAGTCTTGACAAATATTTGATAGGGTTCAATGGTGATGATCATATGTATAAGGGGCCTAATGAAGTATGATGTTGAAAGAAAGGATAGAGACAACCTAGTGTTGAATGACATTAATAACCTGCCATATATGAAGGTCAAAATTCTTACATTTTGAGCGTAAAGGTGACAATGGAGTGATAAAGAGAGCTCGATATGTTGAATTCCAAATGTGGTATACACATTCAATGAAACCAATTCTCAATAACCCCATGAGAAGTCATGGAGTCCACTGTATTAATACTTGTAGAGATGTCCAAAAGCAAAATGTAGATATTGGGTCAAGAAACACAATGAAGGGTATCAAGCACACGTAGGATGTGAGACCAAGCACACACCTAATGTTAACATTTGATATGGCCTCAAAGTGTGTGGAGTTCTTTCTCGAGAAGACATATGTTAATCAATTGATCCACCTATCACAAATAGAATAAAAGAAGGTGAAATGAATGAGAAAGGAGTCAATCACAAATCATTTTAACCATTTAAGTAAATCCAATTTAATTTTTTATAGTAGGTGTCAAGTTCCCAAAATAGGGGGCACATAGTGGTGACTCATCCTTGAATGGTCTGAATTCTTGAATGAAATATGGTGTGCTAAAAAAATGGAGAGTTTTTATTTGAAACATAACCACATGAAGGGATTGAAAAGTTAAAAGAAAGGACATGAAGAGTTTGCCAAGAATTAGTTTAATAAACTAAAGAGGAATACTTATTGGGTAGAGAACAAGATAAATATGCCAAAGAGAGACAAAGATAAGGGTTCTCTTTCCACATGTCATGTGACTACCAGGAAAGGGGTACATTTTCTCTTTGTAATAAGGAGATAGGAGGGTGTTTTTTTTCCTGCAAATGTTGATTGTAATCACAAGGACAAGAAAATTGTGCGGTTTCTTTTTTTTTGTGTATAAAGTGAAGAGAAGTTTATATCTATCATACCATATAGTCTGAATATATCTTTTTTGAATTGATACTGATCATGTGGTCACATCTTTCATATTTTGGATCCAGTCCCATGTCACTTATAGTTTGTAGGAAAAATAACATAATTCGTCATTTTCTTTACATTTAAGGAAAGATTGAATGAATGGTCATGTGGTTGTTTGGTGATCTTTCTTTCTTTATTCTAACCTATAAATCTAGCAATCACATTCATTTCATGTTAATGAATGAATGTCAGAACCAGTAGTATCTTAAGGTTGAAGATACATCCTATTATTCAATTCGTTGTAAATATTTCAACAAGGGAGTTGTACCTCTCAATTTAGAGGAGGGTTATCAGCTTATGATAACTCATCCAACTGTTAGTTCTGTTTGTTCACCTTTCTGGGCATTTAAAAGTCAGTTTATTTCATTATTTCTTTGAAGGACAAATCTATTTACTAACAATATCAACATATCATAAAACTTCAAAACACTTTCTTAAAACAATGATCAAGACCTCTTCTTGTCTAGTACTTCTAAACTTGCACAACTATCACATAGGGAAATCTCATATGCAGTGACTTTTTTTTTCAATGGGTTTTAGACCTTGTTCAAATGTAGTGCAACTAGTATTTCAAAGTAAGGTTCAGAATTTGTAGCACATGAATAAGATGGTTGAAGCCATGAGTTTGATTTCTTTGAGTGTTTTAGACAACTTGTAGTTTCATCTTGATGAGTGTTCCACTCCTCAAGAAATGTGGGCCAAGTTCAATGACTTGTTTGGTACCATCAATGAGTTCATAGAACTTCATATTGAGGCAAATATTACTTCTCTTGTACCCAAAGCTTTCCCCTCTATTGAGGACTTTCTTATGAGGTTCAAACAATAGAAAACTTTGTTACAAGGATGCAGGAAAGAGAAGACAGATAAGGAGTGCATCTATGTGATTCTATCAAAGCTTCGAGGAAAATTTTAGATTTTCTCTTTGACCTTCCATTCCACTATGGATGCCTTGGGTCCTATATTTATCATGCCCACTTTTGAGGTCTTTTGTTAGTGATTGATTAAAGAGAAGTCAAAGCTTACATAGTTGGATACTATCACCGATTCAAAGACACAAGCATTGGTTTCTCAGACATCTTCAAGGAAGTCGAAGGAAAAATTGAAGCACAAGATAGATTCAACAAGCATTATGAGTTCCTCCAAGCATACTCCTAAATTAGATGCTCAAAAATCATCTTAGAAGGGTAAATCTTCTAAGTCTAGCAAGTCTTCCTCCAAGACTAAGAAGTACATAGGTGATCCTTGTAGTTTTTGTGGTCGGGAAGGACATCTAGTTTCTAGGTGTTGTAAACGTATTGAGGCTTTAGAGGAGGCCATACATTAGCACATTATTGCTTCTTTGAAGATACTACCTCCTCCTTCAGGGAAAGGCCATGCTCTTTCTTCATGAGCATTATATTCTATAGCTACTTGGATTCTTGATTCAAGGTCTTCACACCATATGACACACTCATTTGATTTGGTTACCTCACTTTCTCAAAGTGTTACTACAAAAATTATAGTTGGTGATTGTACACAAATTTCAGTTACAAGTTCAGGAACTATCTATTTAGAAGGTGGTTCACTACGAGATGTTCTCTTGGTTCCTACCATTTCTATGAACCTCCTATCTCTCTTTCATTTCTCATTTTGGCTCTGGAAAGATAGTTGAGTTCTCACCACATGATGTGGTTATTTGGGACCTCCATGATCTTGACTTGGTTGTTGATACTAGGAGTATTGATCTTCGGTCACAGTTATATTAGTTTGGTGGCTTTGAGAGCTCTGATTCTATAGGTGTTTCTCTCATTTCTCATGTAGACATAGTGAGCAAGATTTGGCGTGATCATTTTGGTCATGTCAACTACAAATATCTACAACAAATGAGTGCATAGGAGCTAGTGATTGGGCTACCTTAGATCTCTTGTACTGATAGTGTGTGTCAAGGTTGTGCACTTGGAAAACATCATAGAGATTCATTTTTGGTAGGCAGATCCACACGTGCTAAGACACCATTGGAGTTGATACACAGTGATCTTATGTCATTTCCCACTCTATCTTTTTCAAGTGCTCGATATGTACTCACCTTCATAGATGACTTCTCTAGATGCACATGGGTATACTTTTTGAATTACAAGGTTGGTGTCTTTGATTCATTTCAAATCTTTAAGACATTTTTGGAGAAAGAGTCCAGTCTTTCTATCAGGTGTATACACACTTACAATAGGGGGAATATGTGAATCATTCTTCTAGAGATTTTTTCACTAAGCATGGATTACAAAATTAGTTCACAATTCTCCTTACCCCTTAGTCGAATGGGGTTGTAGAGAGAAATAATCGGACATTACAAGAGATGGCCAATTGTATGATATAGTCTTGAGCTATGATTTCTTTATTTTTTGTTGAGGCTATCAATTGTGCCAATTATATTCAAAATCAGATGCCTCACAAGGCATTGCAATACATGACTCTTGAGGAGGCTTAGACTCATGTCAAGCCAAATGTTTCTACTTTCCACATTTTTGGTAGTGAGGCTTGGGCATTTATTCTAGATCCTCACCAGAAATCCATGGCAAAGAATAACTAATCACTCATATTTGTTGGCTACTATAAGGTTATGAAGCTATATAGGTTGTTTAATCCTGATTTCAAAGATGTCTTGTTTCAACAAGATGTTCACTTTGATGAGTATTATCCTTAGATGCATCCACCATCACTGGCTTCTCCCTCACTACCCAATACCTTCTCTACTCCTCCACATGATTATGCCTCTTCTGAAGAAGATCTTTATATTAATCCCCCTTCACCACCTCCACCAATTTTTTAGTGAGTGCCCAAGTGGGCTCATGCTATTATTGATGTAGAAGGACCTATGGCAGGTGATTCTATAGATTCTCATTACACTTGTACTCAAACTTTTGGTACTGGACTCTTGATTCATGTCATTTCAAATGATCCAAAAAAAATTTCATAGGCTATCTTAGAGTGGGATAGGGCTATGGATAGGAAGTACTCTTCTTTGATGAAGAACCACACATGGGATCTTTGTCCTCTTTCAAAAGGAAGAAAGTTTTTTCAATGCTAGTGGGTGTATCGTTAAGTATGTTGCTAATGTTTCTATTGATAGGTACAAGACTCATCTTCTTGCAAAGGGTTTTTCATAAGTTGAGGTTATTGATTACTCTAAGACCTTTGCCCCTATTGCCAAGATGAATTCTATTCACCTTGTACTCTCTCTTATAGCTTCATAGGGATGGACAAGTTTTTAGATGGATGTGAAGAGTGCATTTTTGCATGGAGACCATGAGGAGATCTATATGGAGCAACCTCATGGTTTTTTGTAGGACTCTTCATTGGTATGTAGGATTAAAATATCTTTAAATGGTCCTAAATAGGCCCCTTGGGCTTGGTATGAGAAGATGGATTCCTTCTTGCTTACTTTATAGTTCATTTGGTGTTATTCTGATCCTATAGTTTACATTCAGCATCATGGGACTGAATTATTGATATTTGTGCTTTATGTAGATAATCTCATCATCATAGGTAGCTCATCCTCCATGATATAGAGTGTTTATCAAGCCTTGAGAGAGCATCTTGAGATGATAGACCTTGGACTTATGCACTATTTTTTGGGCCTATAGCTTGTTCAGTCTTCGGATGGGATAACCATACTCTAGGAGAAGTATGCGCTTGATATGCTTCAAAGATTCAACATGCTTTATTACAAGCCTTCTCCCACACCTTTTTAGTCACGTGTTGTTTAATCTACCACTTGCACTACTCCTATAGTGGATAACACTTTATACAGACAACTTGTGGGTAGTTTTTTTTACCTGACACACATGCATCCTGATATTTCCTTTGTAGGTGGACTTGTCTCGATTCTCACATGATGCACATGAGAATCATTGATGGGCTTCCAAACATATCTTGATTTACATTAGGGGTACTACATGTTAGAAATAAGGATTATTGAGGGGGGGGGGGGGTGAATAAGTAATCTACAAACTTTAGTCACCAATTGGATATTATTACTTACTTTAAACCATGCATAACAAAACAATAAAGTAATGTTGAATAGTAACTGTTACAATGCACAAAGATAATATACTAATATATAAGTTCGGTGTTAGAGGATGGACCCTATTAGGAGTCAATGAGCAAATTTAGTGTAGCATTCCCTATTGGGAGACTTTGAATCCATGTTAGGAGTTGTAGTATAATGTTTGCAAGAAGAGCCCACTACCCAAACATGCAATTTCAACTACAAGAAGAGCTCACTGCTCAAACAAGTAATCTACTATTATTTTCATTCCTTGTCTAATCTATGATCTTTAGCTCAATCTTGGATTACTAGATAGTTCATACATAACTTTGTATATATCACTGTCACAAAAGTTTTCTCACTTCACTATCTTACAAGATAGTATTAATACACCAAGATTGCACACCTTCTTATCACAAGAAGTCCTTTGCATAAATAACATGCCTTTACATAAAATACTATTGGGTTGGCTAAGATGATAGTTCACTTTTCCAAGTTAGAAAACTTCTAGGATGTCGGTCGTAATTGGACAAATAATTATTTTGCAACCCAAACAATTATTTCCTTCCATTCTACTATCCTGCTTCATCAAAACATGATTAACTATGTTTCATACAGTTCGTATAAACTTTCAAGGTTATACATGTCATCACCAACATGTATACTATCTCCATGTAACTTTTCTTGTCCTAATATGACATTTGCAACATGTTATAAATAAAACAATACACTGTTGTAAACCAAATTCTATACTTAGACAATTTTCTGATAACAAAATACTAAATATCTTTATTTCCAAGGTTTCTTGTCAACATGTACATCATGTGTTTCCATTAATGACAACAATTACATATCACTATTATCCAATTGTCAACAATCTCCCCCTTTGGCATTGATGGCAACAAAATAGGGAAAATTGGCTAAGTGACAAAAATAAAAGCAAATAACACCTTACATCTATTACAACTTCTTAACTTTACATATATGCTCCCCATTACAATATATTTTAGACTTTTACAATCTTCACATGTATCTCTCCCCTTTTTATCTTTCCCAACAATGACATGTATACAATTTTCACATGAATCTCTCCCCCTTTGAGATCAATGACAAAGGTCAAAATGTCAAGATTTAGTCAAAAAATGGTCAAAACTGCTAAAACTATTATCTTCCCTTAATGCTGAAATTATCGTCATATAATAATAAAAAATAGTCTTCAAACTATCAATAGCTTTGTTCCATGTTTCTTTGGTAGACTCTGATGATGTGAGAATTGCACATAATGCATATGAAACAATCTCAATTGCATTGATATCTGAATACAAAAATTTTGTATATGTGTCCTTGGCCTTAACACATTCCTCTAGCCATTTCTCAAAAAAAATAACTTTAGAGCAATGGATTCTTTGAAATCAAATGTTCTCTTTAATATTTTCTCTTTCCAAAGTTCCAGTTTCCCAATCTCACTGTGAACACTGGCAACTTGACTCTCAATATCATCAACTTTGCTAGATAGGTGTTGGATTAGGTTGGATAAAGCCTCTAACGCATTCATCTTTGCCTCTATCTGACTGCCCAAGTTTTTAGTCAATTTTTATGATAAGGTACACTTAACATACAAAGCTTTCCCTTCCCGCTAACATTTTCAAAGTTCTTTTATGCATGTATCAAGATTGATTAAGTCATTCTTCATATTCTAGTAGATGTTGCTAAAAAAATTAGCATCATGGGAAATTTGAATCTTTGCCTCTGCAACATTTAGAAAATTAGTAAACTCTTCATTGAAATACTTTAGCATTTCTTGTGCTCTCTATTTGGGATCTGACTCAGTATGTTGTACTATCAAAGTACTATGCAATCTATCAGTCACTTCCATTAATGATCTCTGCAAAATTTTAACTATCTTATTCTTCTACAAAATTTTGGATAAGGATGAGATTAGACCAATTTGAGCATCATCATCAGTAGCCAAATTTGTAAGAGAGAACAGAGTAGATGAACTAGATGGTTTAGTCTCATCCTCCTTCTATTTCTTTGCTGCTTCTTTAGTTTTCATGTCTTCCTCGACTTTCCTTTCCTTTTCTCTCTTTCTTTCTTCTCTTCTAATATTTTCCTCTCTTCTTCCTCTATTTTCTTTTTCTTTTCTTCTTCTACAATCCTTCTCTTATCTTCATCTTCTTTTCTTTTTCTATCTTCCTCAAGAAATTGTTGTTTGGCTTCTTCTATTTTTTTCTTTTCAACTTCTATTAGCCTCTTCTGTTCCTTAATTTATTTCAAATTTTCTTCAACATCCTCGATGTCTAGTACATGTAGTTTGGAACCACCAAATGGATTGGTATCATCAATGTTAAGAGTAACATTGGTTTGATCAATCTTCATAGTATCACCACTTAATGATACTTCTGAGGTTCTTGGAGCTAGAGGAGATGTTGCCTATGACTCTGACAACATCTTACTAATAGCTATTGTAGTCTCCTTTCTCAACTTATCTTTCTCACCAACTATAAATAAGAATGGCCTCAACTTATTTCTCAAGTATGGTGTGAGGTTATTCAACAATCTCTCAATTTCAACTTCATCATCAGTCTTGCAAATGGTCCTTAGCATAGACTTTCAAAGTTCAAGGTCTTCTTCTCTTATTGGAGTTTTCTTCTCTATGAGTCTCTCACAGACTTTCTGGTTCACTACTTCTTTGATATCCTTCATATTTAGATAATTTACAATGATATGTCTTATAGTATATATATCAATTTTATCCTTCTCAAAGTTATTATATAGATCATAAAATTTGTTCATCTGAACAAAGTTTCCCTCATTAGCAATTGCTGTGTTAATCTTCTCAATCTTTGGCTTCGAAGATTGTCGATCTTTGCTTGCTACTTGATTAGGTGGAGTCACCTTTTTAGCTTGTTTGGTTTCCTATTCCTCCTCTTCTTCATCATCACTAGATTCAATTGTCAACAATTCTTTCTACCTCTTACCAGGTCTTGTAGCCATCTATTTGACTCTCTTAGCCATTGTAGTCACTACTTCAACCAATCTTTATGATTTTCTCTTTTGTTCATTGGGATGAACATCAGATACTACCGAATAAGGAATGGTTTGTCTCAAAGTTGTCTTAGTAACTAAAACTAACAAGGGTTGTATGTTTAGTACACCTTGTTTCATTATCTATCTCATGGCCCCAGATTCACTCTCTATCATTCCAGCCTAAAATAATGCCTTCTTCATGATTGACTTAACATTCTTGTGAGATGCCTTCTCTAAGGTTTCTTGATGAGCATGCTATGTAATCTCATCAAATGTGTCAAATCTATATTCAGCTTTATCTCTATCAAAATTTAACAATAAATCAATATAGCCAACTACAACATCATCACTCAACTCCTAGCTCAAGGGATCCAAAAATGTTTCTCGATGTTCCACTACTTGAATGTAAGTATGATCTATATCAACTAGAATACATATATCCTCAAATCTATCCACAACTGTAGGTAAAATCCTAAATCTATATTTCATCTCATTTTGGAATGTTTTCATTATTAAGTTTCCACTATCCAATACTTTGTTTGCAGGGTTCCTTCTGCATACCTTTGATATCTTCTCCATAGTGCATCCATCACTACTCATTATATTTGTTACTGACAAGTAGGGAAATCTCTTTAGTACATGGAAGAATATGTGGTTAATCGATGATTGGAATTTAAACACATCATTCTTTGTCCTCTTAATCTTTTCAGGGTTTTCCAAGAGTTGATTTCTTAGTATTTCAGTCAAATTAACTTTCTCTTTCTCTCCACATATCTTATAAGCTGCATATATAAATTGTGTTGAAAGTTCATCTATCTTAGAACTTGCAAAAATGAAATAAGCAATAATTCTACTAAGAAATCTCACATCATCCTGCTTGATGGAGTTGATTACCATAGCTTTCCCATTGTATACTACCTTAGTATAGCTTTCTATTACCATCTTCTCTCCTACAGGTATACTGACTTGTTTTCTAAGACTAGTTACCTCATGAATAAGGTTGGCCAAGATGTCTACTACATTATCTTGCATCCATAATTTACCATCATGTATCCTACTCAGTATAATTTATGTCCATTCATCTGTATCTAGCTCATGGTAGAAATGATACTTTAGAAAATTTGGGCTTTACTGTCATGTCATGATTAAAGACTAGTTCCATATCTTTATTCATATATTCACTTCCAATTGATTCAAACTTGCAATTCAAATAATTTTCTACATCTTCCAAATAAACTACATTATTCAGAGTGATAGACTATATAGAGTTAGGGTCTCCATCACTAGGTTTTATGGAAACTACCTTAAACATAGGTCTATCCTCATTCTCAACACTATGAACAACTGAAATATCCATGATCTTTATCAAAAAATATCTTTTACCAAAAAAAAATTGCAGAAAAATGATAAAATACCTCTTTCCAAAAATAGGGCTTGCTTCAAAATTTCTCTGACAAGTCGCTTCTAGATGCTCTTCACTTTGAATGTGATCACAATGAAGTAAAATTAATTTTGTACTCCATTTATCCCTCAACTTGAAACTACATTTATTGTGTACTTTGCAAATATGAACAAGCTATCAATTACATTTTGCAATCAGATATTTGTCCAAAATCATCTGCCCAATCTTCAAATGTCATCTAAAGTTTACTATAGCCTCCTTCCATCAATGAACGATATCCTCAAAACTTTGCTTCAAGAAATTCTCTACAAAAATATACTTTTCATTTTCTATTAGAGAGTTAACCTTTACTACAATACCAATAACTCTCATCATAACTTGTTTAGATAAGCTCCAAATTACAAGTAAGCTTAGTCACCATCTAAACATAACTAGATACACCTATTCAACTTCACTACCTCTAATTTAGTCTTTAAATGAAGTTCTCAAATTCTAATGCTGTGAACAAGCTTAATTCAACTTGATTGAATCAAACTCAACAAATGACTTCTATCTTCTAGTCTCATCATCATCCAACTTTTTTTTTGAGATATATGTTCCTTTCATGAATGCTTCATTAAGCTCTTCTCAAAGTTCACTCACAATGTTTCTTTGTTCTTCACTATTAGTTCTAGAGTTCCTTTCATCATTCCTTCTATTTTCAAATTTTCTTCCATTGTTCCTTCTATCTCCAAAGTTTCTTTCCATTCTACAGTACCTCACTGTGTGTCTGAAGTTATTACATAACTAACATACAAGTGCTCTACTTCTAGGATTTTGTTGATCATTAGGTGCATGACAATTTTGAGCAATGTGTCCTAAGTTATTACACTTATAACGCATGATCTATCTTCTTTCATCATAAGATCTTATTTCTCTTGATGTCCTTTCATTAGATCTTCTATCTATAGGGTTAGTATTTCTAGACATTCTACTATTTCTTCCATCATTATCATACTTAGGTTTCTTACAATCAATTGCATTATGACCCACACCATGACAATTATGACAATAAAATTCCTTAACATGATTAAATGACTTGTTAGTACAATCTCTTTTCATATGACCTATTTCATTAGATAAAAAACACTTACCTCTAAATTCATACCTGGTTGTCTTGGGAGTCTCCACTTGCTTTGGTCCATCCAAGATTTGAAATTCCTTGTTTTGCTCAACTTCTTTAGGTTTCTGAGAAGATTGATTGGATTCAATCTTATCATCAAATTTGTCTTTTTCTTTTAGATTTGATCTAATGTTAGGCTTCTTCACAAACATGTTAATTAGATAACCAAGACTAGTCTTGTCATAAGAATGTCTCTATATAGACATAGAATCATCAAGCTTTTCTCTGCTAGAATAAAGTTTCTCAAGTTGTTGTTTGCATTGTGTCAATTCACCTTTTACAATAGTATTGTACCTATGGAGTTCTTCATGATCTTATTTCAATGTTTCAAACTCAGATGTTTTCTTTGCCAGACTTGCTCTCAGATTTTCATTTTCAGTCTTCAAATTAGATTCAACTTCATTAGGATAATTTCTCAGAGTCAACTTCAAATTTTTTATCTTTAACTCATGCTTCAAGATCTTTTACTCTATCTTCAACTTTGAATAGTCATCATCAGTAGTTCTAGATTTAGTAGATTCGGGGTTGGATTTCAGATGTTCAATCTTTTCCTTCAATTGACCAATGTATACTTTGGAGTCTTCATATCTGTCATTCAACTTATCTCTTTCTTCAGTAAGGAGATCAATTTTTTCAAGAGCTTCTTTGAGGTTCTTCATCAACTATTCCATATCCATAAGGATCTTATTTAAGTTGTTAAGCCTCTTCAAAGTAATTGTGCCCTGATACCAATCTTTAGAAATAGGGATTACTGAGAGGGGGGGGGGGTGAATAAGTAACCTAAAAACTTTAGTTGCCAACTAGATATTATTACTTACTTTAAACCATGCATAACAAAGCAATAAAGTAATGCTAAACAATAATAGTAACAATGCACAAAGATAACTCATGACATCATATTTTGTTAACTAGGGAAACCTTGGCCAAGGGAAAATCCTGGCGGGGATGATTACCACTAGATAATATACTAATATATAAGTTCCTTGTTAGAGGATGGACCCTGTTAGTAGTTAATGATAAAATTCAGTACAGTAGTCCCTATTAGGAGACTTTGATTCCTTGTTAGGAGTTGTAGTATAATATATGCAAGAAGAACCCACTTCCCAAACATGCAATTTCAACTACAAGAAGACCCCACTACTCAAATGAGTAATTTACTATTATTTTCCTTCCATTCTAATCTCTAATCTTTAGCTTGATCTTGGATCACTAGACAGTTCATACATAACTTCGCATATATCGCTTTCAAAAAAGTTTGCTCACTTTGCAATTTACAAGATAACACTAATACACCAAGATTGTACACCTTCTTATTGGAAGAAGTCCTTTGCATAAATACCATGCCTTTACATAAAATAGTACTAGGTTGGCTAAGATCACAAGTCACTTTTCCAAGTTAGAGTAAACATCTAGGATGTTGGCCCTAATTGGACAAGTAATTGTTTTGCAACCAAAACAATTATTTCCTTCAATTTTGTTGTCCTGCTTCATCAAAAAATGATTAACTATATTTTTTACAATCCATACAAACTTCCAAGGTTATACACATCATCACCAACATGTATACTATCTCCATGAAACTTTTCTTGTCATAATATGATGTCTACAACATGTTATAAACAAAATAATACACTGCTATAAACCAAATTCTATACTTAGACAATTTTTTGATAACCAAATAATAAGTATCTTTATTTTCAAGGTTTCTTGTAAACATGTACATCATGTGTTTCCATTGATGACAAAAAATACATATCACTATTAGCCAATTTTCAATACTTCATGTTATGGAATTCACTATACATTAGGTGATCCTCACATTTTTGGTTATACAAGCTCACACTGGGCTGATGATTGCAAGTCTACTTCTGGATTTGTCTTTTGTCTTAGTTTTGGTCCTATCACATGGTCTTGCAAGAAGCAACATGCTCATGCATTATAATCTACAGAGGTAGAGTACAGGGCAGCCATGCTAGCTAGTCAGAAGGTTTTGTGGCTTCGACTATTGATGATAGAGTTTGGATTTCCTCTTAATAGTCCCACTTTTTTGTGGTGTGACAATCAAAATGCTATATACATTTTTCACAACCAAGTTGAGCATCACTGGACCAAGCACATTGATCTTTGCATGCACTTCATTAGGCATCTGATCAAGATGGCACATTGAGCTTGGAGTACATTCCCACTATTGAGTAGGTTGTAGACATATTCACTAAACCTTTTACATCCCCACAACATCTTCAACTATGTTAAATTCTTGGGGTGAAGGAAGTTGTCCTTGGGGGGTCTCAGCGATGAGTCCTTCTTTCCTTCTTTTTTTTTGCTATCTCTTTTTGGAGTAGAGTTTTTTCCCACTAGATTTTCTCTATTTCTTTGTTTCATAGAAATTTAGTTGTGATTTGGTACCTCATCGGGATTTTCTATAGGCACCCAAGTTTTCTTTCAACATTGCATTGTAGTTGTTGGAATTACAAAAGAGAAACATACATTTTTTAGAGGGGGCGTGAATCAGAAGTTCAAACTTCAGCACTTAAAATTCTTATACCATTCATTAGATGCATGCAATAAATTGAAATGAAATATAAAGCAAATGCATCAGAACATATAAGCATACACACACTTGACACCTGATATGATTACCTAGAAACCCTCCAAATGAGAAGGTAAAACTAGGGTGGGGATGACACCCACAATTCTTCACTACTATAGCAATAAAGTGTCACCTATTAAGGTTACAATAAGTTGATCATAAAACATAATCTACCCTATGAAAGGCCTGCCCTATTAAAAGCTTACAAGAGACTATTAAATCTCACCCTGTTAAAGGATTTTAACACCCTATTAGAAGTGTGCCTAGTTAAAGGACTTTAGAACATTCACTTGGAATGTCACCCTATTAAAGGATTTTTATAATGACTATTAAGTCAACCTTAGTCCAAAGAATTTCACTCTACTAATATAGTTGTTAGAAAGTAACAGTAGAATGTTTGATCTAATGACTTACAACTTTAACTTGCTTGTTTCAGATCACCATTATGTCCTTCTTAGTCTTGTCTAATCTAATTTGCCAATGTTAAGTCTTTGATCCTCTATTCTATAAATTGATTCTACAATTTTTTCACTCTACTAAGTCACCTTGAATGCTTTCTAATCAATTCACCCCTTCTCTTTCTTCTACTCTTCACTCGTTTGCATACATTGATACATATTAAATTATGGGGCTTCATCTTCCTTACAAAGACTTTTGGTTGCTTGAGGTTAGGTATGAATCTACGATTGAGATTCATTCATTTTTCCACTTAATCACTTCCAATTTTCTAATTGGTTACATGTTGATTGCATAGGGAATCCAAATAGATTTGTCTTTATCTTCAAAGCTTTGAGATTTATCCATAAGTCAGCATAAAAATGGTTTACATAGTTTTTTGTGCCATCACAAACAACTAGATCTAATTTGTGTTACTCAACACTTGATAATATCAATGCTTAATGCATATTGTAGTTTTGTTTTTGGCTCAACACTTGAATTTCTTGGCATCAACTACTTACTTGGCACTTGAATCACTCGGCATGGTCGATCTTCTTGGCACTTGAGTGGCTCAGCACATAAGTGACTCAACACTCATTTCAATTCAACATCTATACATATTATACTCAGCATGGATTACTAGCTCAGCAGGAACTTAGTAAATATCTTAAGTATGTTGATGCTCAATTGTCAAAACCAATCTAAGATCAACAATCTCCCCTATGACATGAGTGTCAAAAATAATTAACTATATATAACAGATCTAACTTCCTCGAGTATAATACATTTATAGTTTGACATATGCACAAAACTTCAAAAAAATTCAAAATTATATAATAGACTTATATACCTCAAAATTTGTAACTTTCCCTAAGTTAATGTGCCTATTCTGTATCCAAAATTTGTTCTCCGTAGATTTGTCTTTTGCTGATACTCTTTTGGCTTCAAAAATATTGATACTCTATTTGATATATACTCTATTTCTACTCTATTGTTCTTTGCTTCCCCTTTTTGTTTTGTTCTCTCCACCTTTGGATTATCTCCCTATTTTGTTTATCTCCCCCTTGCATATTTATCTCCCCCTTTTTAACTCTTATGTCAAAGGGTTTATACACTGATTATGTATTTTTCCAAAAAGTTCTTGTGGACTTCCATTATAATCATCAGAGTAGTATCCCAGTTGTCCAATGCAACATCTAATGATTTTATTTGGATGGCTATCTCTGCTACAAGGTGAACTAGTCCATTAATGTTGAAAGATTTGGATCTTTCTTCATCAATGTCTCTACATATCCTAGTTCCTTGTGGAGTATCTCCATATGAGGGGTAAGAGAGGCTTGAATGTTAGTCAACTTGGCTCTTATATTAGCCTCTTCTGTTGTTAACATAGCTAGTAGACTTTGTGTTTGAAGCAATGAATGGAAATGCTTCTCACTTTGAGTTGTATTCGTAGGTAATTGCATACCTAATGATTTCAAATTGTTCTCTAGACTCATAATTTTATGGCCTATTTCCTATGTGAAGAGTGTGGGATCACACAATTTTTTGTACAATGAGAATATGTTCTCAAGTACCTTCTTCACTTCCTCAATTTTTGTGGCCAATTTAACTTGTGAGAGTGCTATATCACTTGTTATTTTCTCATTGACTTTCCCTTGGAACTTTCTTTTAGACCATTCCATAAGTTTTCCATTGGCTTCCTGGTCTTCATTATTCACCTGTTCTATAATTTTTGATAATTGTTCTAATATTTGATTAGATTCATCAGGTGTTTGCAAGCTAAAAGCATCTAAAAAGATATCTTTAATATCTTTTAATGCTCACCTTTTTTTGTACTCTTTTTTGAGTATTTCCTATTGTTTCTTCTTTTCTAAGGCTTCTTGCATTATGCCTATTTTCTCTAGTGTCACAGTTACATAGTCATATTTTGGTATTACTATTTCTTCATCTAAAAATGCATCTCCATAGTGAAATGCCTTGGCAACCTTGGATGACCTGGAGCCTGGTGCTAAAATCTAAAGTGGTATTGCATCAGTGCTCGGTCTTTGAAGGACTTTTGTTGGAGTGCCAGATGTTGGTAAATTTACCAATGTTTGTATGACTTCTTTCCCTCCTTTGGTATTTCCTTTTCTTCATTCTTGTCTTGATCAATTTTTAATATCTGACTTGCTCCTTGTGTTTGTGTTTTAGGTACAATTACCTTTGTCTATCATATTTGTGCTTCTGGAGCCTTCTCTTCTTGAGTAGTCTAAGTTTGTCATTCAACCATGTCAAATTTTTTAGTAGTGTCAACCTTTGCAAATGTATCATATGATGTTTACACTAGAGGTTGAGCACTAGTAGATGAAGGGATGGTAGAAGGTGGTTCTTATAGATTCACCTTATCCCTTGTTATATCAATGACTACCTTTTAAAGCTCTTCAACACTGACCAATACAAGATTCTCACACAACCTGGCTTGTAGTGTGGATTGGTCAAGGATTTTCTTCAAATCCTCTATAGTTAATGGGATGATGTTATGAGGTGAGTTATTAATAACATCCTTTATTTTTTTGGTTTTTACAAGTGTTCTTGTATCATGTGGAGGGCTCATGGCTAGCATTTATGTGTCTTCCACATTCTATTCTTCTTGTTGCTTTTCAGTTGTGGCCATTTCATCTTTCTTCTTTTGTGTCTCCTCCACATTGGTATCTTCTTTTTCTTTTTCTATCTTCTCTTCCTTTTCTTCCTCTCCTTCTCCATTATTTCTTCCCTCAAAGGATCCTCTTCTCATACTTTAATAGTTGTTAATCCATATATCAATTTCCACATTTGAGTGGATTTATTTACAACATCTTCAATGTTGTTCTAGAGTATGTTGAATGCCCTATATGTGGGTGCAAATCTGCTACCATACTTCTTATTTTCTTTGATAATTTGTCCCTTTGTTAGGTTAGACATTACTTGGGCTAGGGTTGATTCCCTTATTTTATTTTCAAGGTTTAAGCAATACTGCCACTTATTTTCTACAAGGGTGTATAGCTCCTTGGGCATTGTGTTGTCTAATTCAAGTAGAGTATTCTTGAACTTAGACACAATTGCATACACTAACTCTTCTACCTTATTTCTCTCTTCTCTAGAAAGTTTACCAAAATTAATGTTCTTTAATCATATCATATCTACATTATCTTTAATATTATCACAAATATTCTCAAGATCAAATTTAGGTGCATGACTTACCATCCTAAATTGACTTGTATCTTCTGATTCTGTCTTTTTATCAGATGTTTTAGGCTATGCAACATACTTTCCCCTTTGTTTCTTCTACACTAGGCTCTTCTATCCAGTTGCTTCTATTTTCTCCTTTTCCTACTCTTTTTCCTTTTGAGTAGTGGCCCTTGTACTAGCTCTTGTTGTTAGGGTAGTTGGCTTTGTTATTCTTGGCTTGGTAGACCTCTATGCCTTTGGTTTGGCTATAGGCTATGCCTTAGCCTTTCTCTTTTTAGGTTCTTGCTTTACTAGTGCTTCCTTGGCTTCTTCTTCCTTGAACCTTATTCTTCTTGGTCTTCACCCATGCCTTGGGTTAAAGCTAAATGTTCTTGACCTTGCACTTCTTCTTCCTCTTCATCTTCTTCATCATCACCTACACCTTCTGCAAACTTGGCCTTCAATTTCTTTACCATTTTGACCTTATTTTTCAAAGTAGAGGTTGTCTTTAGTTCCATCTCAACCTTTGACTTCACAACATCATAATTGCAAAATATTTTAGAACTTTTGTCAATTTCTTCAACAAGGAGTATAGTGATGGTAGCTGAGGCTTCATCCACATTTATTTCATAGCCTAGGGGTCTTAGCCATCTAACCCTAGGTACTATAGCCTGAATATATGTGTAAACAATATCAACAACAAAATAAATGTCATTTTAGTATTTCTCAACTAGGGAAATAGGAATCCTTAACCTTTTCTTGATAGACTTCTTAAAATCGTCAAAATAGCTTGTCATAATTGACTCAAAATTATCTCACATTTTCTCAATATATTCAATAATTTGAATAGCAACTGACCTATTTGTCTTCCATCCTATTTTGCCAAAAGATAGAAACTCATTTTGCACATAGAAAAACATACATACAAGTATTGATCCAAACTTGCATTGAGCACTCTTAGACTTTCTAATAACTCCAAGATTCTCATTAATCTATTGAAGTTGAAGTTCTGCAAGATCATAGGTGTGATCTTTCTTAAAAATCTTGTATCCAGGATTTACTGCTATGCAGGGCACATTGTTTAACCTTCTTGATTGATAGAATTTGTGGGAAATAACTCTAATAGAAAAATCAAGCAAAGGGTCTATAATGGTGTCAATGATCATACCATGCTTGTTTCACTTTGCAACTATATTTTTCTCCATAGCCTCTTTGGAGTCACTTCTTAATGTCTTGGGAAAATCTAGGGTTGGATAACCAGTAACCCTATGAAAAATTCTCTTTGAAATTTTAATGGGTCCACCCTCTAACCATATACATCCATCATGTATTATGCTCAAAACTATTCTAATCCATTCTATTTTAAAAACTGTGGGAAACTCTAGGGCACAAGTCAAACCCTTTCTCTCTACAATCTTGAATTCTTCCTTTAGCACTCCATTTTCACACAATTTTTCATATGCCTATCTTATTTCCATATTTCCTATGGCTCCTACTTTTTTGTTATAGCACTTCCTCACATCTTGAACTATTATAACCTTAGGCAGGATCAAGGATAATGCTCCTGATGGGTCATTTAAATAGGAAACTTCTGGTATAGCCTTAAAATTTGGTTGTTTAGCCTCGTTGTTGACTAATTGAACTTCAAAAGTTTCTTTCTCCTTTACATTTTTTGAACTAGACGCCATACCGTAAAACTAGGGTTTAATAAGTATAAAACTGCCTAGCTTGGCAGATGAATAATACCTTTATAATTGATGAACCGATACTTGATCTTTACTATAATCTATGCAAATTCTTCAAAGTAGTTTTTAGATCACTTCTTTTCTCTGCTCATTCTTGCTTTGAGTTTGTAATGATGAAAAATAGGTAAAAATCAACCATATACCCTTCAAAACTCTACAATTAATGCTTAGTTGTGTACAGTTGTAAAACTTAGCTTCAATGTGATTTTTGTTTCACTTGGCATCCATTGATTTTACCTCCACTCAACAGCTACTACTGACTCAGCTCTAACTAACTTTTATTATCAACTCAACACACACTAGTATTTACTCAACATCTGAAGTGGACCTTTCATACTTGTCAAAATGTGAGAACTTGAAGATTTGGCCTAGGACTTTCCTCATTATCTTGAATCTTTATTCATGTTGATCTATCCCTTTTTTTAGTACTAATATTTCTTGGAACTAATGTATGATAAAACATTTTAAATATTAGTCCCACATACCTCCTTTTTCTTAGTTTGATAAGGTGTGACCACTTGACCCATTGGGTGAAGTGATCCCTTTTCCATTTGATGTACTCCCAACATCTTTCTTCTTCCATGTCTTGTTCATTTTTTTCTTGATGTGCTCAACATCTATCTTGCCTTTACCTTTGTCAAATTAAAAACTTGGTGCCTTGGACCTAGTTGGATAATGCCTACTGATGTGACCAATCTTGTGACAGCTAAAACATGTGGTTTGACTCAACCATCTCTTGCAGTTACCACTAAAGTGTGTTCTACTGCAATTCTCAGGGATATGTCCATATTCCTAACAATAGTCATAGCTATATCTTGTATTGTAATCCCAATTGTAGGTGTTTTCATAGCTTCTTACCTTTGTTGGTGTTAGTAAACAGATTTGTCCTCTCCAAAAACACCTTTACAATTGACTCTTGAATACCCAAAAGAAAGACAAACTTTGAAACTAACAATAGAGTCACTTGCAATTATCTTGTCAAGTGCTCTTTGAATTTTGAAATGAAGGTACAGCTCCCTCCTTTTGATTTACAATAAATGATTTTTTGGTTATGCCTTTAACCTAGAAGGCAATGAAGGAATATTAACATCCATTCATCAACATGACTGAATATTAAAATAAGAAATAGATGGACAGTTTTAACTTCCTCCCTCGGAACCTTTAAACTCCAAAATATGTTTCCAATATGCAACAAAGGAAAGTTAAACTTTCACATGCAATTAATATCCACAAGAACATGAATCACAGTAGAGTAAACAATAGTATCTACTCCAGAAAGTTTAACATAACATATAAAACTATAGAATTTTATATACTTTGCCACAACTTCAAAAAAAAATATTCAAAGTTTTAAAGCATAGAATACTTAGGCAAAAATAGTTCTGACTCAATATTCTATGGAGAGATGAACTTTTCTGATACAAGATTGAAAAAAACTAAATTGTCTTCCCTTTCCTTCAGAAGTGCAAACTCCTTCAAAATGGGAGGAACCCCTTTACAATAGAATTTCCTATTTTTAAAGAAAGCCTACCCAAGCTGTTTCTCAACTACCCTAACTCCCTTTCTTTTAAAATCCATTTTCCAATCCCGTACAACTTTTCCATAAAACCTCCTATTACATTAATAATTAATTCTTTAAAGAATTAATCATTTTTAAATCTCTTTCCAATTTACCCTACCAATACTAATTACAATAATAATAATTAATTCCTTTAAAAAAAGAATTAATTATTTTAAATCATTCTTTTCCCAATATAATTCTTCTACTTTCACCCTCATATTATAATTAATTCATTATAGAATTAATCATATGAGAAATTAGAGTAATGGTTTAATAATTAATGACTTTGCATTTAACTTGAATATATTTAATTCATTAAAGAATTAAATAAATAATATAAATGCAAAATAATTTGTAAATTTTAAAGGTTTCTAATTTCTCATGTTGTTGAGTTAAGAGGGGAAATATTTAGGGTTCCAAAACCCTAGCTAACAATTGGCTTGCTTGATGACCATGTGGACTTCTATCTTCATTCAAAGGCTCTGTGTCCATACTTTTGACAATTGTAGTAGTGTCCTTCAAATTTTGGTGCATGCATAGTTCTGGTTCTACATTCATGTGCCTAATAACCTTGTTTGTTGCACTTGTGACAATGAGTCATATTCTTTGGCTTAGCATTATAACTTGCATTCTTACTCTTGCAAACATTAGGTGTATGCCCTTTCTTACCACAATGATGACAAGTAGCTTGAGTTCTAACATTTATTGTTCCTCTCCTTAGTAGCTTTGGATGATTCTCCTTCTTTAGTGCTTATGTAGGCCAATCTTGATGTATCTCTACTAGATCTTGGGGATTTCAGTGGTTGCTCAAAGTACTTGATGGCTTCATTTGGCTTGTTGAAACTTTCAGCAAATTCCTTTTCTCTTTTTACATCATTTTGCACCTGGTCATTCTACAACTTTAGTGTGGTTATTTCAATGTCTTTGACATTCAACTTATGATGAGCATTCATCATTTGGCTTAAGGTGTCTATAATCACCTAAAAATGGTCATCTAGACTATTAGCCCCCTTCTCATCATTTTGGCTAAATTAATTTAATCATTTACCTAGACCAAATTGCTAATAATCAATTTATTTGATTATAACCTATAGTTTGACTATGATATCCTAAGTTCATTATTTGATTAAAAGAACATGTCCCTTTTTAATTAAATAAAATACCCCATTCTTCTAATCCACTTAAAGTGCACACATAAAGTCTTTTTTCTATTTTACAATTAAAAGAAAAGGCTTGTGAGACTTTTGTCTTATATGAAAAGTCAACTTATATTCTATTGGTTGACTTGTGTGTGCACATGGATCACTCCACTTTTTGAATTCCACCATTGATCATCCACCATCTTCATCTTGATCTCTACCGTCCATACATCTTTAAAAGGGAGAGAGCTTTCCCCCTCAATCCAATCTGATCCTCATTTTGAATATTGTTATGCTGCAGGTTTTCTAACAGGTTTCTTTGGAGCTTTGTGGAGAACTTCTATTTCTTGTCTACATTCTCTCATACCATAGCATTTTAGCTTAGATTCATGTTGCATGTTAGTTTAGTTTCTATTTTGCAATAATCGATCTCACATAGCTTAATATTTGGATTGTAACACTCTCATTTATATTCTAGCATAGCTGCACTTTGCATCTCATTCTAGCTTAATTTTCATTTGCATTGCATCCTTAAGGAACTCCTTGGGACATTTGCATTCTTGCATCTTGTCTTTGGAACCTCCCATTGCATGGTTTACTAGCAAGAAGAGTATCTCTAAGAATCATCTGAGAGCCTTCTTATTCTTAAAATATACTCTCTTGCACTCCATGGATAGGGAGCTCTAAGCCGGCATCCAAGCATTTTGAACTCATGGAATCGTTTGGATAGAAGAGTTTAGAGTGAGACACTTTCGAGTGTACATTTTTGGTGCCCACCGTGGGGCTTGAATCAAGTTTCTAGCTCCATTTGCTTTTAATTTTCATCTCTAATTTTTTACAGCAGCATATTGGATTTAATCAAGTGCTTTTGTAAATTTTTCACTTTGGTTTTAAGGCCAACCCATAAGTAGATTGGTTTGAAAGACAAAAATCTAATTGGTTTAAAGATTTGATCATATCTTTTAAACCGCTTAGAGTTTGGTTCTAAAATTTTTTTGCAAGTTGGGTATGTCTTAAAAATGTTTCAGTCCAATTTTCAAAGAATTTTGACATGATTTGCAGAAGTTGTGCTTTTTTCTTTCTTTTTTTTTTTTTCATAAAAAGCTGTTTTTGATCGCAAATCAGCATATTTTTCAAAAAAACTTACATTTTCATAAATATTTTTGATTTCTAATGGGGGTTCTTTCTTTGTGTTTTGAATTTTGAGGTCGTATTAAGGATCAAAAACTCGATTTGATAAATTTGGCCTGTTTTGACAAAATCGATCTCTAGGGAGCAAATGAAGATTTTTTTTGAATTTCTTACATTTTTGGAAAGCTCTCTGATTTTTAGTAGGGGTCTCTTCTTTTCATTTCCGTTTTTGGATCCAAAATCATAGCAAACAAGTCCAATCTTGTTGACTAGGTCAAAATCAAAGAGTAAAAATGA
The DNA here is from genome assembly GCA_028749045.1 of Cupressus sempervirens. Lineage (NCBI taxonomy): Eukaryota > Viridiplantae > Streptophyta > Pinopsida > Cupressales > Cupressaceae > Cupressus > Cupressus sempervirens. The sequence continues at coordinate 499,386,131 of CM053787.1, forward strand.
GAGCATTTGTGATTAACTTGCACTTTCTTTGCATGCACTTGGTTGGAAGATAAAGTAGATTTTTGACGAAACTCACCACTTTTTATTGTATATTTTTATGTTATTTCACACTAACTTTTGGTGCTAACAAGTTGTGATTACAGGTTGCCATCCTTATGAAAAAAAATTGAAACATTGTATAAAAAGAATGCATGTCAAAGCTTCAAATGCACAAGGGCTACTAACAATTGTTTGCAGGGCTGCCCAAAGCATAAAAACTCAAAATTTTTTGCTTTTTTATTTTCATGTGTGGCATTAACTAATTGTTCATTTTTCATAGGCACATAAAACTTGTGATTGGAGTCTTTTGGTAATAGGAGAGTATGCTCTTCACCCTTGTGGTGAATCAAAAATCTTGACTTGCCATTTGGTTTCAAAAGCAAGGGGTAACTGAATTTTCCTAGTGTGTTTGAGAAAAAATGATTGGAATAGGAGAGCATGCTCTTCACCCTTGTGGTGAATCAGAAATCTTGACTTCTAAAAGTTGATCCACTCTTTGTGTAGTTGAGAATCCTTTAGAGGGCCTGCTCTCGGACAACCTGAGAGGAACGACCCAAGTGGGGACAAGCCAATTACTTGGCTCTTCCAACCCACTATAAACTCAAGGCTACCAAGGACACAAAACATTGATAGACATAGTGTTTATCTTCGCCTAGTGTGATCGCTTATGGGATTTCGACCATAGGGAGATCACTAGGCAAGAATGCTCAAGGTACTCTTGTGATCGCGAGATCGATTACTCATTGCAAGGTGAGGTGTCCCGTAATTGGGAGCAAGAGGAACACTATGAATGGAAGTTTGATCTAAAAACTCTAAGTTAGTAACTACCTTTTTTTAGCCGCTCAACTTCTTGGTGCAAGGATTGATCCTAGTGGACTACCCGGATCACCCCAAGATTTACACTCACCATATGTGTTCCCTTGGTTATGCTTATGGCATTTTCATGACAAAGACAATATCTCTTGTGGGCAACCACTTGGTGTGAGGCAAAGGAGCATCAAGTGTGGGCCAAGTTGTTGAGTAATGAACCATGCCCTTTAGGTAGATATTGCTTTATGTGTTCTCGAATGTGCTATACCTGTGAAAATATTTTGAACATACACATGACGATAATTCTAGGGAATTCTTTTGAGATGTCACATATGCTTGTATCATGCAAGGTTGCTTTGTCCCTTGCTTGATTGTTTGAAGAATACTCCATGTGTCACTATCTTGCTTGGAAATAAATTGCTTTTGAACATCAAACTTGCTATGCTATCAACTATTATCAAACTTTGTCAACCAAGTCAAAACATCAAATGCAAACATTTTCTTGTGTTGCTTGCTAAGGGGAGTCTCATCATTTGATTTTTATTTTTTATGTCTCTAGTTCTGGAACATGCTTAAAGTGGCTCTTTGGTCTTAGTGCTCTTGGTTTTTTTGTCTTCATGGTCTATGTTCACTTGCTAGTTATCCTTTTTCTGAAATGGTTGCCTTGATTTGTTGACTACACTCTTGGGTTGGAGAGTTGTTCACTTGTCACCCTGCTTGCTCTATCTGTTTGGCTATTTTGGCATCTTGCCTAGCTATTGACTTGAGTCATTCATGTCGTAAGTTTCTTGGACATATTGTTTGACAAGTCACTTTAATCTCTCTCTACTATCTTGACAAGTGAACACTCTACCTCCTATAGTTTCAACATCAAGTTATCTTCTAGGCTCTTTTATGCTTGGCTTTGCATCTAAAACTATGGGATCTAAACCTTGTGCTACCAAAATTCAACTGAATCTAGATGATCATGATATCCTCCATGTCACTAAAGAGTTTCAAGATCTATATGCACAATACAAAGAACTAGAAGAGACAAATGATCTTTCTTACCTTCATCTCTCTAAACACATGACAGAAATGAAGTCTAAACTTGAGAAAAGGTTAGAGGAGAAGATTGTATCATTACATGAATCTTCCTTAAGGTCTTTACATGCATGTGATTCACCTTCTTTGAGGTCATCCTCTTCTTCTAGGTCTACATGCTCTACTTCAAGACATCAAATGTCTTCATCTTCTAGATCTAAAGACCTCTTTAGAGAACAAGCAAGTGATACCTCCTTTGAGCCTATGCTAAAATTTCATGATGGACCTATCTTTGACCAAGATAATAATGAAGACATGGATGCATTCTATTCACTTGAGAAACAACTAAAGGACTGTAGACATACTTTTGAGAGAAATTTTGCTCCCTTGGAAGATTCTTATGATGACACTTTGCAAACACTTCTTGGAACCAAGCTCATCATGTTGCCTAAGTCTAGCTCCTATGGAAATCCATTCTTGGATGCCTATTGTGCCTATCATCGATCTAATGACCATGCTACTTCAGATTGCATTGAGCTAAAACATAAAATCCAAGATCTTATGGATAATGGAATTATTGGAACTTCTAGTGACTCATGTGCTGAGGATACTTTTCTTGAGCAAGATTACATTAATGAACCTATGTCTAGTAGCAGCTCTATTACATCTTCCACTTCTTCCAAAACTCACGCATCTCCCAACACTTCAAAGCTTTCCAACATGCCTCCATCAAATAAAGAACCTAATTCTTTCCACATTGACTATGTGTATCCTCAAGGGCTATCTCTAAAAGAAACTCAAGCTAACCTTCACTTGGCTGCAAACCTTTTCCATGCTACCAATCTTAAGCATCCTCAACCTTCATGCACTACTCCATTCACTCTTCATCCTCCCTTGTCCTTAGAAGTGGCTCCATGTTAAGAGGACTCTCAAAGAGAAAAAGCTATAAATGTCAAGAAAGATCAAGATCAAGCACCCTTTCATCTCTTTCAAGATTTTTCCCCTCCATATCCTATATCTTTTCCACCCCCCAAGTATGATGAAGATACCACTTCCATTATCTCCCTTGAGCTTACTGAAAATTATGAGAAAAGTTCTCTTCCTATGCTATCCAAAGCTACTTGTCAAGATCAAAGAATCCCCTCATGTTCTACTTCTCCACATCCACTTCAAAATTGTGCTCAAGCTTCAAGTGCTTCTATTAAAAATGTGATTCCTATCAAAGGTACTTATGAGTCTGTTGATGGCTTTGACCATGTTTCTCATTCTAAAGATGTTGATATCCTTTCCCACTATCCCTTTGCATCTTCTAAATCTATCCTTGGTCCTTATCCATCTAAGCTAAAGCATTCAAACCTTCCATCTATATTGGGACCTTATGTTCCATCATCTCCTACATTTTCCACTCCTAGCTCTCTCATCATACCTCAAGATCAAAAAAGATGCTCATCCTTGATGAATTATCACCCATCTATCCACCTAAACCAGTCATATCATCCTTATTCATCCACAAATCTCAATTCCTTTGGAAGTAAGAATAAACATAAGAATCCATTGAAAAATGAAGATCACTATGTCCCATCTAATCGACATGTGAATGCTAAGAAGGAGAAAGCACAAAATAGACCACAAAGGTCCACTATTAAGAGAGCTAAATCAAAGCAAATGTGGGTTCCTAAATCCATCATTGAAGAAATGCACTCTCAAGCACCCAAAGAACGAGGAAAATCTAAAGCTATGTGGATTCCCAAGTCTCTTTTAAAAGACTTGAATATTGAAAATATTTCAAAGTTGACATTCAAGCTTCCAAAGGCTTCCATTCCATCTTCTTCCAAAAATCTTTCTAAAAATATTCCAAAGCCTTCGACTCCACTTTTTTCCAAATCTCTTCTACCACCTCATACATCTAAATCTCAAGCTATTTCATCCATGATTCCTCCATTGTTCCAATACCCTTCAAGGTGTGTGTCAATGTTGATCTTTTCCAATATTTCAACTACCCTCATGAAATCTTCTAAAGCTTACAATTACTTTCTATACTATACATGAACTATTATCCTCCATATACTCTTCCTACTACCATTTCTCTTTCATCACCCTATCAACATCTTTGAGCATACCTTTCTATGGTCTTGGCTTATCATGACTTATCGTTTCTATAGGAGCATTATCTAAATTCAAAAAGCTTGAGCTCTTTCTAAAAATTCAAAAAATAAAAAATTCAAAATGACAAAAAAAAGAAAAGAAAATGTGCCTTGGTGAAAACCACTTCTTGTGGCACCTTGGTAGCAAAAGTAAAGAGAAATAAATTTATCCTATGGTGAAAACTACTTCTTGTGGAACCTTGGATAAGTACCATGATGAAAACCTGGCAAACAGGCATCATGCGTAATTCTTCCATCATCCATCTATCCCTTCTTCTCTCTTTGATCTTGACAATGTTGAGCTATCTTTGCATATTGGCTATCTTATCCATGAGATTTTCTATTGTGCTCTCCCATTCACTCATAGCCTCCATCTTGAGCTTTATTTTTATTGCTCTATCCCATTGCTATCCTATCTAGTTGACCCCTTGGTCTTGATCATAATAAATCAAACATGGTTCTCATAGGCCTCTTGACATGTATGCTCTCTTGGATTGCACGCTTTCATGCTATCTCTCTCATTGGCTTCCACTGCTTATCCTACATGCTATCTTATTCATTTTCTTCCATCCCTTATCTTATATGCTATCACACTTGTTGGCTTCACCGCTTATCCTGCATGCTATCTTTCTCATTACTTCCATTGCTTATCCAAAACGTGCTTCATATGACTATTTCACCTCTTTCCCTAGCTTGGGTACTCTTGAGGAGTCAGTCCTTGAGGATCACTTTCACTTGCTTCATACTCTCTTTTTTTCATCCATCTTTGCTTCTCCACTGGCTTGTTGCTCCATCATATCCTATAACTTGCTAGACATTAGGAGAAAATGATGTGATCTTGCTTGAGAACTAGTGATATCTAAAACCTTCTAAAAAATCCTAAAAATCAGAAAATGTCCTGAGAAACAGATCTTCTTAGTGAAAACCTAGCAATAGGCACTTTGATGTATCACCAAAAAAATCAAAAATACAAAAAAATTGAAAAAAATCCCGAAAAAATCTTTTAAGTGGTGAAAATTTGGAAACAGGCACTACTTGAAACCCTCGCACCTATGTCTATCAATCTCAATCATCCACTTCGCTACACATTTCCTAGCTTGGAATTGTTTCTTGTCCTCATCTTGGGGGCATAGCTACTTAGCCTATTGAGGTATTCTTGTGCATTAGGGTTCCTTTGACAACTCACAAAATAGTGTTTCTCAACACTTCCCCCACTTTGACATCAAGTGTTTTTTTAACACTTTACAGATAGTTTACCTACAGTCTCCGATGTTGCGATATTTCTCACTATCAGAATCAAGTCTTGAAGAAATGGCCAAGTGACTTGCACACACACACTTTAACACTTAAACGACTGAGCTATGCTGATTTTTATCTACTTTTTGTGTTGTCTATGATGATTTCTTTGCCATGTGTTCCCTCCCTAATAGTCTTTCAAGGATGCCATTGACTAGAAGACTGGGGGCATGGGACATATTTTCTTGATTTCTACTTGTGGGTATACTTTTATTTTTCTATAGTTTTGTAAGCATTTATGCTGATCCTATTCAACATGTTGACTTACAAATGTATCATCCTTGACTGTTTTGCAAGACCGCACTCAGGGTTTATCCTGGTGCTTATGCCTTGATACAGGTGTAATCTTGCTAAATTAAACTTAGAGAATCTAATCGTGTAGTTATCTTGACTTACATGTCTCTAATGCTTAGATTGGATTTCCACATACCTATCTAATATCGATCATATTCATATCCTCATAGTTATACTAGTGATGGTTGTATGATCTCATGATGTCCCTAATAAATGCTCAATGATGAAATTAAGAGTCTAAATGTTATGTGCTTCTTGCTGGTAAACCACTTTGCATGTTAGCTTGCATTTTAGGTTCATTTTCTAGCTTAGTCTTGCATTCTTGCATATGGGGAGAGCTCTCTCTTCATCTTTTTGTGGACATATCAGCTAACTCCTTTCATATATTTCTTTACTTTCTTCTTGTTCATGTCTTTTCACCTTCTTAATCTTTCACTTCATCTCTTTTCTATCTTGTCATCACATTATATAAAGTTTTGACCTCTTAAATAATTTTGACATCCTAGATTCATTTTCGGGATCGAAATCCAAATTCGAGTTCATCTTGATGGTCAAAATTGTCTTTTAAAATTCTACTTTCTTCTGAGTAGTTAGCTGACCTTTTGAGGTCTAATCTCTAAATCATCACTAGGGCATCTTCATTTCTTCATGTCTTCATCATTTCTATACTTAATATCTACTTAAATTCATTATTTCATGTCTAAAATCACCTTTCTACTCATTTCAACCTTATTTTTATGCTATATCCTTCAAGGTCAACTCTAGTCAAACTGGGGCATTTTATCAATTTTTATATATAGTCATTTTTGGGTTCTAATCATCTATCTGTCATCTTGGACATTGCTATATTCTATTTTTCTCATTTTTAGCCAGTTTTTGCATCCCCTTACCTCATTTCAATTTTGATCCCGAGGGGGCAGAAATACTCTATCACTGATTGCTACAACTATCTATGGCTTAGGAGCATTTGTTTGATCTTCTCACTTGCTCTAACTCTATCTACTTTTCTAGGTGTTAATATTCTTCTTGAATTCTAACATTGTTCTCTTCCTAGTGTTCAGTACTACCGCTATCAGGCTGTGCATTTCGGACTTTCTATCTATTTTTGCATTTCATTCTTTGAAATCAGATATCTATATCTATCACTGCCTACTTGGCTTCAATTTTCTTTGACATAATGTGTTCCCATATCGATCACGCATTAGTCAAAGAGGGGCAAATGTAATCACCTAAAAATGGTCATCTAGACTATTAGCCCCCTTCTCATCATTTTGGCTAAATTAATTTAATCATTTACCTAGACCAAATTGCTAATAATCAATTTATTTGATTATAACCTATAGTTTGACTATGCTATCCTAAGTTCATTATTTGATTAAAAGAACATGTCCCCTTTTAATTAAATAAAAGACCCCATTCTTCTAACCCACTTAAAGTGCACACATAAAGTCCTTTTTCTATTTTACAATTAAAAGAAAAGGCTTGTGAGACTTTTGTCTTATATGACAAGTCAACTTATATTCTATTGGTTGACTTGTGTGTGCACATGGATCACTCCTCTTTTTGAATTCCACCGTTGATCATCCATCATCTTCATCTTGATCTCTACCGTTCATACATCTTTAAAAGGGAGAGAGCTTTCCCCCTCAATCCAATCCGATCCTCATTTTGAATATTGTTATGCTGCAGGTTTTCTAACAGGTTTCTTTGGAGCTTTGTGGAGAACTTCTATTTCTTGTCTACATTCTCTCATACTATAGCATTTTAGCTTAGATTCATGTTGCATGTTAGTTTAGTTTCTATTTTATGATAATCTATCTCACATAGCTTAATATTTGGATTGTAACACTCTCATTCATATTCTAGCATAGCTGCACTTTGCATCTCATTCTAGCTTAATTTTCATTTGCATTGCATCCTTGAGGAACTCCTTGGGACATTTGCATTCTTGCATCTTGTCTTTGGAACCTCCCATTGCATGGTTTACTAGCAAGAAGAGTATCTCTAAGACTCATCTGAGAGCCTTCTTATTCTTAAAATATACTCTCTTGCACTCCATGGATAGGGAGCTCTAAGCCGACATCCAAACATTTCGAACTCATGGAATCGTTTGGATAGAAGGGTTTAGAGTGGGACACTTTCGAGTGTACAGTGTCCAATTGCATGTTTGAGATCCTGGATAGCTCTGTTAACTTTTTCTCCAATCTGTTTTCCAAAATTCTTTTGTCTTCTTCAATCATGGCCTTGTCTTCTATAGCTTTCTTCTTTTTTTAAGTCACCTCACACAACAGTATAGCTTGTGATTCTTATTCCAACTTGAGATTTATGATCTTTTTAACTTGTGCTCTATTCTTTTCCATCAGATCTACAATTGCTAAATCAAATTCATTGGAATTACCATCTATAAATAACTGTGTGGTGTTAATCTCTTTGTATTGTGTGTCATTTTTTGCTATAGCAATCTCTTTCCTTCTCTTCAGGGAATTCTTCAAAGAATCTATGGCTTCATTCCATTGATGTAGTATGAGATGTATCTAGTTTTCAATGGTCTTTCCCAACTTGTAGACTTCCATTTCAAGATCTTTTCTCCAATCTATAAAGCTTCTCCTCCTGAGAACTCATCTATGATACCAATTGTTGGAATTACAAATGGGAAACATACACTTCTAAGAGGGGGGGTGAATCAAAAGTTCAAACTTTAGCACTTAAAATTCTTATACCATTCATTAGGTGCATGTAATAAACTAAAATGAAATGTAAAGTAAGTGCATCAAAACATATAAGCATACACACACTTGAAACCTGGTATGATTACCCAGAAACCATCCAAATGAGAAGGTAAAACTATGGTGGGGATGACACCCACAATTCTTCACTACTGTAGTAATAAAACATCACCTATTAAGGTTATAATAAGTTGACCATAAAACATGATCTACCATGTGAAAGGTTTGCACTATTAAAGGCTTACAAGATACTATTAAATCTCACCCTATTAATGGATTTTAACACCCTATTAGAAGTGTGCCTGGTTAAAGGACTTTAGAACATTCATTTGGAAAGTCACCCTATTAAAGGATTTTTACAATGATTGTTAAGTCAACCTTAGTCCAAAGGATTTCACTCTGCTGATATAGTTGTTAGAAAGTAATAGTAAAATGTTTGATCTAATGAGTTACAACTTTAACTTGCTAGTTTTAGATCACCATTTTGTCCTTCTTAATCTTGTTTGATCTAATTTTCCAATGTTGAGTCTTTGATCCTCTATTCTATAAACTAATTCTATAATTCTTTCACTCTGCTAAGTCACCTTGAATGCTTTCTGATCAATTCACCCCTTCTCTTCCTTCTACTCTTCACTCATGTGCATACATTCATACATACTAAATTATGGGGCTTCTTCTTCCTTATAAAGACTTTTGGTGGCTTAGGGTTAGGTATGAATCTATGACTAAGATTCATTCATTTTGATGCTTAATCCCTTCCAATTTATTGATTGGTTTCATATTGATTGCATAGGGAATCCAAATAGATTCATCATTATCTTCAAAGCTCTGATGTTTATCCATAAGTCAGCATAAAAATGGTTTACATAGTTTTTTGTGCCATCACAAACAACTAGATCTAATGTATGTTACTTAGCACTTCATAATACTGATGCTCGATACATACTATAGTTCTATTTCTAGATCAGCACCTGAATTGCTCAGCATTAACTACCTACTTGACACTTGAATCACTTGGCATGATCTTTTTGCTCGACACTTGAGTCACTGGGCACATAAGTGACTTGACACTCATTTCAACTGGGCATCTATACATATTATACTCAACATGTATTACTAGCTTGACATGAACTTAGTAGATATCTTAAGTGTGTTGACACTCAATTCTCAAAACCAATATGAGATCAACAGTAGTTTCCTTGATTTTTCTACATTGTTGCTCATCTTAAGGGGGGTGTTAGAGTAAAGTGTTAATTTAATTTAATTTATTAAATTACCTTTACTCTCTTCTTAAGATTTCACTTTATGCACTTTTCATTTCCATTAAAAAATTAATTAGTAATTATTAAATGTCATTTACTTGTTAGGGTTTCCCTTTTAGGTTTTTGATCTCCTTATGTAAGGAATGATATTTTGTAAATATCTCATATGCTTTTCAGTTCGATAATATAATTTGCACATTCTCAGAGAAAAACCCTTGCCTTTTCTTTGTTTTTTTTTCTTTGTGATAGTTTCTTGCATACATGTATTCTTCAGGCTTTGTGGATTTGTGTTGCTCAAATCCTTCAATCCAAGCTCTAAGGAAATGGATGCACTATTTTGTTCTAATAGAATTTGTTTTATATTGAGACAACCAATCCCTCAATTATCTTAACTCCTAAGATAAGCTCAGTAGAAATCATATAAAATGGGTAGAATACCTACAAGCCTACACATTTACCATCAAACATAGGAAGGGAATGCAAAATAAAGTAGCTAATGCATTAAGTAGAAGACTCCTCATAGTCCAAGATATTCAACTACAAATCATAGGCATTGAAAGCTTCAAAGACCTATATGTTAATGATGAAGACTTTGCCTAAATAAAAAAGGTATGCACGGAGTTCAAAAACAATTTTTATGGAAATTTTTTTGATTATACATTGCTTAATGATTTTTTATTTAAAGGGTGTCAACTTTGTGTTACTATAGGGTTAATGAGGGAAAATTTGATTCAAGAAAAGCATAATGGGGCACTTAGTGGTCATTTTGGAGTCAATAAGACTTGAGAGTTAGTCACTAGGTTCTATTTTTGGCCTAAGATGACTAGAGATATTAGACAATATGTTGAAAGTTGTATAGTGTGTCAAAAGTAAATTGGAACATCCACAAATTCTATTCTTTATCAACCACTTCTAATTCCTAGCAGATCATGGGAATGTATAAGTATGGATTTTTTGGTTGGCTTACCAAAACCAAGGAAAGGTTAAAATTAACATCTATGTGATTATAGATAGATTTAGTAAGATGACCCATGTTGTACCTTGCAAGGCCATACATGATGCTTGTCAAATTGCACACTTGTTTTTCAAAGAGGTGATTAGAATCCATGGACTACCTATAAGCATTTTTTTAGATAGGGACACCAAGTTCATGAGTCACTTATGGAAGACCTTATGGAAAAAGATTGGAACTAACTTATCTTTTGAATCTTCCTATCACCCATAGATAGATGGCAAAACAAAGGTGATTGATGTTAGAGTGGGGTTTCCATTGCACCAAAAGATTGATCTGTCAATGCCTGATACAAGCACTCAACTTAAAGTACACATGAGGTAGTTAAGCCCTTATCACAAATCTTAAGGGGAGCGCTGACCAAATTTCCAACAATCTCCCCCTTAGTATTACCTAAGGATCTTAGGATCCAAACATGTGACCAAGCTCTGATACCACTTGTTAGAGTGCGGTTGTCGTTGCACCAAAATATTGATCTATCAATGCTTGATATAACCACTTAACTTATAGTATAAAAGAGGTGGTTAAGCCCTTGTCACAAAACTTGAGTGAAGTGCTGATTAAATTTCTAACAATTAATAGGAGTCTTGGCAACTTGTTGAGGTATCTCACAAAGGAGTATGGTTAAGCATGGGATCAACTCATTGGGTAGGCTGAAAATGACACAATGAATAGATCGACTAGTAAGAGTCCTTTTGAAATAGCTTATGGTTTTCATCCTAGAGATGTATTTGAGTTAAGGGAGTTGAAGGATGGAGCACAAGGTAGTGGCTATGCTGAGGAATTTTCCTAATCCATGAGAACAATCCATGAAAATATAAGGAATACACTAACTGAAAATGATGACAAACTAAAGCAAAAGGTGGGTGCATCAAAAAAAGATGTTCAATTTCAAATATGGGACCTTCTGATGGTACATATGAGAACAATAAGGTTTTAAAAGGGGTTACCACACAAGCTATAGATGAGAATATTGGGTCCTTGCAAAATACTTGCGAAGTATGGTAAAAATGCTTATAAAGTTGAGCTACCAAAAGACATAGTGTTGTCACCAATCTTCAATGTTGGAGATATGATTTTGTACAAAAAAATTGTTCAAGATGCTAGTTATAATCTTCATGAGGTCACCCAAGATGTAACAAATCTACACTTAACTCCTATGCCACCTCTGACAGTAGATAAGATACTAGATTCAATAGTCTATAAGAAGACTAGGAAGAAGGACTACATGGAACACCTTTTAAAATGACTTGGAAAGGATGGTGTTAATGCTACTTGGATTATAGAAATAGACTTCAACAATTAGGTATTGGTTCCACCTTACTTAATCTGATGATGGATTAAATTCTTTTTTAGGGGGGAGTATGGTGCAAGGGCACCTAGTCAAACTCCTTGTTTTAATTTCTAGTCTTGATTTTTGCCAATACTAACTCTACCAAGTTAGGATTGTGAGTTTGAGGTTTTTTTTCTCCTTGATGGATTGTGTTTGGTTCAATCTAGTCTAGTGGTTTTGGTCTTCTTTGTTTTTTAGTAGTTTTTGAGAGAAAACCTAGGAATATGGGTCAAATACCTTAGAAATATTAGTAAAGTTTGGATTTAATCTACATATGTCCTCTAAGTTTCTTTTACACCTTTTTGCATGGTTTAGAGCTCACAAGTTGTCTTTTAGGGAAAGATTGTATAAGTTGTCAAAAAATGTTGCAATGTTGTCAACTAGGCCTAGGAGGGGAAAAAATATGGACTTGAATTGAAAATGGTGGTCTGAAGGTTGAAACACACTTATAAATAATTAAGAAACCAAGTTAATGGTATTTAGCAAATTCCAATTGTTAAAATGAAAAGATTCTTAGAAATGGAAAATGTTGCTCACGACAACATTGTATTTTGCAATATTATAATGACAACATTGCATTTTGTAATATTATAATGTCAGCATTGCATTTTAAAATATTGTAATGACAACATATTACAACTTTTACATTTTTCATCCTAATGACACATAGGTTTGAGAAATAGTTCAGGCCCATAGGGAAAAGGTATTTAAGCACCTACAAATGACATTGCAAAGGTTGGATATTGTAAGAAGTTTTGTGATTTAAAGCCATGAATTTTGTCATAGTTTCCATAGTTTTTATGATTTTGGTTTGCATTTTCATTATAATGGATTGAATTTTGAATGTTGGCATTGGATTATTGAAGCTCATTCTTGAATAGTACTTTTTTATTCAATTTACTTGTTTTTAGAAGGTCATTTGATTATCTTTTTAAAATATTTTGTAATCAAACTATATGTTGTTCGAGTCTTGAGTGTTTTTACAAAAATGGCTCCCCCATGAGTTCCTAGAGTGGATTCATTCACATCCTTAAAGGGAATGGAATTGGAGTCAATTTACATTATGTATACAATTTTTGGGGCCCTAGAGAGTTGGCTAACCACTTTTGATGTGATGCCCTAAGCAAGTCACAATCACTTGGTTAGGAAATCATAATGTTTGCAAGAAGATTTGGGAGGTTTGAATGTATTAGATAGTTCAAACCAAGAGTTTTAGAATGGAAAGGGGTGAATGATGTTTCCATATGCACGAGGAAGAGGTTTCAAGACATGCTTTGCTAAGCCTTTGAATAGACCCTAGCTGATGTTGTCAATCCTAGTGGGAAACCCTTAATTATAGGCATAAAAGTTGTTTTCAGGTGTATGAAAGACTTGGGAACTTGAGATCCACAAAACCTCTTAGGTTTTTAAAAAGGGTGCTCAAATCCATGATTAGTTTACCAATTTTTTTAGAGAAGTTCGGACTTATAATCAAAAGACTTACTAAGAAGGGCTAATTCAATTAGGCATGCTTTTGAAAGTTTGGGGACAAATGAAAGAAATAAGAAGGAATCTTGAGGGTTTTGTGTCCAGAAGCATATATGAAGAGTAACAACACATTTAGTAATCCCTTACCCCATGTAGTTAAGCAAATGATCAAGTTGGATCAAAAATTGATGTTGGTAAGTTAGCTTGAAGAGGCATTTGGTGAGTATAAGAAGCAAAATCCTTGTTGTACCTAGGTAGTGAAGTGTTGGGGGATAGGATAGAGATCCTCTAGAGGTTAGGGTATTAAGTTAAACCCTAATAGGCTAAGAGAAAGCCTAAGAAAGTTTGAGAGAGAAGGGAGGGACTAATTAAGTAGACTACCTAAGCTTACATCACTTTTATTCCAATACTATTTTGTTTGATCTTAATAATTTTTCTCTCAAATTATTTGTGTTCTTAAACATTTCTAATCTGTTTAGTTTTTATATTTCAACTATTTTTTAAATTTTTATTTGTTAATTGTATCTCATATTGTGTTTTTATTTCTTTTCCAATTTGTTTTATTTATTATATATATATATATATATATATATATATATATATATATATATATATATGGTTTATAGTTTCTTTTTAGCCTTATGTCTATGTTTTGATTATATTCTATTTTTGTTTTTGATCTCTGCTTATTTTTATTATTCTTTCTTTCATCTCTATACTTTTATTTTTATAGTTGTTCTCCTTTTTCTTTTTCTTTTTTGGTATTTTCTTCTTCCTTGGGTATCCTTGTCCTTTCCTTGCCACTTGGCATTATCCTCTCTCTCTCTCTGTCTCTCTCTCTCTCTCACACACACACACACACACACACATTTGGCTTGGTTTGCCACTTCTCTTAATTTCCATGATTCTCCTTTTCTCTTCTATCCAGATGATGGACCATAGAGTGTGATCCAAAGCTTTGATGCAAAAATAATCACACAATCAAATCTTGAAGCATATTTGATAGTCTATCCAATTTTACTACACCCTCTAGAAGAAGGTCTAGGATATTGGTCACACAAGGAGACCAAAAAAGTGTGCTATACTTATCTTGAAGGATCCTACATGTTGCCTTCTATATCATTGTATCATTGATTATAATTTGCACCACATTATTAATCCTCACCTGCATTGCAACTTTCTCTAACATTAGAGTGAAACTTTTAGATATCTTTACCTTGTTCAAGGAATCCAAGGATTTCAAAAAGACCACTTGATTCTTGCAAGAAACCATAAAATTGATGATGATTTGATTTCTTCCACCCGTTCATCCATTTGAAAGTATGGTGCAATCAAATTGGTTCCATTGTGATGTTTTCTTTTCTACCACATCTTTGAGAAACCTAAAAACACAAAATAAAATAAGTATAGATTTTTTATTAATAGAAATTACATTAAGCAAAAATAATCTGAAAATGTAAAATTTTCAAAATATTTGAAAATTAAAACAAGTGAACTAATTGTTAGAGTAATTAAATATTGTTAGTGTAGTTTTTTATTTTTTCCTATTTTGCTAGGTTTTTCTTACACTTTTAATAATCTTGCTTAGGTTAATAAAGCATGTCTTATTAGGTGAATGGTTGTGAGGTGTCACCTTCCTACATGTGAGCATCTATTAGCTATCTTGGGAAGATACTTTGCTATCTTTAGTCCGATAGATGGTTGCTCCTCATTGGTTGGTGTTGCCACCTCCTCTCTCTTCCTTGCCTATATAAGCATGCTACCTGGCTTGTATTTGTATCTCTTATTTTTGCATCCTCTTAATGCTATTTTGCTTCCAGCATTTGCATTACTCTCTTGGAGACTAACTCTATGATGCTATTTTGATTTTGTATCATTTGCATTCATAGTTTAGATATTTACTCTTTGCACTATTTTTCTGGGTTATTAATCTTTTCAGATTCTAACATGGTATCAGAGCTTTTCTATGTGCAAGAGTAGATTTTAGTTTCTTTATTTGAGAGATTTGGGGGGGGCAAATAAATTTTATTGTAATTTTTTGAAAAACGAAGTATGCTCTTCTCTTGCATCTTTGGATGATCCTGAGAATCAAAAAAGTTTTGACAAAAAACACTTTTTGGGTTTTGTTCGCAGTCCCGAAAAACCATCTGGGTATCTTTTAGATTTTGCATGCAAGCTGTATATTTTCGAGCATGCAAAGCTACGTCCATACCCCTCTCCATTGGCGGTCGCAGATTTGAATGCAATTTTTCTTCAAATCAGGGGATCAGAAAATTTTCAGAGCACTTTGGGCCCAAACGAACATCACCATTGGATCCGGAAGGCCGTTTGCAGTCAGGATTCATATAAAGCTTGTCGTTTTTGGACACAGGGCAATTTTGGGGATTTTTTGAAGCCTCCAGGGTCTGCCGTACGGATCGTACGGATGCAGGGACGAAGAAAAAATTTAAAAAAAATATAAAATCGGAGCGCTGCCGATGCGCCACCCGCGCGCAACCTGCAGCGGCCGTAGCAGGCAGTGCCGCCCGGTCTCCGCCACGGCCCAGCCGCCGCCCGACTGCCACCTCCGCCGGCGGTTCAACCTCCTTCCGCCGCCCTATGACCGCCTCTGCTCAGCTCCAGCTCCACCCGTGACAGCTCAGCACCCGCTGCTCCGCCGGGCACAGTCAGCAGGTGCCACGTCAAGGCCAGTCTGCGCGTGACACGTGGCACTTTCCCACGTGGCCCCTGCCACGTCATCTTTCGTACCTGCCATGTCATCTGCCCACCATGTGGCCTCTTTTTTTTACTGCGACGGCTGACGGGCCGTCAAATTTTTTCCTGTCAAATGCTGACGTCAGCGGTGTGTCATCATCCTTGCTTGCACTCTCCTTCTATTTGGTTTTGGACCTACTTGTGGTTTTTTGGCCATAACTTTTGCATACGGAGGTATTTTTCCGATCCGAAAGAAGTGCCGAAAAGCTGGTTCCGAGACAAAGATGCTAGTACAGGTGTTTTTGAGTTTTGATACAATTTGGTTGCCTGTTATGGTAGTCGAAGCTGGATGTTCTATTTTGCACTCCGGGAGGCGTATCTTGAGCTTTCGATCTCCAATTTTGGACTTCTTTATATCGTTGGAAAGCTCTTTCTGTGCTCTTTCTAGTGATGCTGGTTGTTGTTCCAGATTCTATTTTAGACACATCCTATTCAGTCTTTTGCATTTTAGCATTCTGGTGGATATTCTGTTTGTTTCAGCTCCGGAGATCGATTTTGTTGCTTCAATTGCTTCATTTTGGGCTTTACCTTCTGTTGTTTCAACCTTATGTTTTTTTTTATCATTGTTGATATTCACTGTAAGCATCTTTATGCAACGCACTAAGATAAAGTGCCACTCTTGCGTTTTGGGATCCTTTTCATCATTGTGATTCGTTGTACTCGCACTATTATATAAAGTGCCATGGGGGGGATAGTTGTTTGCCGCTTATAGGCTCTCTTTCTCTAATTCCTCATGCAGTGTCGACGACACATCCCTTTATTTGTGTTTGTACCTCACTCTCGATGAGTTTGGCTCCTGTGTTGTAGGAGATTTTTGGCCCATCTTTTCAGCTGCTTGTCACCTCACCTACCTTAAGGGGAGGTTATATTGTTGTTCTATGCTTCTTTGGTTGATGGTTTGTGCCTTCTATTTCCATGGAGGTTCCTTTGGTTGATGGTTCGTGCCTTCTATTTCCATGGGGGTTCTACAGATCAGCATTTTGATAGAGTTTTGCGGTTCTTCATGCTTCAGTGATGCTGCTTCTTCATGATCACTCATTGTTCCTATTTTAGGGGACAATTTCCCTAGCGAGAGACTTCTTCAGTTCTTCACTAGGTTCTTACCTCTTTTTGGGAGAGGGTTTTTCCCTTGTGATTTTCTCTCTTTCCCCACTTTCAGAGGTTGCATCTTCTTGCATTGTACTTGGGTACCTAACATGGCCTCGTTGCCGGGACCCATTTCTACATCCACCTAAGCTTCGCTTATGGGGGGGTGTTAGTGTAGTTTTTTATTTTTTCCTATTTTGCTAGGTTTTTCTTACACTTTTAATAATCTCGCTTAGGTTAATAAAGCATGTCTTATTAGGTGAATGGTTGTGAGGTGTCACCTTCCTACATGTGAGCATCTATTAGCTATCTTGGCAAGATACTTTGCTATCTTTAGTCCGATAGATGGTTGCTCCTCATTGGTTGGTGTTGCCACCTCCTCTCTCTTCCTTGCCTATATAAGCATGCTACCTGGCTCCATGATGAAGAAATGCAGAGAAGAAATGTTAAAAAGAAGAGAACCCAGCCACGATAATGCCCCCCCCTCTTTACTCAATCAAAGAACCCCCCCTCAAAGAAATATGATTTGGCACTTTATTTTAGTGCATTTACAACTACCACTAGAAAGAATTACTTAGTGGTCTTGATTTCAATGCATTACAAACCCTCATGAAGAGCATATGCTAGAAGTGAAACTTGGGCACAATAATCAAGGAAACAAATAGCACCAATGTGATCTACTCGAAAAATCATGCACTTTCAAAAAAAGAATCACCTCGATACGAGGTGGTATGAGAAAGTTATGATCCTCCGAAGTTTCCAAAACGAGAACTGTGCACAGTCACTGCTGAGAATCTGCAATTTATGAGGAATTCATGCATGAAAATCAAAAAACAACTCCACTAGTGGATAGAGCACAAAAAAATAGCCAAGTTCATAATAAGAATCATCAAAATCGGAGTCCGTAAGAGCAAGAACGAGACATTTGAAAACTGCATTCAAATCTGCGACTGCCAACGGAGAGGGGTATGGCTGTAGCTTTGCATGCTCAATTTTGAAAAATATACAGCTTGCATGCAAAATCTAAAAGATACCCAGATGGTTTTTCGGGGCTGCAAACAAAACCCAGAAAGCGTTTTTCTTTCTGATGAACAGAAGATGTTGCTGTAGTGTAAATTAGATGCCTTTAATAGTAAAAAATGGCTCCAAAAATCAGAGAACGACCCCAGCAACCAAAATATGACATGCAAATGCTGGATCAGCTTCTCAAGTCCATCAATGGCATGCTGGAACCTGCAAAACTGATTGAAAACTCCAAATATGCAAGTTGGTTGTCAGATTTGAGATTGAAACCCCAGAGAAAAACTGTTTTTGTCAAAACTTTTCTGATTCTCAGGATCATCCAAAGATGCAAGAGAAGAGCATACTTCATTTTTTTTTAAAACTACAATAAAGTTTATTTGCCCCCCCCGAATCTCTCAAATAAGGAAACTAAAATCTACTAAAGATGAAGACAAGCCTAAGTGGTTTAACAAATGTGATGAGGCATATGGAACATTGTGTTTGTCTGTTTCTCCTGACTTGCTATTTCACATTGAGTCTTTGGATACACCAAATGAAGTATGGACAAAGCTAGAGACACTATTTGGCACACAAGATTCATTGAG
The DNA here is from genome assembly GCA_028749045.1 of Cupressus sempervirens. NCBI lineage: Eukaryota > Viridiplantae > Streptophyta > Pinopsida > Cupressales > Cupressaceae > Cupressus > Cupressus sempervirens. The sequence continues at coordinate 499,404,984 of CM053787.1, forward strand.
GGGTCATATGTTGGAAAATGAATTAATTAGTTTGAGTCCAGGCAATTTCAACACAATCCAAGATTTCTTCACCAAATTGAAATCACTAAGGTTGCAGTTAAAACAATGTGGAATTGAAAAGAAAGATGAACAACTGATTTTTAGTATTCTCTCTAAGCTAAGTTCAGAATATTCTGTGTTTGTTTCTACCTTCTATGCTACTAAGGGTGCACTTGGTACTCAATTCACCATGCCATCTTTAGATGATTTTGCTGTCAATCTCACTCGAGAACAGGACAAGCTAATCCAGATGGGCATTCTTAAGTCCTTTAAGTCACATGCCTTGGCTGCTAACCAAGGCACAAAAGAACAACAAGGACAAAGTAGTAACAACAATAGTAAGGACAAGAAACAAAAGAATAGCGAGGAGAAGAAGGATCAGATGCCGGTTTCTTCAAAAGCAACTATTGATACACCATCTTCCAAGGGTGATAAGCCTAAGAAAGAAAAGGTCAAATGTGCCTATTGTAAAAGACCTGGTCATGATGAACATAAATGTTTGCAGAAACAACTTGATCACTTGACATACATTCTTGAGAAGAATAATATCAGTGTTCCTGAGTCTATCAAACAAAGTTCTAATGAAGGGTCTAACAAAGAAAAAGAAAACAGCAAGGGGAAAGGAAAGGGCAAGGCCTTTTTTGCAGTTGCTTCCTCACCATCTACTTGGGTTCTTGATTCGGGTGCTTCACACCACATGGCTTCATCTAAGGAAGAAATTGCATCCTTGGAGCAATATACTATGCCTTCTATGTTGATGGGTGACAACACTCGTATTGAGGTGTGTGGGAGAGGGTCTGTTGATGTGGGGGATGGCACATTCCATGATGTTCCTTATGTACCCTCATTGTCAACCAATCTCCTATCGGTACACCAGATCACTCACACAGGTTTAGGCAAGCGGGTTGAGTTCACTCCTGATTTAGTGGAGATACGTGAGTTGCACAATGATTCTACAATTGCAGTTGGGAGAGTAGATCATCAGTCAAGACTCTATATGTTTTCTCACCTTGTTCCTGATCCTCCTTTGACTATTTTTCTCACTCACTCTAATGATGTGAGCAGATTATGGCATGAGCAGTCTTCTACGTCCACTTTTGATGCAGAGAGTGATTCAGAGGACTCACCTCCTTCCTCTCCTAGTCATCATTCACAGGTTGATTATTCTCCTCTAGATTCTCCATCTTCTGGTCCACTTTGGGCTAGACAGACCTTGCAGTTTGTAGGTGATTGGGTTGGAGATCCATCAGACACTAAGCAGACTCGTTCACAATTCCAGGATGCTCTACATATCTTCATTGCGACTACCTCAAATCCACAGTCCTTTCATGAGGCTTCTGGTATTTTTGAGTGGGATACAGCTATGCAGGAATAGTATAGTTCCTTGATGAGGAACCACACTTGGGATCTTGTCCTTTTTTCTAAGGGAAGAAAAATTGTTCGATGTAAGTGGATCTACCGGACAAAATTTGCAAGCTTTGTTGGAGGTGCAGGATGCTACATCTTTTGGGGGGGCCTCTTCCTCTCACTTGGAGTCCTAATTTTCTTTGGGGAGTCTCTTTTCTCTCTCTTTTGGGGGAATTTTATGTACATGGGTACCTCATCAGGCTTGACTTGCCGGGACCCATTTCTACATCCACCTAAGCTTTGCTTATGGGGGGGTGTTAGTGTAGTTTTTTATTTTTCCTATTTTGCTAGGTTTTTCCTACACTTTTAATAATCTCACTTAGGTTAATAAAGCATGTCTTATTAGGTGAATGGTTGTGAGGTGTCATCTTCCTACATGTGAGCATCCATTAGCTATCTTGGGAAGATACTTTGCTATCTTTAGTCTGATAGATGGTTGCTCCTCATTGGTTGGTGTTGCCACCTCCTCCCTCTTCCTAGCCTATATAAGCATGCTACCTGGCTTGTATTTGCATCTCTTGTTTTTGCATCCTCTTAATGCTATTTTGCTTCCAGCATTTGCATTACTCTCTTGGAGACTAACTCTATGATGCTATTTTGATTTTGTATCATTTGCATTCATAGTTTAGATATTTACTCTTTGCATTAGTTTTCTGGGTTATTAATCTTTTCAGATTCTAACAAATATTTCCTAATTGTTGGAAATCTTTTAGAATAACTGAGAGGGGGGTGAATTAGTTATTCAAGGTCCAGATGTATAAATAAAACTTTTCTTAACGTAGTGAACCCATAAAACATTCATATTCATATATGCATCCAAATGAATATGTGAATACTTGAAACTTGAAGGTTACTATCTAATCAAATTGCAAAAATGTAAGGCATGAACACAACACATTAATCAGCATATTTGACACAATGATTTAATATGGAAACCCAATATGGGAAAAACTACGAGTAACATGCTACTCCTTTTCACTCTTCTAAAGTGATGCCCTATGAAAGGCCAACCCTGTTAAAGGTTGCAATACACACTGTTAAATGTGACCCGGTAAAGGGATTTTGATCACCCTATTAAAAGTGAGCCTTATTAGAGGACTTTAGGCCATTCACTTGGAATGCCACCTTGTTAAAGGATTTTCCAATGACTATTAACTTAACCTTAATCCAAAGGATGTACCCTAGACTGATACAATTGTTAGAGAGTAATAGTAGAGCTTTGATTTGATACAACTTACAACTTCACTTGCAAATTACAGATCTCTATTTAGTCCTCAATTCTCCTTGGCTTTCATACTTTGCAGCTCTAATAGCTTGTTCACGCTTCAAGCATCCATCTCTTTAAGCCTTCATGCTTGCTATGCCATTGCAGACACTTCTCTTGGGTCACTTGATGAAGCAAAACCCTTAATTCCTTCTCCTCCTTAGGTTCTCACACATGACACCAACCTCTCTTACTCTTTTTCTTCATGACTAGACATTCTTATATAATGGAAATTAGAATATTTTCTTTCTCATTATCCATCATCTAAATTAGGGTTTTGGATGGATTAGGTAGGATACAATGTATCTACCCCATATCTTGTCTTCACTAGAAACTTCTCTTAAGATTCACTTGAATTCACCTAAAAATGGTTTACATCAAATTTGTGCCACTAGCTCATCAATCTTATCTTCCTCCTAGTTCACAAGTTCCAATAAAAAAAACTTGTCAGCTTTTATTTGGCAAATCTTTGATCTTTTTCATAATGCAACAACTATACATTATCAATCTTCTGATGCTTAGCACATACTGCATCACTCAACATCAACTATAAAATCACTCGGCATCAACTAGATTTTACTGGTGCTCAACATCAACTAATATTCACTTAGCATCTACTGTCTTTCTCGAAATCCACTAAAATTTTATTTTACTTAGCTCCAAGTGACTTTCTACTCGGCTTGCACTAACTTTTCTCAGCACCTACTATCCACTCGGTTAAGCTTGGAAGACAAACTTTATTTAACTTATTTTTCTAAACTTTCTAAGTGTAGCTAGTTATTATGTAACCTTAAGTAGATCATCAATACATCATATCATCATTGTCTTAACTAATCCTTGCACTTCATTAGATAATCATAACCCAACCTTTCCTCTAGGAGCGTTTGTTTACATCTTGTTGATCAAGTCCTTCTCATCAATCAACTAAGTGATAGTACTTGAATCATATAAACAATTGTCTTACCAGCAAATAGCAGGTTTGACATCAGTTACAAAACAATGATTGAGACACATAGTCTTCTTCAATAATCTCCTTGTTAACAATACTCTTTTCAAATGATCTTTTCAATCAGATATCAACAATCTCTCTCTTTGGCATTGATGGCAAACCAATATGATCAACCAAGTCAATCAAATGATGAACATCTTGTTCAACCAAACTAACTAGGTTAAAATAGTAAGACAATATCAAAAATAAAATTTGTATTCCTTCTATTTCTCTTTTAACAACTTCAATCTTCTGATTAGGTTACAAAATCTCTTCCTTAAAACTCCCTCTGAGTTCCTTCTTGTATCTTCCTCTTACTAGGTAGATTATGATTTCTCCCTCTTTCTTTCTGGCTCTTTGATTTTCTCCTTCTCTATTTTGACTTTAATGTTGATATTTTTCTCCCTCTCTAATCAGTAGATCAGTTTACGACTTTCATCCACTTTTCTCTTGATCTTTTGATGATGTACTTTCTCCACTATTCCTCTTGTGCTTGATTAGTTTAACATACTATCTTGCACTTGATTAGATTAACATACTATCTCCCTCTTTGAAAAAAATGCCAAAGACATATACCAAACACTTAGCATCTTAAATACATGTAGATATAAGCTTTTGTAGGTTCTTCAATTTTTCCCTCTATCACCTTACTTGTGACTAATTTGTAGTTTTAGTTCTATGATTACTTTAGGCAGTTCCTAAAGTAAGATCCACTGCATCAATTTGTATTATATGATCATCACCTTGTTTGATGTAGGACACTCCCTCTATTTCTTACATAGCCTTTGATAGGGGTATTACCACTAGTTTACCTCTTTAATACTCATGAGCATCCTTAGGTAATGATTTTGTGAAGATATTTGCAATTTTCTCCTTTGAGTTAACATATTCCATCTTCACCACTTTGTCTTGAACTAACTCAATTACATAGTGATAATTGATTGCAATGTGCTATTTCTTTGTGTGCATCACTGGATTCTTTGATTTATTGATAGCATTTGTATTATAATAATAAAGTGTCATTAGTTCTGTGATTTCTTCCTTCATTTCTTTGAGTAGTTGTTTGACCCATACAATTTTTGTGTAGTTTATAGTAGTAGCAACTCATTCTGCTTCAGCAATAGATTGGGAAGTACAACTTTGTTTCTTGCTAGTTCATGTAACTAGTCTTTTGTCTAAGAATAATGTTCCTCCACTGGTGCTCTTTCTATCATCAATGTTTCCAGCCCAATCAACATCGGTGTAGGCTCTTAGTTCAAACTTTTCATTCTTCTTGTAGTATAAACCAAACTCTTATGTTCCTTTTAGATATCTCATTATTCTCTTCATAGCCATCAAGTGATTCTCTTTGTGATTAGCAGAGAATCTTGCAACTATCCCCATAGAAAATGCAATATCAGTTCTACTATGTACTACATATTTTAATTTTCCAATCATAGACTTGTACAATGTCTAATTCACCTTAGCTGAATCATCATTTTTTGACAACTTGTGTCTTTTCACCATAGGTTTACTTACTGGTTTGGAATCTTCTTGTCCAAATGTCTTCAATATCTCTTTGACATGTTTTGATTGAGTGATGTATATTCCATACCTCATCTAATATACTTGTAAACCCACAAAGAATTTGATCTCTCTAAACATAGACATTTCAAATTCTTGCTTCATCTGATTTGCAAAGTCCTTACACAAAGCATCTTGTCCTCCAAATATGATATCATCAACAAATATTTCAGATAACAATATACCTTTTTCCTTTTCTATCTTCATGTATAGATTGTTGTTATCATCAGTCCTTTCAAATCCAATCTTCACAAGATAATTATGAAGTCTCTCATACCATGTTCTTGGTGCTTGCTTCAATCCATATAGGGCATTATGCAATCTACATACCATGTTCTTATTGTTTTCATCAACAAATCCTTTTGGCTATTCTATGTAGACTTCCTCTTCTAGTATACAATTTATAAATGTAGATTTAACATCCATCTGATAAACTTTGAAACCTTTGTATACAGTATAAGCAAGTATAATTCTCACTTCTTCCATTCTTGCAATAGGGGCAAATGTCTCACCATAGTCAATTCATTTGTCTTGTGCATATCTTTTGCAAACTAATCTTTCTTTTTTAATTTTCACTTCACCATTCTCATCTAGCTTGTTTTTGAATACCCACTTGGTGCCAATCACATTCTTGTGTTCTGGTCTAGGAACTAGACTCCATGTTTTGTTCTTCTCTGTTCTTTAAATCTCTTCTTCCATGGCCTTGTACCAGTCATCATCTTCTAATACATCTTTCACTATTTTGGGCTCCTTCATGCTTAACAAACATGACTCACTTCTCACTCTATTTCTTGTCATTGGCCTTGCATCTTTGTTTCCAATTATTTGATTTGTAGGATGATGTCTTTTGACATATTTAGACAATCTTGGCTCAACTCTTGTAATTTTATTTTGTCTCTTAGCTTGAAAGTCACTATGTACATCTTTATTAGGTATCTCAACATCTCTTTCATGTATATTGATCTCAGAATCAAAATATGCATTTTTTTCATTCTGCAACTCGGCATATGAATGCAACTCAATTCTTGAATGCAACTTGGAATTCAAAGGTTGTGACTCAGTTGTTATTGGGAGTTGTTGTTGACTTACAACTTGATTTGTAGCATCTTCTTCAGTAGGCATTCCTTCATATAAGTATACAAATGATTTGTATTCTTCTAGTTCTTTTATTGGTTTAGCCTCATGTACTTTTGTAAATTCATCAAAATTCACATTCACACTTTCCACAATTTTGTTAATGTTAATATTTAAACACTTATAGGCTTTGCTTCTTGTGGAGTATCCAAGAAATATACCTTCTTCACTTTTTGCATCAAACTTTCCATTCCTAACATCTTTAAGAATATAACACTTATTTCCAAATACCTTAAAGTATTTTACATTAGGTGGATATCCATACCATAATTCAAAAGCTTTTGAATGAGTTCCTTTCTTGACTTGCACATGGTTCAAGGTATATATAGTAGTACTTACAGCTTCTCTCTAGTAATTCATAGCAACATTCTTCTCCATCATAAGTGTTCTGGCAGAGTCCATTATAGACCTATTTCTTCTTTTAGCAATTCCATTTTGTGGAGGTGTCCTAGGTATAGATGTTTGTCTTTTGATTGCTCTGTCATTACAGAACATCTTAAACTCATTTGAAGTGAATTCTCCACCTCTGTCTAATCTCAAGCATTTTAGACTTTTACCTATGTCTTTTTCAACTCTTGCCAAGTACCACTTAAACATTCAAAAAGCATCATATTTTTGTTTTAGAAACATGACTATCATCATCCTAGAGTAATCATCAACAAATAGCATTATGTAATTATCTCCTCTGTATCTTTGCACTTCAATAGGTCCACACAAGTTAGTATGAACAATTTCTAGTATTTCCTTAGAGATGTAAGCTTTACTTATAAAGCTTGACTTTGACATTTTTCCTAGATGATATTGTTTGCATACTATATTATCAAGTTTCTTCAACTTAGGAAAACCTCTAACTCTTTTTATGTTACTGATACTAACCAAATTATCAAAATTAACATGACATAATCTCTTATGACAAATCCATACATCATCAAATTTTTTAATAAGACAAGTAGCATCCTCTATATCCAGATAGAATAGAATACTTCTAGTTTGATCACCTTTTCCAATTAGCTTCCCATTTATGTCATATATCTTGGTAGTTTTATTTTCAAATTCAACCTTGCATCCCAAATTATTCAGTTGTGACATGCTTAACAAGTTATAATTTAATCCGTCATCGTATTAAGAATTGTCACATGAAATCTTGTCTATGAGTTTGATAGATCCTTTTTCCTTTTATCAAACATGGTGCATCATTACCAAATTCTACAATATTTCCATCATAACAAGTTAAGGTAATGAAGTTACTTTTTTCTCCAGTCATGTGATGTGAGCATCCACTGTCAATTATCTATTTATCATTCTTGTTCACACAAGTCACAAGTGCAGTTGCCTTATCCTCATCAGATTTGTCCTTCATTGCAACATATACCACTTCATCATCATGTTCATCAGCAATGTAGCATGAATTCTGGCCTTTGTCTTTGTAATCTTTGCCATCATCTTCTCTTCTATTTTTGTACTTGTTTCCTTCTCTATAGTTCTTTTTCTATGTAGATCTTGCAGCAATATGACCAACTTCATTGTAATTGAAACAAATGATGGGTAACTTGCCTTTGAACTTGCCTTTACTGTTGTGAAATATTCTTGCCAGTAGTGCTTCCAATTGGTCAATGTCTTCCTCATCTATATTACTGTCATTGGATGCATATTTTATCTTTCTTTTCCTCTTCTTCTTCTACTTTACCTCCTCAAAAGCCTTCAATAAAAATTTAACTTTGAAAGCTGATTCAAGACTCTCTAGTTTTTAATTGTCAAAATTAGATAGTTTATAAGTAGTGAGTCTACCTACCAGACCTTCAAGGGTTAGATTATTTCCTAGTATACATCTCAACTCTTGGATTGTAGAAACTCTAATAGCATAAATAGGTAGTAATTTCCTCAAGAATTTACTTAGCACAGTATCATCATCTATTTGACCAATAGCACCTTTTATTGCACTAACAACTTCTTTTATCCTAGCAACATATGGAGCAATATTCTCTTCTTCTTCCATTCTCATGTCATCAGACTTACCTCTGAGGTTCTCAGACTTGGTTCTTTGAACATTTTTGTCTCCTCCATAGATGATGGACAGGGCATCCCACATCTTCTTTGTAGTGTCACATCCTTTGATATCATCAAATTTGTCCTAGCTTAGGGTAGATGCAATCTCCAATGTTGCTTAATTATGTTCTTTCTTTTTCTTTATATCTTTAGTAGTTAGGGCTCTTGCTGGATCAATATGTTCCACTATAATGGAAGATTGTGCATGATCTCCAAGCCCTCCAAGGTGTAGCTTCATCAAAATTTTCCATGCAAGAAAGTTATCTCTATTGAGCTTGGGTACTTCTCTTTTAGACATCTTGATATTTGTGCTTCTAATACCTTAAAACTAGTCCTCTTAAGCAAATGGCTCTGATACCAATTGTTGGAGATCTTTAGAATAACTAAGAGGGGGAGGTGAATTAGTTATTCAAGGTCCAATTGTACAAATAAAACTTTTCTTAATTTAGTGAACCCATAAAACATTCATATTCATACATGCATCCAAATGACTATGTGAATACTTGAAACTTGTAGATTACTATCTAATCAAATTGCAAAAATGTAAAGCATGAAACACAACACATTCATCAGCACATTTGACACAATGATTTAATGTGGAAACCCAATTTTGGAAAAACCACCAATAACATGCTACTTCTTTTCACTCTTTTGAATTGATGCCTTGTGAAAGGCCAACCTTGCTAAAGGTTACAATACACACTATTAAATGTGACCTAGTTAAGGGATTTTGATCACTTTATTAAAAGTTAGCCTTGTTAGAGGACTTTAGGCCATTCACTTAGAATGCCACCTGTTAAAGGATTTTCCAATGACTGTTCAACCTTAATCCAAAGGATTCACCCTAGACTAATACAATTATTAGAAAGTAACAATAGAGATTTGATCTGATACAAATTACAACTTTACTTGCAGATTATAGATCTCTATTCAATCCTCAATTCTACTTGGCTTTCATACTTTACAGCTCTGAGAGCTTGTTCACCCTTTAAGCATTCATCTCCTTTTGCCTTCATGCTTGGTATGCCATTGCAGACACTTCTCTTGGGTCTCTTGATGAAGCAAAACCCTTAATTCCTTCTCCTCCTTAGGTTCTTGCACATGACACCAACCTCTCTTACTCTTTTGCTTCATGACTAGACATTCCTATATAAAGGAAATTAGAATATTTTCCCACTCATTATCCATTGTCTAAATTAGGGTTTTGGATGGATTAGGTAGGATACAATTTATCTACCCAATATCTTTTCTTCTCTTAAGATTCGCTTGAATTCACCTAAAAATAGTTTACATCAAATTTTGTGCCACAAGCTTATCAACCTTATCTTCCTCTAAGTTCAAAAGTTCCAAGAAAATAAACTTGTCAACTTTTATTTGGAAAAATCTTCGATCTTTGTCATAATGCAGCAGCTTGGCATTATCAATTTTCTGATGCTCGGCACATACTACATCACTCAGCATCAACTGTAAAATCACTCAGCATCAATTGGATTTTATTGGTGCTTGGCATCAACTAAAATTCACTTGGCATCTACTATCTTTCTTAGAATCCACTAGAATTTTCTTTTACTCGGCTCCAACTGAATTTTTCCTTGGCTTGCACTAACTTTGCTCGGCACCTACTATCCACTTGGTCAAGCTTGGCAAACAAACTTTATTTAACTTATTCTTCTAAAATTTATAAGTGTAGCCAACCCTTTTGTAACCTTAAGTAGATAATCAATACATCATATCATCACTATCTTAATTGATCCTTGTACTTCATTACATAATCATAACTCAACCTTTCCTATAGGTGCTTTTGTTTACAGCTTGTTGATCAAATCCTCCTCATCAATCAATTAAATGATAGTACTTGAATCATATAAGAAATTGTCTTACCAGCAAATAGTAGGTTTGACATCATTGACAAAATAATGATTGATACACATAGTCTTCTTTAACAATATCCTTCTCAACAATACTCTTTTCAATTAGATATCAACACTAATCACCTCTACTTTTCTTAAGCTAAACTTTAGACATATAATAATTAATTCTTTTATTAATTATTATGATGCAACCTAGGTTAGACCTTTTTAGGGTTTTGATCTCCTTTATAATAATTATCTCTCGTTGTAAAAAATAATTCACTCTTGATAATAGAAATCACTTTTTTAATCATCAAGAATGTCTCTTCTGCAGATTTGGGAATTCCAACATCCATAGATTTTGCTTCTCTCTTTCTATGAGAGGTGTTTTCATCTAGGTAATTCTTAGGAGCTATGGGGTTGATCTTTCATCAACTTCAACATGGAATCAGAGCTCTAAATCTTCGTGCCCCTATTTTGATCTTGAGAGATTAGGCACCAATTTTTAGATCTATGGCTTTTAGATGATTTTGTATTGGATTTTTGGGGGACCTATTTTTCGAAGCACTATGAGCCCAAATGAACATCACCATTGAGCTTAAAGTTCTTGAAAACCCCCATTTCCATATTAAATATGTCTAGTTTTCACATTGTTGAAATCTAATGAAATTATTTTTTGTACCTAGGTCATATTGACCTGAGCAAAAAAATTAAGACGAAAATTTTACTATTTTTTAAAATTGAAATTTCACTTTTATTAAAAAGGTGTTACTTTTTATTATTTTTGGTGTGTTGAGAGCACATATTTTAATGTATGATTTTTGTTTGGTGGGAGTATGTCCCAAAGCTCCGCATGATAATGTGCTTGACCACTGTCATTTTTTATTGGCCAGAGGCCCTAGACAAGCAGTGGATTTGGAGATCAAGTGGGCCACTCCCTCCTATGCACTCCATTGGTACTGATACCTTCTATGCATAGACTTCCCAATTTTATTTGGGATCATGCTCCTCCACTTGTAACCTTCCCATGCATGCAGCCCCATGGGCCCTCTGCCTTGCCACATGCCCTTCAATCATGGGACCCTCCTCTACCAAATGTTATCCAGTCACAAGTGTGTACTTCTATTGATAATTAGCTCATAATAATATGTAATTTTTTTAATTTATGGTAACACATGATGTACATGCTTACAAGAAACCTCAAAAATAAAGATACTTAGCTTTTGGCATTAGAAAATTGTCTAAGTATGAACTTGGTATACAGCAGTGTATTGTTTTGTTTGTAACTTATTTTTGACGTCATGTTATGACTAGAGAAGTTAGATGGAAATTGTACTCATGTTGATGATGATGTGTATACCCTTGGAAGTCTATATGGACTATACAGATAAGAGATATTCATGTTTTAATGAAACAAGATAGCGAAATTAAAGGAAAGGAATTATTTTGTTTACAAAATAATTACTTGTCCAATTAGGGCCAACATCCTAGATGTTTACTCTAAGTTGGAAAAGTGTACTGTGGTCTTAGTTGACCTAGCAGCAATGCATGGTATTTATGCAAAGAACATCTTGTGATAAGGTGTGTGTGCTATCTTGAAGTAATAGTTGTGTTGAGCAATTATATGCAAACTTTTGTGAAAGCGATATATGAGAAGTTTTGAAAAGCTACTTTGTGATCTAAAATCGAGATGAAGATCAAAGATCAGTCAAGAAAGAACTTATGATACCTATTCTAGAAGTCTAATTACTTGTTTGGACAGTGAGATCTTCTTGTAATTGGAAGTGCATGTTTGGGCAGTGGACTCATCTTACATCTACTGTACTACAACTCCTAGCAGGGATTTAAAGTCTCCTAATAGGGACTCTCTATACTGAATTTTCTCATTGACTCCTAACAGGGTCCATCCTCTAACAAGGAACTTATATATCAATATATTATCTAGTGGGTATCATCCCCACCTAGGTTTTCCCTTGGCTAGGGTTTCCCTAGTTAACAAATATGGTGTTATGAGTTATCTTTGTGCATGGATACTATTACTATTTAACATTGATTTATTATTTTTTATGTCTGGTTTAAAGTAAGAAATAATATCCAGTTGGCAACTAAAGTTTGTAGATTACTAATTCACCCTCCCCCCACCTCCACCTCTCGGTAATTCCTACTTATAACAACTTCACCATTGGCACTAGTTTTTTGGTGAATGCATGGTTGGTATTTCGATAGGCATTTTTTGTCAAATCTATAGCCATAATTAGGGATAACTTTAAGAAACCCTTCTTGAGAAAATATGTAAAATGCTAGCAAATTCAACATTAAATATGCAGGAAAAATTTCTAATCGAGGTTGATTTTTTCATTCGAGGAAAGGGAGAATTATTTTCTATTGGCAAAATTTTCCTTTTCATATCAAAATTTAATAATAACTATGGCAAATTAAAACTACTTTTTTTTCGTATGCAAAAAAATGTAGGTGATTTACTTTGTTGATCGTAAACAATTTTGTAATGTAAGAGGCAAGTTAATTGTTTCATATAACACAAAATATTAATATAGTTTGATAATATGTCATTTTCCAAAGAGAGATTATGTAAATTTTTGGTGAATTTATAGAGTCACAAGTGGTCCATGGCCCACATGCCAAGTATACACTATACAATGTTCTTGTAGTATGCCAATCCATTAAGATTTAATTAATAATGTGCCCTTTTTTATTGCCAACTTGGTTGTCATCACGTTTAATGTTATCATTTTTATGGTGAAAGGAATTAATTTGGACCATTGATGTAATATAGATCAATTGCTTTAGCCTTCAACTCTATTTTGAGTCTAATTTTAAACGATATACAATAAAGTCTAAATCTTCCCAAAATTAGAACACGTGTCCCAAAGACCAAAATATAAAGTAGTTGGCTAAATAGGGATAGTTGGAGACACATGTCAATAAAATGGTAGGTGATATTCAACCCAAGGGAAAATATTATTTTATTTTAAGGGTGAAATAACATTGTCCAATAAGAAAACATTGGCGAAAAATTTAAAATAAGTGTGTTCTAAATGTAGATTACATTGGCAATTGGACTGAGATTTGGACCAATTATGTGTAAACTAATGAGCGGTTAGCCTTGGATTTTAACCTAAATTATTTAATATCTCGGTGACATGGTTAACCCCATATGTAGGTTTTATTAGCCAAATTGTGATTTCTCAAAGAGATGGGATAGCCAATTGGTGAAGATTCGCCACTAGAAAAATTACTAGCCATAATATTGGAAGGATGTCCTTCTCCAACTAGTCATGGGCCCAATCAGTAGCAACCTTTTTGGTCTTGCACATTTTCTTTATGGGCTCGACGACTTCTTCTTTGTGTTGGGTGCCTCCATGGTTGAACACATTTTGAGTTGGATTGTTTTTAGGTTCTCACACTGGTGGTTTGCCTTTATGAAAGGCAGTTTAAGGTTTGTGTCTCCCACCTACCTCATTGGTGGTTTGTGGTTTGAGATTCCAAGCCATCCCTGTGGGCCCTCCTCACTGGTCATGATTTTTTCATTCACATAACCACTTATTTGGTTGGCATGCTTTAATGCCCCTACATGATCTCATGGGCCCTTTATGAAAAGCTCACCGACATCCACATCTTATGGTGACTTGGAGAAATAAATGGTGAGTCATGAAACACACTTAGTCATTTTAGTGATTTGCATTTTTCTTGGCGCATTTTTTGAGCCTATCCATCACATGGGTTTATGTTCAATGATTCATGTGCCACATGGCACTAGTAGGATATGCATCAGGCCATCTTCCTCCATGATCATGCTAGTTTTTGTGTGCCCTATTTTGACCTCTTTCACATTTCTTGACCCACATTTACCAATTTTGTGGATTATTGAAGGCGTGATAATTCATGTATTTCATGTCCTTTTTGCCATTTTATGGCATGGACTATGGTTTTGTATGTTTGGGAGTGTTTTTAGCTCCACACATTTTGAAACCTTTGATGGTGTATGGCATTCTTTTGATGTTTTATTTTTAAACACATGCTATACTTTTATTGGCTACCAAATTTTTTTCTAGCACCGACCCTTTGATCCAAAACATGTTGCTAGCAGTTGGATTTTTTTTTTTGGCAGGGGTATTTTTTAGACATTTTTTTTCCTTGACATCTATTTGGCCATCAAATGTATGCTTGTGATTTTCTTACATCAACACTGCATCAACATTCCTATCACCCCTTCAAGATTTGTTTGATTTTATACGAACTCTATTTTCTATGAAGCAAGATATTGTCGGAAAGCTAATTCTAAGACTGTCAAAGTGGTATAGGTATCTTCTAGTTTTGATGTATTTTTGAAGGCTTTTTCTACTATCAAAGTTAGGGGTATAATTTTTCACTCTAGGAGACATATCTAGAGTATCTGATATCTAATTTAGGAATTATTTACATCACTGGGAAGGTCTTTCTAAGATCTTTCCAGTGGTGCTAGTTTTTTTTCAGATTCTACTCTAGGAACATTCTATTTAGTCTCTTGCATTTCTGATGGATATCTTGGTTGTTTTAGGTTAGGGGATCGATTTCATTACTTTAGATGATTCATCATGGGTTGTACTATCTCTTGTATTAGCCTTATTTCTCTTTTGGTCTATTTAGACATCATTTTTATGCATTCTTGCAAACACACCGAGATAAAGTGTCATATTCTATCTATATTTTTGTTTTAGTTTTTTTGCCTTTTTTTTCCTTATGATCTGAGTAGTGTCATCTGAGCACACTCATATAGATTATTGTATTGTTAGGATATCTTGTGCCTATAGATGCTCAAAAATGGTTCACGTCTATGATTTCATCACTTCTTCATACTAACTCATCCCATTTTTTCATTTCACTAATTCTAATCTTTTGGCCAATTCAACCATATTTCAATAATATTGTTTATCATTATATCTCCTTTTAAATCAATTGTAGATCACTTTGAAAAAAATTCCCATTTCATCCAAACTTTTTAGAATCAAATCAGAACCATCTAAATCAACCTGGAATCACCCAAAATCATCCTTAATCAACCCAAAATTATTCCAAATCAACCATTATCAATCTAAGGCATGTTAGATATCCCAAATCAATCATTATTTTTCCAATATTAGGCATTTCCATGGCTTTTAGTGCCTCAAAAAGCTATGAAAATGTATCAAATCTAACCTTAGTATTGCCATGGCTCTTAGTGCTAGGTCAAGTGATATTGTTATCAGGATTTAATTGTGTGATTTTTGAGTCAAACTCATTGACCCATGTTTCATGAGTAGTGGTTCAACATGAAACCATCTCTCATGAGAATAAATGGAAAACTTAGCACTCGTTGAATCTAGATGATGCTCACAGGGGTGAAGCACTGAGACTTCCCGAGAGGTCACCGATCCCAGTACTACTCCAACCTGAGCACACTTAACTACAGAGTTTCTTCGATGGTTAAACTGAAAACTTACAACCCCATTTGCAAAAAATTCAGCAAGTTTTGTACCTTATTAATCATTCATTAGAAATCCCCTTAAGCTCATTAATTGATAAGTAGGAGATGATTTCCACAACAAGTGAAATTGTGATATTGCTATCAAGATTTTACTATGTGATTTTTGAGTCAAACTCATTGACCCATGTTTCATGAGTAGTGATTCAACATGAATCCATCTCTCATGAGAATAAATGTAACACTTAGCACTCATTGGATCTAGGTAATGCTCATAGGGGTGAAGCATTGACACTTTCTACGAGGTCACCCATCCCAATACTACTCCAGCCTAGGCGTGCTTAACTATGAAATTTCTTCCATGGTTAAACCCAAAGCTTGCAACCCCATTTGTGAAACCTTCACCAAGTGTTGTGCCTTATGAGCTATTCATTAGAAATCTCCTTAAGCTCTATAATTGATAAGTAGGAGATAATTTCCACAACAAGTCAAATTGTGATATTGTTATCTGGATTTAACTAAGAGATTTTTGAGTCAAACTCATTGACCCATGTTTCATGAGTGGTGATTCAACATGAATCCATCTCTCATGAGAATAAATGGAACACTTAGCACTTATTGGATCTAGGTGATGCTCACAGGGGTGAACCACTGGGACTTCCTGAGAGTTCACTAATCCCAGTACTACTCCAGCCTGAGCGCGTTTAACTATGGAGTTTCTTCCATGGTTAAACCCAAAGCTTGCAACCATATTTGAAAAACTTTTGGCAGCCCAAGAGATCATAAAATTCAATCCAAACTTGGAGGGACCTAAGTCCAAACATCAAACCAATCCAACACTCAAAACCATGCAACCCATGATTAATTTGGACTTAGATAAGGGAAAACAACAATTTGAATTTCCAAACACAATGATGACACCTATAAGATCCCATCAAGAATCAACCATTTAAATCCTCCAAAGTACATTTGAACACACAACATTAATCCCATATTTAACAAACTATCATCAATAAAGAGAAATAAGACTCTTCCTAAATATCCTAAAAGGATGTTACGAATTGACCTCACTCAAGAAATGCAACAACAAGACATGCCTAAAGGGACTTGCACTCTAGGGATGCCAAACACACCTCCTTTGAAACATGCCCTTGCTTCTAACTTTATCAAATGTTATGGAGCCTCCTATGACTATACCATGTGAAACATCAATTGCAACAACCCCTATTGACATTCAAAGGAAGAGTCTTATCAACATCTCACCCATTCCCAAAAGGAACACATGTTATTACCAAATCAATATGATGCATCAAGGAGAAATATCTAACACACAAAGGTATCAAAACAAAAACCCAAACATGATGTTCAATTCTCATAGGCATAACCAACTTCAAAGACAACAACAACTTACAGTGGTATAAATACTTAACATTTCTAATGCACAACCAAGTCAAAATCCACTTAACACACATACAACATATCAACAAAAACATCAATGACAACAACAACCTCAAGTGGTGCAAGGATCCAACATCGCTAATGCACAACCTAATGTGAATCCACTTTACTTACATGCAATGTATCAGCATCAATTCCAACATTAACAAGCTTTTTTAGCTAAACAACCAGAGCAACTAAAAAAATAGTTGGAATGGCAAACACATCTAGAGAAACAAATTGCCTATCAACAACACTTGTTACAAAAAAAAATAGCCTCGACAACCTCAACGGATACCTCTATAATAATAGTTACATACTTGGTCTCACATGTAACCAACATAGGTATCTCAACAACTGTTGAGATAATGGGTGTTGCACACATTGCATAATATTGTTATATTTTATTATTTTATTTTATCATGTAATGTTTCACCTAGATGGATGTGCAACATGTAAAGATTCCCATGAAATATTTTTGATGAGTTGTATTGTAACATTGTGATAATATTTCATGTAATTATTTAATATTGGGGGAAAGAATTAAATGCCCAATATTAAATGTGGGGTCAATGGGTTAGCTAGCACATGGTTTATGTAATATCACTTAGTGGTTTTGTGGGACTTGCTACTATATAAGCATCCACAAGGGTAGTTGTTGTAGAGTAAGAGTGAGAAAGGCAAGAGTCAAGTGGGACAAGGCTTGACAAGTTAGCCAAGGGAGCATTTGTGAAGGTTCAAAGCATGGCATGGGATGTGTGGATTCATGCTTATTCACATAGTTTGCTCAGTTGTGGCTATGGCCATGAAGGCTTTCATGGTTGTATGGAAATGGTATTTTTTTGCTGAATAATACATGGTGATGGATGCTTTTGGAGGCTAGGTTGAAATCCCTCAATGAGGGTTTCTCAGGGTATATCTTGTGTCACAATTTTGTGGGTATGTTGTTTATTCTCTTGCATGTGAATTTTAATTTCGTGTTTATTTCAAATCTATTATGGGTTATGTAGAAATGGTTATATTCTTTTTTGCCAAGTTTCCTTACAAGTGGTATCAGAGCTATGATTTTATTATTGTAACCCTAGATTGAATCCATGGGAATGCATGAGAGGATAAAAGAAAGGGCAAGATATATGAATGATTTATTGCAGATCTGAGAGTTTTGGATTTGCTGTTATGTGAGATGTTAAAATATTTGGGCATGTGAAATTGTTGGACAAAAGGATTTTTTGAATGTTTCATTTAAATGAGGGTTTTAGGGGGAGCTTGCAGAAATGACCTCCTGGGTAAAAACAGACCTCACTATTGGATCCGGGTTGACATTTCTATGAATTTTGATATATAATGTGCCCTAATTTGGCCATGTTAAGAGGAAATGAAAGAGTCTTTTGGTTTTAGCCCATGATGGCCGTCAAATTTAATCCCGTCGAAATTTTCATTATAGAAAAAAATAAAAAATGAAAAATCACAGTGAAAATGGTAAAAAGACTGTCTTAGTAAAATGGCCATAACTTTCTCTTAGAATATCAAATTTCAGAGTTCTTATAGGAATTGGAAAGCTAATTCAAAGCACTACAACATGGTATAGGTTTGGTTCTATGATATTTTGTCAGGTTTTGAGAGCCCTAAAGTTAGATGTTATTTATTTTGAGCACAGATTAGGGAATAACTTGAGCATATAGAGTCAGATTTTGGACTTTGAGTAGTCAACATAAAGCTCTTGGAGAGCTCTACACATTGGTTTAGATTTGGTGTAGGTTTGGCATGATTTATTTGGTGATATATTGATCTGAACAGTTTATAGATATATTTTGACTATGGTAACATTGTGAGTTTATGGCATTGGAGATTTAAGATTTGATGTCATTGTATACTTGGTTCATTATTCAGATTGGTCTCATGATGATATGGTTATCAGTGTTTGATTTAAATATGTATGATGACTTGTTAGATCTACAAGTTGTGCAGTGTTGTAAGCGGTCTATACTTATAGGTTGCATTTATAGCTTGGTTATGAGTTGTCTTTGCCCATTGGTCTTTCATTATTGATGCATATTTAGATTGGTGGCTTGGATTTGGGTTGTCTATGCCCTAAGTCACATGATTTGCTAATTTTTTTCTTCATGTAGAAGGGATGAGATGTTGTTACCAGGTACAATTATGGTGGAGGATTGTGGTTGACTATTTTATGCTGACAGGTTGGACACTTTGAGAGACAGATGCTCGGTTCATGGATGTGATCATGGTGTCATAGATTTTAGTATGACATGATTGGATATACAAGTACATCCTTGATGTTCATTAGCTTGGATTTTTTATTCAGTTATGGTGGTATATCTTCTTGGTTGAGGATCATGGTTATTTGGTTTCTATTAAGGATCTCATGATGTGCACTTTGAGTTCTTTGATAGTTTGATGCCTTGGTTGATTCTTATGGTTAGATGATGGATTTTTTTATCATTATGTCATGGATAGCTTGGATACATGGTTTAGTGGGAGCTTGTGACAGTGATGAGGTGACAATACAGGATTAGTTCCTGATTTGGTTTGGATCTTCATATAGGAGATGGATTTTATGATGCCATAGGTGACTTGGTACCACGGTTGAGTGGGAGTTTTGTTGGCATTGATATATTTATTGAGTGTTTGTAGATGTTGGAGGTTTGTCTTAGATCCTATTGCTGCAGAAGCATCTTTAAAATTTGCATGGTGCACTTGTTATCTTCATGGTGTGTGAAGATGGTTAGATCTTGAGGACTCATGGAGTTCTTGGTTATCTTCATGGTATGTGGAGATAGTTCTTCCTGGTATGTGGAGATGGTTTTCTTCATGGTGTATGGAGATGGTTGTATCTTGAGGACTCAGGGTTCTTGGTAAAGGTGTGGTTTATGCTTTTATTTGGCATGTTATCCTTGGTGTGAGGATGGTTTTCATTATTATGTCATGGTATACTCTTGATGCACATTTAGAGTTGTGACATGTTATAGTATGTTCATGTGGAGCATGTTATCTCTTTAATTGAGATGGTTAGATCATGTTGTCATGTTTATGTTCCTGAGGCCATGGTTGGAACTTTGACATTAATTTTGGTTTAATTTCTTGGTATTGAGTACACTGATCATAAGTTGGATACTTAATTATATTGCTATGTTGCATTTGGAGTTGGCATGGATTGATTGGTTACAGGTGCTCATGGATACTTAGATATAGTGGTGATGCTGATTTCTCTTGGATTAGAGAAGTATTTGTTGGGATGGTTGATGGTTTCAATAGGAAGTCCGAGGGGCAGTCACCTGTATGGACTTAAGAGGAGATTTTTCTTAGATGAGTCTTGGTTGGAGACTTGGGTATCTTGATGAGCATTCTCATTCCCCACTCTTGGTCTACTCAACGGTTTGCCACTTGAGAGGTATAGCCCATTGTTTCTCTCAGTTGCATTATATTTATGCTTGTCTTTCATGGATATGGATCTTGAGCTATGGTACATGAGTTAGTTCTGGAGGGTTCATTTGAGAGATGGTTTAGCATTGGTTATCTCCATTTGCATATGTTGTTATGCTGGTTGAGTTTGGGAGATGGTTTTATATTGGGCATATTCCTTGGATTAGGAATGGTTATTCCTTGATTTAAGAATGGTTTTATGAGTTTGATCTTCTTGTGAGAGGCTTACATCCATGATTATTTATATGGTATGGTTTGGGTGTTGTTGAGGCTTCTTGTTGGAGTTTTATGGAGGAGATCATACTTGCACAGTTTACATCTAGAGGTGTGTGTAGAAGGACATGATATAGGTTATGATTTGCATGGTTTCTCTAGTGTTGGTTATCTTCGTGGATGTTCAGTTTTGCTTACATTGGATTTGAGATTGGTTGGAGATTGTGATCACTGGTTTGTGCTCATGTATGTCATGTGAGAGATGACATGGTTATTCCTTTATCTCTTTCCTCTGTTGGTTGTGGAGAATTTGGGAGACTATTGGAGATTTTTTATTAGAGTTGTTCTTGCAGGATATTAGTTTATGTATTGTGGATGTCCTTGATATTACATGGATTCACTTCTTTGAGATATTGTGAGTGGATTGGTTATAGATTTGACATTATCTTTTACAGTGGGAGCTTCTTGGTATATATGTGGCAGGTATTGCTCTTGAGGCTTGTGATTGCAGGTTATAGATTGAATATGTTGGTGATATGAGATTCACTTGTTATACCTTTGAGGTATGGATAGTTGATGAGTTTGGAACTTTTCTATGGGTGTTATTTCAGCTATGGATATTTTGACAACTACAGATACATGTGATTACCTTTGGATTAGGTTATTTGTGCTTGGAATTTCAATTGGTATAGGATTTTATGATCTTCTAATGTGACAGGTTGGGAGGCTTTCTCTTTGGATGGCTTCTATGTATGTCCATTGGCAGTGGCATAGTAGGAGGTGAGATCATTCATTTTTGAGATGTTGGATACTTTGATTTTGTTGTAGGTACCAGGATGGAGCACTTGGCGTATTTTGATCCATGATGGTGAATGTGCTGGGAGGGATTGTTCTCTTGTTCATTTATGTGGCTACAAATTGACCCTATGCAATGTATACAACAAGTGGGAGATTGTTGATATAATGGGTTTTGCACACATTGCATAATATTATTATTATTATTATTATTTTTATCATTTAATGTTCCACCTAGATGGATGTGCAATATGTAAAGATTCTCATGAAATATTCTTGATGAGTTGTATTGTAACATTGTGATAATATTTCATGTAATTATTTAAAATTAGGGAAAAGAATTAAATGCCCAATATTAAATGTGGGGTCAGTGGGTTAGGTAGCACATGGTTTATGTGATACCACTTAGTGATTTTTTGGGACTTGCTACTATATAAGAAGCCACAAGGGTAGTTTTTTTAGAGTAAGAGTGAGAAAGGCAAGAGTCAAGTGGGACAAGGCTTGATAGGTTAGCCAAGGGAGCATTTGTGAAGGTTGAAAGCATGGCATTGGATGTGTGGTTTCATGCTTATTCACATAGTTTTCTTGATTGTGGCTATGGCCATGAAGGCTTCCATGGTTATATGGCAATGGTATTTTTTTGCTGAATAATACATGGTGATGGATGCTTTTGGAGGCTTGGTTTTTTCCCTCGATGAGAATTTTCCAAGGTATATCTTGTGTCACAATTTTGTGGGTATGTTGTCTATTCTCTTGCATGTGGATTTTAATTTCGTGTTTATTTCAAATCTATTATGGGTTATGTGGAAATAGTTATATTCTTTGTTGTCAAGTTTCCTGACAACAACAACCACAACAAATGGTACAACAACAACTCCAACAAGTGATACAACAACAACCCATGGTAGAACCATCATAATTAATACCAAAACAAGTACCCCAACATGTACCAAAATAAGGACCCTTTTGTAGTTGAGGTACTAAGATACCTCCACCACCTAGTGACACATCACCCAACTCTTCAAACATGAAAATTTTAGAACCAAGTACAGATAGCTCTTGCTATAAAAAATTATATACTCATAGACACAAATGACTCAAAGAGAGGACTATCATTCAAAACCATAATGAGGAATTATTATAACAAGTCGAGACATTGGGAGTCTAGAAGAAGTAGGATCTATACACAAAAAGGGACTTACGTCTGAATCCATTTGATAGAAATTTGTATATGCCTTCTTTTCCAAAACATTAAGAGGCACCTAGATTCAAAAAATATCGAGGAAAAGGAAACCCTATTGATCACATCAGGGATTTTTTTACCTCTTGTACCAAACTCAGTGATTAGTCAACCTACCTCATGAGACTATTCTCTCATTCTCTAGTGGGCCCACACTCAAATGGTACTCCAAAATTCTTGGTAACATAAAATCTTAGTTAGAATTAGCAGACAAGTTCATCTCCCACTTTTTATTTAACATTACAAATGAGGTGACACTTTCTTATCTATGCTCAACTAAATAGAAGACAGGAGAACCATTTATCACATTCTTATTATGTTGGAGAAAATTAGTCAGTCAATGCTCACTAAACATTCCTAGGGAACAACAAGTTAATTTGTGTATTGAAAATCTAGTCCGCAACTTAATGTATGAACTCAAGATAAAAATTTCAGTCACCATTTCCAAGTTGATGAAAAAGGGGGCTAGTATTAAATATGCTCTCATCTGTAAGGGAATCCTCAAAATGAACAAGGAAAAAAAAACACCAATTCATATAATGAAAATGAGAAATTTTTCTCCAAAAAGAAGAATGTAACCAATGATGGCATTGTAGATGCATGAATGATTAGCACAATACAACCTCAACTAACTTTAAAAGATGCAAACCCTACAAATTCACAAACTCCCAATCAAAGACTACCTCAACAATAGAAAATTGAAACTTCCATGCAAGAAAAGCCTCAAAGACATCCTGGAACCAAAGACATAAAATTCACACCTTGGGGGATACTTCTTGACACTGTACTTCAATAATTACTTAGTACTAATTTCTTTTAATTACCTCCAATCAAGGATGAGCCATTGAGAAAATTAGAATGGTGGGATGAAAAAAAAAATTTGATTATCAACATACTAGAGGGCACAAAACTAACTCATGTTTTCAGCTCAAACATGAAATCCAAGACCTTTTTGATGATGGTATAATCACTATAGGTCCTTCACTACTAGTATCCAACTCTGGTCACACTATTTTTAAAAATCCTTTGGGTAATCATAACGAAGAAAAGGCCTCTAGTTCAAACCTAAACTCACAAGCTAACATAAATTACACACGTACTGGATATGACTACACCATCAATTGCTTCAATGAGTCTAACTCCCACATATCCACATTCACCTTGAATGTTGAATACCCTCATTATTCTATCACTACATTTTGTACCAATATCACCCTACCTAGAGCTCCTACTAGACCTACCACCTCTACTAGACCTATACCCCTAGTAGACCTAATGCTCCTACTTTATTTGATTATAGCCTTATTGAATAGCTTGACAATACCCATGCACAAATATCTATCTTGGACCTACTGCATGTGTCCCCCACCATCAGAAGATCTTAGATCAAGCCCTTAAAGAGTTAGTAGTCCTAGATAACATTGATGTTCCCCAATTCCAAGCCATGGTTGGGAACCTATCTACATCATAGTATATCACCAAATTCCCCTTGGGATATTCCTAAAGACTGACCCAACCACAATAATCCCCTTCATCTTGAAGTCTTTATTCATAATGCCAAGGTTAGATGTGTCTTGATAGATGGAGGAGAGGGACTAAACATTTGTACCCTTAAATTTGTCAATGGTTTGAGTTACTTTGAAGAAGATGTAGATCCCTCTCACAGAATCATAATAAAGCCCTATAATGATGGTGAACATTTCTCCAAGGGCATCATAATATTAGCCATTAGAGTTGGTCCAACTACTAAGAATACATTATTCCAAGTCCTAGATATCAAAATGAATTGCAACATGATAGTAGGATGCCCTTGGATCCATGCTATGAAAGTAGTGCCCTCTACATACCACCAATGCTTAAAATTTTCCTATAATAATATATAGATTACCTTCCGTAGTGACCCAAACCCCTTCTAATTTTTTTCCAATCTTAGAGAAACTAAATCATACCAAGTCCCAAAAAACCATGCAGAAAATCCACTTGAGTCCTCCAAATATGTTGATCCTTCCACCCTCACACTCATATTCAAAGAAAAGCTCAAAATTGAAGACCAAGGTTGCAGTGAGTATTCAATGTCACATGCCTTTGACATGGGAAGATCCCTCTCTCTCCCAAGTCATATGGTAAACTAGAGCTTATGTAGACCAAGCCTAAATTCACATTTCAAAAGAAACCTCCTATAATTTTTACTAGTGGAGGTGGCCTACATGATGAACATGTTTGTAAAAATGCATCTACATGGATTGAAAAGGATAAAGTAGAACATGAACCTATTCTGATTCCTGTATCCTTAGATAAGTATGGACCTAGATTCACCATCATGAAAAAAATGGATATGATAGATGTAGTGGCTTGGGACCTCAAAAGCACGGCATTATTCAACTTATCAGTGTTTTAGGACAACCTCATAGCTTGGGACTTGGATTGAAGCCATTTTTTTGGGTCTCCCTAATTTTGAGTCATCATCATCTAAGAATGTGAATGCTTTGAATGATAAAAAGGCATATAATAACAACCAATCTAAGCCCATAGAACTTGCATCCAACATTGACGATCGTGATACCTCCTTTGGCCTTGACCACATCTTTGATCCTTATGAACTACCCATCTAGGATAAGCACATTACTAAAAATTCTATTGGCCCCTCAGTTCATCCAGAATATTGTGACAAAATATGTTGGGACCCAAGCCCTCCCACCTCTAAACATGGAGCTTATGACCCTTTTGATAGGGATACTTGTATCCTTGCCCTTGACCAAAGTTTATTCAACACCGATAATGGCATTTCCCTAGTTTACCCCAAACTTATTGCTTGAGATCAATAAGGACCACCAACATTTAACTAGTTTGAAAATGATGATGCCATTGAAGAATTATTTGAGGTCTGTAAAGACTTAGCATGAGGCAATCACAAGTCAAGATTCTCCATTGACCTAAAAATCATGGCATATTTTGGGGAGTCAACTCCATGTTCCAATCATAAAATTGGAAAAATAGCAAAAAAAGACAAAAGTAGGTTTCTTGGTGAAAACTGAAAGACACCATTAGACCATGAAAAAGTAAAAATAAAGTATGTATCTAAAGGTGAAAACCTCTCTAAGGTGCCCAAGGATGGAAGATTGGACATACCCCTATTGAAGGAAAGATCAACATTACTTGTAGAAATGATAGAAGAGATAAATTTGGGAACACCTAATAACCCTAAGATCATACATTTTGTAGCCTCATTATCACTAGAAGAAAGAGATGAGTTTGTCAAATTCTTTTTAGAGAAGAAGATCAACTTCACCCAGTCTTATGTAGACATGATTGGATTGGATCTTGAACTAGTCCATCACTTTCCATTAAAACCAAGAGCAAAACCAATAAAGAAAAAGTTAAGAAAGATGTAGCCTCAAGTTTCTCTTCTTGTCAAAGCTAAATTGAAGAAATTATTCAATGTCAACTTTATAAGACCCATTGACTTTGTAGAGTGGATTTCCAATCTAGTACTAGTAAGCAAACACTCTAGGGGCATTTGGATATGTACTAATTTCTATGATCTTGACAAGGCATGTCCCAAGGATGATTTCCCCTTACCAAATATAGATATCATTGTAGACACGATAGCTAGATATGAGATTTTATCACTGATGGATGGATATTTTAGCTATATTCAGATAAGAATAGCTCCTGAACATCAACACAAAACAATTTTCAATTGAGGAGCATACTACTAGAATGTTATGCCATTTGGCCTCAGAATACTAGGGCAACATATCAAAGAGCAATGACTACCATCTTCCATGATTTCATGGACATCCTAATGGAGGACCACATAGATGACTTACTTTGCAAATCCCCTAGAAGAAGGGATCATTTGGGCATCCTAGAGTAGATATTCAATAGAATGGAAGGCTACAAGCTCCATTTGAATCCTAAAAAGTGTGTATTCAGAGTTGTCTCTAGAAAGCTCCTAGGGTATATTGTTTCTTAATGATGCATTGAAGTGGATTTGAGAAAGTAAAAGCAATACTTGAAATGCCTCCTCCAACAAATCTAAGAACATTAAGAAGTATAGAAGGGAGATTACAATCTATCCACAAATTTATTTCATAGATAGCAGACAAGTGCCACTCCTTTCAACACATGTTACATAAGGAGTATCTTTTCAATGGAATAACTAGTGTGATGAGTTTTTTCCACAACTTAAAAGCTATCTTCTGCATCTACCAATTTTAATGGCTCCTATTCTAGGAAAACTATTCTTCTATACATATCTACTACAGAAACAACATTAGGAGCTCTCTTAGCACAAAATGATGAACAAGGAAGAGAGCAGGCCATTAACTACATCAGTCAAACATTTGTGAGATATAAACTAAACTATTCACTCATTGAACAAGCTTTCCTTGTTGTCATCTTTGCAACCCAAAAGCTGAGGTATTACATGTTCCATCAAAAAACAATGCTTTTCACTAAGATTGACCCATTAAAGTATCTCCTCAGCAAGGCCACTCTCATAGGGTGCTTAGCCTAATGAGTTATGATCCTTAGTGAATTTGACATAAAATATGTAGATAGAAACCAAATCAAAGGGTAAGTGATAGCAAATCAGCTAGAAGAAGAACATATGACAGATGATCATTCCATATTAATAGACTTTCTAGATGAAGCCATCTTTAACATGGATCTAGCTAATGAATGGAAACTTTACTTTGATGGATCACATACAAGAAATGGTTTAGGAGATTGCATTATGTTTATCACTCCCCAAGGAGACATAATCCCAAAGTCATACCTGATAGAATTTAGTTGCACAAATAACATAGCATAATATGAGGCAATGATTACAAGACTAAAGCTAGCTATCCAATAGAACATACAACATTTACAAGTTTTTTGTGATTCTCAGTTAGTCATCTACCAAGTCAATGATGACTATGAAACCAAATATGAAAAATTAATGGATTACAAATAGATGGAAGATTTCCTCAAATAAAAATATGTTACTATCTATTTTTGTCAACTACTAAGAATACACAATAGGTAAGCTAACAAAACTATGGCTACTATCACTTCTATGATTGATATACCTCAAAATGTGGAGCATTGTGAGTTCCTTGTTGAGCAACTTTTGATTCTAGTATTTGAACTCTCTCAATCAAAGTTTGTGTGTGAACTTGTTGGTCCTAATTCCCCCTGGTATCAAGACATTTATGATTACCTACATGACCAAATCCTACCCCCTAATTTATCTAAGAATGAATTCCAAGCCTTTATTGACCAAGTCACTAGATATTTCATCATCAATGACACCCTTCACAAGAGATCCTTTGACCAAACCCTTCTTAGATGCCTTGACTCATAAGAAGTTGACAATGCCTAACATGTGGTTCATGAATGTATATGTGGAGGTCATTTAAATGATCTAATTCTAGCTAAGAAACTTGATAGAGTTGGATATTATTGGCCCACGATGGAACAAGATGCCTATGATTTTTCCAAAACATGTCATAAATGTTAGATACATAGTAATCTAATCCATGCACCAGCATAAGAACTACAACAAGTCATATCTCCATGGTCCTTCTCATAGTGGGCATTTCATCTTATTGGAGCTATTTCTCCTCCTTCCTCTAATGGCCATAGGTTCATCATCACTTCAACAAAATATTTTACCAAGTGACTTGGAGTCACCCCTCTAACTTTCACCACAGGAAAGTAGATTTTAAGGTTCATCCTAAACTATATCATATGTCGGTATGGAGTCCCCTTGGCTATTATCACTGATCATGGAAGTTCATCTCAAAACAAATATGTGGATAAGATTTGTGATAAGTATAACATATACCATGGATATTATAGTATTTACCATCCATAGGGAAATGGCCAAGAAAAAGCATCTAATATGACCATTGTTAAGATTCTCCAAAATAATGTCAATGATTCTCGACAAGACTGACACTTACAACCAAATCTAGCTCTTTGGGCCCACAGGAACAAGTGTGGATACTTCCACTAGTGCAACACCATACTCTCTTGTCTATGGAACTAAGGAAATACTTCCCATTGAATTTTAAATTCCATCATTGAGAGTATCCCTACAAGATGTTGTTGATGATGAAAGCTATAAAATATCTAGACTCCATGAACTTGAAATGCTTGATGAGTGGATTTGAGCCACCTTGGCACATCTACAAGCTTACCAAAACTAACTCAAATGAAGCTATAATAATAAATTCTAAGGTCATCATTTTTAGATCGATGATCTAGTCTTGAAGATGAACTACAAGACTTAGCAGCATAGAGAAAAACCAAGAAAATTTGAAACAAATTGGGAAGGACCTAATGTAGTTACTACAACATTTGGGTCATGAGTATATTAGCTTGAAACTCTAGAGGGTGAACCACTACCTATGTCTATAAACAACATGCATCTCCACAAGTAATATACTTGATTCCATCTAAAAGTCCTAAAAAAACATATTAAAAAAATGGCAAAAGGTAATAAAAAAAGAAAATTAAAAATTAAAAAAAGTCATGAAAAAATGGATACCTTGATGAGTGCTTGGCAAACAAGAATCTTGGCACAAAAATTTGAGTCAAGAGAAAAAATTTGTCCAAAAGTGAAACCCTAGAAAATAGGTGCTTTGAAAATGTATCATGTTGAAAACCTGGTAAACAGGTGCCATGTGTAATCAGTTATTGCTCCTCCATCTATTGGGATTACATCTATATTTTCTCATTATTATTCCCTAATCATATCCTTCATATTGCAAGTCATCCCTAGTCCCTGATCATGCCCATGAACTAGTTAATATCCATTGTTATCTTACCCAAGCATCACTAGTCTATATGTACTCTATCTTTGGCATTTTTACATAGTTTGTGTCTTTGTCTAGGGGCATATCACCTATACCATGCACGAGTTTGAACTTGAACTGGGGACATCTCCTTAAGCACTTTTTATCCATTAGACTTCTTGCATATCAAATTGGAGCTAACACTTGGGACTCCTTGCAATCCTTTAAAAAAAAAACTAAAAATTGTAAAAATATCCTAAACAAATCCATAAAAATCATAAAATGTCCTAAAAAAATTGCTAAAAATTATATAATGCCCTAAAAAAATCACTAAAAATAGTAAAATCTCTTGAACAAATTCACTCAAATTCCAAAAAATCCTAAACAAATTCATAAAATTCATAAAATGTCCTAAAAAATATCACTAAACATCATAAAATGTCCTAAAGTAAACCCTAAAAATCATAAAATGTGGTGAAGAAATGAGTAACACAAAAACATCAAATATCCTCAAAAAAACCCTAAAAATTAAAAAACCCACCAAAATTTTGAAATAATCCTTATAAATAGTCATTGTAGATAATCACACCTTTTGCTTAAACACTCACACTTTTGTGGACTGAAACTCAAAGCATAACACTTCAATGATGATCACACTACATGAGCAATGTGAACAAACAAGCAATCCAACGTGTCATTATGAACATATCAACTGAATCAAAAAATAGAGCTATCACATGATCAACCTCTCAAACACTATCTACAAACCTAAAACCTAAAAGGAAAGTAATAATGAACAAGAATAGTTATTGGCTCAAGCTATTTAGTGAGTGATTTACTTTTTGTTTATTTTTCTTCTACCATGTTCCTATGCCACTTGATGATATAAACTAATCTATGAGAGTAGCTAGTATGGTTCATTGTCATTTTTTATTTTCTATCTGTTAAATAAATGTAGCTTTGAGAGTCTAGGGCATGTATACATGCCTTAGGAAGGACAAGGTCATTTTATGTCTACATCATACTTGTTTATGCAAAACATTTGCATTTTTGCTCTAGCCCTTTATTCCATCATGTGTTGCATTCCATCTGGCATATCAAAATAAAGCTCCAATAACATATAGTGCACTTTGTGAAAGAAGAATTCCTCACTTCCTACTAATTATTCCTTGTTTGATTTCCTCTATCTCCTACTTCTCCTTCATCTGCCACCATGATCTGGTACTCTAATACACAAAAATCACCATCATCCTACATTCCTATATATGTCAATAGTCCAAAAAAAACCCAAACCAATACATATATGCATACACATGGCATTCATATCATTTTACATTTCATTTGGCATTCATTCATGAGAAAAAACATGTGGCAAAAATAAAGATATTATTTCCTAAGCATCTAATATCAATAAACAACACATGATGCCATCAAATAAAGTCCACATCAAAAAGCATAAATGCATCCATATAAAGCATATAAAGTACATGCATCATCCATCTCATATAGTCATCATAACATAAGTACATCTCATAAATGTTTCACAAAAGTGTCAGAGTACATGATCATGGTTTACATCAATATTAACTACCTATAGGTGTGAACCATAAAAGAACATAATAGAAAAAGACCAAAAATAGAGAATCCCCTCTCTACATGGGCATGTTTGTGCCACCCTATACTACCCCTAGCCTCATGGCCTCTATCCAACCTCAAGGATGATCCCTCTATTTCCTGTGATGACCTCATTAGCCCCATCACCCTTACACTACTTTGTGTCTACTATGAGTGAGATCTTGATGCACAAAAGCTCTCGACCCTCTACCCTAGTGGCACAACCATCTCATAATGATCCCTTTAGTACTATGTCTCCACATGTGCCATGGCCATTAGCGTAGCCATCTCTTAGAATTTTGGATCTATGATGTTGCTAATGAAATCTCATGACTCCTACACTTCCCTCTTTTCTCTACACACCATTGCATACCTCTCTACCATCACCCAACCCCTCTCTGCTATCACTGCATCTCTCCCTACTGTCACTAAATCCCTCTATGCTACAACTTGGTCTAACTAACTTTGGGGCCCTCTAATCACCTCCATATGATTTAGCTAGCTAGGCCCTACCTGTATTAGTACTAGCATCCCCCTGGTGTAACCCACTAGATCCCCCTCAATGTCCATCACTACTGCATCCACACCTATGTCATCCTCATCACCTCCCTCATCGCCATCATTCCCACCCTCCTCATAATCATCCCTATCCTCTTCCCCACCACCATCCCCACCCCCACTATCCCCACCCTCCTAATCATTATATCCCTCATCCTCATCTCAGCCATCCTCTCCCTCATCATCCTCACCATCATCCTCCACATCAACATCCTCATCATCATCCCCCACATCAGCATCCTCCCCTCCATCCTCCCCCTCCTCCCCATCATCATCCTTATCCCCTTCCTCCTCATCATCTCCCTCATCCTCCTCCCCATCCCCCTTCTCCTCCTTATCATCCTCCTCAACCTGATCTTCTAGTGATCTTGTTCATGGTACTAACACTACTGGATTAGTAAATGGCCTCAAACAATTCTATGCAAACCACCTATCATATGCCATTATTGTACCTACATCCACCACATCCATTGATTCTCCCCATACCCTAGGTTGTAGCTCCTCTAACTATGCATAGGCCACCTATGTCCTAATAGGTGCTCCCCACTCCCTAATCTTGACTCTAGACTATGTGAACAATGCTAGACTTATTGGAACCTCCTATTTCTCCCCAAATTATCTGCATACCCACTCTTATAAGTACATCTCTATCACCAGATAGCCAACCACTGTGCACCCTATTAGATAGTGCTCCTATCTATAGTATGATAGGTGGATCTCATCATCATCCCACCCTAGGAAATCTTTGTATGGTCTCCAAATAAGTTGTGTCATGGTATTCAATTGATGCTAGAAGAACTGAATGTACCCTATCGGTCCTCATGCCAATATGTCTCTATAGCTATATGAATAAGGCATATCCTCCACTAACTCTCTCTCTATAGGTGGTCTAAATACTACAATATGCTCATAGGCCCATATCTATAGTAATGTGCCTCTAGTATTGAATATCAATCCACCTCTATACACCACCTAGTATAGATAGTAGTACAACATACCTAGCATGCACGGTCCCTAGGAAAACATAGTCCCAATCATGATCATTCTCTTAAGAACTTTTCCCCATCTAACAAGAAATCGATGTCCATGCCTATAAGGCATTAGTAGTCTACCCACAACTTAGTAGATCAAAACTATTAGTCACTCATGGTGTGCCACCAGTAACTCCCATCTCATCTCATAATCTCAAACCCCCAGCTCTACATCTCCACATCCAAACAACAAGTGTAGTATTGCTCACCCATTAGTTGAGTTAGATACAACTAAGTCTCCATGAATTAGAATCCTAAGGATGTGCCATACATCCTTTAGAGCCATAGTCACCTCCCCCATCAGCAAATGGAAAGAACTAGTCTCTAAATTCCACCTCTCTATCAGCATTGTCAGTAGGGGTCCACTACTATATTTGACCTCATTTTCCTACCAAAAATTTTGACCATCAACTAAAAAATTTTAGGTTGGTCGAAATGTAGAAGGCAAAAATTTCTTTTTTTTTACATCTAAGCCCCGTGTTGGTCAAAATTTTGACCAACACATGTAGGTCAAAATGTGTTGGTTGAAACTTCGACCAACATGGGGCTTAGATGTAAAAACCAAAAACATTTCCTGTTTGTTGTTTTTTGCATGCATGGGATTATTTGCATTTTCTTGGATTTGGAAACTTGATGCGCATTATGCCCAAGAGATGGAGATTTCTCTACAATTAGATGCCTAAACTCACTTTCTCTCTGCATCTTGTTTTGGGGTCTTTTTATTGTTATCTCGACCCACTCATCCTATTAAGCATTGAGAATATAATTTCCAACATCTTACTTCTGCATTCACACAATCTAGATGCCTTTCACCTCCATGACATTGGGTTCACTTGTAACCAATGGCAACACTTCTCTCATCATAATGTATGTAAATGGGTAAGGTACACATCTTGGTGTAATGTCAAACATCTCACTATGTTTGATCACAAAAATTTTTCTTTAAAGGAAACCCCACCCCCTCCCCTGTTTTCATGTACAAGTCTTGAAACACTTTGTCTGTGCAACTACGATCTCACTAGTTTCCCAATCAGTTTCATTGGATTTCCTCACCTCATTACTTATTACCTTAGTTATTTTCTATTGACAGATGAATCTTTAGTATCCTTGATTTCACTCTGCCCCCTTTTGCAAAAACTTGAAATAACAGTAGATGTTGTCTTAGGTAATGTCATAATCATTTCAACTACTATTGAACATTTAGATATACAAAGTGTAGATTCTCTGTCTGTTGACTGCCCTAAACTCAAAATTTTGAGTGGGTACATGATTGAGGATTTGAGTGTGAATGGTGTAAGGTTCTATGAGCTTTTTTATGCCATCTTTCATCTTGAAATGCATTGTGGAGGTACTCTGAAGGAATTGAAACTAGATTGCTCGCAAGGACAAGGAAGCAATCCAAGAATTGTTTTAGCGCGTAGATTTCTTCATATTGTGGGAAACTTCCAGTCCTTGGAGACACTTATTATATACATTGCCAGCATATTTGATAAGTGATTTGATATGGATGTTCCTCTATTTAAACTACTTCACAGGCTTCCAAATCTTCAGTCGCTCTCTATATTTGGTTTCTTTGCATAGGTATTTACAAAGTTAAAGGTCATATTTAGTAGTTTAATGTCATGCATTTTGAAATTATTTAAGTAAAAGATGATGGTTAAAAATAAATAGAGAACTGATTGACCTTTAAATCTCATCAACAAACCCTTCAAAAATATTGCCATTCAACTTTACTAGAAATAGAGATGCTGATGTTGAACTAATGTTGAAGCAAATCCCAATGTACCCACTTTTCTTGATAGGAACTTCACCTCTCAGTTGTTTGCAGGTGTAAATTTGGTTCATCTAGTGAAGATGGCTTCTCTTAACAAGTTCATTTTGGACTCTTGTGTCCCATCTCTAACTCACAATCATCAATCTTATTTGATTGATCAGAATCTGATTGTATGCCAATGGGCTTCCCTGAATATGCACTTCCAGAGACATCAATTAAAAGTTCTTTTTCATCCTTAGTCTCACTAGAATCATCTGCCTTTTCATGCTAGTAAGCTTGCATAAGATACAAACTCATCAATCCCTCAAGCATTAAATTGTAAGTCAGAATTTTAGGTTGTCCTGTTCAATACACAAACTTACGTTATATCAAATCTCCAACATACCTCAGAATATGACTTCATACATTTTTGACAAACTCTTTTTATAAGTTGTTCAATTGTAATCTATAGTCCTTTTTCTCTTTCTCATGTCAAGAGATGATCCTTTTGTTGCTCTACAGTAACCTTTGAATGGCAGATAACACAAAGTGTTTTCATGTTTTCCAATTTACATTTGCCTATATTGCATTTGAAAGCACTCATATAACATTACCAAAATGACCACCCTAACAACCCATACATACTATTTCCATAGAGATAACCTTGCCTGGAATTGATTTTTAAGAGGAAAACTAACAAGGCCTACTACAGTGTAAAATTCATAGAAAATTTGAATCTGTGATCTTGACAATATATCACCTCCTTTATATACTAGCACAATATGATCAGCAAGCCATGAATTGCCCTCAGTTGGCTCTAAAACAAGCTTGTTGAGCCTAGACAAGTTCATAATAATAAAAGTAGTTATTAATTCTCTAAACCAGCAATTAACAACTCAATCATTACTGCTTCATAATATAAATGATCAACAAAACCAAAAATAAAAAGAAAGAAAATCAAATTGTTTGCAAAGAACTAACAATTGCTAATGCTTTGCAAAATTTGGGATAGCCTTGAGTATGTGCTCTCTTCGTTGATCAACTGGCAATGGCTAAATGCGTTTCACTAGTTTATGGCAATCTAGTTTGCAATTGGTACATATTCTATGCTCCATATTGAAAAGTTCCTGAAATATGATAGTCAAACTCATACAGTGTCTACAAGATAACTACTGAAGAGTTTCTTAATAAATACAATCATGATGAAAGGTACATAATTGATATCAAAAAAACTACCATACATTTGAATTTTTGATCCTACTCCAATATAGTAAATATGATGCATAAAACATGCACAAAAATTTCTTTGTACCTGTTTGATTTCAAATTATTCTAAATAGAAAAACCAAGGATTGTGATTTTCTATGGCTTTATGCTCAACACATACTAGTAGAAGTAAAAGATAGATCTTAATATAAGTTGTGTGCTAACCTCTTGCAAAAACTGTTGGCTTGTCCTCATACAGTACTCTTCAAAACAACTGATTATACAAAATAAATCCTCAAAATATTGAGGACATTTTTCCTACAATCCTCTGCAAAAATGCCAATCAATTAATGAGTATTAGTCATGAAACTGTATACTTTGCATCTAGATTATATACTTGAACTAGGAGTTGTAAATACTAACGAGTATGGTTTATGACACAATTTGCAAAGAGGTTGCTCATCCACAGTCCACGCCTACATTTCATGCCTATCTTTGATTTTACCATGTTTTGCTAATGAAATCTTCTGCCAGGTTGTATTTTCTGGTAAAGGATAACTAATTTCATCTCTTAATGCAACACGGTGATTACTCCCTCCTTTTAGCAAGCCCTGCCACATAACATTATCTTTCAAAATTAGAAGAATTTGCTTCACATGTGAAAGGAACTCGTAGTTATATTAATCATTCATAACTATACAATGCAGGAGATGGCAAGAGATCATACCCCTACATGCCTCACCACATCACATCTCAATCTCAAGAAAATAGGCATAGACATTCTTAGGTTTGACCATACAAAAGTTGAAGTAATAAGTAGCTTGCTTCAGAGTACACCCTCTCTCAAAGCATTGGAAATTTTATTGCTTGTTGAATATGAAGAGGGTTAATGTTTGAAACTGTTTGATGATATTATGTATCTAAGGAGAGCATCTTTATTAGCAAGTATATTTGTACTGCATCATAGGTTCCAAGTAATACAAACATTATAGATGTGCCCTCTGTAGTACTATGTTTATGGTAGTGGATTTCATGATGTTTTCTCAACTTTTATTTCAAAATCCATTCATGAAGGTTAAGTTTTATCTACTTTTACTCTCATTATAGTCTGGTGATTTTTTTAAAAATATAGAAAGTGGGAAAGGACTAGTCCCTTCTGAAATAAAGGGAGATTTCAAATAATTGATGCTACTAAATTGTGATGAAACTTTTATATATATAAAATTTGAAAAATCAATGTTCATTCATTCAAACCACTATTATCAATGTCAAAGATCAATCACAACATTCAAACCACATCCATAATCACTCTCACAAAACAATGACAACATCCAAACCACTTTTATAGTAAAAAAATAATAGCATGCATGTAGTTGAACTAAAAACACTCTTATCAATTATCATACACTAGACAATTAGACACTACTAACAGTAATGCTCTTATATTCTTTAGAAGTTTTAAACTTTTAATTAACTTTTTATTTGTAAGTGTATTTCATAGAGATTCTAAAATCTTGTAGAGTTTAACAGTATATAATTTTTTTCAGGATTTAACTTTCTTACTTACAGTGAACCGCTCCTAGATTTCAAAGTCAAATTGAAAGGGTATATTTTAGTAGTGTAGATAATTGATCAGTTTTGTATGTTTAGGAAGTACAAATGAGAAAATAAATTTGAAAAATATGTAAGACAAATTCATAATTCAATATATGGACTTCCCCATTTCACCATTCAAAATATTTCTCAAAATATTTCTATATACAATTTTAACTATTATCTGATTGCACGGGACAAGCTGAGACAGATAAATAGGAATAGTACTCCTCTGCATGGTATTCTTGTCTTAATTGGAGTCAGATGCACTCCATACCATATGTAATAAAAATTGCATTTTAGATTTTGAAAAATGACAATCAATGAACTCATGCAGCCGAGAATTCAAAGTCTTATGATTGCAGGGATGTATCCAACATTTTTTCCTGTAAGTCATTTCTTCCACAAATATTTAAAATAATGTGCTACAAAAAAAATTATAATATAAGCAATAAAGGATTTTTCTCAAGGTGCTCTGCTCCTCTGTGATTTCAACACAAAATGTATTAAGCAGAACCTAAGAGAATGTTGTTTGGCATTGCCCTCCTCATGGTTGGATTAATGCCAATCTAGTCACATGGCTGCTCCTCTTTGTGAAACTTGCTATAAGTTATGAAATGCAATTATCTTTAGGTCAAGGCATCTCCAAAATATAATTAATTACCTCAAGGGAAAACAAGTGCACATGGACAATTGCAATGATTATTAAAGAGGTTAGGTCAATTTTAAATACCTTTGAGAAAGTAATTATTTCTCATGCGTATAGAGAGGCCAATGCCTGTTCTGATTACATTGCCAACTTGGGAGTATGGGTTGAAATCATAGCTATATGGATATGGATTTGTCATTATCAGTTGGGTTTGGCATTACCATAGGCTGCACATTCATTCTTGCATCCAAATCCTCAAGTTGATATTACTACTAGAAAAAAAATATAGCCTACCCATTAGAATAGTAGGGCAAGCCCTCTAGAATGAAACCCCAGCATGTAGTCAAGTGCTTCTTTTAAAGATAAGTCAATCTGATGCTCTTCGAGTTGACAATTGAATGTTTGGCCAAACCCTTCTCTAAACATGTCTCCTTCATCCCCGAGAGAATCGTGAATGAAGGAGGCAACTGAGGTTAGGAATTTTGATAGAGGATCTAGGTAGGTGGGTCATGATTTGATGACAACAAGGCTTCTCCTGAAAGGATCACTTCACTTTGCATTCTTTAGCCCTTGGTTCTGCACTAACCTGCACTAACCTTTTCTAAAGTGGTATGAGTTAAATTTGAGAACATCGTTGATTTCCATTTTTTGTTGCCACAAACAAGTAATGATAACCATATACAGGATCTAATAATTTCCTTAGAAGGTTAAGAGTTCTCAATTTCCCTGTACCCTATGGTAGTTAGACATGAACTTTTCTTTGCATATATGACTTTGGATCAATGTTCTTGTTCAGAAGAAGTTACTCTCTAGTTTGGCTATGTTACAATTATGGTTCTTTTTTGTTATGTTTATAAAAATGTAATCATAGTGCAAACTAGAAGGTTTCTTCTCCATGTTGGGCTATATCAAGTGTAGGTGCCATGTTTTATATGCCTGCACATTTTTTCACTCTTGTTAGATGGTATGAAAGGAGAACCACCGCATGGTCATCTTTAGAGTTGCAATGAAAAATGGTTACAATTTTAAAAAAACATCTTCTGATTATAGTTGTTTATTGTAAGTCCTTCAAAATATTAAGGGAGAAAATTAGAGTCTACTAATTCTTTGTCAGTTGCAATTTCTGATGACAACTCTCTCTCATAATTTTGATTTCTGTAATTCATTGTTGTTATGAAATCATCAATAAAAAGTTTACATTCTATGTTTTGCCTACATTATTTTCTTATTGTTTATTAAATTATCAATATGTTAAGGTTATTATACTTATTATTCAGCTTAATATGTTTGTATTCATATTAGGATTGAAATGGCATTTTCCATTCTGATTAGTATCATTTTTTCAATATTAAGCCTAGTGATAAATGGCAAGTTAACAACTACAATGTTGATTCTCTTCTACTAGTATGAGATGTCTAAGCAAAATGATCACTTAATCCTAGTCTATTGTGAGTTTTTATGATAGTCTAGTCTTTAATGAAGGGAATGAAAGATACAAAGGTGGTAGTCTAGCCCATGGAGGGAGGGAATCATAACTTTTCCAGCCTGACAGTCTCTAGCTCTCAAGCAACTTATAATTTTATCATCCTTTCATTTTGAAAGTAAGAAAGAGAGGAGATGGAATGAGTAGATGCTTTCAAGAGATCTACATTAAAGCTCTTTGTGTTTGCACAGGAGTTGGTAATTTGAAGGTATTTGGTTACTTGGGTTTCCATTGCCATGGACTAAGCCATTCCTAGTTAGAGGCTTTAGAGTCTCTTTCCCTCTTAGATTTCTTAAATCACATGTGGCACATAGCTCCCATAGTAGATGTTCTATTAGATATAAACTATTCCTATTATGGAAATAAGTCAAGTAGACCAGTAGATGGGTTGGATCACTTCAAAGTGTGTTGAATTTCTCATTTGTAGTTGCTTGTATTTTCTAATTTCAAATGAATTATTACATATGTGAATTTTGGTGGCTATTTTTTTATCTAGAGTCTTTCAAATATTTTGTTTGTTTTTAAATTGAGACTACCTAGCAGATTCATGACTACACATAAGAGACTTGCATACAAATCTTTGTCTAGTGGGAAGGGGCAGTGTTGGACTTGATTGCCTGTTGGGAATAGAAAGGAGCGATTGGACCTATGTAATAATTATGAAGGTTAACATATTTTTAAGCCATCTTTTTTTCTGGACTTTTTGGACATGTCTTGCTAAAGGGTGCCTTCTATTGCAGGTTGCATGAAAGGTTTTCTAGATTTCCTTTGTAGTATTTTTTGATTAAAAGTAGTATCTTTCAATGGTCAAACAACCCTATGAATTGTACATCAATAGCATTGCATATCACAAGAGTATTAGCTACTGTTAGTTTTATTTTTTCCAAATTAAAGTTGTTCTAACATTGACACAACTTTTTCCTACTAAGCGAGTGTTTCAAAGTTTGAGGGTTTAATTTCAGCAATTCCTAAAAACTTTCGTTCTAAACATTAGTTGTTCTTTTAAGGGAGAAAATTTCTTTTTCTTTTTTTTTAAATAACATGTTGTAGGACTACTCATAGATAAATTTAGATTGTGAGTCACTTTCATGCGACCTAGTTTTCATTTCTTAACATTTTATGACAAAGCACTTTTTTGATCTTCTAACATAGTTCAAGCTCTCCTATTGCAGTGGCTCAAAAACTTCTTCCTAAACTTCAGCTATTATATTTTTATGGAGTTTTCAATTTTTTTTTTCGGGCTTTGAATGAGTAACATTTTTGTTGGAGCATTCATGGTTCAAGGCTAGATCACAATTGCCTA
This sequence comes from Cupressus sempervirens, assembly GCA_028749045.1. Lineage (NCBI taxonomy): Eukaryota > Viridiplantae > Streptophyta > Pinopsida > Cupressales > Cupressaceae > Cupressus > Cupressus sempervirens. The sequence continues at coordinate 499,445,837 of CM053787.1, forward strand.
CGTGGATCCTTATTTTAATTCCTAACATTTTACAAACAAGTGCTTCATATTTGTAGATATTAGGAGATTTTATTTATTTATTGGAGGATAAGAAACATCTTTATTGCTACATTTTACTATTTCACAACCAAGGCATCAGGTGCTCATTCTTTAAGCTTAGCCAATGTTTGAGGGCGGCTACCCTTCTGCCCAATTTTCCTGGGGCATGATCTTGGCCTAATCCTGTAAGAGTATCAGCCCTTTGCACTCAAAAGAACTTTTCCTCAGTGCGCAATGTTAACCTCATTAATAGATGTTATTTAAGGATGATGATTGCTTATGCTTCTAATAGAAGACTTGCTAGGTAATCTCTATTGGATATTTTGAGTTCTCTAATTAGGGCAATTATGAGGGTAAGTAGATGGTAGAGGGAGACTTTAATAACCCACTATTTTAGTTGTTTCAAGATGAGATTTTCTATTTTTTTTTTAGGCTGAGCATATACTCTAGAAGGGAAATAAAGTGTTTATTCTCTTAACAAAGTACTCTATGCTCATCATATATAGATAGTTAAAATATCATTTACTTCTAAACAAATATGAACAATTCAATTGATACCTGCACTATTCTAAGACATGCATTTCTTTTAAATAAATGTAAGCTATTGCATGGACTACCATCATTGTTCTAAGATATTCAATAATAAAATGTAGATTAGTGATTTGAATTGTAACTTAATTGCACAAAACATTACATTTTTAAGACTCTCCAATTTAAAAAAATTCATTATTTGCTGATGGTTGAGCATGATGACCATATAGGTATTTGATAGCCATAGGTGCAAATTGTATGGACATTGGAGAATAATCACTTGTTCTTAAAAGGAAGGTGATATCAAGAATGAGATCAAGGTATTTTATCATCTTTCGTTCATTATTTTACTGTAAAATTTGTGAGGAGTATTTCTCTGTGGAGGATGCTTGAGTAGGTCTTTTCCCTGTATTATATCAGTGTTCCAATGTCAAACAACTAGGAAATACTAATTCTATTGAATTCTAATCTATCTAGGAGACTTCCAAGTGTTGCATACTAATATCAAACTATTAGTCCAAAATCTAGCACTAATGTTGTCATCTGCAAGATGTTTATATTATTTTCTAGTTATTATAAAACTCTTATCAAATTTCCCAACTCTCTTGCTCTCTTTCTTTATAAAAACATTTTATCAGTGCTATGGAATGAATTCATAGGTTTCTCCCTATGAGATTGGCTACACATGTAGTCAGTATATGGCTATTTCTGAGGAATCTATAAACATATAGGCAAACGTGGCACTTTAGGTCACCAGTAAGTTTAGACACCAATTTTGGTTAATGAAACCCATCATTTATCTTATATATGTATCCAGTGAGGTGTAAAATCCAAACACTCCAAAATTTTCTCTATGACCTCCTCACTTGAATACACACACCTCCATCATCCAACCCATTCCCTTGAACTATCTGGTTCACTGAGGTTCTACACATGACTACATCTTGTATAGTTTTAAGGTTTTTTTAACAGACTGACTAAAACATTTTAGGTGTTTTGAATATCTGAAACAAGCTTTATGACTGATGGGTTGTTCCAAGAAATCAAGCATCACTTTGAGTCCCCTAAGTTGAAAGCACTAAAGGTAGGACCCCTCTACTTGCATTGTCTACTTTTCCTTCTATTACAGTGGAAACCAAACTAAATTTTGGAGTATTTAGTTGTCATTTTGGCTTCCTCAATGGGTATTATATATATTCCAAACTAAATTTTGGAGTATTTAGTTGCCATTCTGGCTACCTCAATGGATATTATATATTTTAGGACTTATACCAATTTCTGACAGGCCATAGCTATCCTAAATTGCAATTCCCTTTATTGTTTAAATATGGGTATGTTTCTAGTTATAATAGGTTTTCTTTCGATAAGGGAAGAGAAAAAAAACTGACAAAAATAGCTAGAGTGGTATAAATATGGAGGGATAATTTTAAGGGAAGAGAAAAAAGACTGACAAAAATAGCTAGAGTGCAAGAAATTCAAGATTGTTGGCCTTAGTTTGCATTATCTTCTCTCCTCTTCCTGTTGTACTATATAATCTTAGGCTTAGATTAGGATTAGTTAGTTGCAATTTTGTTTCAATTTTATGATTTTTAGTGTCAAGTTTTCAAAGAAACATAATGATGAGTGTTGTGTGATTTGAGTCCAAAAAAATGATTCTGTTGTTTATCATGAATCTTAATCATGCTAGGTTAATGGATTTTTCTTAGTTTTTCAGAAATATACAGTTCAATTTATTCATTGCGGAAAGAAGTTGGTTCAGATAAAAATTTGCAATAATTTTCTTTTTTAAATACAACTCTACATACTTTTGGATGACACAACCCTACTTTGTTGTTCAAGCATCATATAAACTTGCAAACTTTCATAGCTCTATGGATTTAAAACCTTTTTAGGGTAAATTTGGATGTCCAACTCCGTATGTCAAAATGTGCAACAAGATATAAAATAGATCTAGAAACAAATTCCAGCCACATCAACTTAGGTCCATGGTGAGACTTCTCACTATGTCTCAAATCTTTGATACCACAGACACTTTGCTTCAATGCTTGGTCACTTAGATCCAAGCAGATCAATATGCAACCAAAAAAGGATCCTATGTGCAGGTACACATTGGAAATCAATAACAATAGATGAGTCATTCAATTTATGATCCTCAAACCAAAAAAGACTATCCTCATCTAGGAATTAGTGAAGCACTTTAGCAACCTGCAACATTTAAACAATTTATCTTATGTTCTTATTAAACATAAGTTATAACAAATAAAAAACATTTGTTGGTGAATGCCCATTTTCTCAAATGACATGTATAATAGCTTGCGCCTTTATTGCTGGCAATGGTATGTCTCTCTAGATCCCAAGATTGGTGTTTTTTTTTTTTAATTCTTTTGACAATACTAATAAAAATTTCTTACATGGAGGGTTTTGTGAAAGCAATAGTCTTGATTTGGACGAATCAACAGTTTATGCCAAGCTTTTCATCTAGAGAGCTTTCAATTTTAGAAGCGGATGTATGGGTTATGATGTGTAACAGTTTGGATCTGATCATGGAAAGTGACTCAATATTTTTAATTGATTCAGAAATGCTACTCATATAGGTAGTATTTTCATATTTACATTATTTTGCAGGTGAAGAAGATGAAAGGGTTGAAGTAGAAGAAGGCTCACCTGATGGAAATCCAAGTAAATGGTGGAACAATCCTAGAAAAAGTAGATTATGCATACAACTTTTTTGAGAAGGAGGTACCCATTGATGCTCTTTTCTAGAAAAATGAAATGATTGATGTTATCGGTGTTACAAAGGGCAAAGGGTATGAAGGTGTTGTAACTAGGTGGGGTGTAACAAGGTTGCCTCGTAAAATACATAGAGGTTTGCGAAAGGTTGCCTATATTCATGCTTGGCATCCAACTAGAGTTTCCTTTATTGTTGCCAGGGCTGGGCAGAATGGATACCATCATCATACTAAAATGAATAAGAAGATCTATAAGATTGGCAAGCAAGACTAGGAATCTCAAACTACAGTCACTGACTTTGACCAGACTGAGAAGGATATCACTCCAATGGGTGGATTTCCTCACTATGTTATTGTGAAGGATGATTATATCATGATCAAAGGATGTTGTGTTGGTCCCAAGAAGTGAGTTGTGACTTTGCATTAAGGTATTATCCACAACTAGTTAAGGTATTTGTGTGTGTAAGTAATCAAGAACAGTTTTAGGGCAGCCTAATCATTTCATAGCAATATAGGATCCATCCACAACTGGTTAAGATATCTATGTGTATAATTAATCAAGAATAGTTTGAGGGCAGTCTTTACAAGATAGCCTGAATGATTTTATTAATTTATTATGTTTTTTGTAGTGATCTAGCTTTATAATATTAAATCTTTTTTAGTTGATGTAATGTATGTGCACTATTATTATTTGAAAATTGTTTTTCCATGTTGAAGCATTCTTCACTATTAAATCACTTATTCTAAAGTTACAATCCCATGGGAACTCTGATATAGGATAAATGATTTTGGCATTGATGGAGGAATGGCTACAAAAACTTTTGAGCCCAAGTTTGCATTGTTTAAAAATCATGTCACAAATATCCTAGGTGTTTAGTTACCAGAAGTTGAGGTAAGTGAACTAATATTCACCTATTTTTAATTATTTTTAATTTTCCTTGACTATCATTTGTTTTAGTCTCTGTCCATGAAGTGATGTTTGTTGAGACCATACAAGTTACCATCATAATCTTCTAATTTTCTGTTATCCTCAGTTAAACATGAAGTTGGGAAAGAAGCCTATGGCTTAGTATTGTTCATTTAGATGTCTTGGTTATCATTTGCTGAAATGTATTGTTCACAAGTGGGGAGTTTTCTCCTCAAGTCATGCTCTCGAGTCTCTACAATACTAATAATAAAATTAGAGTTTTGGTGGTTTTAATGTTTTAAATTGTGTTTCATTTCACTTGTAGTTTAATCATATGCTAATGGCAGTTATTGGCATAGAAGGTATTGGAGGCATTCTTTTCATCTTTGGAAATAGTTTGGTAGCTTATTCATTGGTTTGTCTTTCTTTTAGTGTGCCTTAACTAGATTTTGACTATGGGTCAATTCCTGCATTTTTTTCTAGATATTATATTGAGTAGTATTGCTTTTTGGCTTCCTTGCAGCTCATTTACTTAGCAATTGTGACACCAATTGTTTATGACTTCTACAACTATAACATGGCCTCATCTGAATATGTAACTGAGTTCATTGAGTTCTTGAAGGTATGTACTTTTAAAATTACATGTTTCTAATCTTTAATTTAATGCATAATTTCATATGTAGTTTTTCTTAATGGGATGCAATTTGGCTATGAGTTGTCTGTAATGAAGTTTATATTTTTGCAAATCACACGTTGCTATGTAGAAATAATTGCTTTTGATAATTTTATAATAATATAAAATTGATAGGATGTTATAAAGGAACGCATATGAGCATATGTAGAAATAATTTCTTTTATATAATCTTATTTGATAGGATGTTATAGAGGAACACATATGAGCATATACAAAGTTTATGTTCTTGGTTGTTTACATAATTTAGAGTATCTGTTCCTTTTTTACTAAATGTTTTATTGTTTATCAATTTAGAACTTTCTCTGCATTGTAGTCTTGTGTTTGTTATTAATAGATTTATCTTTATTCCATCTCCGGAGTATTTTTTGGGGTTAGTAGAGAGTATGAAATAATTAATTTTCTTAAAACTATTGTTTGGATGTACTTGTAGACCAAATGGTGTCCAGCTCCTGGCTATGAGTATGGTGTTGAATTTGTAATTGGAAGTGGGTGCTATGATATCACTTGCAAATGTTCACACAACTTTTGCTATAATGTAAGTTCTGTTATATTGTGCTTAGTAATAGTCCTTCTAGCAGGTGCTTTTCTTTTCCAATAGATTGTTCTTGATTTTAATATATTGTATTGAAACTCAAATAGTTTAAAATTTTGACTGAAACCTCTTTAGTGCTCTGAGGAAGTTCATCGTCCAGTTGATTGTGAGACAATAGAAAAATGGATTTTAAAGAACAGTGCAGAATCAGAAAACATGAACTGGTAAGAAATTAAATATTTTTTTCCATTCCCTTTTAATACTTGAATTCTAGCTTTGCTAATTATTCCACACTTAATTTGAATTTATCAGGATGCTTTCTGCTCAAAGTCGATGTGTCTTGTCTTGAGGATCTTAACAAGGTAGTATTAAGCCATCATCAACCCAATACTAGTCTAGTTAAGCTCCTTGAGATAGAAAAAACATATGATAAATGTGGTGCTCAATATTATATAAAATATGGATGAAATGTTGTTCGCTACTTAGTGGAGCTTTTATTTCAAAATTGCAGTAAGAGATTTTCAATATTAGTTGTCACAAACTTATTGCCGGTTGAATATGCCTACTGGTAGAGTCATAAAACTTTAATGATAAGTGTGGTGAGATGTGATGCCACAAACATGACACATATGACTACAAATCATCTAGAAATAGAGGCCAATACATAATAGGATCCTGATGGATTGTTCAAAATGTTGATCCTGATGGTATCTATAGACCATTCAATTGAACTATGTATTTGTTGTAGCCTTCCTCCAAGAGGAGGATTCAGTTGAACTATTCGTCTAGGATTCCACATTTTTCATGCATTTCTACCAGGGTAGTTGCAACTTAAACAAATATATTCTCTCAATATATCTATTTTGTGCATATCTAGCAACCATGACTTTTGATGACCACATTACATTCAGGCATCATGTCAAACAATTCACATGACTTATCTATGCTTCCATTTTGCAAGCATGTCTCCCAAGGAAAATGCTACTACTTCATCTACACCATCTAACAAAATCCTTTATGCTTTGATGGATGCCTATAGCTTATCCCAAAGCTCTCATTCAGCAGTTATCAAATGATCAATCAAGAGGAAATAGTTGAGAGCTTAGAGTAACACAATTTTTAGATGATCATATGAAATGAAATGGGCATGTGAGTAGAAAGAAACTAGAAAGACATTATGTATAGATGAAGCCATCATAGGTTGTTATTTGTAGCATCTAGGCCTAGAACACAATTTCTAGCTAGATCATTTGGGACGTAGCCCTCAAAAATGTGCTAGTTACAATTGAGATGTTCAATTCATTAAATGCATTGTCAGAAGATGGAAGTCGTCTTTCCATGCTGATGTACTATATTATTTTAATAGGTGAGACATGTGATTCTATAGTCACATATTCAGCCCAAGCATGTAATGAGGAAGACACACAAGCTCCCAGTGATAGAAGTACAACATCTTCCTCAACATCTTAATATGGTAGCTTGCTTTAGCTCTAACTAGTATATTACATAGCTTCCACCTGGTCAGAGATAGATCTACAAAATTTTGAGGTAAAATTTCTAATCAGTTTAGATTGGAATAATATTAAATCCTTGACATTTATTTATATGGAACCTGTTGGTAGAATAGAAACTATTCTCCAGATTACATTTTTTCCACATAGAATAGTTAAAATAAAACTTGATGGTGCAAAGAACAATGGGAAAAATAGTAAAGATTTTTTCTTGCTAAACAGATGATTTTAGTTGGATCACTGGCTTTGAGTGAATGTGTTGCACCATATAACAAACTTTTTCTTGATGTTTCATATAAACTTCACCAATAAGTAAATGTCTTCAGCATTTTTCAAGACCTTGGCACTTGAGCTACAATATCCAGTCTAAGTGTTTCAAGTGCTTGTACCATAAATTTTTATCCATTCAATTACATGTCATGTGTTTCTACAGGGATCCAGACTAGTTTAATCCTTCATCAGGAGAACATGTTCATTTCAAAGGATCAAATGCCTACAATGTTCACATTTCAGGTATTTGTTATGATTTCTTTCTACTCTCTTTTACATTGATTAATGATATAAATCATTTTTAGGATTGAATCACACAACTTTTCCACTCCACGTGAATCATACAACTTCTCAACATCAAGGTCTTCCACATACCAGTCAAATGAAACTGATCTCTCTAGCCTTGTTGATATGGACTATGGTAAAGTGTATGACATGTAAGTGTATGATGGAATAGAGCAAATCTAGAGCACCACAATAACTTATAATATAGAGGGATGGTGATAGTAGTTAGTTGGAGGTTGGTTCCGACATTCCATCCATCCCTTTTTGGGTACATGATGATAATTTTATTTGGTGGTTGTTGTTGAGCAACATAATAGTTCTATTCACATTATATATCAAGTAAATAAATGGCTTCAAATTACTTAAATTTTCATGCTATCCATTTCTTTATATAATCAAAAGGCTTGAAATGTGGCAAAATGTTCACCATTAAATGGGGATAATCCTTGTGGAAATTAACTGAACTTAGTTGAATTATGCAATAATAAGTCATGTTATGTGTACCCCATATGTTCAAAACATGAAAATAATTTTTTTTATCATATGTTTTATCTTTTGGTGGGCCCTGTTAGCCATGGATTGCCTTCATACAATGTACATGATTTGTCTTAGTCATATAACTAATTATATATTCTTCATATTAGTTACTGTCGGTGTTTTTTAGGCATTCTATAAAATAGTTCACATGTTTTCCATATGATATGACATTTTGCATGCATCCTGCACTCTCTCTCATCCAGCTGATGATGGATTATGCAGAGTGATCTAAAACCATGATGCTAAAAAACACACAATCAAATCCAAAATGAACTTGCACTACAAATGGATTGTGGAAATCTGATATTAGTAAAATTGCATGCATGTCTACCAGGACAATCACAACTTAAACATATATTTGTCCTGGTAGACATGCATGCACAATTAAATATATCAAATTTCCATAATCCATTTGTAGTGCAAGTTCATTTTGGATTTGATTGTGTGTGTTTTTTAGAATCATGGTTTCAAATCACTCTGCGCAATCCATCATCATTCAGATTAGAGAGTGTAGGATGCATGCAAAATGTCATATCATAGGCAAGGCATGTGAACTATTTTATAGAATGCCTAAAAAAAATTTACACCTAGCTATTGGTGGAAATTTCCACCTTCATTGGTCAAAATTTTCACCTTCATTGGTCCAAATTTCCACCAATGCCTAAATTTTTTCCTACCTTTGTTGGTCAAAATTTCCACCAATCCCTAAATATTTTTCTACCTTTGTTGGTCAAAATTTCCACCTTCATTGGTCGAAATTTCCACCAACGCCTAAATTTTTTTCTACCTTTGTTGGTCAAAATTTCCACCAATGCCTAAATTTTTTTCTACCTTTGTTGGTCAAAATTTCCACCTTTATTGGTCAAAATTTTGACCAACACCTTAATTTTTTTTCTACCTTTGTTGGTCAAAATTTCCACCAATGGCTAAATTTTTTTCTACCTTTGTTGGTCAAAATTTTGACCAATTCTTGAGTGAACTTAGACAATGGCTTTGGAAGGTTTTCAACCAATAGATTGGTCATAATTTTGACCAACCAATGAGTTGGTCAAAATTTTGACTAGAAAAATATTGACCAATGGGTTGGTCGAATTTGGTCAAAAACTGGGTCGAACATTCAACCAATAAAGGTCAAAAAATGAACCCAAATGTACTAGTGCTCTATTCCCTCTCACCTCCAACATAAATGTGATATGATACAAGCCAAGTCCTACCAAGATCTCATGATCTATAGAAGTCATCTGATGGTGCAACATTAGGCTCTAAGGCTTGTTTCCCCTTATTTGTAATAGGGGCAGATCCTCCTACATCACCATGTGGCCTATGTCAATCCTCTATGACTATCTATCAAGTTTAGCCTACATTTGACCCAAGTTTGACCTAGTTTGACCTTAGTTTGACCAATTTTAACTTTTATAATAATTTTTTACTTATTTGACCTATTTTTTAAACTCTTTCTAGGATTTTTAACATATCTACCAAGTTTTAGGTCATTTCCAGCTCATTTGCATCATTATGACCGTCTGCCTATCCATCCATCAACTTTTTCTTTGATTTGAGCTAGATTTTACTAGGTTTTACTTTTTTCTAAACATTTTTTCCTAGGATAACCTATTTTTCAAATTCTATTTGCACCCTTTTGGGCCCTATGCATCACTCTCTGTCAGCATTCACCTAGGTTTGGCCTACATTGATGCAGGAGCATCGAGTTTTGATTTTGGTGAAGTTATGCTTTTCATGGTTATGGATGTGTTGGAGACACCAAGGATAACCTTTCCTCATTATTTCATAGAGATTGGATGGATTGAGTTGAAGTTTGAGTTGTTTTATCTTGCTACTGAAACTGTATTTTTTTTATTTATGGGTTCCTGTTGCAGGCCATGTAACTAATCTTCCACAATGAATGAGAGGATTTTATTTTCATGGATTTAAGAGGGCCTATATTAATATCTCTAGTTAAAGTCATAAAATATAATTCCTCATAAGTTGGGAGATGTGGCAATTCTCCCAGGGTATCAATTTTTGGTAGTTTTGCACAACATTTTTTTATGCTTGACTTTCAGGATGGATACACAATTATCCTTCATGATTCATCCTTTTCAAATTTTAGGGATTTTATAGGACCTAATTTTATACCTTTAGTTCAAAGCATGAGTTCTAATTCAATAGGATCTAGGAGATATCACAATTTTTCTTAAGTATCAATTTCTAGACATTTAATTGTTGTTGCAGGCTGACTTGCAGCTCTTCAAGTATTTAATGTTAGTATTTTGGGCCAACTTGTGGTTTATATTGGTATAATTAGGGGTTTTGGTAAAGTCTTTAGTCATTCATGGGTGAATTATTAATTTAGAGGAGGAGGAGTAAGTGTGGGAGTAGCTAAAGAGAAAGTTTTCCTAAGTTTATGGATAGAGCGCCGAATGTGAGGCAGTTTATAGTAGGATTGTGATGGAGTTGTGAATGTGTGGATAGAGCACCAAATGTGAGGTATTTTACACTTGGATCTTGGATAAATTTGGAATAAAGCTATGGTTGTGCCTAGAAAACAAGGAGATTTCTTAATGGGCTTGCAAGCACAAGTTTAGATTTTCTTGGTGGTTTCTTCCAGATTGCTATTATGTATAGATCTAGGCTAGCTAGGATAGGTTTGGATTGGATCTTGAGAGATCTTGTAGAACTGATTATGTAATTTTTTTGTATTTGGCCCTAATTGAGAAGGCCTTATAGCCCAACACATTGCATGTAATAGCTATTTTATGAATCAATTATTGTAATTTGGTATCAAATCTTGCATTTTTATTGTGTTTCCACTGTGTGGTTATATAATTGGGGGCTAGGATATCTCCTTTAGGGATACTCCTTCCTTGCATTGCACCATACATCTACCCTAAGTTTGACAATGTTTGACCACTTTGTTCATGTTTGACTGAGTCCACCCTTTTTTTTATGTCATCCTAGGGTTTTTCTAGTGTACCCTAAGTTTCAAGTCAATCTAGGTTCATCTGAACCCTTTTCGGAGCCCCTCAACATCTTAGGGTGTAGTTGGGGCCCCAACTATGCCCATGGCACACTTGGTCATGCCAAGTATGCTCAATGTGCAGATGGTCATCCCAAGTGTTTCCACTATGTAGTTGGTCATGCAAAGTGTACCCACTATGCAGTTGGATGTGTTTTGGGTGCATTTGGGGCATTTTGATGCCCTAAACTAACCCTAGGACCCTAGATGGGCTCTTTTTGACCTTTGACTAACTCCTAAATGCCTAAATAATCATAGCAAAGCATAAATTACATAGATGGCTTTGATGTACTCACCCGAGGTCCTACATCTTCCTGTCATTGGTAGGTATGCTCTCATTCACCACAGTGTTGCTCCATTGTAGTTGGTCCATTCTCCTTGCTCCAGAGCCTTTTCTTCAAACTAAGAGGGTGAAAATGACTTCAAAACCCTCTCCAAGCCCTTTTATAGCCTTGTTTCCCCCTAGATGGATGTGCTAGAGGCATTTTCTATGTTGGTTGTGATGCCTTTTTCCACTTCAAAGTGCATAACTTTCACATTTGAGCTCTAATTGTGTTCCATCAGTTGCTATGGCTTTTTCTTCTCACTATCCACAAATTAACCTATCATATTCTTACCCCAACCAATTTATTGAGGGGGCACCATATATACCACCATTACTAGGGCATACTTTTATGGATTTTTCATTAGCATTCTTTGACACAATGCTCTAAATCACATTGTATCAAAGAGGGGCAAAATGTAGATGCTCAAAAATGGTTCATGTTTATGGTTTCATCACTTCTTAATACCAACTTGTCCCATTTTCTCATTTCACTAATTCTAATCTTTTGGCCAAGTCAACCATATTTCAACAATATTCTTCATCATTCATATCCCCTTTCAAATCAATTGCAGATCACTTTGAAATCGATTCCCATTTCATCCAAACTTTTTGGAATCAACTTGAAACCATCCAAATCAACCTAGAATCAATTCCCATTTCATCCAAACTTTCTAGAATCAACTTGAAACCATCCAAATAAACCTAAAATCACCTTGAATCAACTCAAAATCATCCTTAATCAATCCAAAATTATTCCAAACCAACCATAATCAATCTAAAGCATTTCAGATATCCCAAATCAATCATCATTTGTCCAATCTTAGGCATTATTATAGCTTTCAGTGCCTCAAAAACCTATCAAAACTATAAAACATATCAAATATGAACTTAGTATTGTCATGGCTCTTAGTGCTAGGTCAAATTATCATTCTTGCCATGATCATTGACATTTTTAGTCCCTTAGTGTCAAATCATGACATAATCAACCATTTTAATAACATTGACAATGCCCATCGATGTTATTATGATCAACCTTATTAACCAATTTCAGTTTGGTAGCATTTACAATGGCTATTAAATGTTATATATTCTTAGTATGTGTCATGTGTCTTTGGAATGTTATCAATTTTAATTAGTCATTCAATTTGACCATCACTTTGGTCTACCTATCATCACCGTAGTCGATCTACATAATCAGCATACTTCATCAAAGGATATTGCCACATTTATCAAATCGAATTGGCCAATAATCTACTAATTTTATCTATTGGCTTAAATAACCCATAATTTAATCCTATGTCATTCCAATTACTTTCATCATGCATTATTAATCATTCTTCCTAATTAACATTCTCAATTAATTGATATTCATTAATTAATTGATTCATCTTCACAAACCATAGAAATTCTCAATTTCTTAACTCATATTTTCCACTTCTAATTCCTAATTTCCATTTGTGTGAAATAATGAATTTTTAATTCAAATATTCTACATAATCTTGGCATAATCTTGACATCATCATGACACATGGGCATGACACATCATGGATTCTCCATCTACACTTGGCTAAGATATGTTATAATCCATATATTCTTATTCCTTATGCATATCTATATTTAGTCATCATTGTCATAAATTCTTGGCTTTAAGTGGTTTTGAGGTGTCACATGATGCATCATAGAGCCTCTTCTATTTTCAGCCATGTTGACTTCTATGCATCATACAATCTTAAATTTGGCATCTTGTGTCATATGTGCCATGGATTCCCTAAGGAATCTCTTGCCAAGTTGCATATCCATGGTGACAAGTTTAATGCTCTCCTCTTGCATGTTGGCTATAAAATGAGCCACATTTCTCCCATTTCTAGTCCCTTGATCATTAGTCTTTAAAATCTAAATTTCTTAATCCCTTTATGCTTCAAATCACTTCTTCTAGTATTCTCAATACCATTATCCCATCATAGGCTTTTTCTTTTCAATTATGTGCATTATAGACAAATGGAGCTACATCATATGGAGAAGAAAGAAGGACATAAGAGCTACAACTAAAAGAGGGAGTTTTACTTTATGTTCTTTCTTTGGTTTAGGTGTATTTCATGGTAGACTAGGGGGTATTAGCATATGTTTATTGAGTTTTGTGATTTTCTCATAGTGTGTTAGATATTAGCCCATTTTTTGGTCCTACTGTGCCTTATTGTACATACACTAGTCTAATTAAAGTGCCATGGGGGGTTTGATGTTTTGCCTTGGTTTTCCATCTTCCTTTGTCTAGTGAGTTTTTATTATGTGACATTAGCCACATGACATGTCTAAATTAAACACCTTAGTACACACATGTACAATTTTATGCATCTTGATCATGGTTCCTTGACATGCAGTTCTATTGGCCAACTTTTTTAGTTGCTATCACCTCACCCTTGTCTTCATTAGGGGGGCTTCTTTTGTTGTCTCTCATACTTCCTTGGTTCAATTGAGTGAGCTATGTATTCAATATTTTTCCTTATGTACTAGGTGGGCGTACTGGTTTAGTACCTATGCATTTTGGTGAGATGGATCATTTACCATATAAAAACTCTTCTTTTCATTCCTACTTTGGATGCAACCTTCCATATTTGATTGATCAACTCTTCAAGATTTGGTGTTTCATATCATTTGTATCTTTGAGTTTAGTTTTTTTCCTTTGTGTGCCTCCTAATTTAATGCAAATGATAGTCTTCTCTACCTAGCTAGGTTTTATTTCAATGGAGGTTCTTCAAATCAGTAGCTACTTTTGAAAGAGCTTTGCAGCTTCTACATGCTTCAGTGGTGTTCTTCATGATCATCTTTTATTCCTATCTTCTGAGACATTCCCTAGTTTTGAGGCTCCTTTAGTCCTTCGGTAGTTCTTTTCAACATTATTTCTATCTTTTTTTGGAGTGGGGTTTTTCCCATCTGCTTTTCTCTATGTCTCCTCTTTTCAAATATTTGGTTGTGCTTGGATACTTCATCAAGCTTTTTTGTTGAGACCCAAGTTTGCTTTCACTAGTAGTTTCTAGGTTTTTAGCTACTCCCTAAGTTTATCTTAAGTGGGGGTGTTAGGATAATTAAATATTTCCTAATTACCTCTAGTTTGCTTAAGCTAAACTTTAGGCATCTAATAATTAATTATTATGATGCAACCTAGGTTAGACCTTTTTAGGGTTTTGATCTCCTTTATAAGGTTGATCTCTCATTGTAAAAATTAAATCACTTTTGATAATAGCAATATTGATCTTAGATTGGTTTTGACAAGTGAGTGTCAACACACTTAAGTAATTTACTTAGTTCATGCCAAACTAGTAATACATGTAAAGCACAACATGTAAATATTAGACCATGCTAAGCTATAGTGAGTATCGAGCCACTCATCTATCGAGTCACTCAAGTGCTGAGTAGATAGACCATGCCAAGTGATTCAAGAGTTGAGTAAATAGTGGATGTCGAGCAATTTAGGTGTCGAGTCATAGTATAAAGATTAGTGCATGCCGAGAGTCAAAGACTTCAGATGCCAAGTGACACAATTTTGACATTTTTTTTTTTAATGGCATAAACACCTAAAAAAAAATTTGAGCTGACTTAAAGGTAAATTAGGATAGTTTAGAGATAAGAATGAATCTCTATTTTGATTCCCTATGCAATTACATGCAGCCAATTAGAAGAAGGGAAGGATTAAGAAGCAAAATGGATGAATCTTAGTTGTAGATTCATACCTAACCCTAAGCCACCAAATCTTCTTAAGAAGGACAAAAACCCTAAACTATCTATAAGTGTGTAAGGAACAAAAGGAGCAAAAAGGATAGTTTGCATGCATAGATAGAGCATTCAAGATGACTTAGAAGTTATGAAGAGAAAGTGAATTGCAAAATCAGTTGGAGCATAATAGAGGATAGAGAAAAGAATATAGCATTGATACATTTGATCAATAAGGATCAAGAAAACATTGTATAGAGATGATATGTTATTAGGCAAGCAAGTTCCAACCACAAAATCTATGCTAAAAAAATTTAACAGGTGATTTTAGTCAAATCTCTTAACAGGCTATATCAAATCCTTTAACAAGGTGCTCACTTAGTTGTAAGTTGAAGTCCTCTAACAAGGCACACTTCTAACAGGGTGTTGAAATCCTCCAACAAGGTGAGACCTAATAGTCTTTGTAAGCCTTTAACAAGGCAGACCTTTCATAGGGTAGATCATATTTCATGGTCAAAATATTTTAACCTTCATTGGAGACACTTTATTGTTGTAGTAGTGAAGATTTTTGGGTGTCATACCCTCCCCAGTTTTACCTTCTCACATGGAGGGTTTCTGGGTAATCATATCTAGTGTTATGTGTGTGAATGCTTACATGTTTATATGTTTTAGATGTATATGCTTTACATGTTATTTCAATTTACTCATTGAATGCATGAGAAAGATATGTGGTGAAATTTGTATTGGTCCAAGTTTAAACTATTGACTCACCCCTCCCCCCCCCCCCCCCCCCCCTCTCAAATGTTTACCTTTCCTATTGTAATTCAAATAATTGGTGTCAGAGCCAAGTTCTCTAAAAGAGAAGCTGTGTAGCTTTGAGGAAAGATCTTGAAATTGGAGTCTACAACTTAGGAAAGGCCATTGAAAACTAGGAGATTGAAATACATCTCATAAAACATCAACTGAATCAAGCAAGAGAGGAACTAAAGAAATCCTTGAAGAGAAGGAAAGAAATTGCTATTGCGGAGAATAACACACAATACAGAGAGATAGACACTACCAAGCTACTTTTAGATGGAAACTCCAATGAATTTGATGCAGCAGTTGTAGATCTAATGGAAAAGAATAGAGCACAAGCTAAAGAAATTATAAATTTCAAATTAGAGAAAGAATCACTAGCCATATTGCTATGTGAGGTAACTGAAAAAAAAAAAAAAAAAAAGCTATGGAAGACAAAGAAATGATTGAAGAAGACAAAAGAATTATGGCCAATAGACTAGAAGAGAAGTCATCAGAGCTAACCAATATTTCAACATGCAATTGGATACTCTACATAAAATGATGAATTCCAACTATGAGTTAAATGTCAAAGACATTGAGATAACTACATTGAAGTTGTAGAATGAACAATTGCAAAATGACCTAAAGAGAGAAAAAGAATTTGCTAAAAGTTTCAATAAGCCAAATGAAGCCATCAAATACATTGAGTAATTATTGAGATCCCCTAAATCCAAGAATGATACATCTGGACTAGGATATACAAGTAATGAAGAAGGAGAGTCATCCAAAAGTGTAGAAGAAATTAACACCAGAGGTAAGAACTCCAAACCTACTTTTCATAATTGTGGTAAGAAATGACATATTGCTAATGTTTGTAGGAGAAAGACTATAGATCAGAATGTCAAGCCTAAGAACATGATTCACTGCCATAAGTGCAACAAACAAGGTCATTAGAACATGAATGTAGAACCAAAACCATGCATACAAAAAGATTTGAAGGATATTGCTACAATTGTTAGAAGTATGGACATAGAGCTTTTGAATGTAGATCCAAATCCATGTGGTCATCAAACAAGAAAATAAAAGTAAGGAATAATGGCAACTCTTATAACTGGGATTATAATAAAAGATATAGCTATCATTATTGTCAAGAATATGGACACATTCCTAAGAATTGTATCAGGACACACTTTAGTGGTAATAATAAAAGATAATTGAGTCAAACCACATGTTTCAACTATTTGAAGACTGGTCACATCAGTTTGTATTATCCAACTAGGTCAAAGGCACCAAGTTGTGAATTTGATAAAGGAAAAGGCAAGGCAGATGTTGAACACATCAAAGATGAGATGAACAAGACATGGAAGAGAAAGGATGAGTGCACCACATCAAATGGAGAAGGGTTCACTTCACTCAATGGGTTAGGTGATCACACCTCATCAAAATAAGAAATCAAGAGGTATATGGGACTGATATTTAAAGATTGTATCTTACATCAGTTCCAAAAAGAGATAGTACTAAAAAGGCTACATTGGCATGAATAAAGATGAAAGATATGATAGGAATTTAGGATAAATTTTTAAGTTTTTTGTGTTCTTGTTGACCATGAAAAGTTTCCTATGTGTGCCAAGTGGAATGCTAGAAGATTTCAAGCTAGCAATTCTTGCTAGTTGATGTTGAACTCGTAGTGGTTTTTGAGTGGTGGAAATGTTAATTGATTCTGAGTGAGCCTAAAATTGGTTGATGCTGAGCTTATAACTATGTAGGCACTTAGCATTAAATGTAATAGTTTTAAAGGGCATTTGATCAATTTTAGCTCATTCTTCATCATTTCAAATTTGTGAAAGAAAGAGTAGAGTAGAAGGTGATTCGGAAACTATTCAAAGAATTTGCAAAATATTTTAGCCATGATCTCACACTAGTTCATCAAATTTCCTAAGGTATTTATCAAGAGCCAAGCTACGTAATTTTAATTTTCATAAACCCTAGTTTGACACAATGGCATCAAGTTTTAAAAATGTTGAAGGGAAGGAAGTATTAAATGTTTAATTAGTGAGTAATGAAGTTAAGTAGCCTGTGTTTAAAGCCATTCCTAACATCACATATAAACAAGACCCTTTTAGCGCATTGTTAATGATCCTGCCAAATGTAATAATGGTACAAGATGTGAGAAAATGTTGCAACTTCAAGATGTCAAAGTTGAGAAAAAGGGTTTAATATGAGCCCTAGATTTTCCAAATGTATTTAAGATAGAGTAGATACAGATAGTGTTGAGCCAAATTCATGATGGTTCCTTGTGGCTAGAGAGTTTACCTGTCAAAATTACAAAGAGGATAATTTGTAGGGTTATTGGCTACCCAACCCTAGATCAGGCTAAGACACTAAGAAGTGATTCCAAGGAAGTGATTGAAAAGAATACTTGAGCTATCTAGAAAAAAAGAAGTATGACTATAGATACAATAACTAATCCTCTTATTAACTTTGGTGTAAGGGTAATTTCACACAAGTTCTATCAATCTAGTAGATTGAATAGTGTACCCTATATAGCTATGGATGATGGATATAAGACCGTCAAGAAAGATCATACATATAATCTAGCAAAACTACAATTACAACAACTAATGGAGAACCTTGGAACAATCAAGAAAACAAAAAGTGCACAATGCAAATTTGGTTCAATATTGATTTGTATATTCTTTTATGTACAAAACACATTCCCCTCATTTGGTACTATTGGATGGAAGACTAATAGATCAGTTGCACTACAAACTGGTGAGTATATTGATCAACTTGGACAAAATTTTGAATCCTTAATGACTAGTTACTTTAAAGATTTCAAAAACTCAATGAAGCAGAGATTAAGAATACTAGTTTCTTTGGTTGAGAAACATTATAATAATGTATGTTTTCTTATGGATGTTGATTATACATTTGTGCAAGATGCCACACCAAGGGTAAGATGGTTGAGACCCTTAGGGTATGACGTAAATGTAAATGAAGCCTTAGCAACTATCATAGCTCTACTAGCAGAAGAGGTAAAAAAAAGTGTAAATTTTTTTGGAAACTATGAGATGAGAAAATCAAATATTGTCATGGAATTAAAGATTACCTCTACAATCTAAAGAAGGACAAGCTAGTAAAGAAACTGAAAGCCAAATTTGGAGAGGGTGTGGAGGAAGAAAAAGAAGAAGAAGAGGATGAAGAGGAAGAAGGAACTCAAGCACAAGAACCTCTAGCATTGGCATAGGACATGGGAGAAGACAAAGAAGAGGAGGAGACTGAAGGTGTTGAGGAAGAAGAAGCCAAGGAAGCACCTACTCCTGCCAAGCAAAAGAAAAGAAAGGCAAAGGCACAGCCTATGGAAAGGACCAAGAAACTTTCCAAACCAAGTCAACCAAAGATCACTGCACCTACAACAAGAGCCATCACATGTGCTACAACACAAAAGGCCAAGGAAAAGACAAAGAAAATAGAACAAGGAGGTCAAGAGCAAAAGAGACCTAGAAGAAAATATGTGGCACAACTAGATTCTAAAGAGGAGAAAATAGAGTCAAATGACAACAACCAATTTAAGGTAGTGAGTCACAATCCTCTCTCAGATCTTGAGAATTTATGTGAAAATGTTAAAAATAATGCAAATTTATCAGGATTTAGTCATGTTGATTTTGATAAATTGGGTAAAGAAGAGAAAAATCAAGTTGAAGAGGCCCTATATGCCATGATATCAAAATTCAAGACAACACCTCTAGAATTTTCCAACTCAATACCAAAAAATCTATATGACGTAGTTGAGCAAAAGTGGCATCACTATCTAAATGTGGAAAGACAAATCAAGGAGACAACACTAGCCCAAGTAATGCTTGAGTTAACTAAGGAACAAATTGCTAAGGCTATAAAGAAATATGCAATTAGGTTCACACCTAAATACATAGCTTTTATCATTTTACAAAATAATATTGAAGATGTTATAAAGAAATCAACTCAGATATGGAAACTTGTTTATGGGTTAACCATAGTTAAGAAAGGAGAAGTTGAACCTTTAGAGGTTAAAGATGATGACAAAGATAACACAGTTGGAGGAGAAACAAATATGAAAGAAGATGACAAGGCAACAACTGAGCCTAAGCAACAAGAAGAACAGAGTGTGCATGACACACAATTGTCGAGTTTAAGTCCTCCACATGACACTACTAAAACTATAACTATCAAGGATGTTTCTAATCTATCAACTTAGAAAATCAATCCTCTTACTGAAGAAGACTTGAAGAAAATACTAGATCAATCTACATTGCAAGCCAAACTTTGTGGTAATCTTATTTTGGTAAGTGTAAATGAATTTCAAAAGTTAGTAATTGATGTTACAAGGGAAAAGGTGGATCCACAAGAACCACCTTCTATCATCCCTTCAATTACTAATAAACAACCTTTGGTTCAAATTCCTAAAGTTATAACTACCAAGGTTGATACAATTATCAAAGTTGATATTGTTGAGAAGAAAGTAGAAGAACAAGACATCACTGCAAGATAGAAAGAAACAAGTCAAATACACTTATCTACACCTACAACACAAGGACAAGGTGCTAGTCTAGTCCTTATAGTAGACCAAGGAAAGCCTAAAAAGAGTGAGTAGACATGTAAGGTGAAGGAACAAATGGTCGTTCAAGCACTAGTATTTTTACCAGCATCTGTCACTTCTTCTACACAAACTCTTCAGAAGTCGAGCACAAAAGCTATTCCATTATAGATCTTAGTGCCAATCCTAAGCTCATCAAAGGTTGAAAAGGTAATTCACTATGGAGACATAAGCCTTGATGAAGAAATTTTTATACCAAAATATGATTATGATACTATGACACTAGAATAAATAGGCATACTACAGCAGGCCTAAGAAAGGAAAAAGCATCAAGAAATGCTTAGGAGAGAACATAGGCAGAAGCAAGCACTTTAAGACATTAAGGAAATCTTTCTAGATGAATTTAGTCTATCACTCCTGAAGAGACCAAGCCATTAATGGAACAAATAAGAGATATAGTGGAAAAGGTCAATAATGAAGACCTTGATACAAATACCAAACTTTTAGAATGGTCAAAAAACAAGTTCCAAAACAAGGTGAATGAGAAAATATCTGGTGAGATAGAACTAACACAAGTTGCAGTGGCAACTAAGGTTGAGGATGTGAAGAAGGTACTTGAGAACATCTTCTCATTGTACACAAAACTATGCAATCCAACACTTCACTCAAGAGACCAGGAGTCACATTCTAAGGTTGGAGAGCCAAATTTCTACATCAAGTGCAACATTACCATCAAATCTAGCTTAGAGTGAGAAGCATTTTAGGACATTGATTCAAACACATAGTCAGTTAGCTATATTGATAGCATATGAGGCTAACATAAAAGCCAAACTAACTAGCATACAAGCAACCCTCACCCCACATATGGAAATATTGCACAAGGAGCTAGGCTATGCTGAAAATATACTGAAGAAATACCCCAATCTTTCTAGTTTAGATGGTCTAGTCCACCTTGCTATCAATCTTGCAATCCAACTCAATTCACTAGAAGTTGCATGTGATAATTGGGATGCAACCCTCAAGATCATAGTGGATGTCCATAAATCCTTTTTGGACAAACACACAATAAGTGTATAGCCCATTTGACATAAGTGTCAAAAAGGGGGAAAACAATACTATGGGGGAGAAAATAGAAAGGGGGAGCATAGCAGTAGAGGGAGACATATTTTTGAGGAGATATATCATTGGGGAGATATATATTTTTGGGATAGAAATAAAGTAGAGAAAGAGAAAAATGGTAGATATCAACTAAGGGAAAGCATATCAAATGAAAGAGTATCAGTAAAATAGGACATTGAAGTCAAAGTGTATCAGTAGAGACATATTTACTCAAAAGAAGCACAAAATTTTGGTTACAAAATAGACATATCAACTCAGGGGGAGTTATAAAATTTTGAGGTATACAAGTTATTGCACAATTTTGAAACTTTTAAGTTTTGTATATAAGCCAATTCATGGATATGTTATTCTCAAGATATTAAGGATGATAATCTATATTCAAGTGTTTTTGACACTCATGTCAAAGGGGGAGATTTTTTATCATAGATTGGTTTTGACAAGTGAGTGTCAACACACTTAAGTAATTTACATAGTTCATGCAAAACCAGTAATACATGCTGAGCACAACATGTAAATATTAGACCATGTCGAGCTATAGTGAGTGTCAAGCCACACATGTATCGAGTCACTTAAGTGTCGAGTAGATGGACCATGCTAAGTGATTCAGGAGCTGAGTAAATAATGAATGTTGAGCAATGCAAGTGCCAAGTCATAGTATAAAGATTAGTGCATGTCGAGCATGAGAGACTTTAGATGTCAACTGACATAGTTTTGACATATTTGTTTGTAATGGCACAAACACCTATGTAAACCATTTTTGAGCCAACTTAAAGGTAAATTATGATAGTTTGGAGATAAGAATGAATCTCTATTTGGATTCCCTATGCAATTACATGTAGCCAATCAGAAAAATGGAAGGATTGAGTGGCAAAATGGATGAATCTTAGTTGTGGATTCATAGCTAACCCTAAGCCACCAAAGCCTTCTTAAGGAGGATGAAAACCCTACACTATCTATGATTGTGTAAGGAATTGAAGGAGAAAAAAGGATAGTTTGCATGCATAGATAGAGCATTCAAGGTGACTTATAAGTTATGAAGAGAAAGTGAATTGCAGAATCAGTTAGAGCAGAATAGAGCATAGAGAAAAGAATACAACATTCATACATCTGATCAATAAGGATCAAAAAGATATTATATAGAGGTGATCTATTATTAGGTAAGAAAATTTCAAATGCAGGATCTATGCTTAGACATTTTAACAAGTGATTTCAATTAAATCTCTTAATAGAGTAGTCTTAACAAACTATATGAAATCCTTTAATAGGGTGCTTACTTAGTTGTAAGTTGAAGTCATGTAACAAGGCACACTTCTAACGAGGTGTTGAAATCCTCTAACAAGGTGAGACCTAAAAGTCTTTGTAAGTCTTTAACAAGGCAAGAATTTCACAAGGTAGATCATGTTTCATGGTCAAAACATTGTAACCTTCATTGGATACACTTTATTGCTACACTAGTGAAGAATTTTACCTTTTCACTTGGAGGGTTTCTCGGTAATTATATTTGGTGTTATACATGTGAATTCTTACATGTTTATATGATTTAGATGTCTATGCTTTACATGTTATTTCAGTATACTCAATGAATGCATGAGAAAGATATGTGGTGAAGGTTTTATGGGTCTAATTTTAAACTACTGATCCCCCTACCTCAGAAGTTTACCTTTCGTATTGTAATTCCAACAAGAAATTTTTTTTTTTTCTCATCAAGAATGTCTCATCTATAGATCTAGGAATTATAGCCTCCATAGCTTTTTCTTCTCTCTTTCTATGACAGGTGTTTGCATCCAAGTGTTTTTTGGGAGTTGTGGGGTTGATCTTTCATCAACTTCAACACTAATCTCTTAGTCAACTCTATAGAAATAAGCATTGTGTATTCCTTTCTTGTCACAATAATTCCTATCACAAAATTCAGCAAATAGGAACTTGATGCAACATTGAACAAGATGTTAAAAAGGTAAAAAATTAGCACATTAAATTTTAACTTGCTAATACACATCATTGTTCCACCCAATACCCTGTAGTGATGCTTGTTCTCTAGGTGTGTTTTTGTGCACAAAAAACTATCTTTAAAAGATATGTATGCCAATGGTATACTAGAACTAGCAAAAATAGAAGATGAGGGGATGATAGATTTGTGGACCTATGGGCCATGATGACAACCCAATATGGCCTCAAGTGCTTCTTCTTCCTCAAGGTTGACTAGGATACCTAGTCTAACCCACATTATTTCACTATAATAATTCTTATAGAAAAATGTAAACTAATGATGAGGTTTGTACAATAATAAATTATTTTTAAAAAGGAGACAATTTGAGATACCTTGAGATTAAAAAATGACTTCCACGATGGCTAATTTTTCTCTTTCTCTTTACAACTTTGATGAAGGGTACTCTAGTTACCAACACAAACATATAACATAAGATAAATAACAAGTTGTAAGAACAAAAAGTTGGCTTCTTAATATATCCAAAAATATGAAATTATATATTTTTAAAATGAAACATGCAAAGCCACATGGGTGTTTTCTTTACAATATTATAAAAGCTTGAACTACCACCAACATCCCAGGACTGTCCTAGACAACCCTATAGGATTTTCTTAGATAGGAAATTTTCCACTATCCAAGAAGGTTCTAGAAACACTAACCCTAGACCCCAAGGCTGACCAACACTAAAATATTTTTAATATTCATATTTTATTTCAGTAGAGTAGGCCCTAACAACTTTTGAAACTCAAAATAAATTTTGATTTTTTTTCATTTTTGTCCATTTCATATGGCATGACTCTCAAAAACCATAATTCATGATCAATTTCTCTAATTAACTATTATGATCCCATTTAGTAAATGACATGGCATGATGCCACATGTATGATTGGAAAAATTAGGGCCAAAGGCACACCTAATAGTTCAAATGTCTTGCATAATAAACACAACAAAAGAAAATAACAAAGACCAACACCAAGGAGAGAAATGTCAATATCTTTATTGGTTCATCAAATTACCAACATGTATGCCCAACTATAATACCTTTGGGTTACAACCAATATGAGAAGATTGCAACTTCAAGATACTTACTCCTCTATGACCCTTCACATCTCTTTCAAACTCTCTAAACCATACTTAACCTAAGCCTAAACACCTCTACTTATACTTTCGAAAATGGCTTATAAAAGATTCTAGATCTTTACATAAGAGAAGGACAACCTCAAAATAGTTTTCGCTTATCCCAATGCATGAACCTTACCTTAAATTCATAATTCAAATCAAATTAACATATCGGCTCATAGTACAAACTAATCAAAAATAAAATCATCCAAAGAAGGAGATGAGCATCAACAAACTAGTGATCTCACTCAACACATAAAGGAACTCATCAGCAACAAGACTTGGCCAAAGAAGGAACTCAATAAATACTACAAGAACTTGGCCAAATAAGGAACTTGGCCAATACTAAAGAAACTTGGCCAAAATAGGAAATTAGCCAATACTATAGGAACTTAGTAGCAACTACAACTCAAAAATAACTAACAGAAAGAACAAAGATGAGTAGGATAGCAAGGTAACCCAAGGTGAACCTAGATTAGAAAATCCAAGTTGAAAGAAATGATCCTCTTAAATAATTGAGATATCACAACCTAAGCTAAATCCAACTTAGATTGTGAAATCTATGTAGCATCATCAACTAGTTGTTCTCTCACTTCACCAAATATTCATAGTAATCTTTTCCACTTGTGCTTTTACCAACTCTCTGGTCCAATATTTGTTCAACCTCTTAAATATTCTTCTTAGGATAATCATCTAGTACAAAAAATTCATCACCTCACTCATGATACTAATGCAAATAAACAACACTAAGTATAGAAGATATATCTATGTCATCAGGAAACTCAACTTCATAAGCATTACCATTGTCAAACTTCCTCAAGATTCTACAAGGACCAAATTTATTCATCTCCAAATTACTGTATATCCCTACAAGAAATATACATTTTTTCAAATGAACCATCACCTCATCAACAAGTTCAAAAACATGATGTCTCCTAGACTTATCTACAGTCTGCTTATACTTATGATTCCTTTGTTCCAACCTCAACTTCACTTCCTCATGCAAACACTTCATAAAATCAACAAATACTTCCCCTTCAACACTTATCTTCTGTTCACCAACAATATCCCTCAAATCTAATATACCTAAGCTACATTCTAGTAACAATCTCAAAAGGTGTTTTCCTAGTACTCCTATTCACAAAATTATTATATACAAACTCAGCTTGTGCCAAGACTATATGCCAATTGCTTAGCTTATCTCCAACTAAACATCTCAACATATTTCCCAAGCTTCTATTCAAAACCCCTATTTTTCCACTTGTCTATGGATGAAATATACCACTAAACTTCAGCTTAATATCCATCTTCTTCCACTAAGTCCTTCAAATGTAACCAAGAAACTTATTGTCTCTATCAAATATAATACTTCCTGGTAATCCATGCTATCTAATAATATCTCTAAAGAAAATATGTATAGGATGCACTACATCTTAAATCTTCTTACATGGTATGAAATTTTCTATTTTAGGAAATCTACCCACAACAACAAATATGGAATCATACCCCCTTAATGTCTTAGGTAATCCAAGAACAATATCCATTATAATGTCACTCCAAGATTTCTTAGGAATAGAAATAGGTGTATACAATCTGGTATTCTAACTTACTTATTTTGAAACTTAAAAAATCCCATAACTCCTAATAGAATTCTAGATATCCTTATACATCTATGGCCAATAATACTTATCCTTAAGAAAACTTAAAGTCTTATCAATACCAAAATGTCCAGCCAATCTGCCACAATGCTTTTCCTTAATCAAATTAACTCTCATAGAACTTTTTGGTATAAAAATTTGAATTCTTTTAAACAATATACCTTCTTCAATGGAATAATCTTCATACTTTCTTAGTTGATTTTATAGATTTGGTTCTCTAAACTCACTCCACACCTTAGAAAAATCAAGGTCGGTATTATGCAACTCCATCTCATCAAAACCAAGAACTGCAACCTTCCTCTCAGTCAACAAAGAATATCTTCTTCTGAATGAATTTTCAACTCATTTAGTGACTCCACTTTTATGCTTTATAAAAAATGTGAAACTCTACAAGTATTCAACCCACTTCATATTTCTCTGATTCAACTTATGTTGACTTCCCAAATATTGTAAAGATTTATTATCAATCTACAACACAAACTCCTTAGGAACCAAATAATGTCTCCACTTATTCAAGGCTTGAACAATAGCATAGAACTCTTGATCATAGACAAAATACTTTTTTTAGCATCATTCAAATTCTCACTAAAGAAAGCAATAGGTTTACCTTATTGACTCAACACATCTCCTTTTGCACCACAACTTGCATCATGCTTAACTTAAAATACCTTATTGAAATTAGGTAAAGCCAATATAGATATCTCAACAACCATTTGTTTCAAAGTCTCAAAATAATTATCATCTCCATGTGTCCACTTGGAATCCCTTTTACATGCTCTCATAGTCTCAGTAATAGCATTACAAACAAAACTAAAATTCTTTATAGAATTTTTGTAGAAACTAACTAAACCATGAAATGATCTTACCTCACCCACATTCTTAGGTGTAATCCACTCTATAATTTCTTTAGCCTTCTCAAGATCCATTCTCAAACCATCATCTAAAATAAAAAATCTGAAATACACAATCTCTTCTTGCATAAGGGAAGACTTCTTCAAATTAATCAACAACTTCTCCTCTTTTAGCCTCTATAATACTTTCTTAATATGCTCAAGATGTTCTTCCTCATTCTTACTGAATATCAAAATATCATCCAAATTAAAAAACACAAACTTACCCAATAATTTCTTTAGAACTTGATTCATCAATCTCATGAGAGTACTTGGTGCATTAGTCAAACCAAAAGGCATAACCAACCATTCATACAAACCTTCTTTTATCTTGAAAGAAGTATTCCATTCATCACCTTCTCTAATTATGATTTGATGATAACCACTCTTCAAATCAATCTTGGAAAAATATTTTTCTGCACTCAAACAATCCATTATGTCATTCATTCTTGGCATAGGAAACCCATATTTCACTTTTATCTTGTTAATACCTCTGGAATCAGTACACATTCTCCATTCTCCATTCTTCTTAGGTTCCAATACAAAGGTACAATACATGGACTCAATATTTCTCTAATCAAACATTTCTGTAATAATTCCTACACTTGTATGTTAAGTTCTTCACTCTCTATAGGTGTCAATCTATATGGTTCTTTATTTGGATATCTAGTTCTAGGAATGAGATCCATAAAATTATGTATACTTCATACCAATGGTAAACCAACATGAATATCTTTTGCAGCAATATCTTTATACTCATTCAAAAAGTTTACAATTTTTGTTGGCACTCAACTAACACTATCTGCTTCTACTATTACTCAACCTCTATTGTTTTCTTTATCCTAACCTTTAATATCTTCTATCACTTGGCTATTACCACCATAACTCAACCCTCTAGGAATTAGAGAAAAATGATCTTGGTTCTTTTTCATCTCGTTCTCAAGTTTTTTCCCATTGAACATACAAACTCTAACAATAGTAAAATTTGCCTCATTTGGGACTTCAATCAATGGAATCAATGTTTTTTTACTCCATTCACCCAAAGAGTGTATCGATTCAATCTACCATCATGCACTATCATATTTCCAAGGTCTACCCAACATTATATGACATCAATCCATAGGCATAATATTGCGTAGAATTTCATCAAAGTAGTTTCCAATCATGAATTTCATAACACATTGCTCACTTACTAACAACTAATTCTCATCATTCATCCATGAAACATGATAGAGTTTGGGGTGTCTCAACCTTTGCAAATGTAACTTTGTAACCAACTCTTCTAATGCCAAATTTTTTCATCTTCCACTGTCAATGATCACTTTACAATATTTTCCTATCATTTTACATTTGGTTTTGAAAAGCCTTTTCCTTAGGAAAAGTTCCTCATCAACTCTTTTACTACACAAAGTTCTCCTTACCATCATATTTCTCCAATCTTAGGTCAAATTGGTGAACCCTCAAGATCCCCTTGAATCACAACACTTATATTTCCATTTTTATTCTCACTAGAGTATTTTACACTCAAAGCATCTATGTCATTCTTTACCACATCTGAAACAATTACCACAAAAACCACCTCTAGGATAAGAATTACCTCTTTCTTGGTAAGAACTAGTACCTCCTTAGTATGAATTAACACTTTTCCACTTTGTCTTTCTATTCTCACCAGTTTTACATTTGAATTTTCCCTTATCTTATATAGAATTGTTAGATCTATCGGCTTCACCTTAAGACCTACCTCTGCATCTTTGGAATCTACCACCTCTACATATTTGTCTTTATCCATGCTTCTTTGTCAAGATCTCCTTATCTTTCAAGATGCTTCTTCCAAACTATTTGATGTCTAATCTATAGAATTCCTTAGTGTATTCCTTCATAGTCATGTCCTCAACTTGGTAATTAGCAAGAAGGAACTTCTTCTTTACTTTGTTCACCATTTTCAACCAAGTTCTAATCTTTTTTGTTCTTCTTCTCTATGTACTAGTTTTTAAATGCTCCCACCACAATGAGACATGACCTTTCAACCTAGTGACTAGAATCTACACCTTCCTATTATCATGAGTGCTTTCAAATTAAAAGAACTTCTCCATATTAGAGATCCAATCCAACACAACATTGGTGTCCAATTTTCCATCATAAGGAACAAATTCTATGTAAGGCTTTAAATGTTCCCTAGAAAACACTCTCAATAGTCTTTCCATATCTTGATCTTCCTCAAGTTCTAAATTAGGGTTTTGTGCCATTACTTCATCATCACTTGCATCATCAAGATGCATTCCTCTTCTTTGGTTTTTCTTCACAACATCTAATCTGGATATAATCTATCTCAATATGTCAACTATGGTATTTTCTCTACCTTGAACCATTTTTAAAAAAATAGGTTACTGCGAGATCATAACTCTCTACAAGTTATAGGCCAAATCTATAGATCTACCACCCTACTACCAAAATCAATTAGGGTGCTACATGATCCAATCTTCTCAAGGATGAAACTCAATCTTTGATACCACCTAACATACATATGATTCAAAAAATTAGGGCCAAAGGAAAACCTAATAGTCTAAACACCCTATAGAGTAAATACAATGGAAGCAAATAACAAAGAACAACACCAAGGAGAGAAGAAACATCATTATCTTTACTAATTCATCAAATTATCAGTAAATGTGCCTAGCTATAAGGCCTTCTAGATTACAACCAATATAAAAAGATTACAACTTATGGAGACTTGCTCCTCCATGACCCTTCACATCTCTTTTATACTCTCTAAAGCATACTTAACCTAATCTTAAACACCTCTACTTATATTTTCCAAAATGACTTACAAAAGATTCTAGATCTTTACATAAGAGAAGGATGACCTCAAAATAGTCTACATGCATCCCAATGCATGATCCTTACATTAAATTCATGATTCAAATTAAATAAAAAAATCATCTCATACTATGAACCAATCACAGACAAACTTAGCCAAAGAAGGAACCGAACATCATGAAACTAGCGAGGTCAATTGACACATGAAGTGACTTGAAAACAACAAAACTCGCCCAATACTATAGGAACTCAGCCAAAATTGAAAATTGAAAAATACTATAGGTTCTTAGCAATAACTATAACTCGACAAAAATTGACTAAAAAAAAGATCAGTAGGATAGTAAGGCAACCCAAGATGCTCCAGCATCACATGACCTATAGTGCTTGACTCACACAAGCTCTAGTCAATTGAGGTTTGACCCCTTTTCAAAGCCCCTAAGGTCTTAAATTGAATTCAAAGTTTTATTATCTTATTTCCAATACTAATTTTGTCAACCCAAAAGGTAAGTCTTTCTATGCAACATATCACTTATAATTTAGACGTACTAATAATGTTGTAGAGTATGAAGCATTGATCTAAGGACTTCTTTTCACGTTGGAGAAAGGAATCATAGCTCTCATAGTTGAGAGAGATTCTCAGTTAGTTATAAGACAAGTAAAATTAGTATACTCCTACAATGATAAGAGATTGCTTGCTTACAAAAAAAGAGTATGGGATTTAATGGATGATTTTGAGGCTTTGAATATAAAGTATTCCAAGGAAGAAAAACATGGTAGCAGATGCCCTCACTATTTCAGCTAGCACATTACAACTTGTCGAGAGAACAAAATTGAAAATATTTTCAATAAAATTAGTTTTTGCTCCATCTATCCCAAATAACATTAAAAATTTCCAAGTCTTTTAGGATGATCAACGTATACTTAAATTCATCATGTGCAATGGCCACTTTAAAGGGTAGGAGATTGATGACACTCCAGACAACAAACCTGAAGAGGATGGACTCAAAGATGAAGATGGGATGCTGAATTTGAAAACCAACATTATTCCTAAAGGAATGATTGAGTTGGAACACATTTTTATCATGATGAATCAACACTTAGCAGAAGAATGGTCGAGGAGAAGGGGATCAAAGAATACGATTCATACAAGTTGGGTACTAATGAAGATCCTAGAATGGTAAGGATTAGAAAGTGTGCAATGTATAAGAAAGGGAATATATGCTCAAATTAGTTATAGATTAAAAATATGTCATTTCTTGGAGCTATGAAAAGCTAAAAATATGTGATCCTAAGATTATTATGCATGCATTCCATTGAAACCAAATGCCAAGCCTTTCTAGCAAAGACAAAGGCATGTTAATCCTATCATTCAACCAATGATAATGAAGGAATTTAAGAATTTTCTTGATGCTAAGATCATCTTCCCCATTCACCATTCTACGTGGGTGGCTAACTTGGTTCCTATATGGAAAAAGACTGGAGAGATTCATCTTTTCGTAGATTTTTGTAATTTGAACCTTGCATCTCAAAAGGACAATTACCCTTTGCCCTCACTAGATGAAGTTCTACAAATTGTTAATCGTTCAAAGATGATGTCTTTCTTGGATGGATATTTAGGTTATAATCAAATAATGGTCAAAGAAGAGGATAGTTTGAAGATGGCCTTCATGACTAAATGGGGAACTTTTGCCTGTAAAAGAATGCCCTTCAGACTAATTAATGTAGGAGCTACATTCCAATGATCCATGGATGAATCTTTTAAAGGATTGATAAATAAGTGTATATTCATCTACATGGATGATTTAACTATCATTTTAAAGGATTGAAGTACCCACATTACTGATCTAAGATAGCATTCATAGATGTTGCAAGTACAGCATATCACTTAATCCCAAGAAATGTTCATTTGGGGTTACTAAAGGGAAGCTCCTAGGTCATATCATCTCTGAAGCTAGAATCTCCATTGATCTTGATAGAGTTGAAGCCATTCTATAGTTATCACCTCCCCAGAGTCAAAAAGAATTAAAGTCTTTCTTTGGGAAGATAAATTTTGTGCAAAAATTCATAAGTGGGTTTGCAAAGATAGTTTGTTGCCTTAATGATTTACTCAAAAAGGGAGCTAAAACAAAATGGGTTCCAAAGGTTAAGAAATCATTTGAAGATATCAAAGTGGCCATTTCCACGGCCCCAATACTGGTGAGTCTAGACTATGGACTACCTTTCAAAATATACTCTCTCTTTTTTGGAGCATTAATGTGTCGAGATTATTATTCAAAAGAAGGAAAAAGAAAATGAAAGACCAATTTCCTTTATGAATTGCCCTCTAAAAAATGCTAAGTTAAATTATTCTAACCTCAAAAAATAGACTTTTTCTTTAATCAAAGTGGTAAAAAAGTACCATTGCATACTGAGAAGTGAGGTATATGCAGTCATACTTGATCCAATGGTTAAGACATTGTTGATGTAAAATGAACTTGGTGAAAGATGAAAATGGATGGCAATCCTTTAAGAATTTGATCTAAAGATTCAACCCACAAAGTTAATTAGAGGCCAAGGATTGTTAAACATAATAGTTGATAACTAGATAGAAGATGAAAAGAAATTTTGATTTGATGGTGAAATAGATGTAGAGCATCAGAAGAAGAATGTAGTATCTCAAGTTGATATTGATTAGGGTGTAGTAACATATGTCTGGTACTAGGATGTTGTTTACTATCTTTTGCAAAATTAGTATCCTAATTGGATGAATAGGGGACTCAAAATGAAGTGTGAATCCTACATGCTACATGATAGAAAATTATATAAGAGGAACTATGAAGGGATTTACCTAAAATGCTTGGGACGTGAGGAAGTAAAAGAAGTTTTGGAACAATTTCATGATAAGTATGGTATAAGACATGGTTTGGCAGAAGTAACTGCTCATATGATTTTGAGATTAGGTTATTTTTGGCCCATGATATTCAAAGATACTCTTGAACATATGTGTACTTCTCATATTTGTTAGACTGTTGCTAATAGAGAAAGACATCCTACAATGCCATTACAACAAGTATTTGAGATATGCCCCTTCACAAAGTAGGGGCTAGATTTTATTGGTCTAGTCAACCCACCATCATCAACTGGACACACATTTATTTCCATAGCTACTAATTACTATATGCACTAGATAGAGGCAAAGACATTTAGAAATTGCATAGCTAAGGTGGTTATAGACTTCTTGGAAGAACACATTGTTACTAGATTTAGGATGTTGTTCTCCCTAGTGTGTGATAATGGATCAACTTTTGCATCAATATTCTTAACTCAATGGGCACTAGAAAATTAGGTTATTATCAAGTTCTATTCAAATTATTATCCACAAGGAAATGGTGTAGCTAAATCTACGAATAAGAACTTGATCGCAGTAATAAAATGTTTATTGAAGGGAAATCCTAGATATTGGTATACACAACTCAAATATGTACTATGGATAGACCAAGTCAATGTCAAGAATGCTTTGGGGACATAGCCATATCTACCTGTCTATAGACAAGAGCTAGTATTCCCACTAAACCTCAGGATCGCTATTTTGAAATTCATGACTAGGTATGTTGAAGATGTTGACAGAGTACAAATCAAATTGATGAATCTTTTAGAGATGGATGAAAAATGGATAGCTACCTTAGAGCATATGGATAAACATCAAGCTATCACAAAAAGGTGATTTGATAAGAGGGCCATGATAAAGTCTTTCAAAGTATCCAACCTTATTCTACTCTAGGACAAGGTGAAAGAAAAGATGGGAGCCACACTAAGTTTCAATGCTTGTGGATTGGTCCTTATTAGATTGTAGAAATTTTGGGAGAAAACATTTTTAGGCTGAGTTCCTTATAGGGGGAATTGGTTCCATTGCAAGTCAATGGGAAATTTCTACAACATTACTTTGAAACCTAAAAGATAAAAGTCAAAAAAAAAAAAAATTTCTTTTCTACAAGTGTGTTTATTTTTGCAAGTGTGTTTGTTTCTATAAGGGTGTTTCTTTTTGGTTGCATGTTTTCTTTCAATTGTGTGTTTATTTTCAAAGTTGCATTAGTCCAGGGGGTAGGTGCACTTGAGATTTTATCTTGACATATCATACTAACCATTCTTTTGGTTTTGATTTTTGGGAAGAGGTATTTCTTTGTCAAAACATTTTTATGATTTTTTTTCTTATACCAAATGAGGAATGGATGTTACTTGCAGTAATAGGGAACTTTTACTCTTAAATTTAGAATTACAGATCAATAAGTTTTCAACACTCTTCAAATTTAAAGATTGATTATCTTAGGCATTTTTGAACCAAGGTTGAAGACAACAAGGGATATTCTAAACACTACTAGTTCCAACAGAAGGATCTTCTCGAAGGAATTTCTAAGAACATTGTTTGGCGTGACAGTTTCTAAAAGGTTCTTAAAAGAGAAACGTAAGGGATGTTCACAAAAGATTGAATCTGGGAAATGACACCAATTTCTTGGCCACACAATCTAAGCATGGTAAGATACAAAAAGAAAATAAAAAAGAAAGAAAGGTGTTAAGAATGAAGGATTCTACAAACTCAAAGAAAGGTAATCTGGCTATAGGGATATGCATTCTGAATAAGCTATCTAGTATCAAAACAATTGCTTCTTCAAAAGATCAAAATGGCAACATTGTTAGCTATGAGAAGCTACTATTCAAAAGGTTACCTAGGACTTCAAATAAAAAGTAACAATCCACCAAGGGCCCTCAGAACTGATTCTCTCATCTAGACAGACAAAGGATTGATAAATAGCTTTCGTGAAGATTCCCGATGAATGGACCAGAAAGGGTGGAAGATTGTTTCCAAGTTGTTGGAATTTTTTGATAGACTATATCCTAAGATGTCAAAGGGAATGAATACACTAAACACACACTACACTTAGAGATTTGAGATTCTGAGGTTTTGACTATAAAGTGACTCGAAATATGCTCGGATTATTTAGAATTTAGTTGGTGTTTGACACACATCAGAGGAATGTTTGTTGATGAAATGCCTTTTCTTCCTTTTAGTTAGGGTTATTTGTTGTAGTTTCATAATGCATGTCCCATTTCTCCTAGAAATGGGGACCCCCTACTATATTTTCTGGCCTTCTTATCCCTAGTTTAGGGTTTGAGTCTTTTAAGGTTTTATCTAGTGTTTTAGGTCAAGATAGGGTCCCGACTGGAGAACCCAAATCTTGAAACTCAAAATCTAGGAGAGATAAGTCTTTTTTGCAAAGAAAAAGGTGCACTAGCACACCTCAATAGGTGCACTATTGCACCAAATCATATGGAGAAAGCATCACCCTTAGTGATGTGTAGCTGCATAGCACCAAGAGTGTGTTGGGTCCCTGAGTCTACAAAACCTAGGACCCCCCCCCCTTTATTCTTCTCACTTGTTGTTGTTTCTCTCCATGCTCCTGCACCGCAGCTTTGCACCAGTAGAGGTGTGCAACTCCTTTACTCCCCCTACAAAAATAAACACATAAAAGAACATAAAAGAACACCCAAAGGTGCACATCAGTGTACCTATCTGGGTGCACTATTGTACACCTCTTACCATGCTTAAAAAATTAAAAACTTAAACAAAAACATCCATTTAATGTGTTTAGTAGTGCACCTAATTAGGTGTGCTACTGTGCACCCTTAAATACTTAACCTTTCTATGCAAAAATTCCAAAGTGGTCATAGGGTGCACATTAGCACACCCCATGAGGTGTGCTGCTATGCACCCTATATCAGTGATTAAGTCAAAGTATTAAGGCACACCTCTCAGGTGTGTTAGGTGCATCCTTTTTTTTGTAAAAAGGGGTAAAAACTAGTTTTTTATATGTTTTTGGGTAGATTAGGGTTTTTGGTCTTGTTTGTTTCTATACTAGGGTTTGAATTAATTGATATTCATTTGACTTTAGACTAATACATGTATTTTTTGTGTAGATTCAATGGCTTCTTCATCATCCTCCCTTATAGCAAAGATGGTTCCAAAACCCATGGTATTTAAGTTTCAAGGTGTTCCAACCCAGTCACAATTTCAAGATGATTACTCAAAGATCTAGGACACTGAATTAGGTCACACATATTTGGGAGCATTCTTGGAATTATGTAATAAATTGATAGAGAGATCCCTGATGATATCTTCATTGATTTGATAAGGACTTTTCAGTGTAGCATCACACCCAGTGTTAGTGCAATCCTTATTATGACACTAGCAAAAAACTATGTTCCTGAGGAAAGGGTTGTCAAGAGCATTACTGGAGAGATAATCTTGGATCTTTGACCTAATAACATAAAGAAGGTGTTCTAGCTTCTGAGGGTGGATCAATTCATCAAATTGACTTATCACCAAGCTAAGAGATGGTACAGGGAACATAAAGATGAAGCTTTAGAGATCATCTAATCTTCATAGATTATCAAAAATACTCCTCTAGGATCAAAAGCAAGAAGTGGACATGATGAGGGAATATATGAAAGAGGATATTGGATATTCAATCATACTCTTGAGTAGAGTCATGGGTTTGCCTATTTCTAGACATTTGAACATTTGGATGGTACATTTTATTGAGATGATCAAAACAGTGGAGATGCCACTTGATTGGTCTTCCATTCTTAGTGAGAACTTGGGTGAGTAGCTAGTCCTCATTAACAATAACTAAAAGTTTTATATGGCATCATATTTGGTATACTTTTTATCTACAAGAGTGATGGATTATCCAAGACTCTACAAAAAGGGTGGCATGCAGGATGCAAATGCATGGCCATATATAGTGTATCCTTAGCTGGTTAATAAGAAGCTTCAAGATCATATCAAGAAATTTTGGATCATAAATGATGCTTTTTATTCACAATAATCCAATTCATGGGAAGGGATTATGCAAAGAGGATGTCAGAAGAGGTAGTAGCAAAGATATTATAAGTTGGAGCTTATTACATACAATACCAAATATTCACATATTTGAGGGTATCGAGTATAATGATCAATCCTAAGAAGCTCCTACATACCCAAGTGATAGCCTAATCTTGTTGGAGATTGCTCAAGAGCTCTTGTCTACATACAAAAGAGTATGAAAGCACCATAAAGTAACTTGGATATGGCCTATTGGTATAGAACCATTCAGTGTGGATCGAAGACAAGATGTTCCATCTTTTGAGTCTGAGTGAGATCAATATCCTTTTGATGAATATAATTCTCCATGGCCCTATTTTGATAATATTGGAAGGGTGTAGTATTTGGCTGGTAAGACATTTCAGCATGAAGATGTAGCTGAAGATCACTAGATGAACGTAATAGATGACTAGAATATTCATGTAAGGGATTATTGTAGGATGACTCTTTATCTGGTAGAGAGATCTTTGAAGATAAAGGTTTCATTGAAAATTGTGCAACAAGATTCTAAAAATGTCCTTGATCCATTGTTCAATAGGGACAAGATTGATGATCGACCTATCATGAATGTGGAGGTCAATAAGGAAGAAAACTCAGACATTAATCACAGGGAGAGGCATGTCACCAAATTGACAAAGGATTGGATCAAGAGACCTTTCAAACTTGATCCAATTCCTCAAGCGGTAGTCTTTCATTCTCAAGCTTGCCTACCAAGAGGCTGAGGAGCTAAGGTCATAATACCTAATTTCATAGCTCAGTCCCCAATGAGGCCAGAAATAGTATAGCAACTTGTCAAACAAGTTGGCTATTATAGGGCTCAGAAAGGTAAAGGCAATGGTAAAGGAAAGATGAAGAGGACTTCTCCTCAACAAGTCAAGCCAAAAGAGGAAGCCACTCAAGCACCTCCATAGATAGGAGAAGATAATGTACAAGGGGCTGAGAATGTGGAAGTCACATAAGCCCAAGATAATCCTCAAGTGCCACCAGCTAAACAAGGCCAAGGAGAAGCTAAAACTAAAGTGTAGGAGGTGTCTCCACCCACACAAGAAGTACAAGCCTCCCCTTTTGCTTCTGAGAGAAGGAAGATTAAGACTCCAATCAAGAGGAGAAAAAATGTTATTAAGAGAGTTATTCCCTTCCCATTAGTCCTACAAGTTATCCTAGAAGAAGGAGAGGAAGAAGAGGATGATGAGGACAAAGAGGATAACTTGCCTTTGAACTAGAGGAATCACCTCACAAGAGTCATGGAATCATAATGGAGAAGGATCTCCATAATCACACCACCACCCATTCTTGAGAAATCTATTTAGACTACAACCTTCGAGGATGAAATCTAGCAATGGATAGATGAGCAAGATGTTGAGAGGACTAATGCCTTTAAGATGTCATATTTTGATTTTATGCCAATGGGTACTAAATTGGCAGGAGACAAGATAAGAAACACTCCAACAAATCAACCTCAGTAGGAGGATTGGAATTAGTTACCACCTAAACGACAAGGACCTGAGGTAACTCCATCATCCCTAGTGCAAGTCAGATTTTATGTAGATAAGGGATCAGCTATCCCTCTTCCTCCAAACACCAAAGAAGAACAAATCCAAGTAGAACAAGAGGAAGAACCACAATAAGTATACACCAATGAAGTGTCAAAAGAAGGACAAATAAGTGACTATCCTCAGTAAGATTCCCAAGACAAAGAGGTGATGACTATAGATTCCACGAATATAGAAACTCCTGGCATGGATCTCTTACAAAAGGAGAAGATTCCAAAGAGGAATGATAAGGGAAGAGTATAGCCGAGGAAACTCGTTCATCCTTAAAAGGGAAATCCCTAATAGAGAATATTTCAATATGGTTGAGAAAACAGGTGATAAGAAACAAGAGGAAGCAATTCACTATAGAAGAGGAGGATAGGATGGAATTGATTGAAGTTCTAAGTAAACCTGAGTCACTACCAAAGCATGCACAAGCATTAACCTTCATCATGAGTGATCAGAACTAGGAATTATTTTCTCATGTAGCTATCCCTCCTCTATAGATAGATGTTCAAGAATTGACTCCAAGGGATTATCAGATCATGAAGGTCATGCTTGGGAAACCTACCTTGGATACTGCTAAACTGATGGTTACAATAGGAATTAAAGAAGTATTCAAGAGATTAGAACATGATGGGGTAGAATGAATAACACTTCAAAGATAAAATGAGATCTTAAAAAAATATCTAATCAAATTCGTTAGTCCCTTAGATCCAAATATCCTAAAGAGACTTTGAATGCAACATTGGAAAGAAGAGATAGGGGTATAGTCCAATTAGACCCATTTTCAGCAGTGGAGAGCTTGTCAGCAGTGGAGAGAGAGTTTTGAGGAAAAGGGTATACAAATTATATAAGGAAACTTGAAGATATTACACATAATATTGGATAATGTGGATAGGCTAATGGACATTTTGAATCAAGATTTTGGTTTGATGGATGAAATGCATACCTAGGGAAAAGACTTGCAAGCACTTTAGTCGATTAAAGGACAAAAATATCGAATGTAGATGGAGGTGTATATAGTTGAGGAGTTAGATAAAATTCATGACCAGATAGAGAAAATTGTGGATGACAATAAAGTAATGGAAATATTACATGCAGAGATTCACAAGCTCAAGGATCAAACCCAAGAGCACATTTTGGAGGTAGAGAAACATTATAGCGATGCATGTTTAGACATTTTTGAGGATGATATAAGGGGTAAATTAATAAAGGTAGAGGTAGTAGCTAAGTGATTCTGAAAAAATTTTGAGGAAGTTGTTAATGATGATGATATCAGGCAAGCATTTAGAACAAAAGAAGCATTGTTAGAGTTGGGTGTAAAACTTAGAGATTTTATAGAGAATTGGATTGGGGTGGGCAACTACAGGCAAAAAGTGAAAGAAAAATATGAAGTCTTAGATTTTCTAGATGTGGCTCAAGTCATTGAGATCATTGAGAAATTCAAAGGTAGATACCTAGACATA
The DNA here is from genome assembly GCA_028749045.1 of Cupressus sempervirens. NCBI lineage: Eukaryota > Viridiplantae > Streptophyta > Pinopsida > Cupressales > Cupressaceae > Cupressus > Cupressus sempervirens. The sequence goes on from CM053787.1 coordinate 499,485,763, forward strand.
GCTCTAGTATAAAGTGAAACAAAACCCAAAAGCCAGAATTTCAATTTTGACACTTACTAAAATTTTGCATTTTTTGGAACCTACTTCTAAGGTGTGCAGGTGCACTAGGTGCACTTTTTCAGAGGTTTTCCAAAAGTTTTGAGAATTCAAAGGTGCACCAATAGTTAACTACCAGTTCTAAAATTAGAGCTTTCTATGCATCAAAAATGTATTATGGCAGCAGTTTAACTCCCACAAATCCCTAGTAGAGATGGAGCTTCTAATTTTGGCACTTCCAGACACTCCTACATTATCTCATGGCTTTGTCTTTCTTATTTTCTCATGCTTTCTTTGTTTTAAGACATGTAAAGTCTCATGCATCCAATTAATGACATAAATATGGATGGAGTCCTACTAAGCACTAGTTAGAGAGTCATTTTGTACATAAATAGACTCATTTTATTAGTTTTAAGCATATATTTGCATGAAGGATCTCTCACTCTCAACACAAACTGAGGAGATAATTTCTTATAAATTTAGGAATGTAATATGTATTACATTTTTCCATTATTTTGATGCAATAATATATGTTGTTGGTGCTCACATTTGGAGTGTAGTGATTCTTTCTTAAGTGTGTTATATTTTGTTAATGTAATGTTCATGGGATGTAATTGAGCCAACAGTTTTATTGTGTTATTTTGGTTGTGCAATCTTTTAATTTTGGTGTTTTCTATGAGTCTACAAATTTTGCTAACATACTTAGTTCAAGAAGAGATCATCATATTGTTCCTGCATAGCTTTTTGTCTCACATGAGTGCACTTTTTGTGGCCTTGCAATTTGATGAAAAATCAAACATCTTACGGTTACTAAATTCCCATTGATAATTGCATTAGTGGAATTAAGGAAGCGTTTCTCCTATTTTCATTGGTTACTCACTGATCTTTTCAATGGCTTAACTCGCAAATGCATTGTTTCTATGGCTTATATCTATTAGCATTTTACTTTTCATGTTAGTTGCTTAAATTTCTTGTTTCCCTATCTTTTTTATTTGCTTTTCTAACCCATTTGTTAAATTAGGAATTATTCATATAGATGCATTGTTAGATTGCATTCATCATAAAATAGAAAATACAAAAAAAAAAACTTTTTGTGGTTATTCTTTTGAGACAACAAGCAAATTATACATCTTATCTAAATCATTTTAGAACTAGCAAAGGCCTCCTCATGAACATTCACATTTATCTTCAATTGAGTGGATTCCAATAGGTCACAAGATCACCTAGAAATTTGGAGTTGATCCTCAAATTAGATTTTAAAGAGAGGAATTTGAAAGGATTCCTCTCATAAAGCATCATGAAAAATGACAGCTCAAAAGATTTTTTATTAGGAGTCTAAATTTGTCCATTAGGTCCTGATAAGGGGAAAATTGCAAAAGTTGCTCTGAGAGGAAAAATGAGGTAAAATTCCTTAAAATGAGGAAAGGAGTATGTAAAGGTGGTTCTTAGGTGTTCTAAGGTCATCCTAGAAGGTTTGGTAACATTCTTTGCAAGTTTGGAGAATCTAGAAGCAAAATTGCAAACGTTGTCAAAAAGTTACATTGACAACTTTGCAATTTTGAAAAATTGCATGACAACTTTTCAATAAAATCAATCACTTGGGGTAGTTACAAATAAAACTACAAGATAGGAGGTCAAAGTAATTCTATTTTAGACTTTTCCAACTCAATTCGAGGGGTTTTACAGTTGTATGTATGGACCACAATCAACAATAGGACAATTTTTGAGCAGTTTGAGCATTTTTGGAGTGTTTGATTGGATTTTTGGATTGAATAGAGGACTATTTTTAATGAAGTAGAATCTTTTAATTTTTTTTCTTTCAAGTAAGCTTTTGACAAGGTATAGAAAATTATTTATTTTTGCTAATCCTCCTATCCAAATTTGAATAGCAGCCATGAAATGGGCTATAGCTTGAGTGTCCTTGGTCTAAACACCATGGATCTTGGAAACCAAGCAATAGTCTCTATACATATTGTAATTATGGCTTGTGGATTTTTTCAAAGTCCTTTTTTCTATTTTTAAAAGTGAGCCCTAGGCAAGTAGACAAGCTTGGCAAGGTGGAAAGAGAAGCTTGTAAAGAAATTTGTGAAGAATAGTGGATTGATATGGATCAATATTAATTTTGGAATGTAGGAATAGTTTATGAAGGTATTATAACTCAAAGGATTATGTTGGACAAGGAGTTTGACACCTGTGGAGGAAGAAACATTGGCATTGCTCTTAAAAAACCCTTAAAAGTAGGGTTTTCTAAATTTGTATTGTATAGATGTTATTGGAGGCCAAGACCTACAAAATATTCAAGGGTTGGTCATGTGAAAAAAAAATTATACATACCAAGGTTCCTTTTTAAGGGATTTTATGAGTTATAACACTTTCCTTGTTTCTAGGAGGGCTAAAATGGGCTCTTAGGGCTGCAAGGCCTAACTAGTCGAAATTGATGGGTTGTGGAAGAAAACCTTGGAAGGATGGTGCAAAATGATGGGAAATGAGACAAGACCCATATTGGGAGGTTTCAACCTTGTTTTTGGGGCACTTGGTGCATTTTAGTGAGTTTTGGAAAACTAGGCCAAAGAATGCATATTGGGTGAACTTGGGGAATGACACTGAGTTTTTAATTGTTGGGAGAGTTTCTTGGTCAAGGGGATGGTAGAAGGATCCTCTAGGTTAGGGTTGGGAGATAAAACCCTACATTGGGCTAAGGGTAGACTAAGAAGAGGTAGAAAGATCTTAGTTGAAGAAGCTCCCCATCAATAATCAAGCCCCATATATTCTAGAAACTTTTTTCCATCAACTAAACATATTTTGGCATTACTAGATACCTCTTCTTCTATTTCCTTTAATGGCTTCAACTTATGTATCACTTCATCCTTTGTTAAGGAATATGTATTAGGGTGACCATAATGTATAGCATACATGTGAAACCATTACAACCTTCCTAATAACATATGGCATGCATCCATGGGTATGATGTCACAAAGTACCTCATTATGGTAGCTCCCAATCTTAAACTTCACCAAGCAATATTTGTTGATCATGACCTTGTATTCACCCTACACCTAGGTAATTTGATGTGTACATGGCTCTCTCTCTCTCTCTCTCTCTCTCTCTCTCTCTCTCTCTCTCTCTCTCTCTCTCTCTCTCTCTCTCTCTCTCTCTCTCTCTCTCTCTATTTTTTGGACCATCACCTTTGACTCCAAATTATTAATGCTCATACTATTGATAATTGCATCACAACACTTATCCTCATACTGACACCTAGTGTGAAACAAAATCTTCCCCTAATTTAAGTCCTCTTTATTTGTTAGGGTTCTCCTAAAAATGAAGGTTTCTTCCCTCTTAGAATTATTTATGTGATCAAAGTAATATTTTTCCTCTGCATGTGCAACTCTCTCCTAACCTTCAACTCTCTTATATGTCCTTCATTAGAATTGAAGACATTCATAGGCCTTATATCCTTATTCACCACAATAGAAAAAAGTTCCAAAAAAACTTCCTCTTCTTGGTCCTTTCACTCTTCCTCTTCCTCTCTAATCCCAAACATGATTGAAATTATTTCTCCTTTAACTCTAACTATTTTTTTCCTCATCATTATTTTTTAAATCTTTATTTCAGCCCCATAAGACTATTTTTAGTGCATCTCCCATTTGATTTCTGTAAGTTATTCTGATGGATACAACCTTGTTGATCTCTCATTGCAAAGAGATTGTGATTGGGACCATGAGTGGTCTACACCCTTGAGGTGATTTTATTTATGTTATAGTATTAGTTGCCTCGATTATGCTTGTGGAAAATTTATGAGATTATAATGTGTTAAATGGTTCGCTAAGGTTTTTACTAGTGGTTAATAGGGTTGATGTGGTATATGATGTTGTTATGTGATTATCCTAAGATGTGTGCAAAGATTGCACTATGGACTATTAACCTACTATAGTCGACTAGGTTCCTACAATAGTGGTTAGTCATGTTTATGATTGTGTTCACTTATGTATTTTAAGTGCCTTTTTAATTTTATTTAAGAAACCATTATTAAATATTTAAATAATTAGAAATGAATTGTCCATGTTGAATTCTTTGGTTATGTGCTACGGATATTTACCTTGTTATATTTTGATCCAAGGGATACTTGTTACTCATGTTATGTTCTACATTTAATATGACCTGAGGGTCATATGTTATACTTTTATTTTAGTATCATAGATGTTAGACTACTATGTTATTCAATTTATCATATTTTCATGATGATGCCATTTTGAGATGACAATATGTTTTATGATGATATCTGGTTATCTAGTATTTGGACATATCTCTAATTATGCTATGTGATGGATTTAATGCTATGGTTATTTACTTCATTCTTTCTTCATTATGCTATATGCAAACGTGAGTGATGTAAATAGATTATTTCAGTATAATTGAATAAAAGGTTAAATTAGGTAATTGATGCATTTATTGCTTTGGCTAAGTTATTATATGTAATTGCACTTGATCGTGTCTTTTAGTGTGCATGATTTATATCCTTGGCAATGGCACATGGAGTTAGTGATTCAACAATATATATTTTACCAATGCCATCCATGTATGGTCGATGTATCTTATTTAAATATTTAATTAACCCTTATGGTGATTTGTTAAATCTGGACTCATTTGCATTACATGATTAGACCAATGAGTGTGTCTATGCATTTAGAGTTTCACATTCTCTCAAAGTTGTTTAGGCCTTCTATGATTTTGGTTCCAGGGTTTTTAGGCTTTATTTAATTTATTTTTAATTTCTAGCAAGTTTTCTATAGATGACTTCCTATTACTAAGAATAGCATGTTTTCATTTGAGTCGATTTTGAGTCCAACTAGTCTAATTGGCTATTTTCCCTAATCAGTTATTCACTCAAAAAGTGAATAAGTATTGAAAGAGGAAATTAATTCCTCACTTCTCACTTTTGAATTAGAGAGTTTGAGAGTAAAACCCAAAATCCTCTTGATGAGGAATTATTGTTCTATTCATTATGTGAGCTAAACATGTGGGATAGTCATGAGATCAGTCTTATTGGATCCATCTCAAGGTGACCTTGGATTGCCATGATTTTTAGCTAGTTCTACAAGATTTTTATTTTATGGTTCAGATTCCCATTTTGCACTTCTAGCTACAAAGTAGGGATCTCCCATTGTATTTTTTTGGCTTTGTTTCTACTTCTATTTTTGGTAGTCATTTGTTAGGTGACTAAGAACTAGTGTTTCCCTCCATTATTGTATGCTAACTCTACCCAATTGGGTAGGTATGAGAATTTCCCTATTTTTTGAGATGAGGGTTTAAGGTTTTGTACCATTATGCTGATTGTTTTGTCATATAGACTCCAAACCTAGATTTTATTTGATATTTATGGCTTTCTTTCCCTAAGACCAAATAGGTTTTAATTTTGAAATTTTTGAGTTTTGAAGATTTTACCTTGTTTTGTATGCATCCCAATTTTCTTAGGTTTTCTTGGCATGATGTTGGTCATGGACTTGGATTATCCATAGGATTCTAGTCAAGCCTTTGTTGCATCTTTATGTTTGCACTAAGATGTATGTTGTATCCATACTCCTAGCATTGTGTTTGATAGAGGGATTGTATACCTGGTGTTACTGTTCTTTTGAACCTTTATTATTATTTCATGGACATTAAGATTCCTACAAAATCCATACTCCTAGATTGAGGCTGGTTGAGTGAGTTCATGATGTTTGGTTTTGTTGCATCATTAGGATTCCTATAGAATCCATACATTCAGATTGAGGTCAATTGAGTGAGTTTTATGATGCATGGTTTTATTGTTTCTTTGGATTCATGTAGAATCTATCCTCCCAAAAAAAAATTGGTTGAGTAATATTTTTCTTGTGTTCTCATCCAACACTTGTTTTATGATCTTTGTGATGGTGGTGCACCACACACGAGCATGCATACATGTGCATTTATTAGGTGACTTACAAGCCTGATCTCCAAGTTGTGTTATATTGGAGTTAGGGTTGGGTTGGGAATATGAATGCCTATGGGCACTCATCATGTGAGGAGAATGGGTATGTAGCGTAGGTAGTGAAGGGGCATCCTTGGTGACCATTTCTTAGAGAGTTGGCATGAAGGAGTTTCTAAACAAGTGATAACTAATTAAATTACTAGGTGATAAAACTAATATAATAAAAAGTATTTTCCTTTGGTTTAACTCCAAGGATATTGTGTGTTTTCCTTCAAGGGATTCCCTTGAGTGAGTGTCCACATTAGTGTGATAGCCTCCAAGGGAGTCCCATGTGAGTGTTTCCACATTTGATTTAGCTTGGGAGTACCAAGTGCATTACTCTCTACTATAGCCCCTACATAGTTACCCATAGAGTGTTTGACCAGGACCTGTAGTTCTTGCATTGTCTCATTTTCTTGGTTTTAGTCATCATTACTATCTGGTGTAAGTGTTAGCCATGGACATTGTGTTTTATGTCTATTTGTGGTTGGGTCATCATCTTCATTAGCACGATGGGAGTGGACCTATAGGTTTCATGTGGTTGGGAGGCATAGCTACCTTCGCCACTATTGGGGACCGGTGTACAGAGATGGTCTATTGTTCCATTGCAACCGTTGTTGGATATTTTCACTTGGTACTTCAGCATCTGGAGTACACTTTCTTGTGATTTATGCTTTCATTAGAATGCTTGGATATCATGTTTAGACAATGTTAGCTTATTTGATGCATTTCTATATTATGATGTTTAGCATATGATTAGATGATGTGATTTGATTAGTTGGAATATCTATTGCTTATTGGTTTAGCATGTTATATTTCTTGTTCTTATGATGTTATTATGCTTTAGTAGTGACATCTTCATACTATCTAGCTTTGACTATCTAGTTGGTAGTTTGGGATGTTACACATGGGGGATGGCTAGGACCTTCAAGGTCTCATGATGTTATTATGGTTGGGAGGAACTATGCACTTAGTTTGGTTTTTTTAGTTCATTGTGATGTTACTTTTAGTATGTTCTTTTACTTCTATGTTTTAGATGGTTGTTGCAATTTCTATCTTACAGTTTAGTGTTCAAGTGTTTATGCCTCAATTTTGGATCTAGTACTCCCTAGTGTGGAGGAATAATATTTTCTTAGCTTTTACCTTAATTCTTTTTGGCTTGCTGATTTGGATCCTTGCACAAAATTGCACTTTCTTGTGCAAGAGTGCAAAGTTCATGTGGTGTGTTGAGTTTTCTCGCATAGTTCTTAGGAGTTCCTTGCATGAAACTCCACACTAGTTTTGGGTATTTTGGCTATTGGGAAAATCATTTCATTGTGCCATGTGGTGTGTTTCCTCATGTGGTTTGTTGTACTTCCTCACACAAAATTATGTCAGTTGTATGTCCTCGCGTGAAAAATAGGGAGTATCTCTACTAGTTTTTAGGGAATGCAATTTGGTGTTTTAAGTACCCTTTGGATTTTATTAATTTTTCATGCCTCGGTAGATTTGAGATTCTTTATTCTATTGTCTTCTTGGGTTTTTATTTCTTTCTTTAAGTGTGTTAGTTTGGAAGTGGCATTTGGAGATATGTTGGTTGATAAATTTTTTGGTTGAGTCTTTTGTTGTGATCTTTGTGATCCCTATATGATGTTGTCATGTGCATTCATACTTGTAAATGAAAAAAAAAATATCCTGGCTTGTATTTCATCCTTGTTCCTAGGATCTTCGAGTGGGGCATTACATTGTTTATTGGATTTGCCACCACGACTCCTTCCATCTTTCTTACTTTTAGACTTATTATTCAATTTTTGTTCCACCTTTAGGCCCCATTTGGTAGAAAGAATTGAATGAGAATTAGAAAATTCAAATACCCAAATGTGCAAATTTGATGTTTCTTTGTAAAATGAAAAAATAGAATTAGAATTTTGATATGCGTATTATATCCCAAAATGGATAGACCACTCTTCCTCCTTAATAGGTGGAATAGGAAATGATGAATTCCAATTCCAGTTTTTTGAATCAGATCCCTTTTGGTAAACCACAATTTATGTATTGTCAAGTCTTCTCATTACCATCTAGAGGGGAAAAAGTATTATATTTGCAAAGGATGGATGCCATTATTTTCATTGACCACCATTTGCTTCTCCCAACTCCATATAAGATATGTCAATCATTTTGCCTCAAATAATAATGACCATGAATTCATTCAGCCTTAAGTAATAATGATGATGAAATTTTTAAATTAAAATGAATCCATGATCTTCAAAAGAAAAATTAGAACACAAGATTTAAGAGAATTCACTCGGTTTGTTGAAGTAGGGCAACCTATCTTGGGTATGTATGGATTCATCATAGAAAAGTGATGATAAGGAGGGGTGAAAATACAAAGTGTTGGACACCACATTTCATTATATAGTGGTTTGATAAAATAGGGTGGGTAGGTTCTAGACTTCAGATTGAATTTTGTCTCTCAATTTCTATAAGAAAATTACAAATTTATGTATGATATTTTTTTCATGAAAACCAACCGAGTGTTGAATCTATTATTAAGCATGGTACTTGGACTACACTATCATCCAATTCCAATTCCAATTCTTGCAATTAAATATGGAAAATGCATCATCCCACTCATTTTCCAAGTCAACCAAATAGGCTTGAGTGATATTCTAGAAATTATTTTAAGAATGCACAAATTCCAAAAGTGAGCTTATTCTAGCATAGTTGGTTGCTGCATTCAACAATTCCTATAACTAAATGTGTCCTTAAGGAAAAATTTATCATCCCAACCAAAATCAACTCCTCCTATATGCTTGGTCTTAACCCATTAAGATAATGATAAATTTTGATCCTTGTTATCATTTACATGGCCTATTCTGATGAAGACTCGATAGAACTCTTTTGTATACTCCTGAATAGAGATTCCCACTTTCTTTGACCCTTTGATTTTTTTTAGTAGATCAATCTCATAATAAACAAGAATGAATTTTTCTATTCAATTTCTCCAACATGTAATCCCATCTTGCGACTTTATCTTTTTCTCTTCTATTAAAATCCAATTGAATATCCTTCCATCAAATTTTTGCATGCCCTTACAGTTTAGCCTACGCAAATTTGACCCTTTTAGAATCTTTGAATTTTTCATATCCAAGTATTCTTCTAAATAATTAACCCATTTGATCAGCCCCTCTGAGTTAATACTTCCCAAAAATGTGGGGACCTCTATATTGGGTCTTTTTACAATCTTGGAAATGGCTCTAAAAAATTATCCTCTTCAAAACCCCCCATCACTTCTACTTCTTCATGTTCAACATGCCCTTCTTCTTTGAATTCATCCTTACTTTCATCTCTTTCTGTGATATTAATTCCTCTATAGATCCCCTCTTGAAATTCTTTTACTTATCTCTTTAGGGCTCTAGAAGCTACTTTTATCACACTGGTGACTCTTCTTCCATGGTTCCTTCATGAAGACATTTTCACGCTTATCACTCAAAGCCACAACTACAGTCTTGGTAAAAACTACCTCATAGCTGGTGATCTATCTATACAACCAAGAACACTTGCTCTAATACCACTTGATGAAGGGCACCCCCTTAATAAAACAAACAAATAAAAAAATGAGGAATAACATGTTGCAAGAATAAAAAATTGGTTTCTTATTATCTCCAAAGTATATAGAATTACAAATTTTAGAAATATAACATGCAAAGCCAAATGGGCATTTTCTTTACAATATTTTGTAAGCCAAAGCCACCACGTACATCTTAGAATTGTCCTAGACAACCCTACGAGCCTTCATTATATAGAAAATTTTCCATTGCCCAAGAAGGTTCTATAAATATTAACCCAAGACCCCAAGGATAAGGAACCCTAAAATATTATCATTTTTATATTTTATTATATTAGAATAGACCCCAAAAACTTTCAAAACTCAAAATTAATTTTGAATAAATTTTAGTTTTGTCCATTTTAGGTGGCATGACTTTCGAAGATCATAACTCATCGCCAATTGCTCTCATTGACTACTATGATGTCATTTTAAAAAAATTCCTAACTGATCTATAACACAGAAATCATGCAAGCTATAATCATCTGAGTTATGACCCCTTTTTGGAGCATCTAAAACCTTCAAATTTGAGTTCAAAGTTTTTATTACTGCAAATACCTAAAAAAATTAATAACTTCACAAATAGACTTGGTATTGCAATGAAACTTTATTGATAGGTTGATTTATTTAAAATGAGCCTCCAAGGATGAAATTAGAATATTTTGAGCTCAAATAACTAACTTACTAAAAATTGTAACTCTACATTGAGATGACCCTTATTGAAAAATAATTTAGAAATATTTTTGGGTAATGCAAGATCACCCTTACACCTAAGATGCTCTTGCATCAAACATTTTTTTCTTCTTGGGCAATAAGAAAGGTATTCATCCATCTCTTTATTTCATTTGTGGTGAACTAAAAAGTTCATTTTTCATGCTTTTTGATACCTCCAAAGTGGCATTTCAAGCAAGACATTATTGCTTAAGGTTTAAAGTATGGAAACAAAATGGTAGGACTTTGATTACTCACAGTAAGTATGAAAAGAAGTTAATCCAAAATTTGAATATGTAGGATTGTAAAGTAGCATGTACTCCATTAAAACAAAATTTTGAATTCTCTTGTGACAGGGACACTTTAGAAGTCAATGTGATATTGTATAGGTATATGGTGGGAAGTCTAAACTACTTGACCATGACAAGACCTGATACTTCATATTTCATCAGTATACTTAGCCAATTCATGGATAATCCTCTTGAGGTTCATTGGAATGTAGCAAAAAGAATCCTTTGATACCTACAAGGTAGCATATTTTTTGGCATTGAATACATTAACCATTTTAATGTTGAGTCAAAAGGGTATTCTAGTTCTAATTGGGAAAGAGATCCAAATGATCGTAAATCAACAACTAGTTATTCATTCAACATATGATTAGGTGTTGTCTCTTGGAGTAGCAAGAAGCAACTAGCTATTTTTGTTTCATCTACTGAAGCTAAGTACAAAGCATTATGCAATGCTACCTCTGAAGCAATTTGGCTAAAGTAAATTCTTGAAGATATGGGAAAAAAGCAAGAAGGACCTATTTCAATCAAGTGTGACAATCAAAGTACAATCAAACTTGCAAGAAATTCTATTTATAATGAAAAGATTAAAGCATATTGAAATAGAACATCATTTTGTAAGAGAGAAAATTCAGTCTCTAGAGATAGAGTTGAACTATTGTAATATCAATGACAATGTAATTGATATATTTACTAAGTCATTGGGAAAAATAAAGTTTGTAACATTTAGAGAGATTATGTGCATGCTTCTGGGCAAGATTGTGTGTGAATTTTTCAGCATCAATGTTTCAGATCATACTTGATGATCCATCATCATCATCATGCTGAAATATTCACACACAATTTTACTAGAAGCATGCACATAATATCATGGATTGTTGAAATCTACTATAATTAATTTAGAGAGATGTTAGGGGTCAAACAAAGTAGGATTATTCCTTAAGGTGGAGTGTTAGAATTATAGAAAATATAGAGTGTAACTAAGAGGGGAGGGGTGAATCAGTTATCACAAAATAATTCTCCGTCCCTAGATGTCAATTCAGACTTTTATTGATCATTCAATACTATCCAACTTGGTTAACACTGGAATATTATTTTTACTTAGTTAACAAAGAAATCTTATGATTATTAAGTTGTTTGAGCCTTTAGTAACTTAGTTGCAAAAACATAAAGCATAAGCAAATAACATGAATGCAAATGACACCAAGATCTAATGTGAAACCCAATTTGGGAAAATCACCATGCAACTAGTTACAATATTTTTCACTCTTTTGAAGTGAGCCCTATTAGGAGCTAACCCTATTAAAGGTTACAATACATATATTAAGTATGACCTTGTTAGAGGGTTTAGATCACCTTGTTAAGAGTGGCCTGGTTAGAGGTCTTCAAACACTTCAATCTTGAAATTTCACCTTGTTAGAGGATTTACAATATGACTATTAAGTCAACTCTATTAAAAGATTTCTTCATTGCTACAATGGTTAGAAGGTAACAAAAATTTGACCTAATTTATGAAGCAACTATCTTTTCAAATTTAGATCTCTATTCTAGCTTGACCTCTAGATCCTTGCTGATTAAATGTTCTTTGCAGTTTATCTTCCATACTTTCCTACTCTACCTTTTTCTTCACCCACATATTCATATTATTTCATTTCCACATGTACATTCTATCCTCACAACTTGACCTTTCTTATATATCATAAGCTAGGACAAGTTGGCTTGAATACCCTTCCAACTAATCAATAAGCATCCAAATAGTCTGCCTTAATCAATTAAATATTGGATAATTGCATTTTATTGTCACTTGGTCAATACTCATTTTGAAGACTCAGTTAATATTGTGAGTCCTTTGATGCCTAACCACTTAGTAAGTACTACAAGCAGGATACCCTTCTTTAACCAACTTCTCAGTTAACACTAAAATTTTTTCGGTACCCAACTTCTTGGTCAATACTAAAATATGCAAGGTTAATACCATAAACTTTCCATTGCTCAGTTAATACTAACATTTGTATAACATAAATGATAACATATAATTGAAGAATTGTTTCGAACAAACTGATAAAAGCATGAGCAATTTAATAATATCCTTAGTTTCATTTTGATTCCCATCCATACCAACTCCCTCTGAGATTCTACTTGAATTTGTCTCAGCTACTTCCACTGAATTCTTCCTCTTGCATCTATCATCAATTTGGTGTGGACTTCTATTATTTTCTCCCTATTTTTTATACATTCCATCATCTGAATATCTTCCTTCTTTGACATCAAATGCCAAAGGATACAAACTTTGAAGTTGTTGTGTACCTTTTGTACTAATTCATATGTAATGTTTTCTACATTTCACACCTAAAGTGTGACAGCATGCATCAACTTGATAGATCTTCAATGGAACTTGGTTGAGGCCTCACTATCTTGTTCCTTCATGAGCATTAGATAGGGGAATAACATCTAGTTTACCTCTTAGATACATAAATGCATCCATAGGTAAAGCCTTAGTAAATATATCTTCAATTGTCTCCTTGATGTTCACATATTCCAATCTCACCTCTTTGTCTTGAACCAATTCCCTTAAGAAATGATACTTGATTGCAATGTGCTTTATCTTTGTGCTCATCATAGGATTTTTGGATGTTGATTGTACTTGTGTTATCATAATAGATAACCATGGGTTTCTTGATTTTCTCCTTCATTTATGAAATTAATTGCTTGATCCATATTATGTTAGAAAAATTGACTATTGCAGCAACATACTCTGCCTCTACTATAGGTTGAGAAATATAATTCTACTTCCTGCTTGTCCAAGATACTAATCTCTTTCTGAGAAAGAATGCTCCTCCACTGGTTTTTTTCTATCATCAATGCTTCCTTCCTAATCTACATCAATAAAGGCTCTTAACTCAATATTTCCTCCTTTCTTATACCATAAACCATATTCTTCAATTCCTTTTAGGTACCTCAAAATCCTCTTAACTATCATCATGTGATTTTCTTTAGGATTAGTAGAAAATCTTGCAACTATGTCAACTTCCATTGCAATATTAGATATAGTGCGTACCACATACTAAAGTTTCCTAATCATTGATATGTAAGTAGTTTGATTTACCTCCTTTGAATCATCATTCTTTGAAATTTTATGTCCAATAGACATAGGTGTTCCAACTAGCTTGGAATCTTCCATTCCAAATGCTTTCAATGTTTCCATGATGTACTTTGACTAGGTGATGAATATTCCATCCTTCATTTGATGAACTTGTTGACCCACAAAGAATTTAATCTCTCCAAAGATAGATTTTTAAAATTCTTTCCTCATTTCTTCAACAAATGATTTGCATAACACTCATGTCCTCCAAATATAATATCATCTACAAATATTTCTGCAAGCAATATCTTGTCTAGTGGTCCTTCCTTAATATACAAATTACTATTATCATTTGTCTTTTCAAACCTAATTCTTACCAGATCTCCATACAACCTTTCATACCATGCTCCAGGAGCTTTCTTTAGTCCATATAAAGATTTATGAATTTTACATACCATGTCTCTTTTGATTGGATCAATGAAACCTTCATGTTTTTTAGTGTAGACTTCTTCTTCTAGGACTGCATTCAAGAAAGTTGATTTAACATCCATCTAATATACTTTTCAAGTCTTGGATCTTTCTTTCTTGATTCTAAACTTAGTTGACTTGGTTCACTTGGTTCTCCATGATCTTCTATCTTTTTCTTAGGTTCCTCTTATTGATCTGGTTGTAACTCAGGTTCCTCTAACTGTGACTTGGGTTGCACTATCTATGACTACAACTTGGGTACCTTTGCTAGTGATTTTCTACATTTACTTTGTTGTTGACTAACTTCAACTATTTGTGGTAAATTTTTAGGTTCTTCCTCATAGAAACAAAAAAATTATAGTCTACAGGCTCCTTGTTGCTATGTTCTTCACTTCTTTCTACAAACTTGTCAATGAATTTGCGTGTAGCAAGACCCAAACATTTGTATGCCTTACTTTTATTAGATTGACATATGAATATACCTTCATCACTTTTTGCATCAAGTTTTCTTTTCCTTACATCTTTCAAGATATAGCATTTTCTTCCAAATATTTTGAGATAACAAACATTAGGCTTGTACTCATACCATAGTTCATAAGGTGTTTTGTTTGTACCTTTCTTCAGTTAAACTCGATGAAGTGTATGAACTATTGTGTTGATTTCTTCTCTCCGATATTTTGGTGAAACATTTTTCTTAGTCATTAGTGTTCTTGCAGACTCCATGATGGATTTGTTTCTTCTTTCCTCTATTTTATTTTTCTATGGTAATATAGGTGTTGATACATATCTCTTGATTCCTCTTTCATTGTAGAACTCATTAAATTCATTTGAGATGAATTCACCACCTCTATCTAATCTCAGGCATTTTAGATTCTTTTCTTTTTCTTTCTCAACTCTATCCAAATACCATATAAATTTTTGAAAAGTATTAGACTTATCTTTCAAAAAAATTATAGTCATCATTCTAGAATAATCATCAACAAATAGAATAATCATCAAAAAAATTTTGAGTAGCAAGATTCAAAAATTTGTATGCCTTACGATATATTTCAATACCTATTGGCCCGCAAAGATCTATATGAACTAGTTCCAAAACTTCTTCAGAATTGTAGTACTTACTTCTAAAACTTCTTTTACTCATCTTTCCAATTTGATATTTTTTGACATGCTCATATTAGGTTTCTTTAGATAAGGTATAACTCTTACTCTTTTGTTCTTAGTTATGGTAAAAAAGTTATCAAAATTAACATGACACATCCTTTTATGCCATAGCCAACTTTTTTCTATTTGAGCTAACAAACATGTACTTTCAGTGAAATCTAGGAAAACAAGTTTTATTTTGTTTGATTTCTTGTCCCAACTAGGTTTCCTTTTCCATCCAATAGTTTAATACTTCCATTCATGAATTCTACCTTTTATCCTATATTGTTCAACTGAGCTTCACTGAGTAGATTATGTCTTAATCCTTCAACCCAGTAGGCATTTTCACATTTGATTACTTCAATTAATGATATTATTCCTTTTCCTTTTACATAACATGGTTCATTATTTCCAAATCTAACACTTTCGCCATCATAGTGTTCTAAATGTTCAAACTTTGTTTTGTCACCAATCATGTGATGAGAACAACCACTATCTATGATCCATGTATCATTTTTGCTAACACGAGAGATAAGTGTCATCTTTTCATTCTCCTCATTATCATATTCATCCTTAACAACAATGTAAACTACTTCTTCATTATTATCAATATCAAAATCTTTAGCAATGTAACAAGATTTCTTACCTTTGTCTTTGTAGTCTATGTAGCTCTTGAAGTCTTTCTTGCCTTTGAACCTATTATTTCTTTTCTCATCTTTATCTTCTTTTTTTGGACATCTTGCAGCAATATTCCCAACCTCTTCACATAAAAAAAAATCAATGGAATTTCACCTTTGAATTATCCTTTCCCTTTTGATACTCCTTTTGCAAGTAGGGCTTCAATGACTTCAAGGTATTCATATGAATCATCTTCTCCTTCACTATCAACCTATTTTCCTTTTGAGTTTCCTCCTTTTATGCCAAGGTTTTATCTAGCTTTGAATTCATATTCAAGGTTGCTAGAAGTAGGAGCATAGTTATCAAAGTTGTCCAACTAAAAAGAAGATAATCTTCCCACAAGTGCATCCAAGGTTATTTTATTTTTAGGAATGCATCTCATCTCTTGAATTGTTGAAACTCTAATTGCATAAATAGGAAGAAGAGTTCTTAGTACCTAATTAACTACTGTCTCATCATTTATATCTCCTCTTGGGGCTTTGATTGCACTCACACTGTCTTTCATTATTTCACTGTATTAGACAATGTTTTCACCTTCTTTCATTTTCATTCGATAAACCTTCCTCTTAAACTTTATACCTTGGCTCTTTGCAAATTTTTATCACCTCCATACACTCTTTATAGTTTTTCCCACATTTCAAATGTAGTAGGACAACCTTTAACCTCATCAAATTCAAAATAGTCAAAAGAAGAAGTTATATCAATCATCATTATATTGTGATCCTTTGCCTCTTTCATCTTCTCCATAGTCATAGGTTTAGGTGGTGGCAAAAAAAAATTTCCAAGTAGAACATACCAATATTAGTAATTCTTGATAGGTGCAACTTCATCAACTCCTACCATGTTGAAAAGTTATCTCTATTAAGATTAGGAATCTCCCTTCTATATGAAATCATGATCTTTAGCTTAGGTCTTTGAAACCTTTCCTACAAGCACCAAATGATCTGATACTAATTGTTGGAAATGTAAAGTGTAATTGAGAGGGTAGGGATAAATCAATTACCACAAAAATAATTCCCTATCCTTAGATGTCAATTCAAATTTTCACTAATCATGCAATATTGTCCAACTCATTTAACTCTAGAATATTATTGTTACTTAGTTAACAAAGAAATCTTATGATTATTAATCTTTTTTAGCCTTTAGGAACTTAGTTGCAAAAACATAAAGCACAAGAAATTAACATGAACATAGATGACACCAAGATTTAACATCGAAACCCAATTTGGGAAAACTACCATGCAACTAGTTACAATATTTTTCACTCTTCTGAAGTGGGCCTTGTTAGGAGCCAACCCTATTAAAGGTTGCAATACATAACATTAGTTATGACCTTGTTAGAGGATTTAGATTACCCTGTTCTGGTTAGAGGTCTTCAAACATTTCAATCATGAAATGTCACCTTGTTAGAGGATTACAATATGATTTTTAAGTCATCTCTGTTAAAAGATTTATTCACTACTACAATTGTTAAAGGTAACAAAAATTTGACATCATTTATGAAGAAATTATCTTTGTAGATTCATATCTTTGTTATGGCTTGATCTTTGGATCCTTGTTGATCAGATGTTCTTTTTAGCTTATCTTCCACACTTTCTTGCTCTTCCTTTTTCTTTGCTCACATATCCATCTTATTTAATTTTCCACTTGTACATTCTAACCTCAAAACTTGACCTGTCTTATATATCATAAGCTAGGACAAGTCATCTTGAATACCCTTCCAAATAATCAATAAACATCCAAATAGTCGGCTTCAATCAATTAAATATTACAAAATTGCATTATGTTGTCACTCGGTCAATACTGAGATTGAACACTCAATTAATATTATGAGTCCTTTGATGCCCAACCACTCATCAATACTACAAGTAGGATACCCTTCTTTAAGAAACTACTCGATTAACACTAAAATGTATTCATTGCCAGAATGCTTGGTCAATATTGAAATATGCAAGGCTAATACTACAAACTCTTTATTGCTCCGTTAATACTAACATTTGTGTAACATCAATTATAACATACAATTGAAGAATTATTTCAAACAAGAATAATCAATAATCAATTTTGTATATGTGGAAACTAGGGTTTGAGTTGTTTGTAGCAAGACTTTAGTTTAATTGTAGTTGTGTCATAGAGTTCTAGTTTGAACAAATAACTAACTATAGATTTATCTCTTAATATTAGAATAGAGTAAAAATTGATTGCATTAGATTCATCATGAACTATTTAGTATAGTGTTGTGGTTCCACAATGCACGCCCCATTTCCTATCAAAAATGGGGACCCCCTACTTTTTTTGTCTTTTGGACTCCTAGTCTAGGGTTTGAGCCATTTTTAGGTTTCCCCTAGTCCCCTAGGTCATGTCTATGTCTTGTCAAAAAAACCTAAAAGGTCAAAAATTCAAGAGATTCAAAAGACAAGCTAAAAATTAAGAATTTTGGCACACTAGGTGCAACTCTAAAGGTGCACTAGCATGCCCAAAGTTATGAAAAAGGCTTTTTCACATTATTAAGGCATAGTTGTGCAGTAGTGCACCTACATAGCTATACCATAGGTCTGGAAACCTATTTAAAAGGGAGGGGGGTCTCCATTCTTCACTAACTTCTTTCATTTGCATCCTCTTGCCTTTGTTTTGTACCAGCCTCCCTTGACTAGTGTGCATCCTCTCCGCTCCCACTTGGCTTAACTAAGATAAACAAGTGGTGTGCATCAGTGCACCACCCAGGTGCATGAATGTGCACCCTTTCTTCTCCTCCATATGTGAAAACACTTTTAAAATATAAAATAAAATATAGAAAACACATTAAGTGAGGCATGTTGGTGTGCACTAGTATACCTAATTTGGTGTGCTAATGTGCACCAATGCTCAAAGTAAGATTTTTGAAAAAAACATTAAACAAAAAACAAAACCTTAAAAATAAAACCTAACTAGGTGTACATTAATTAGCACACCTAACATGGTGCGGTAGTGTACACCTAAAAAGCATCAAAAACTTTGAAACCTAGCAAAACTTAAGAACTCTAAAGTCATGAAGACTCCCCTCGAAGATAGGTGTGCATTAGCACACCTACCTAGATACATTGATGTGCACCCATATCCTCAAAATGAACTCAAATTAATAATAAAACCTATTTGGTGCATAGTAGCACACCTCATTAGGTGTGCCTGGTGCACCAATCCTGTATATAAGGGTTTTAAACAGTTCTTTGGATTTTTGAGCAATTAGGTGTTTGGTTTTCTCGTCTGACTTAGTTCTAGGGTATGTTTTATTCATTGTTTCCTCAATTATGGACTAATGAATGTTTTTGTTTATAGATATAATGGCATCCTCTTCATCTTCCTTGGGCAAGAAAATGGCATTGAAACCCGTCGTATTCAAGTTCTAGGGTGTTCCAACAAAGTCATGTTTTTAGGATGATAACTCAGAGATCAAAGATAGGGATAACTTTAAGAAACCCCTCCCAAGAAAATTATGTAAAATGCTCGCAAATTCAACATTAAAAATGCAAGAAAAATTTCTAATCGAGGACAATTTTTTCATTCGAGGCAAGGGAGAAAATTATTTTCTATTGGCAGAAGATCAAAATTTAATAATAAATATGGCAAATTAAAACTCTTTTTTTGGTATGCAAAAAAATGTAGTCGATTTATTTTGTTGATCATAAACATTTTTGTAATTTAAGAGGCGAATTAATTATTTCATATAACATAAAATATTAATATAGTTTGATAATATGTCATTTTCCAAAGAGATATTATGTAAATTTTTAGTGAATTTATAGAGTCGTGAGTGGTCCATGGCCCACATGGCAAGTGTACACTATACAATGTACTTGTAGTATGCCAATCCATTAAGATTTAATTAATAATGTGCCCTTTTTTATTGCCAACTTGGTCATCATCACGTTTAATGTTATCATTTTTATGGTGAAAGGAATTAATTTGGATCATTGATGTAATATAGATCAATGGCTTCAGCCTTCAACTCTATTTCAGGTCTAATTTTAAACGATACACCATAAATTCTAAATCTTCCTAGAATTAGGACACATGTCCCAAAGACCAAAACATAAAGTAGTTGGCTAAACAGGGATAGTTGAAGATGCACGTCAGTAAAATGGTAGGTGATGCTCAACCCAAGGGAAAATATTATTTTATTTTAAGGGCAAAATAACATTGTCCAATAAGAAAACATTAGGGAAACGTTGGCAAAAATTTTTAACTAATTGTGTTCTAAATGTAGATTACATTGGCGATTGGACCGGGATTTGGACCAATTATATGTAAACTAATGAGAGATTAGCCTTGGATTTTAACCCAAATTATATAATATCTTGGTGACATGGTTGACCCCATGTGTAGGTTTTATTAACCAAATTGTGATTTCTCAAAGAGATGGAATAGTCAATTGGCAAAGATTCGCCACTAAAAAAATTACTAATCAAAGATACTAAATTAGGACATATAGACTTGGGGGAATTCTTGAAGATTTGCAACAAACATACTAAGAGGTCACAAAATGGTTTCTGCACTCATTCGATTAGGACTTGTCAACACAACTTCACACCTAGTGTTGATACAATCTTCAAATCTTGTCATCACACTTGTAGAACACTTTGTCCCTAAGGAGAGAGTTGTGAAGAGTGTTACAGGAGAAATTTTCCTTGATCTGCACCCAAAGAATATTGAGAAAGTATTTCATCTCCCTAGGGCAAATCAATTCATCAAGCTTACATATGAACAGGCAGAAAGGTGGCACTGAGAACACATTGAGGAACCCTCAGAGATCATTCAATCATCGTATCTGATAGAGAAGACTCCTCTGGGAAAGAAGACTGGAAAATTTGATATGACTAGGGGATACATATTGAAGATATTGTGTACTCTATCATACTTCTGAGTAGAGTTATGGGTCTACCGGCAACTAGGCATCTGAATATCTTTATAGTACACTTTATTGAAACAATCAAGAAAGAGAAAATGCCACCAGATTGGGCTTCTACTCTTAGTGAGAATTTGTGTGAATAATTGGTGGCTATAAAGAACAAAAGGAAGTTCTATATGACATCATATTTGGTGTATCTATTGGCCACGAGAGCGACAGACTATTTAGGTTTGTATAAAAGGGGTAGCATGCAAGATGCTAATGCATGGCCATACATTGTGTACCCTCAGCTAGTAAAGAAAAGACTTTCAAAGCAAAGCAAGGAGTATAGAATTGTTAATGATACATTTGTATTTGCTATAATCATATTTATAGAAGGGGATTATGCAAAGAGGTTATCAGATGATGCAGTGGCATAAATAACAGTACTTGGAGCATACTATATTTAGTTTCAAACATTTACATATTTGAGGGTAGTTGGCACCACCGTTAACCCCAAAAAGCTCTCAAGGTATCCTTGTGATAGACTGGTTCTCTTGGAGATTTCTTGAAAAATCTTCTCTACCTATGACAGAGTCAAAAGGCAACATAAAAATGTTGGACCTAGCCACTAACTATAGGACCTTTTTGGGCAGATCGGAGACAAGATATCCCCTCTTTTGAGTGTGAATGGGATAAATATCCCTTGGAAGAGTACAATTCTCCATGGTCATGTTTTGACAACATTGAGAGAGTATAGTATTTAGCAAGAAAAACATTCAACCATGAAGAAGTTACTGAAGACCATTAGATGAATGTGACAAATGACTATGATATCTAAATAAGGGTTTATTGTAGAATGACTTCATATCTAGTAGAAAAGGCCTTAAAAATAAAGATTCCATTGAAGATATTGCAGCAGGATTCTAAGGAGTTTCTTGATCCTCTATTCAATAAGGATAAGATAAGCAATAGGCCTATTATGAATGTTGAGGTTGATAGGGAGGAGAATTCAAATATCAACCATAGGGAAAGGCATGTCATCAAAATGACGTAGGATTGGATCAAGAAACTATTCAAACTTGATCCAATACCTAGAATGGTAATCTTTCATGCACATGCCCATCCACTCAAAAGTAGAAGGAAGAAATTCACCATCCCTACATTCATGGCTCAGTCACTAGTAAGGCCTGAGATAGTGCATCAACTTGATAGGCTGGTGGGATATTATCAAGCTAAGAAGGGTGGAGGCTGAGCCAAGAGGAAAAGAAGTTCTCCTCAGAGAGTTGAGCCAGAAGAGGGTGAAATCCTAGCACTTTCGTAGCAAGGAGAAGAAAATGTACAAGGGCTTGAAGTTATTGAAGTTTCACAAGTCCAGGTTGACCCTCAAGTGCCACCTATTGCACCAAGCCAAAAGGAACATCCCCTTTTGTGCCTAAAAAGGGAAGAAAGATCAAGACTCTGGTTTAAAAGAGGCAAAGGGTGATCAAGAAAGTAGTTCCTATCCCATCCATCCCTGAACCTATTCCTAAATAATATGACGAGAAGGATGATGAGGATAATGTACCTTTGAATAGGAGGACTAGGCTAGCTAGAGCCATAAAAGAAGAGAGAAGAAGAAGTTATGTGGTCACGCCCTCATCAATCCTACAAGAACCTTTATAGACTACCACATCAGAGGATGAAATGCAACAATGGATTGACAAATAGGATGTTGAGGGGACTGATGTCTTTAAGATGTTAGATTTTGATTTTATACCTATAAGAACTGAATTAGTTGGGGATAAGATCTGGGATACACTAACCAATCAACCTCAATAGGAGGATTAGACTCAGATGCCCCCAAAGTCACAAGGATTTTGGATATTTCATGTATCCATGTCCCTGTTACAAGTCATGGTTGGTTTTGACAAGGGATCACTTACTCCTCCTCCTCCGGGAATAGAAATGGAATAGGTCTAGGTAGAACTTGAAAGGGAGCCACAAAAAGTATCTATCAATGAAGTGTTAGAAGAAGGACAGATAGGTGAACAAACTCAACAAACTTCCTAGGACATAGAGGTGAGAATTGTTGGCTCCATAAAAATAGAGACTATAGAAGGAGAACCATCACAAAGGGAGAAAATCTCAGGAGTGATAAGGGAAAGGGGGTAGCTGAAATGATTCCTTCATCCTCAAAAGTCAAAACTTCCATAGAATAGATTCCAAGATGGTTGCAGAAAGAAATGATACAAAATAAGAAGTAACAATTCAATGTAGATGAGGAGGACATGACAGAATTAATTGAGATTCTCTAGAAACCTGGGTCTCCACCAAAGGAGGTACGAGCATTGGCTTTCATCAATAGTGATCAAAACCAAGATTTGTTTGCACAAGTGGCTATTCCTCCTCTTGATATAGAAATAGAAAATTTGACACCACATGACTATCAAATTATAGAGGTTATTCTTGACAAGCCTACATTGGATTCAGTGAAGCTAATGGTCACTATGGGAATGAAAGAAGTATTCAAAAGTTTGGAATAGGAAGGGGCAAAATTGATAACACTTTGAAAACAAAATAACATCCTAAAGGGATATTTAACCGAAGTTGTTGGTCTCTTAGATCCTAAACACCCCGAAGAGACCTTAAATGCAACAATTGGAAGAAGAGATAAGGGAGGGGTTCAATTAGATCCATTTTTTAATGTCTTTCAATAGTGGTGGGAAATTTTTGAGGAGAAAGGCATGCTTATCATCCAAGGAAATCAAAAGCTACTTCATGTTATGTAGTAGAATGTGGATAAAATGGTAGCAATTTTGAATCAAGATTTCAGTCTTATGGATGAAGTACATACTTGGCGAAAGGATTTACAAGTGCTACAGGTAGTAAAAGGCCAGAGATATAGAATGCTCATGGATGTATATATGGTAGAAGAATTAGATTTAATTGATGATTGGATAGAAAAGATAGCAAATAGTAATACAGTAATGGAATCATTACATGCGGAGATCCATTGGCTCAAGGACCAAGCCTGAGAGCAAATTTTGGAAGTAGAGAAACATTATAGCGATGCATGTCTAGACATTTTTGAAGATGATGAATGAGAGAAGTTGATACCTATAGAGATAGCAGTCCAGAGATTCAAAAATATTTTTGAATAATTTTCTACTAATGAAGAAATTCAGCAAGTGTTTAGAATAGAAGAAGCCTTGCTAGAGTTGGATACCAAACTCAAGAATTTTGTTGAGACACGTATAGAGGTAGATAATTATAGGAAGAAGGTAAAAGATAAATATAATGCCTTAGATTTACCATATGTTGCAAGGGTCACTGAGATTATTGAGAAATTCAAGGGCAAGCACCCAAACATAGCTCTGGTATGAAGTGGGACAAAACCCAGAAGCCAAACGTTTATTTTTGACACTTAGTGAAATTTTGCAATTTTGGACCTTTGAGGTGCACTGGTGCACTGGTGCACTTTTTGTCACAAAGTGTTGGAAGAATTTTAAAGAAGTCAGAGGTGCATAGGTGCATTGATGTGCTTTCTCCTAAGGTTCACTTCTCCAAAGGTGTGTCGACAGTTAACTGCAATTCCAAAATTAGAGCTTTCCATGCACCAAAAATGCATTCTGACAGAAGTTTAACTTTGACAGATGCCCAGTGAGGGTTGAGCTTCTATTTTTGACACTTCTACATGGACTAAAGGTTCTCTTCTTCTTATTTTCTCATTATTTCTTTATTTTATGACATGTAAAGGCTCATACATCCAATTAATTATATAAAAGAGATGGAGTCCTACTAAGCACTAGTTAGATAGTTAGTTTGTATATAATTAGTTTGTTTTACTAAATTAGAAGCATATGATTTCATGAAGATATCTCTCACTCTTGAAAAAAATTGAGGAGATGATTTCTTATAAATACGGGATTGTAATGTGTAATCAAGGTTGTCGTTATTTTGCAATAATATATACTTTTGGTGCTTGCATTTGGAGTGTAGTGATTCTTGCATAAATGTATCATATTTTTGTGAATGTATGTTCATGGAATTGTGATTGAGCCAAAAGTTTATTGCATTATCCTAGTTGTGCGATCTTTTAATTTTGGTGTTTGCTATGGTTTTACAAATTTTGCTGATGTATCTAGTTTGAGAGCAGATCACCCATTTTGTTCCTGCATAACTTTTTGTCTCACATGAGCGCACTTTCTATGGCCTTGCAATTTGATGAAAATTAAAACATCTTACAATTACTAAGAAAATCCCATCAACAATTGCATAAGTGGAATCAAGGAAGCACTACTCCTACTTTAATTGGTTACCCACTGATTTCTTTGAAAGCTTAACTCACAAACGTGTTGTTTTCGTAGCTTATGTCCATTAGGATTTTACTTTCATGTTATTTTCTTAAGTTTCTTGTTACCTTATCTTAATTATTTTCTTTATTAACCCCTTGTTAAATTAATAATTCATATTAGCTGCATTGTTAGATTGCATTCATAAAAAAATAGAAAATACAAAAACATAGTTCTTTTGCATGTCTTATTTTGAAGTAGGGAATAGATTCTACATGTCATTCAAAATCATCTGAACCAGCAAAGGCCTCCTCATGAATATTCACATTTATCTTCAACTAAGTGGATTTTAGTAGGTCACAAGATTGCCTAAAACCTTGGAGTTGATCCACAAGATTGACTTTTCAAGAGAGGAGTTGAAAAGGATTCTTGCTATTAAGCATCATGCAAAATGACAGCTCAACATTTAGTCTATTAGAATAACATACATTTAATACTACCATATCACTACTAAGCTTGATTTATAGAGTAGTCAGCTTATAAATTTCACTTTACTACAAATCAAAATAGTATCAGAATTAATCTAAATATCCAAAAAGATTTACAAAGTGTTGAGTAACAACTTGCTGATAATCAAGAGTTGTACATATTATTGATAATCAAACTTAAACATGTTATTGATTAACATTCAAGCCCTATCCATCATTAGAATCTAGAGCTTGTAGAAAAATAGCATAAAATAGTTCATCATTCCATCCTGCTAGAACAAAAGCACTTGCCAGTTGAACCTTTTCACCAGTAGAGACATGTGAAGTAGATTGTTGGGTGCTAGTGGAAATGTGCAGATCCTCCTTCATTCTTACAATTTGTTTTACGTCATCCAAGTCCATCATATCTTTAAATTGATCAAGGTACTTGAAAGCCTTGATATTTTCTTTATGAATGAGTAACATACCATCCCTAACTAGTGTAATAAATTGAACCATAGAGATTTCCAAAGAGAGTGAAACTTGTGACATAATGGAAAAATGTGAGTTTATGAGTAAACACAATAAGTCCTCTATACTTCTATTGAAAACCTCTTCATTTCTTGCTTTCCAAAGGAACCATAAAATTTCACATGTAAGAGCAAACCAAAAATAATTAAGCTTAAAATCAAAAGCTTCAACATATCCAGCTAAAATTTCACTCCATGAGAGACCTAGCTTTGAGTTCCATGTAATAGGATTGCCTAAAACAAATTGACCATATCATAACAACAAAATCACATTAAAAGAAAACATGCTCAAAAGACTCACCAACATCACAAATTTTACAACAACCAAAGGAAAGACCTGAAGACTCCAAGTTAGGTCTTAAAGTAAGTCTTTTAAGAAACAAAAGCCATTTAAAATAAATAAAAATTGGATTCCACTTTGGCCTGCCACAAGTACCAAAAAAAGAAAGACCAATTATAAAAGGGAGAACACAAACCCCACCCTTAGATCACCCTATGAAAAAATCTAGAATCAGAAACAAGTATACTATATAACTACTTAATTGTTACTTCATCAAGCATTGTTCCATCTTTCTACAATAGTTGTTTAAAAAATTTGTCTGAGTCAATGGCCTTCGAGAAGTTACATATACCAGTTGCCTTGCAAATTAAAGTATATGTTTTTTTTTTAATTCTATTGGATATCATATCTAGCTCTAATTTCACCCACCCATCCAATTATCAATCACCAAGTCACAAATTAATGAGAGTCCCAGCACATTCTAGTATTTTGTTGAGCAACTTTGTGTAAGTGCCGAAGGTTTTCCATTTAGGTATAGTCCCCACCAAATTGATCTATCTATGACAAAAAAATATGGAGAAGAGCCAATAGCATCTCTAACTAGTAAGAGTATTCTTGATTGGGTCCAAGCCTTCCAAAGAGTACTAAAAACATTAGAACCAAATACCCTGATCCTAAAATCACCTAAAAGAATATCACAAAATGGTATGTTCATTGATCTTTTTCCTTTGGAAATGATAGAGCATTGAATGTTATTTCTGATCAGAACTTTCCAAGGTTCATTACCATAAATGGCCTTAAGAATCAATTTAGAGGCAAGAGCAATAGCATGCTTTTTTAGGTCCTTCAAACCCATTCCACCATATTGCTTGGGTTTACAACACCACTACTAATTCACATAGTGCCTCTTTTTATTTCCCATTCAATCAAACCATAGAAAATATCTCAAAAAAAAGTCAATTTTATCCATTCGATGGTTAGTCATTAACCAAGTAGAAGCAAAGTAAAGATGGTGTGATGCCAAGACTTTCTGCACAACTTGTATTCTTCTTGCCAAAGACAGATAGTGAGTCTTCCATTTCACATGTTTCTTTTGAATTTTATCAAAGACCCACTCTCACATGGCTTTAGTAGAAGGATTAACAAATTAACTCCTACTTATCAATTGATGAGCTTGAGGGGCTTTCTAATCAATGGTTCATAAGGCACAACACTTGGTGAAGGTTTTACAAATGGGGTTGCAAGCTTTGGTTTTAACCATGGAGGAAACTCTATAGTTAAGTGCGCTCAGGATAAAGTAGTACTAGAATGGGAGACCTCCTAGGAAGTCTTGGTGCTTGACCCCTATGAGCATCACCTAGATCCAATTAGTGCTAAGTGTTCCATTTATTCTCATGAGACATGGATTCATGTTGAATCATTACTCATGAAACATGGGTCAATGAGTTTGACTCAAAATCACATAGTTAAATCCTGATAGCAATATCATAACTTGATTCACTGTGGAAATTATCTCCTACTTACCAATTGATGAGCTTAAGGGGCTTTCTAATGAATGGTTCATAAGGCACAAAACTTGGTGAAGATTTTTCAAATGGGGTTGCAAGATTTGGGTTTAACCATGGAGGAAACTATATAGTTAAGCACACTTAGACTAGAGTAGTACTGGGATGGGTGACCTCCCAAGAAGTCTCGGTGCTTGACCCCTGTGAGCATCACCTAGATCCAATGAGTGCTAAGTGTTCAATTTATTCTCATGAGAGATGGATTCATGTTGAATCACTACTCATGAAACATGGGTCAATGAGTTTGACTCAAAATCACATAGTTAAATCCTAATAGCAATATCACAATTTGACTTGTTGTGGAAATTATCTCCTACTTATCAACAAAAGGGATACCAAGGTATCTAACAATCTCATTAGGGTCTTTCCATTGCCAAGACATCGACTGAACCCAATTGGGAGGAGTGAGACCAACCTAAAACTCAAGATTTATGAGGACCAATTTTGGCACCTAAGGCTAAGCAAAAAAAGTCAAGTCTATCCAAGGTGTTAGAAAGATTAAGTTCCTCAAGTTCCAAGGACATCTAAGTGTCATCAATGAATTGATAATTGAGAAGAGTGTCATTGCTAGGAAGGAGGAGACCTTTCACAAGGGGACCAAGGGAAGGCTCTCTGAGAAAATAGAATAAAGCATTAGCAACAATGAAAAAAAGGGTAGGGGTGATTGGGCAACCTTGTCTAATTGATCTCCCAAGAGGAATACAGTTGGAAAGATTGTCATTCACATCTATGATAGTTGAAGAGTCCTTGAACAACACCTTAATCCATCTACAAAAAGACTTAAGAAATCCAAAAGCTTGTAACATCTCAATAACAAAAGGCCATTCAATTCTAGCATAGGCTTTTTTAGAATCAAGCAATGTAGATTTGTCTCTTAGATCCAATTAGCTATTTAGATTAGTCCACTTTTATATTACTCTTTTTGTGTTGACAAATCCTCTTAGTGTGTTGTCAAACTCTTAACAGTTTGTTGTCAATCTCTTTTACATTATTTTAGGAATGTAGGTTGTTCATTCAATTGTATAAATAGGCTTCCATTATTCAATAATATGAAGTTGCTAGTTCTTTGTCTCTTATATATTTTCTTCTTGTGTATTGCAACTCTATTTTTCATTAAGTACAATATTATGTATAGAAATAAAATTTAAGGCCAAATTTAAAACTATCCATTTCAAGTACTCAATTCTAATACAAAACTTTGGAACAAGGATAATATGTAATAGAATTAGAAGCAAGTATTCTTGAAGGCATACATGGAAAATCATAAATTACATGACAAAATTTATAATTAGGTATGACTAGAAACAAACTTCCAGAAATGAATGAGACCTAATATACTCATGTAGAATTGATTGGTCTCTTTACCACTAAGAAGCACACAGTGTGCATTGTGTAACCAATGAACAATAATTATAGAAAATTGAAATTAGATTAAGATTATTGTCTAAAGAAGGCATTCAAAATAATAGTTTAAAAATAAGAAAATAACCCCTATTCGTAGGACAAAATCAAGCACAATACAATATGCTTTATTAACGAGCAAAGTGTTAAATATTTTATCTTTTCTATGTAATGTTTAGAAGGAAATTAAACATAAGAATAAAGTAGCTTTCTTGTGAAGCTCATGCAAAGAGCAACTTAAAGAGAATTAGAAAGACATAAATCATTATACATTTTATAAAAATATGGCAACTGATTAAGCACAAGTGGCATCATATTTTAATAAATAAAATATTTTATAAAAAAATTATTGACTTGACAATGCTAATAGAAAGATTTTTTAGATTTTTTAATCATAGTTGTAATTTTGATAACCAATATATTATTTTAAAAGCACTAAAATGATATATTTTAATAATAATATTGGCAATAATAGTAAAAACAATCAGAATTGTGTAAAAAAAATTAAAGTAGAAATGACAATTTATTAAAAACTCTAAATTATGAACAAAAGATTGACAATTAAGTATAAATTACAAATTACAAAAAAATTGATTAAAATATATTACTTATATAACTATGTTATTTATTTAAATTAGTATACACTTTAAATATGGAACCAGTCTTAATCTTATAATTTTACTTTTTTTATTATTCTAATTTTCTATCATTTAGTTCACTTTCTTTATTGGGTGGTTAATATTTATACATGCTAAAACAAAGTATACTTACGCATTCTTAATAAAAAATAATTTTTCAAATTAAATTAAATTAAAATTATTATATAGTACAATTTAGTATTAGAAATAAGCATAAAATATAATTTTGGTTTCTTGAAGTAGAAATATTATTATAAAATTATTTCTAAAAATATATTAGAGTTTGAACACATCTATATAGACTTTATTTAATTCAAATTTATGGAAATATATATTTTCATATTCATAAATATTCATCTTAATAACTTAAACATACATAACACTTTTCATCAATGCACAACTTGTTGGTTCCAAAATCAAATCTTGGAAATCTAAGAGTGGTCACATCTGTGATTTGAATTATTCAATCAGTTTTGGCCAATGAATAGGAATAACCTCTTATTTAATTCCCCTGCACTTTTGGCTTCACTAAACCTAAGCGAGTAAACCTTCACCTTAAACCCCGGTCATTTGGTTCAAAGCTTTTCTAAAGTGGGTTTAAAATTTATGGGTTCTTAAGTTGGCAAAATCCTTAATCTTGATCAAAATAAAAAGTTATGTATGCTTTGAGATATTTGTTTATGAAATGAATATTACTGTATTTGTCGTAGGCAATATAGTATTGCAATCACTTGCTCTTGTAATTAATATTTTCTATTTCAACCAATTGAATTTCAGTGTTTTTGTTTTTATTTTCACTTTTAAAATTTTCTAATGTTTAGATGCCAAATCTTCATTTAAATAATTTTACATCAACTTGATTGGTTCATATATTTTGTGTCTTATAGGAGTGGAATTTTAGGAAGCACTATATGTATTCTAGAGTAAAATTTTAGGATTCATAAATTATGAAACCTATTTAATCTTAGGAATCAAGATCAACTACAATTAGGCTTCAATAAAACTTGGCTGAAAAAATATTACATTTAGAATTAAAATAAGGATGGAAATAAATTGAAGAATGTTCAATAAATATTATGAAAGATAAAATATAGTTTTGATTTTTAACTTTTCTTTTTCGAATAATTTAAAGTGAAAAATTAAAACTATATTTTATCTTTCACTAATTTAACTTCAATAAAATTAATTAGAGTCAAGATCAACTACAATTAGGCTTCACTTTTCATTTTCTAATTTAATTTTATTGAACTTTCCATCTTAATTTAATTCTAAACGTAATGTTTATTTTGGTCAAGTTTTATTGAACTCTAATTGTTGTTGATCTTGACTCATAAGTTTAAATGATTAGGGTTCAATTATGGATAAAATTTAATTTAAATTATTATCAAGGTTATGTTTTTTTTAACTATGCAAATTGGAAAGAATATGTCTAACACTATTTAAGTTGGACTTAAAAACTAAGTGGGAAAACAAATTTTCTTTAAATGTTTATGACTAAAAATAAAATGGATTTAGAAATAAAAATTAAGAAATATAAAAATAATTCTAAAAAATTATATTTAAGATTGCATGTTGTCTATTAAGAAAACAAAGGTTTTTTTCCTAAACTTTGAAATTGATAAACAATTCTTTTCCTTAAAAATCACATGTAATACACTATAATGTTTATTTTGTAATATATTTGTATTAAAAAAATTAAACTATGAACCTAGTCTACATGAAACAAAACACTGATGTAGTAATTAAAAAATAATAGTAAATTTTTCATTTTTATTTTTGGAATTGTTTATTTTACCTACTCATATAATGATCGCACTTTTTAATACATTTTTTTTTAACAATATTGATTTATTGATTTCAATTATTTTAGTTTTTTTTTTTTTTTTCAGGTACAAAACTTAAAACAAACAATTACAAAAGAAGAAGAAGAAAAATGGAAAATAAAATAAGATAAAAGACATACACCAAATCTAAAATGATCCAAATTAATAATAGATTTAAAAGAGGCTTTGTAATTAATATATTCTCATTTCTAACTATTAAGTATCTTACAAACAGGAACAATCAAGAATGTTTACTCTCAAGTACATCCATGGTATCTGACACACTTACACTTGAAAAGATATTTCTGGAAACATAAATCCAGCCAAAATATATTAACTATAATTTACTAAATCACAAGAAATAACAATTTATTTTCAATTATTATTCTCATGTTTAAGAGTTGTCGTGCAACCCTAATGGACTCGCTAGCTTCAAACTATAGAATTTGAGGTCAATTACTGCATTGTACATATTTAAAATGGTCTCCTTTTAAAGACTCGGATGTACTTAAATTTGGAATTTGTGTAATATATTATTGTTTGAATAGATGTAAACTTGACTAATTGTTATGCATTATAAAATTATCACTTTTTGGAGATTATAGAGGGATTAGACTGCAAAGAAGTTTCATAATAAATCTCTTTATTTTTAGAATTCAGATATATGGTCTTGATATCTTGCAAATTTGAATATAGTTATTTTTTAAATGGCTAATATAAATATTAAAATTACATATTTACAAAAAAGGAAGGGACATATTGTAATAGTAGCATTATATTTATATGACAATTTTTTTATTATAAATATTTTTATATTAAAAACTACTATTTATTTTGTAAAATTCTATCTTAAAATGTTATTTAATATTAATATGAAAATAAGAAAATTTTAATTATTTATACTAAACATTATTTATAATGCCCCGCTCAGGAACCCAAAAAAAGTAAACCTAATATGTTACAAAGTTTACTGAACAATTTTTTTTTTAGTTTAAGCAACATTAAAGTAACAATAATGTAGAAGCAATATATACATACACATCAAGAATACATAATCAATTACAAATACAGTTTCAATTCCTCAAGGGTTCCTTCACGTTGAGTCACATTCAAGAAAGTTTTATTAATAAGTTTAAGGCTCAATTACATTGTCCATAATCATAAAATGAATAAACACATATATAATCATATAAGCAAATGCATAAGTACAACTAATAATATGAAAGCACTTCTAATGAATAACATCCACTACACATGTCATAGTGTATGTGAAAATAGATACAAGTACATCAATATACAATACAATATCCTATAGGATCTCAAAACACATGATACATAGATACATCAAATGTATAGAAGGCTTCAAGATAAGAGGAAGAATGATAATGGTAACATTGTATCAAGGAGCATCCAACATCTATCGATCTGAGGGGGACCCAAATGATAAGAATACACTACCTTCCAACCATGTGGTCACCAAATCAGGCTCCCACTCCCACTGTGCAGGAGAGATAATGTACGATCCACACATAGATAATCAAATTATAAAATAATCCTAGGTAAGGAATCGTGATAGCTAAAACTACCTCAAAGGTAACAGTTACTAATCAAGAAGATAAGATACTCCAAAAGAAAGAACACTCAAACCAATACTAACACCGCATAACAAAACATCATTCATAAACCAAGAATAGATAAAATCACCAAAATCATAAGATAAAGTCAATGAAATATATTCACCTCAAGTCAAGAACCACATGACAAAAGTACAATATCCATAAATCACCAATCACCATCAGTGAAAGTAAATAATCACATTAAATACATCCAATAATAAGTACACCACCAATAACAACACGACTAGAGGCAAATGCAAAAAAAAAAACTATGGAGGAAACTTGGGCTACATTCTAGGGAGTTTCATCACATGGTCAAACTACTTGAGTTACCCTAGACTAATCTCTCAATAGATCCCAGACCCTCAAGCGTTACGTTACCCTGGACTGGTTACTTTGAACCCTAGACCCTCAATGTGACACATGCAAAACCAGAAAACCCTCTCAAGAAGACAAGGCAAACCAATCATGTTGTCATCCCATTATCATCTTTAGTCTATACAAACACTTAAGGCATGGGTGGGGCAAATATCTCTAACTTATCTTTGTAGTGTGTTTCTCCAAAATATTAATTATTAGATTATCACTTATTACATAACTTACAATAGGTTACCCTAGCACTGACCACTTCAAATCTCGAACCCCTACTATAAGCCAATCCCAAGGATATTACCTAGACAACCTCCCAAAAATCACAAACCACAATAGTGTCTCATACCACAAGAGTAATATTGATTGAATTTGGTTCCTTAACAAGCAACACAAAAATAACATTGGTTCTCAAAACCCAAACTCTCATAAATGCTCATTAGCATAAAGGTCATAAAACATAAATCTCAATTCAAATCATAAAGTTCATCATGACATCCTATCAAATAATCATTAAAAAAATCTCAAAAATGCCTCTAGTTCACATCCTAACTTGGCCAACTAAACAACCCACAAAGAAAAACCATCACGAAAATAAACATCAGTAGACTATAAATAGAATATTAAAAAACAAATAGTTTTTAGCCACATGATTTAATTCCATCAATTTTTCTTATTTATTTTGGTTCATAAGGATGTGTTTAGAAATAAGGTAAGAATATACATGTTAATATAAATTGAACTATGCTAATATACTTATTTAAATCAATAAGTATTTAAATATCTAATCTCTTTGTATATAAAATATCATGCAATATTATCATGTTATTATTTTAAATAATCTTAAATCATAAATGATTTAATTAATAACATAAATGTATATTATTAGATTAAATATAAATATCAATTTCATTTCTAAAATATTAATTTGACTTTTGTTTTAGTCCAATAGTAACATTTAATTCTTCTTTAATTCATAATGCAAATAAAGATAAAATTATAAATTTAATTTAATTATTTATAATTTCTCTCATAAAGTCAAATAGTTATTAATTAAATTATTACAAAATTGACTCTACCACAACTTCTCTTAAAATATAATAAAATTATAAATATTTATTTATTAACTTCCCTCTTGCATTAATAATTATAAAATCATTTATATGCAACTAAGAGTTTAATTAAACTTAAATAATCACTAATACTAGCATTCACTTTATAACTAAATGGATAATATTTATTTCATTTTAGAAATTAATAAATTGTTATTATTATTATTTTAAATAAATAAATCTAAAAATTAAACTATATAAAATAAAAATACACATGCAATTAGTATTTTTGCATGCCTTTGATCTCTCAAATCATGCAACCATACTATACTTAGTTTTCTATTTTTAGCATATTTGTTTTCACATGCATGTAACCCTACTATACTTAGCTTTCTATTTTTAGCATAATTGTTTTCACATGTATGAAACCCTACTATACTTAGCTTTATATTTTTAGCAAAATTGTTTTCACATGCATGTAACCATACTATACTTAGCTTCTATTTTTAATATATTTGTTTTCACATACATGTAACGATACTATTCTTAGCTTTTATTTTTAGCATAATTGTTTTCACATGCATGTAACCATGTTATACTTAATTTCTATTTTTACTATATTTGATTTCACATGCATGTAACCATACTTAGTTTCTATTTTTTGTATATTTGTTTTCACATGCATGCATAAGTTCAGTTAAAACATGCTTTCCTCTCAATTAATCTTTTTCTTTTTCCAATAAATTTTGCAATTAAATTATTTTAGATATAAGAATTAAAAAAATTTATATTTAGAAAATTCATGATAATCTCATGGTTCTAATGACAAATTTAAAGTTGAAACCCTAACTATTCAGTTTATTATTTTCTTCCAAATTTCCATAATCAAATATTCCCTATATTATCTAAAGGGTTTTAAAAGAATACAATCATAATAATTTTCTACAATTTTTTCATAATTTTCCTCAGTCAAGTTTTCTTGATTAATAACTTTTCATTTTTAAAATCTACAACATAATTCCTTATTCAACAATCAATACAGTAAATTAATAAGCAATATGCAAACACCCAGGAATACACGAAGTAGACAGATCTTTCAATAAAATTCTATAGTAGATTTTCAAACTCTACCTCAAAACCACAGTTAAAATCTAAGACAATCTGTAAATGTATATACATCTTGACCCCTTGAAACTTTCAACAATTCTTTTGATCCAATTCCAAATTTTGCTCCACAAAATCTGTGTGTGTAGAAATGAGCTCGAATCTCTTAATAAAGAATTTATCTCTACCTAGGGTTTCTAGTTTTTGAACATGCAAAGGTCTCTCCTTAAAATAAACTTTTATTATTTAATCCTTTCATGCACACTTAAAGAAATTTTTAATTAAAATATTCTTTTATATTTTTTTTCTTCCAGTTTATTAATTAATGCAAGCACTAATTAAAGCGTAGTTTATTATTTAAATTAATAATAATAATCAAAGTTCATTGTTTAAATACAACTCTAATTTAATTATTATTACATAAATAATTATAATAAAGCAATATTAAATCTTTAATATTTTTTTTTTTTTTTTTTGTCCAACTTCTTAAATTAGACTTTTAAATTAAATCTTTTAAGTTGAAGTGCATATTTAATTAATTTATAATTAATTAAATATCACCATATTCTAATTTCTATTTAACCAATTTTCTAAATTTAGACTTCTAAATAAAGACTTTTGAATTTATGCATATATTTAATTAATTTTTTATTATAATTAAATATTCTTATGCTTTTATTTTCTTTTTAATCAAATAATATTTAATAATTCTCAATATTATATGATTAACTAAAATATTATAATTAAATCATTTACTAAATAAATCACATAGCAAAATCCACATAAAAGCAACATTACCAAAATAGACCAAAGCTCAAAATCAAACAACACAAACAAAGATAAACTCATAGGTTTTAAAAAAGGTGGAAAGTCAAATACATGTCCTCCTTCTCAAGACAAGTAATTAGGCTATGATTGGGATTGGACCTAAACATTATCTCCCCATTCTTACCATTGAGTTAATGTGATAGGGCACTCTCATCCTGGCAATTTAGGGAAGTCGATGTCCAATACTTACATTATGCATAAAAGATGAGTATGTACATGTATATAAATATATCTAAACTAAACAAGCAATAGCAAGGAGTGGTACATCGTGTAGATCCTGACTAGCAAGTGACTACAACTCCCTCCCTTAACCACATCAAACATGTTAGACAAAAAGATAAAATAAACATGTGCACCATACACATGCAAGTATGGGGTAAATATCATAATAATCACAAGTCAAATATCAAATGCTCGGGTATAAAAATGCATCATTATGAATATGAAATAGTCATCATTAACAACACCATCTCACATCACTATGAAAGAAATCTTATTTATTAACCTCAAATCATTAAAGCAGCATTAATGCACTAGTAACCACAATCATTAAACAACACATGAAATATAGTCAATCAAGTAATCATCACTAATATATCACAAATCCAAGTCATGAAATAATATCATAAAACTATAAATCCAGTATCTCTAAAACTAATTAATACATAAAATTGGCCTAAATCAGAACATAAAAGAAAACTATGGGTGGGCATTACATTATCAAGTTTTTAACTTTAGTATTCTATTTAAACTTATAGCAAATAGAAATCACTATGTGGCACTTGTTTAAATGAAGGCAATAGTATTTATGAGTTATGGATATGATAGAATATTGAACTTTAAGGCCTCAAACATCAACCCACTTTCATGAAACAAATTGCAAACTGGTCCTTTATCCAACCTTAGGTGAATAGAGTCAAAATTTCTCTAGATCCTTATATACAACCCTAAAAATAGTGTTATACCAGCCACTACTTTATAGTTTGAAGCTTCGATGGGCAACACAACCCCTAGTCTAATTGAAATTAATTTCTTTGGGAAAACAAATTTCACATAAACAATATTTCATATGCAAATTTTGATAATCAATGACTTGTATTGAAATCAACTTCTTCACCATTAGTAGAAATTAATTTTAAGATCAATAATCACAAGGGATGAATATGAACAAAGTACTTTGAACTTAATGATTTTCAAGATAAATAAGAAAAACAGAGCTCTTGCATTAATTTTGAAAAATAAGTACAAATAGTTTGTACTTGGTTAATAATATTCAATAAATGAAAACATTTTTAAAAAATTGTTGTCTTTTCTTCTTATGTTTCTTCTCAGTGACTCCTTGCTCATTCCCTTTTTAAAGTTATTCCTTCATCTTATATATGTTTCTTTATTTAAGTCATATATCTAATTAATTGCACCTTATCATTTAACTCTTCTTCGTTTTTCTTAATCGTAGTTTTATTGGAAGAATCTTTTTTTTTTTAAATAAACTTAGTTTCTTTAGGTTGCCAGTAATTTGAATAAGATAATTATGCAATTTTGAACTTCATAAAACATTTCTATATTGTCACCATATCTCTACTAGCTTTTCATTGGTTTCTTGTAATGATGGTTGATTAATATTCGTTGTAATTGCTAATGAAAACTCTCAATGACATTTCAAGTATTAATGTTTTCTTAGTGATGTATGGGTGTTGATTCAAGGTTTATAATTCCATATTATATATGTGGCTTGTGTGACTTCCATCTATATATTAACAAGGTGAATTTGAATTCCTTAGTATAGATTTTTTTGAAAGTCCTGTATTTTTATCTTAAGTCTATTCATGTTTTGATCTATGTGCTTCATTTGCGCATCACATTTAAAGAATGTCGGGTTTTGCACAAACAATTTCTTTCAATTCCAAGATTGAACTTCATTCCTTGTTAATCTACATAAACAAGGTCTTTCAATTTCAGCATTGACCTCAATTCTTATTTTATCTCTTTGGTGAATTCCTCTTATAATTTTTCCACATCCCACACACTCATTTGTTCATCAAACAATGGAGTAATTAAGGATGTGATGACAAAAGGAGTTGCTTGTTATGTGTGCCTTATAGAAAATTCAAACTTTTGTGTTGCATAGCCTATCATTAGAGCTTTCAAAAGTTTTCAATGAGACAAATGAGGGGGTTTAGATGTGAAAGTTGTTTCAAAAATTGTCCATGTTGATCTAGGAACACTTAGTAGAGAAAGAGGATAGAGCATTTGGTAGGCTTTATAGGCATTTCAACATTTTTGCAACGAATGGATTGGGAATTGTGCCAATTACATTCAAAGGAGTTTGTGCCTTCATACAAAGACACTTAAACATGTTTTGTGCTTGTTTAAATGCCAAGGTTTTTCCCAACAATGAAATGAATAGGGCAAGTAAAATTTAGATTTGATCGTAGATGAGACAAAAGGTATGGTAAATGGCCCATCCATGGCAACATATGTAAACAATAGAGGGATGGATAGGTTGGTCGAGCATGCCCCATATGTAGACATTTCCTGAGTGGGTGCTTTGCCAAATAACCACTTCTATATAATAATAAATCATGGAATAGGCTAATCTCTATTAAAAAAGTACCAAAGACAAAATAAAATCAAAGTTTTTTTTTTCAAATTTACGAAAGTGTAGTGGTTTTTTTTCCAAAATTTGTGTTGTTCACGACTACAAACTATGCAGATCATGAAGATTAAATGCTGAAAAAAAATTTAAAACCCATGATTTTTTTGATCTTTTGAAAAAAAGTCAATTGTATAGTTTCGATGGAGGATAACTGTGTCCATTAATCAGTCTATGTTTAATTTTTTTTCTCTACTTATAGATAGGTGAAGTACATTTGAATTAAAAAAATAAGTGGCCACAAATAACAAGGTACAACATTTGGTGAAGGTTTTGCAAATGGGGTTGCAAGCTTTGTTTTTAACCATGGAAGAAATTTCATAGTTAAGTGTGCTCAAGCTAGAGTAGTACTGGGATGGGTGACCTCTTGAGAAGTCCTAATGCTTCACCCCTGTGAGCATCACCTAGATCTAATGAGTGCTAACTGTTCCGTTTATTCTCATGAAAGATAGATTCATTTTGAATCACTACTCATGAAATAGAGATCAATGAGTTTGACACAAAATCACATAGTTAAATCCTAATAGCAATTTTACAATTTGACTTGCTGTGGAAATTATCTCCTACTTATCAATTGATGAGCTTAAGGAGCTTTCTAATGAATGGTTCATAAGGCACAACACTTGATAAAGGTTTCCCAAATGGGGTTGCAAGCTTTGGGTTTAACCATGGAGGAAACTTCATAGTTAAGCATG
This sequence comes from Cupressus sempervirens, assembly GCA_028749045.1. NCBI lineage: Eukaryota > Viridiplantae > Streptophyta > Pinopsida > Cupressales > Cupressaceae > Cupressus > Cupressus sempervirens. The sequence continues at coordinate 499,525,896 of CM053787.1, forward strand.
CTAGGGCTGGAGTAGTACTAGGATGGGTGACCTCTCGGGAAGTCCCAGTGCTTCACCCCTATGAGCATCACCTAGATCAAATGAGTTCTAAGTGTTCCATTTATTCTCATGAGAGATGGATTCATGTTTAATCGCTACTCATGAAACATAGGTCAATGAGTTTGACTCAAAATCACACAGTTAAATCTTGATAGCAATATCACAATTTGATTTGTGGAAATTATCTCCTACTTATAAATTGATGAGCTTAAGGGGTTTTCAAATGAATGGTTCATAAGGAACAACACTTGTTGAAGGTTTTGCAAATTGGGTTGCAAGCTTTGGGTTTAACCGTGGAGGAAACTCCATAGTTAAGTGCACTCAGGCTGGAGTAAACTAGGATGGGTGACCTTCGCGAAGTCCCAGTGCTTCACCCTTATGAGCATCACCTAGATCCAATGATGCTAAGTGTTCCATTTATTCTCATGAGAGATGGATTCATGCTGAATCACTACTCATGAAACATTGGTCAATGAGTTTGACTCAAAATCGCACAATTAAATCATGATAGAATATCACAAGCTATGTCATGTTGTGAGTGATGTGAGGGATGTGTGGAGTACATGTCATGGGAAGGGAAGAGAGGTGGTGTGTGAGGTTTGTGGAAGGGAAGAGAAGGACATGGTTAAGTGTTTTCAAATACACTTAAAGTGTGTGTTAAAATGAACATATTTATCCCCTCTTATCCCATTAATATAATAAGATGTGACGCATGTGAGAAGAGGAGAAAAAGTGAACTTTATTGAGTGGAGTATTTGGACAGTATTAAATTTCAAAGTGAAAGAGGAGTTAGGGTGCTTGAAGTGTGCTTTAAGTGCTTATAGATGGGTGGAAGGGATGCATGATGGATGCATAGAACATGCCATATATTTTTAGTAAATAAAAATTATTATTTTTATTTTTTATCATTTATATAATTTTTTTTCTTTTTGTCCATCTCAATTAGAGGAAGCATATATTAATTTTCTACTTTCCTTAATTTGGACTAAGGAAAGTGATAAACGATCACATATGTAGGTGAAGAGACATTCTAATAACTAAAGCATTAAGGTAATTAAGCAATAATTTTGCTAGTTATTTTATGTTTGATTTAGTAATAACAAAAGAAAATATAGAATAAAAAAACATATTTGAATATTATATGTATAATATTAAATTATAATTTTATCAAAATTAGTAGACAGATAAGTTTTTTAAATGAGCATAAATTTGAAAATGAGGGATTAAAATGTACATTAGTGGCATACATTATACTAAACCTAACCCTATGGATGTTCAAAATACCAAATGCCATGAAATCGATTGAGATTTCATTGCATCATTTTCTACCACTTTTTCCTAATTCTGTTAGATCATCCTCAACTAATCCACTATCTTAGAAATGGATGTAGAGGGTTTTGAATGAGGTAGAGGAGGCAAAGGAGAAGACCAAGATGGAGAAGATTGGAAAGATGAAGGGGAGTAGGGAGAAAAGGATAAGATGAAAACTAAGACACAAAACAAGAAGCATAGCAAGGAGGAGGAGGAGGAAAAGAAGGAGAAAACTAAGAAGGAGGAAAAAGGGAAGAAGATAGAAGGAGCCAAAGAAATTTTGGATATGGAGGAGAAGAGGAAGATGAACAAAGATAAGATAAAATAAGATAACTCTATTAATGTCCAAAAAAAGATCGCCAAGGGTCTAAGGGACTGAAAGCATACAAGAAAGGAAGAAACGGATTACAAGACATCAAATGGTGTCTGGGAAAGAGAAAGTGAGAACAAACCAAAAAAAACAACAAAGGGGCCAACAAGGAGGAAAGATCTAGGGGCCCTTCCTTCGTTGAAAGAACTCCAACACTAAACGAAATGAATCTAGGCATGAAGGGCCTCTGGTCTGTCATTGTGAGTTGTGGGAGTGGTGTTGCTAAGGAGTAAGAGTAGTACTAGTAGTACTAAACCTAGTGCAGGGTCTCATTGATCTAAAGTGGCAAGCCATGGGGGTACTGTTGGCATTGGAGGTCTGCTTCACCCCCCTCATTAGATACAAAGGGGAGAAGAACAAGGTGGTGATGAGGGGCTGGTCAGCGACCTTCTATGGGGTCAAGCTTTCAAAGTGGAGTCCTAGAACTGCATCACCTCCCTGAGATAGAGCATCAGGCATCTTTGATCCATATACATGAATAAATTTTTGAGGGAACTAAACTCTTTGAATAGGAAATAGAACCTCCCTCTAATCTCATAGTAGGACAGACAACGGAAGATGAAATGGGTCTCTATCTTAGCCTTTGACAAGGAGCATAAATCAGGTCCTCTCTACTCATATGATGATTAGTCTAGATCCATAACCAGTAGGAGCCAACTCTGAAAGATCCAAGGGAGATTTGTAAGGCATGACACCAACATCATGATAAGTAGTTAGGTTGTGTAATAACCCCATCAGTGATAACCAAGAAGTTCTCAGCATAAAAGGCCATCTTAGGACATAACCCCTTGGCCAAGTTACTCCAAGTTGTGGTGATGTACTATCTACAAATATTTATCCTAACATGCCCATTCAATTCCTATGGTGATGAGATGAGATAAGCAAGAGCATCCAATGAAAATTGGAAGGGAAGGAGGTGGTTAATGTCAATCCCTATTGAGCTCAACAAAGAGGTCACCTAAGCGTACCAACATTGACCTCTAGGGGAGGGATCAAAGGCAGCAATGGCAATAGAGGAGCAATAGGCCAAGTAAGAATATCAATGATGACCAACCACTAAGTCCAAAAAGCCATAGAGATGGTGAAGAAACCAAACCAGGTCAAAAATGGCACTTAGTTTGGAAGGATGAGCTCCAAATTCTGCCAAAATAATGTCATGGGGATGAATCTATGGCATCTGATAATGTGTCTGAGAAGTAGAGTCTAAACATGCTCAATAGAGGCCCAATCTAAGTTGATAAGAGATGATACCCAACCACTAAACCATAAATAAATGTTAGTCTAACCAAGGATTCCATGAGGCACAACTTGGACATTGTGTCCCAGAAGTGGTATTTGAAGCATTATCTCTCTAGCATAGCAAGGGAGCACATCGCCTTGTTAACTTTGGGCTAGATGGTTGGTCTCATACTAAAGCGATGTCCCAAAAACTTGACACTGAGATATGTGTAAGAAGAGGTTATCTCAATATCCTTTCCATGGAAATAAAATTATAAATTAGAGCTCTTTAGACAGTTAAATACCATAACTTATGTCTTACTCAAGTTCACAGTCAGTTATCGTAAGTCACAGAAGGAGCCTAGACTATCAATGAGTCTCTGAAGACTCTCGGGAGAAAATGCTAAAAGGACCACATTGTCAGCATATAGGAGAATGGAGATCAAAACCTAGTGTAAGTAGCAACCATCACCTGGGAGCGAAGACTCTCTGAAGAAGGTCTTTAGCTCATCAATATAAATGTCAAACAGTGTGGGGAAAAGAGGGAAACCCTGTTTCACCCCAATAGTGCTCTAGATAGGAGTTGAGAACCCCTTAGGGGTCTTGAATCTACCCATAATGTTCTTGTATAACCTCATAATAGTCATCAATAAGATCTCTAAATTCTTGATATCTCTGAGCCACTAGAAAAGGGCCCCCCACGGGACGGTGTCAAAAGCCTTACGAAAGTCTACGAAACAATAGTAAACTTTTGCAAAGTGGAGTTGAGCCTCCTACATAATAGCATGTAATGTCATGATGTGGTCCATGGTATGGTATCCTACCTGGAACCCAACCTAGCCTCTAGCTCTACAATCTCTCTTGTCAAGCTCTCTAGTAAGAATAGTGTTCAGTGTTGTGGCATAGAGCTTGGCAAAGGTGTGTCCAATCATGATACTCCTATAGTTGGTAGGGTCCGAAGTCAGCCCAAACTTGTGGATCGAGTAGATAACATGCCTCGACCAGGATTCTGAGAATCCAGTACAGACCACTATGTTGAAGAGTGTGGGAAGAAAGGAGCACAACACCAAGTTCACTTTAGTTCTTCATGGAAGAATTGGGACACCCTTAGAAGGATAATTATTTGTTTACATCTATTCAGAGTGCCATTCATCTTGCAAAGAATTTTCCTCTGCATTCAAAGACCAAACACATACAATTGCATACCATTTCATTCAGTCAGTTTTGGATAATGGCCAATTAAAGCTAGACAAGATACATACAGATGACAATCCAACGGGTATGTTCACAAAGGTAGTGACAAGAGAGATGTTGAATTCTTCTTTAGCTTCGGTTGGTCTTCTAGACTGAATAGGAATGAAAGAATAGCAAAGTCTAGGGTGGTTTGATCCAGTGGGAGCCCCATGTGGTAGCATTATTGCTACAGGATCGGTCTCCAAGTGGGAAATTCTTGTCTAGTGTAGAGTCTAATCAGTCCCCAAGTGGGAGATTAGATTGTGGTGATTGATCATGGAATTATTGTACATACTCCATAATTTCTTGGCGAGGTTTGGGTTGGGCCTCGAGTGGGGATTTGGGGGTGGCAACGCCCAATACAGTCGAGGTTGTTAGGCCATGACTATCTAGGGGTTCAGGGGCAGAGCCCATGAGGAAAAAAATTTGGTCCCTATTTTATTAGGATTTTGGACCGACATGTAATTATTAATTATAACCCTAAAGCGGTAAAAATACTTATATAAAAAGGCTTAGGGTTAGGGATTATTTTATAGTGGGTGATGTGAAAATTGGTCTTACAGTAGTATTGAGCTATAAGGGATTATGGATTGTAATCAAGTTGTAATCACTAGATCATAATAATATTGGACTTGCTATTTGGTTGACATAGCCCAGGGATTAGGTGAACCATGTTAAATCTTGGTGTCTTGTGTTCTTTTCTGTGTGTTCTATTATCTTTTTATATTGTTTATATTTTCATGTAATTGTTATTTATGTCTATGGTCTAATCCTAACAAGTGGTATTAGAGCAAGGGTTTTTTTTTCAGTTATCCTCTATTGAAAGTCTCATGGTTGAGTGGGAGTGATGATAGACGAGGGTAAGCTGAGGGTTGACAAGTTCAATGGGAAGAACTTTCAGTTATGAAAGATGCAAATGGAGGATTATCTCTATTAGAAGGATTTATGGAAGCCATTGGAAGGAAAATCCAAGAATCAGGGATCTATATCAAATGATGACTAGGATATTTTAGACAAAAAGGCACTTGGAAGCATTTGATTATGCCTGGCACCATCGGTGGCATTTAATATTACAAAAGCGAAGACGACAGAAGAGTTGATAGAAACCCTAGTGAAATTGTATGAAAAGCCCTCCACTTCAAATAAGGTATTTCTCATGAAGCGTTTATTTAATATGAAAATGGTAGAAGGTGGATATGTTGTAGATCATTTAAATGAGTTTAATACTATTACTAGCCAGTTATCTTTTGTGGGTATTAATTTTGATGAATAAATTATGGCTCTCTTGATTTTGTGTTCTTTTTGTGAAAGTTGGAATGGCTTGGTAATGGTTGTGAATAATTTGTTTCTAGATCTATTACCCTAAAATATGATGATGTGATCAGTGTTATTTTGAGTGAGGAAACTCATAGGAAAACCTTAGGTGGATCTACATCAGAAAATGCTTTGAACACACAAAGTTGAGGCAAAATGACTAAGAGAGGAATTTATTCCCAAAATCATGGGAAATGAAGAAGAAAGTCAAAGGGGAGGAGGTCTCAATCGAGAGGACTGAACAACTACTAGTACTATGGGAAACCAGGGCATAAAAAGAAAGATTGTTGGACTCAAAAGAAAAATGATGGAGATAAATCAAATGGAGACGAGAGGCAAATGTGATAAGTAACAAATCTAAAGAGGATGCTCTGCTTCTGCCTTTAGAAAGTGTCGATGATTCATGGGTTTTAGATTCTAGTGCTTCATTTCATGCTACACCTCATAGAGGTTATTTCATTGATTATGTCCAAGGGGATTTTGGACTTGTTTAAGTGGGGGATAATGAACCCTGTCAAATTGTTGAAAAGGGAAAAGTTAAGATTAAGTTGCAGAATGGGAATCATTGGCTACTACATAAGGTAAGACATGTTCCAAGGCTGATTAGGAATTTAATTTCAGTATAGCAACTCGGCGATGAGGGTTGTGTAGTTACTTTTAATGATAAAATTGGAAGGTTTCAAAAGGTTCCCTTGTAGTAGCAAGAGGTGTGAAAGTAGGCACCTTATATCTTTGTACAGGTCATATTGTTACTTCTACTTTGATTGCTACAAAGAAAAAGGAATGTTTAGGAACAGTTATTACAGTTAAGCAGGGAGAATAAATAATTGTTGTAGATTCTGATACAGCGTTGTGGCACAACAAACTTGGGCACATGAATGAGAAAGGTATGAAAGTACTTCATTCAAAGAAATTTTGACCAGGTTTGAAATGTGTTAATATGGATTTTTGTGAAAGTTGTGTATGGAAAACAAAAGAGAGTGAGTTTTGTGAAGACTGGGAAGGAAAATAAAAGGGAGAAACTAGAGCTTGTGAATACAAATGTATGGGGACCAGCTCAGGTATCTTCGCTTGGTGGCTCTCATATTATGTTACATTTATTGATGATGCAACTAGAAAAATATGGGTTTATTTCTTTAGACAGAAATCTAATGTATTCCAAACTTTTAAGAAATGGAAATGCTTGGTTGAAAATGAAATTGGAAAGAAATTAAAATGTCTTAGATCTGATAATGGTGGTGAGTATTGTGCCAAATGTGGCATGTTGTGATGGTTAAGTTGTTAACTTTTTATCATTGCCATCAAGGTTCAAATCCAATGGGGATGAGGTCCCTCGTTTCTAGCCTCACTGGTTCATAGTTCCAAGTCAAAGCATTTACCCCTCTTTAAAATAAAATAAAAATGGTGGTGAGTATTGCAGTCATGAATTTGAAGATTATTGCTCCACTAATGGTATTCATAGACAAAAAAGTATTCCAAGGACTCCATAGGAAAACGAAGTAGCTAAACACATGAACAGGACTATAATGGAACGTGCAAGGAGCATGAGCTTCCATGTTGAGTTGCCCTTACACATGTGGGTAGAGGCTATCAATATTGTTGTATATGTGATTAATAGAGGTCTCTCTACTCCTTTGGGTTGTGGTATTCTAGAGGAAGCATGGACTGGTAAGAAAGTGAGTTATTCTTTTCTCAAAAACTTTGGTTGTGAAGCATTTGCTCATATAGATTTTAAAAATAGAACCAAGCTAGAAGCTAAGTCAAAGAAATGTGTATTTGTTAGATATGGAATTAATAAATTTGGTTATAGGCTTTGGGATTTTGAAAATCATAAAATTGTAAGAAACAGGGATGTCATATTCAATTAGAAAGTGTTGTACAAAGATCTATTGCAGCAACATGAGAAGAAAGAAGATGATCATGTAGTGTTGAATGATACTCCAAAAGATGATGTTTCAGCCATTCCTCATGATGTGCAACAACTACAACAACAAGTACCATATACACCAGTGAATGTTAAACAGTCAACAAGGCTAATTAGACCTCTAGAATGATTTTCTCCCTCTTTGTATTCTATTTTACTAACCGATGTTGGTGAACCTAAATGTTATGATGAAGTTATGTAGGTGGATACTCAAGTTCAGTGGGAGTCTGCAATGAAAGATGAAATGGACTCTTTGCTAAAAAATAAGACATGCGATTTATGCAAGTTGTCTATAGGTAAAAGGGCTTACAGAATAAGTGGGTTTACAAGTTGAAAGAAGAGGATAGAGGTAAGAAAAGATTTAAAGCCTGGTTAGTTATAAAAGGATTTGTACAAAAAAAATGCATTGATTTTGATGAGATATTCTCTCCTGTTGTTAAAATGACTTCTATCTGTACTATTTTAAGTATTGTGGCTACTGAAAATTTGCATTTGGAGCAGCTTGATGTTAAAATAGCCTTCCTTCATGGTGATTTGGATGAAGAGATATATACGGCATAGCCATAGGGATTTGAGGTCAAAGGTAAGGAGAACATAGTGTACAAATTGAAGAAAAGTTTATATGGCTTGAAGTAAGCACCTTGGTAATGGTATCTGAAATTTGATAGTTGTATGCATGAGCATGGATACAATAGGTGTCATTTAGATCATTTTTTTTACTTTAATAGGTTGGATGATGATAGCTACATTATTTTATGTTTATATGTTGATGATATGCTTGTAGCTAGGTCTAATATGGATCATATTAAGGGGCTGAAATGCTAGTTAGCACATGCATTTGCTATGAAGGATTTGGGGGCAATAAAAAAAAATCATTGGTATGAAGATTTACAAAGATAGGAAGAACAAAAAGCTAATGCTATCTCAGGCTGATTATGTTGAGAAGGTGTTACAACATTTCTCTATGGAGAATGCTAAATTTGTCAGCACACCTTTACCTGGTCATTTGAAGTTGACTAAGGTGATGTGTCCCAAGACACAAGAAGATGAGGATAAGATGTCCAAGGTGCCCTATGCTTCAGCTGTAAGAAGCTTGATGTATGCTATGGTATGTACAAGGCTAGATATTGCACATGCAGTGGGATTCGTTAGTTAGTATATGAGTCATCCAAGAATTGAGCATTGGAATGCAGTTAAATGGATTCTCAAATATTTGAGAGGAACATCCAATAAGTGTTTACACTTTGGGGGCTCTACTACTGGCTTACAGGGATATGTTTACTCAGATTTGACAAGGGATATTGATACCATGTGGAGTACTACAAGTTATGTATTCACTGTTGGTGGGGTAGTAGTGAGCTAGGTTTCTAGGTTACAGAAGGTTAATGCTTTATCCACTATAGAGGCAGAGTATGTTGCTGCTACAAAGGCAGCCAAGGAGATGATATGGCTTCAATTCTTGTTGAAAGAATTGGGACACCCTCAGAGGGATGATTATTTGTTTATAGATAGTCAAAGTTTCATTCATCTTGTGAAAAATTCTGCTATACAGTCAAAGACCAAACACATACAGTTGTGGTACTATTTCATTTGGTCAGTTTTGGATGATGGCTAGTTAAAGCTTGACAAGATACATATAGATGACAATCTAGCGGATATGTTTACAAAGGTAGTGACAAGGGAGAAGCTGAATTCTTCCTCAGCTTTGGTTGGTCTTCTAGACTAAATAAGAATAAAATAATAGCAAAGTCTAGGGTGGTTTGATCCAGTGGGAGCCTCATGTGGTAGTGGTATTGCTACAGGATCAGTCTCCAAGTGGGAGATTGTTATCTAGTGTGGAGTCTAATCAATCCCCAAGTGGGAGATTATTAGATTATGGTGACTGATCAGGGAAGTACTACTGTACATACTACATAATTTCTCAGTGGGGTTTAGGGTCAGGCCAGGCCTTGAGTTGGGGTTTGGGGGTAGTAGCCCCCAATACAACCAAGGTCGTTAGGTTGCGGCTGTTAGGGGGTTCAAGGGCGAAGCCCCTGAGAATATTTGTTTAGGCCCTATTTTATCAATATTTTGGGCCAACATGTAGTTATTAATTATAATCCTAAAGCGGTAAAAATACTTGTATAAAAGGGCTTAGGGTTAGGGATATTTTATAGTGGGTGATGTGAAGATTGGTTCTTACGGTGGTATTGAGTTGTAAGGGATTACATATTATAATTAGGTTGTAATCACTTGATCGTAATAATATTGGACTTTTGTTTGGTAGGCATAGCCCAGGGATTGGATAAACCACGTTAAATTTTGGTGTCTTGTGTTCTTTTCTGTGTGATCTATGATTTTCTTTTTTTTTTATATTTGCATGTAATTGTTATTTCTGTCTATGGTTTAATCCTAACACCGAGGTACCAAGCTTGAGGAGCTCTGCATGAAAACCCTCCTCGTCAGTTGTTATACTACATCTCATATATCTGATGGCCTCAGGAATGTTGGAGGGGGTAAAAAGATGGCGACAATGGGGAGGCAAGGTGAGGTGAAGGGAGGGTTGGCCTAGGATGTTGTACAGAGTGGAGGCATGGGCGGTGAAGGAGATGAAGTCGAGGGAGGAGAGTGGGGTGGTGGAACGAGGGACTAAAGTGTCCCAGAATAGCTTGGGATCCTTAGAAACCATGGCACACAAGAAGCGACATTGGGAATTAATGAACGACCATTTTGTGGAGCAAAGGAAATGGTGATAAGGGGGACGGAGGCTGGTGAAAGAAGCAAAGAATGTCTCAAACGTCGAACGCAAGTGGTGATGATAAGACTTACAGTCATCATCGAACCATTGGTTCATAGGGCATGTATTACGTCACTTAGAGCAACAAAAAGGATGATGGGGGATGGAAAGGAGAGTGGACTCCCATATCATAGTTGTCAGCAAGTCAAACATAGTGGCAACTTGGTCATCTTAAAGAAGCTATCGTGGGGAAGAAGTCATCTGAGATGGAAGGTGAAGAGGGCAAGGTTGCTCTCAAAGAAGCAAAAGTGGGCAGGGGTTCAGGCTAGGAAAATAGGAGGGTGGGGAAGGGGAAGTGGAGGAGGGAGGGATGAAGCTAATGGTAGGAGGAAAAGATAAGAGAAAGGCAGAGGAGAGTGTGATCAGCCAAGGAAGGTGGGAGATGAAGAAGTGGTGAACCGACTAAATGTAGAAGGCTAAAGAAATGGCATAATCTATAATACTCACACCACCAAAGTGTGGCCAACAAGTGAAGAGCTTAGAACCTAGGAACCACCTGAGGTCATTTAGAATCACCATGTTAGAGGACTCACATTTGGAGGAGGTGGCGCCCATAACCGGATAGAAGTCCACAACTATCTTCGAAGGTGCGCTGGAGCCCAAGACTGGCCAGATCAACCTTCAAGGTGCAAGACCAGTATGAACCACAGTCATGTAAGGGTGTCTGCAAGTCTCTGGTTCGAGCATTAAAGTCTCCTAAAATGATGATGTCACCCTATCTACAAACATGGAAATGCACTCATGTAGGTTTGAGAAAGGGTTTTCATCCTCTATGTTATGAATGGTGTAGCATATTGAGAATAGTTAGGCGAGAAGTAGCAAGCAGTGATGAAGATATCTCTCTGGCAATGTATAGGGTGACTAGCATGTTTAATGTGGATCCAAAGGAATCTGGTTTGGACATTAGTATAGATGATTGAGGAAGAATTGAAAAGATCGTCCCTAATCAAAAAGTCCATGCCTCCAGATCTTGAACCCCACTAGAGTTACACACCTCTATGCATATGGATAGCCACTAATAGCCTCCAAACCCTGGAAGGGGACGGTTTGGACTCTCATGGTTCTATGTGATGATAAGGATTTTTTTCAGCTAATTGCATCCTAAAATAGGCCAAGTAGGGACCATATTGAGTCATTTCCATTCCAATAGTTAACAAGAACAGAGCTAGAGGAGGACCCACTCTTGTCAGACTATTGGTATGCACGTCATTTGGTATTGTCCATCTATCTCGGCACCCAAAATCATTAGGGGGGGGATCACAGATAGTTGCCTTGAGATTCCAAATCACAGCCTACTTCCCACTACTCCTAGCCTCAACAACTAGGCCCCTTGAGTGTTTCAACTCTGCCACCTATGATTTAGTGAGATCTTTGTCCAAAAATGTTTTGGTAGGAAGAGAGAATAACATCTTCTTTTCTCTAAGTGCCCATAGTCTATTTGAGAGGGAGTGAAACTAGAGAAATAGGGTGCCTAATCTAGATTATATAGAAGATCAAATGTTGTATTTTTTTCATATTTTTTTAAAAAGCTTTTCTATGTCTTTTTATTTGGCCTTTTCGGAGGTCTTCAGCTCAAAAATTGAAGCTGAAACTTTCATTAGTCCTTATAACTAGGCTATTGTAGGCCTGCTATTTTAGGGATTAAAATTATATTATTAGTTCTTCTTTCCAACAGTGTAAGCAGTTCTGAAATCCGAGCTCTAGGTCAAAAGTTATGACCCTAACAAGTTGGGGTAATTAAACACCTAGTTTTGAATAGTTTTAGTTTAATTTTGTTGTTTTTTATTATAGCCACATAAACATTTCGAATTCATAGCAATGGTGACTATTGATATTCCATCATTGTATATATTCTTTCAATTTCAATTAATAAAGATGGTTTTTGGTTTGCATACAACTCTTTCGAGCTTTGCAAGATTTTCTAGAACTTGAACATTGGTATTGCAGATATTTTGATTCACCAAATAATGTGTTTGCAGCCCACTTCTTAAATTTAGATTAGTGTCATCTGGGCCTAGCCAACATCTATCTACTGAAATATCTGAGATGCCAATCTGGTCTATAAGGAAAGAATTTCCAGCAACAAGAGGGTTAGAAGTGGGAGGGAGACCACGGACCCACTATAGACGCTCAAAAATAATTCACGTCTACGGTTTCATCACTATTTCACACTAACTCGTCCCATTTTCTCATTTCACTAATTCTGATCTTTTGGCCAACTTGATTGTCATTTAACCATATTTCAACAATATTCTTCGTTATGCATATCCCCTTTCAAATCAAATTGTAGATCGTTTCGAAACCGATTCCCATTTCATCCAAACTTTCTAAAATCAAATCGAAATCATCCAAATCAACTCAGAATCATCACTAATCATTCCAGATCAACCATAATCAATCTGAAGCATGTTAGATATCGCAAATCAATCATCATCTATCCAACCCTAAGCATTGCCATGTCTCTCAGTGCCTTGGAAATCTATCAAACCTATCAGACCTATCAAATCTAACTTTAGTACTATCATGGCTCTTAGTGCTAGGTCAAACTATCAATTTTATCATCCAATCATTGACATTGTTGAGTCCCTCAGTGTTAGATCATCACATCATCAAACCATTTTAATAACATTGACAACATTTTTCAATGTTATTATGATGAACCTTATCAATCAATTTCAATCTTGTAACATTTACAATGGTTGTTAAATGTTACATATTCTTAATCCATGTCATGTGTCTTTGGCATGTTATCAATATGAATTAGTCATTCAATTTGACCATGGCTTTGATCTACCCATCATTGTCCTAGTCAATCTGCATAATCATCACATTTCATCAAAGGATATTTTTGCATTTATCAAATCCAATTGGCCAATCATTTACTAATTAATCCTATGTCATTCCAATCATTTTCATCACGCATTACTAATCATTCTTCCTAATTAACATTCTCAATTGATTAATATTATCAATTAATTGATTCATCATTCACAAACCATGAAAATTCTCAATTTCCTAACTCTTATTTTCCACCTCTAATTTCCGAAATCCTAATTTCTATTTGTGTGGAATAATAAATTTTTAATTCAAATATTCCACATAACCTTGACATCATCATGACACATGGACATCTTACATCATGGATTTTATCCTTACACTTGGCTAAGATATGCCATAATCCATATATTCGTATTCCTTACGCATATCTATATTTAGCCTTTATTGCCATAGATTCTTGGCTATAAGTGGCTTTGAGGTGTCACATGACGTGTCATAGATCCTCTTCCATTTATAGGCGGGTTGACTTCCATGCATCATACAATCTTACATTTGGCATCTTGGGTCATATGTGTCATGGGTTTCCTAAGGAATCTCTTGCCAAGTTGCACATTCAAGGTGACAAGTTCAATGATCTCCTCTTGCGTGTTGGCTATATAAATTGAGCCACATTGCTCCCATTTCCGGTCCTAATTCCTTGATCCCTTAGACTTAATCACTCTTCTAGTATTCTCGTAGCATTATCATATCATAGGATTTTTCTTTTCAATTGTGTGCATTATAGGTAATTGGAGCTACATCATATGGAGAAGAAAGGAGGACATGGGAGTGACAACTAAAGAGGGAGATTTTACTTTATGTTGCTTTCTTTGTTTTAGTTGGCTTTCATGATAGACTAGAGGGTATTAACATATGTTTATTGAGTTTTGTGATTTCTCATAGTATGTTAGATGTTTAATCCATTTTTTGGTCCTACACCCATAGGTTTAGTTCCCGAGCTCGTCTCTTCTGCTCCTCGGTTATCTTCCCTTGGACTAGCTTCTCAACACTTGAGACAGGTGTTGCAATAGTGATGTTACACAAGGCAGCCCAAATTTTTACCTTGTGTTCAATGTCAAGTATAAGTGATGAATATTTATCAACAATTCCAGTCTCTCTCTCCTTAATAGTTGTGAGATTTGTAGTTGTATTGTTGAAAGTTGCTGAGAGATTATCAATAACAGTTGTATTAGAGGCTGATAGCTACTTAAGTTCTAAGATTGATGCTGAGAGAGACTCGACCGTGTCTTTAAGTTATAGGTCAAATTTCACCTAAGATTCCAGTGTAAGAACCTGTTTTTTTAATTTGTGATAGAGGTTAGATATAGTGAACATTGTGTCTTTCAATGTTACATTGTCTTTCTCTATTATTTCAAGACAGTCCACAATCTGCTGCCATGAGATTAGATCAAGTGGAGGAGTCATTATGTCAAACAGTTGGGTGATACATGTGTCGTGGTCCTTCTCCAACTCACCAATTGTGTTCTCAGATAGAGTGTGTTGCACAACGATTGGAGAAAAGAGGCAACAAAGGATCAACATGTAGTTCCAAGGTACTTTTGGTATTCTACATGAAGAGGCATTTTGTCAAACTCTTGGTCTTCGTTCTGCAATGCAATTGGTGACACATCTCACAATCACCAGTTAGACATTATGTCAAGCAGTTCACCTATAGTAGCCTTTTCCCTCAATCTTTGTCAAACCTGACAGCATACACCCAACGCTCAAAGACCATCGACTACCACAACAAACAAAAAACTTGTGCGTTATGGGGGACCACGGCAGGCAGGCACAACACACAGTTCAGGAATGCCCGGCCCATGGCAGGGGAGAAGAGTCTAAGGGAGAAAGTAGCAGCAAGAACATGACAAGAACCCCAAAATCCAGCCCATCTACAGGCACACGCAGGCACAGCTCATGTCTCATGGCTCACGGCTCCAACTCATGGTTCTAGTCACGGTAGAAGAAAAAATTCCACATTCAATATCAATAAGAAAAGAAGTACAATAAGAAAAAGGAAAAATAGAAGTAGCAAAAAGGAGGAGAATAAGAAGAAGAAATAGCGAGAAAAAAAATGTAACAAAAGACACAAAATAACAAGTAAAAAGAGGAGCAATGAAATGTCAACTCTATATCTCTCTATCATTGTAACTATTGCACTTTCTTTAGGTGCAAATGCTAGTTTAATCACAACAAGCTTTGTATTACTTCATGGTCTCCGTTACAGTCATACTCATCGTTTTGATAATCATTGTTTATCAAATACATACTTCTGTCACTTCTTTGTATGCTATTGTGTATCATTATATGAATGTGTTTCTTAAAAATATCTTATGCATATGATTGTTCTTCATTTTTTATGAGTGGAGTCCATTACTGGTATGGAATTTCAAAGTTGGTTCATAGTGAAAGTTTGTCGAGCTCTTAAAAAACTCCTGATTGCATCCCTTATTTTGTCATAGACCATTTGGTTCAAACATTCTTTTTCTTCACACCTCTATACTCGAAGGTTATGTTGGTTCTCAAAATCATAGATTGGAAATCCAAGAGCTTGCCAATTCTCCAACAAGATTCTGCAATCAATCATGGCGAGCGAGAAAAAATCACATTGATTCCCATGCACTTTAGGCTCCACTACACCCACGTGGGTAGACCTTCACCTCAAACACTGACTATTTAGTTCAAGGCTTTTCTATAGCAGATTTGAGCTTTGGAGTTCTCTAGCTGGCAAAGTCTTTGAACTTGATTAATATGGAGTTATGTGATAGTTTGAAATGAATGTTTTGTATAAGGTTTTTAACAATGGATTTGAGGTTTTTAAAGAGGTTATAGATTTTCTAACTTTGAATATAATCCAATATTTCAATGATAAATAGACCAATGTTTCAGCTTATTCGGGCAACAGAGTCAACTACAATGAAGATTATAATGTACAACTTTATAATATTCTATGTGCATAAACTATAAATAGTTTAATAGTCAAGATGTGACAAATCAAATATATATATACAAGCAATTCTAAACTAGTCCAAATTGCACTTTAACTCCTAAGGTCAGGGAGACAAACTGGATAGAGATTTGCAAAGAATTAAATATGTCACAATATTTGCAATGATCGAGTTTTAAATGTCATAGATGACCTCGTCCATTTATCTAACCAAAATTGTTCAGAAAATTAAAAAGTGATTATAAAGGATGAATCAACTGCATTTTAAATCTCCATGCCTTTAATAAAAATAAACAAATGACCTTTTATTTTATCATTAAAATAAAATATTTGAATTTACATTACTAAATTATATTTAAAACTCAGTATTCCTCCTTGCAAATAAATATATGAATCTCTCTTCTTTTTGAATGTCGAATGTGTCTTGTTATTTGAATATATCTTATTTATATCTCATATATTAAGAAAATGTGACTTTCAATTTAAAACTTATAACCTTTCACATATTAATCACACCCTTTGTTTGTTAAATTCTTCTATGGGTGATTAATTGAGCGCAGCCTCCTCAAACTTGATATCTATTAACTTTGGCACACTAGTAAAACATCATTTTCTCTCCACTCCATGGAGATTAGAGGGGCATATTTTTATTTGATATAATGACAACTTTGATTATAACACTTTTAGTCTAGACGTGAAGCCTTAGTGTGTGAAATTTAAGTCCCACATAGCACACCCGATATAAACATTTAAATCCACTCTGCTTTTGTGCAAATATTATTCTTTTACAAAAAGGTAAGGTAAGGTAAGGTGGTTTTATAGTCCACGACACTATGCCATAGTTTTTGGGTTTACATATGGTGACAGTGATATGGGACTACCTCGTACTCTTTTTCGAGAGGCGCTTGGCGCTACAAACGAGGCATACATACCCTACCCCCCAGTGGGATTTGAACTTGTGACCTCTCTTTCAAGAGTACAAGTTCTCCACCACTAGGCCAACTCAGGCTGTACCCGATATTCAGAAGTTATGAGGCTTGCGTGGAGGAGGAGTGCAGGAGATGGCAAGGTGGAATTTCCGCTCTGACTACCGGATGCTTCTATCAAATGACTAGCTGCTACAACTTGTTCTCTTGTTTGCAGCGTCACTTTTTATACTGAATCTCGTTTTGCTTCTTTTTGTGCCCTGTTCCAGCACTCTAACACTTGCTTAGCCTGACTAGAAAATATTAACAGTTCCTCGTGGAGCCATAAGAAGCTGCGGGTGTTTGTGTTGATTTATGTGGGCTGTCATATAAATTGTATACGCCTTTTGAGGCTTTTCAGTCAAACTGGGAGCATATGCATTGTTTGTGACCCATGAAGTATCCTTGACAAATTGGTTCCATTGCTGATTGGGCCTTTAACTCAAACAACAGACCTGTCATTATGTATACAAAACATTTCACAAATGGACTGTGTTGTAAGTTTGTAACTCCCAAACTAATGAAAATGCACAAGTGTTACTGATCCGAATATTTCATTCTCTCTTTTGTGAAATGAAACTTTTGTTTTGTAAAAGTCATCAGCAAAACAAAGCTGTCAGATTAACTAGGTGAGGAATCATCCGTCAAACTTCATTAGCATTGATAAGATGTTCTTATGTAGCATTTCTCTACTTATCACCTGAATTGCCTGGTTCAATGAGCCAAATATTCCTGTTATTAGCTACTTCACAAATCAATAATGGAGATTAAAATTAAAGCTTCATCAGATTCTTCATGTACATGGTGGGTTTCTTGAAATTTGCTTGGACTTGTTAAGTCTATTCTAGCAGGTGAGTAATAAACAATGTTTCAATATGTTTGGCACTGTTGTGTACAGTATTAACTCAAGGTAATATGTGTTACTCGGTACCTTTTTCACATCATTGTTGTTCATATTTGATGGCTATATGATTGTTTTAATTCTTATGCTCTATTGCTTGCATAGTTCCATCTCTTCAAATCTGCTCCTAAGTCTAGTTGATGTGATTGACAAGTCAAGAATAGATTGGCTCCCTCTTTCCATATTCATGATTGTATCAATTATATTGATGATGAGTACGGTTGCATTTATTTATGTCATAGTTCTTACAATTGTGTCATCGATGTCTTGATGTGGTGCGATTGTTAATTGATCGGAAACTTTTCTCATACATGTGTTGTTGTATAGATATTTGATACTTGATCATTTTACTAAACTTTACCAAATCATATTATGTGCTGCTAGCACTGTATTTGTTGTAGTAAATTTCCTTAAATCTTTTGAGTTCATATTTTTTGCAACCTTTCCTTCACATATTTAGTTTGGTGAATGATAGCAATGACAATACTATCATGTCTTCAACATTATTTGGAAGCCCCTAGTCCATCACAACTAACGACCATCTCTCCCTCTTTTAATCTTTTTATCTATCTACTTACCTCTCTCCTTCTTCCTCTATCTTCACCTCTAATTTTATCAACACACATGGCAAAAACTTAAAGACGCTTTGTATCTCTTGTTAATATTGGTGGACACTAAAATATCACACGCACCAATACTAATTTTACGTTGGCATTATTATTAATCTGTTGGCTCATGCATCACGATACTAAATATTATACCTACACCTTTTTATTAAGCTTATGTTATAGAAATAAAGTCTAGGCTCATAAAATCCGACCATCTTTGGATTATATGCTAAAAGCTTTAGCATTGACGGCAAAAGGTACTGGATCGATTTTTACTCCGTCAAAACCACTGACGCGGAGATTCTAAACCAGAGTCAAACTCTTGATGACAAATACATTAGACTTGTAAAAGGTTACGGAGCAATTATTATTTATTTAAGTCCAGAATGGCATCACCAATCCTCAACCATTGTTTCAGCAGTAGAAAGAACTTTCGATTTGATAATCTCTTCCAGACTCCAAAAATTGTCTTTCTCAGGGTTGCAAGTTTATGCCTTACGAGTCGTATCTGCCGCAATATTTCTAAGGAAAATAACAAGTTTAAACTTTTCTGTGCTAAAAATGTTAGGCCCCAACAAAATATTTAGTACGGCTTCCTCAAACCACCACGGCTTCTCAAATATATTACCAAAACAATATAAATTTTCCAAAGTATATAACAAACGGGTCAACGCAAATATAATACTCGGAACTTCAAATGTTCCTTAGTTCTGTTGCTTTAGAACTCACAGGCAAATAAGAATATGTGTTCTGATCAATTTTCTGAAAATTTGTCTATGATAAAGATATATTTCTGAATCTAAACTATTGTATGCAAATATCTCGTTTGTACAAATCTGACCCTTTAGGATGGTGGGATACACCACTCTGATACCACAGTAATATCCAGAACGGATACTTTTCATAATTGTTTCTCTCATAAAAATTTATGGAATAAAAACAGATATTTAATGCAAAATAAATCAGCATAGCTCAAATAAATTCTTCATAAATATATTATTACATTACACATCAGCAATACAATAATCAGATATCAAAAATTCAATCTTAAATGCAGTCACACAATCATATTGAAAAACTAAAAAGGAACTTGTAACCTTAGTGTGAACTCTGTCCAGAATCCACTGCAACAATGAATCAGGTTTCTTCCAATCCACCAGAAACGGCTTTTCCATTCTCAAGTCTAGATAGAAAGTTGTAAGCTCTCCCAGTATTTCTTCATGAGAAACTCAAAATCCCCAAATCAAAATAATAAATCAAGCATATCCAAATGAATGCCACCTTCCTTTTCTAAATACTCAAAGTTGTAACCCTTCAACCCTTCCCTTGTCTTTTCGTCTTATTCCTTTGTCACATCTAAGCCCCCTTCATAATATTAAACTGACCCATTTTTATGAATTGACATTATTCTCTCACAAGTCAGTTTCAATGTTACATGAATACAAACTTATTTTCTTAAATATCCAAAAAGGGGACATTACACATGTTTCTTTCAACCCTTTCTATTCATGCTCTCTAATTAATACATCCATATATAGACCATTATAATAGGAAAATTGAGTGTTTTAATATAAGAATAGCCTCTAAAATTAGGCTGGCTCCTTAATAAAAAAACAGAACATAAGAAATTTTGGATAGAAAAGGTAAGAGATGTATTCTACAAACAAAAAGAAAACAAGATCAATATATAAGAATACTATGAACTAAACATTCTTCAAACAAAGTAATACAATACATTGTTATTTACAAATTATTACAATTCAACAAAGATGTGGAAGGTGAGAAATAAATACTATAATAATCAAATTAAACATTTGAACATGCTTCAATACGTAGTTATATCATTAACTGTTATAGATACATTCAACCTTAGATTCTAATAGAAAATATTGCAAGAGAAAGGTAGAACTATTGATCTCAAAAATCAGCCTATATGGCTCATTAGTGTATCTTATACATTGTAACCTTGGTGTCATTCATCAAATACTTTAGCTAATATAGTGTAAGATCATTTTAAAAGGCAAGATTCATCTTACCAAGTACAAAAATCTCATAATAATATGGATGACATTCTTCATTGCTTTTCTCTCACATACTTTGATCTATTCCAATGTCAAGAAGCATCCTAACTCACTATTGTTCTTTATGATTTTTTAAAAGAATATTATCATCTCCACTCATCACTATAATAATCTACATAATTTTATAGGCTATTACTAAACTATCTTATTTTCAATAATGCTTATGTAATCATCATAATTTTTATTTTTTAAATTTCATTCTAGCTTACCTTGCAATCTAGCAAATACATTATCTTTTTAAAGATCAATGAATCTTTAGTTAGTATCAAAGTTCCTTCACCATTAAAGCCTAAGCCTACTATTTCAATACACTAAATAATGCCAATCAATCACAGAAATTCAAGTATGTTGGGACATGTCATTCTCCCTTTTTGAAAATTCAAAAGATGTTGCATTTTGAGCAAGCCTCTATCATATCATATTGTTGCAAGAAGATTAAATAAAACAAAATTATATCATTGAACTTGTAAAGAAGGGTGAAAATGTCTGCATGTAAGAGATTGCAAGGATGAAAAGAAGTTGACCTTTTGCAAAATTTTAGAAAACGTAGACTTTATCAATGTTGAACCCTTTTTGGGATAAAAATGATGTATATGATACATGCATTAAAATAAATTAAAATTTGGCATCAAGGTAATCATATGAAACAAAATAATAAGAAAATTCTTAGGATAAATTAAAATTAAAAAAGAACATATAATAAAACATGAAACAAATAACTTAAAAAAACATCTTTGATTATTTAGAAGCCATAACACAAAAATCATCAATTTAATGCTTGTGAACAAAAAGTTAGTGTGATCTGCATTATGACAGTTATATTTATCTTTGATTTAATGTCAATGCTTTAATCCTAGGACCATTGGATGACCTTTAATCACCTCTTAACTCATTTATAAATGCTTTTAAACCATGCAATTGAAAACAGATGAATAAAAAAAAATCTTAGATACTACATATGAAGCTTTAATGAAAATATGATTCTAGAAAAGAAATTTAGAACGCATCCATAAAATATTAGAGTAAAATCGTGTTCCCTATAGTAAAAATTATTCACTCGCCATCTACAAACTAAACTAATCACCTCACAAATAATCACCTTGAATGAATTCCTATACAGTATTGTTCTACACTGGGCATCAAAACCATACTTAAGTGCCCAAATCTTGTATTTATGCATTTGGCTCCTATTAATGTGTAATCTAACTCCTCTCTCCAATGTGAATTCCACTCTTGACTGCCCTCAAAGCTAAATTAGTATGATTTATTTTTCTTGATGTGCTTATAAGGCATTTAAACCAGCTCAATAGTTACCAGAAAAAGGCATTTAAACCAGCTCAATCGTTACCAGAAGCTGTGTATTTTCACGCAAGCCAATTCCCAACTAACGCATAGATCCTACTCATAGGCGCAACACGGAAAATTTTCACCTACAAGAAACAATCTTATTTGGACTGGTGGTGAAGCTATGTGTAGTCCATAATGAAGGTTACAAGTTGTAATCTGGTTTTGGTAAGGGCATACACAAATCAATGTCTAGTTTATTTGCCTTTGTTTTCAATATTACAATTTATAAATGAATTTGCAAATGCACACTTCTGCATAATCCAAGCACATATAAAGTATGAACCTAATGGAAAAGGACTCCTTAAATGAATTCATGCGGTCACATATTTCAACATGCTTTTTCCAGTGTTCTCTGTATGTATTTAAGGTTTACCCTACATTGTACATTTATGTTATTGAGGGATTATTTACATATATCCAACTTTTAAAAAGTTCAAAAATTATGTTTGGCAAGAGACATTGACTAAGACTATGTTCAATTGGCGAGATGTAATGAAACTCATTTATAGCAATAAATTCAATAGATGTTGCCTACATCATAAACTTGTTTGTTATACTGCTAGTTCACTTGTATTCAACCACAAAATCCATGACACCTTATACAGACAATCTGACTCGTCTCAGAATGGATGCAAAAATGGTAACAAAAATCAAAAAGTCCACTTAATTTGTCACCCCATGGATTTTGATAAATTAGTATTAATTCGCTAGCATATTATTCTTACATTCTTGTAGAAACCAAAACAATAAAAAAATAACATATTGAGATTTTGAAAGAAACTGATGAATAACTGAATGTAATTGCATGTTTGTCATCAAATTTTTGGTTTAACATCCCCAAGATAAAACTCAACTCATTTCCCACTCCAAAATGCTGTTAGAATTGAACAGTGTTTATAGCTCAAACAAGCTAATTGGATTCAGAAACCCGTGCTATCCAACACTTTAAAACTAAATTTAGATGAATCAGTTTAGCCATATTAATATACACAACTACGACTCTAGCATGCCGGCAAAAATCAAATACACAAATTTTTAACACATCAAATATATATACACTTACAGCAAACCAGGGTTTCCAAATGGATTCTTTTCATGGGGATTAGCGGGATAACTTGTTTCAAATGGATCAATGAAAGGGTTTGGAGCTGGCTGCATTGGAAACACTTGTGCCGTCACTGGCATCATCTGTTGTCCTTGTGGTTGTTGCTGAAGCATCATTGCATTTTGCTGCTGAGCCATTGCTGCCATCTGAACATTGGTAGGTGGTGAAATATTGTTGGACATAACAAATGGATCATGTACGCCTGACGACATCATAGGGTGAGACTCAAAAGGATTGTTTCCATATGGGTTCATTCCATAGCCCCCTTGTGCACTATATACAGTCTGCCGTGTCATTGCATCATCATACAAGCTTTCCAGTGTAAGCTTGTCTAAGCCTCCGGCCTAGTATACACAAAAAGAAATACTGGTAAATACTTCAACGACCAAGATATCAATAAGAAGCTAGACTGAAAACAATAACATTTCAGTCCCTACTACCAATTATGTCATATTCTTCAGACTAATAGAAAAGCTTAAAACAAAACAACACATAAACCTGTGCATACATTCCCGTCACAAAAAGGCGCTAGACATATAAAAAGGGGTATTCAGAACCCTTCCATAGTGCTCTACACTGTTCTAAAGAAAAAAACAAATGTTCAAGAAGCATATGTTGTATTCTAAGCATTCACAAACATACATGAAATAAAACAAGGATATGGTAAAGGATTTATTTTATATTTAAGCCTCTCCTAGAAAGTGGAAAAAAAATTGCAGACTCAGCAACCCATAATTCTGAATCAAGCTCAAGACTTAACAAAACTTAGCAATGAATAAAATTATAAAGATTTTGAGGAAAAACATGTACTCGACAAGTATTTGCCTTGTGTGTTTCGAGCAACTCACCAGACAGATTTGGTTCATAACCATTCACAAGATTTTAGAACAATGGGACTAGCAGGTTGAATGCTTAAACATCTTAGCATGTCGTTCTAGGTTCAAGTCCTAGTTAGTTTATGCAAACTTCAGTGGTATCAAAGACAAGCTTGAACCCTAAGTACAGAAGGGCAACTTGAGGTCGTGGTGGAAGAAAAAGGCCACTATTGATCACAAAGAGAATAGTGACTTGAGACAGAGAGCAACCCAGAGTGCCAAGCATGGTTTTCCGAAAATTTTTGGTTTTACTTTCAGCAACAGCTGATTGGTCCATGAAAAATACATATATAATATCAAATTCAGAATAGGAACCTGAGTCTAAGATTGTAGCTTCATGGAAGTGTTGGAAGAGAAGCAAACCATACATTGGGCCCACTAGAAGATTTCAGCAGTTGAACATACCAGCACGCTGAACAGACCTAGATTTGAATCCAAAGTGGTCCATAGAAAATTAATAATTATCTAATGGTTGACCAGCCTGATTTATCACGAACCATGAGCATAACATATGATAAGTGATATTGGTCAATACTCTAACCTCCCCCACCACCAAAACTAATCACGCCTATTTATTTTGTTTCCTTTTCTTTGGTTTTTTGCTTTTGTCAGCTTTCACCTCACTCAACAGAAAGGGCATCTTCAACTATTTTTCCTTCTGTTGCTTTTCTTAAGCAATGACTGCTGAAACAATATAGTATTAAAAATGGTGCAGTGACAGAACAAGGTTAAGAGTTGCATTGTCATAGTTATTTGCTTAAGAAGACATCCTTTGCATTTTTTTCCTATACGATTGTATGCGCCTCCGTGTATCATCTTTGTACAGACTTTAGTTCACTCAAGCAGCTAAAAAATTCATTCCCACTTGCTATTCAAATTTCATAACGATGTTGTTTTAATCAAAATTCAGCATTTGCTGCTTTGAACCAAATACCCATTTCAAAGAGTACTTTTGAAAGCTCTGTTACGTCAAGGAGATAAAGCCTAGCGGTTTATAGAGGAAGTCCAATACAAGATTTTGTCATATCATACCCCAGTGTCCCATTCCTATAAATTTGCAGGATCTGCACATTTTATATTTGTCCATCAAATTATCCCACACATACATTTGTTTTGTAGATGCTTCTGAAGTTTTCTTTTCTGCAAATTAAATCATTGGTTTTTGTGCAGTTGGAAGAAAAATGTGTTGATTTCAAGTTACTTCTAACATAACAGAAAAAACTTTATTTATAAAATCTTTGGAGACACCAAACTTACAATCAATAGCTTCTGTCTGGACAGATTCTTGAGTAAATGACTTCCGTCTAGGGCATGCTGCACTTCACATTCTCCATCACAATATATGGTTTATTCACTATGGCTTCACCCCCTTTTTACCTATTGTATTTCTTTGGTGTAAATTTTAGCGTAGTTCTAGCATCCTGCTTGTTTTGCAGCTACTACTCATCTTCCATGTTATTTCTCATGGTTGTACTTGCAAGTGTATGGGTAATAATATAATGCCTTGTAATTATAGAGCCTTAAAAATAGAAAATTTGTCAACATCCAGATGGGCATAGATTAACTAGCAATGGGGGCCAATATTTCTAAAACAAAATTTCCTTCCAAGCATTTTGTACAGTTAGTACAACATTTAAAGCTTATGTATATGACTAAGACACAAACATGTTCGGTATGAATAGCTTCACTCTCTCCTAAATGCTTTCTGTTCTAATTCAGATTTTAGTTTTAGGTGCCAAAAAAGGTACATAACTAGTTTATTAGGTCCTATTTGCACTAACATACCTAATCTTACACGGGACATTTTCTTTTTGTGTCTGATTTCATAGGATTAAGAGACGTCATGATTTTATTATATTCTTTAGGGTTTATTCATTACACATTTTGAATCTAATGAATAGTTAAATACCAAATCAATTGCTTCGCCTCTATGAAAAAAGCTGTCGGTTGCATGTAATCCACTTCTGTGAGGTCAAATCAGCAATACTTACATTTTACCAGAGCTCCAAATCTTCAATTCTCTTACCTCTATTTGGAAATTTTTCAATTAGTAATTCCGTACCATACATTCTAATGCAAAACCGGACCTCATAACTACAACCAAAAGATCCAAAAACCTATAAATCCACATAAGGCGTGATAGGGTTTGGTTACAAGAAAAAAAACTCAGCTCTTTTAGAAGTTGACTATTGTCAATGGCCATTGTAGCAGTCCATACACATTGCTGCATTGCATTATTGACTGCCATGTGCAAGCATTGCAGCAACCAACCAGTGTTGCACTTTTGAAATTCAAGACAATCATGACTTAATAGAAAGTTCCCTGAATCTAAGGATATCTAGCAAAGTAGGTTAGACCACTTGAAGCAACAGAAATGAATGCATCAATTCTTGCATTAATCTGAATGCTGAAACTGAATAATTAGAAACATTGTGCACTTCAAATACACAACATAACTGAAGCTAAGTTTGTTTCCAAAGATTGCTTTGGATTAATCAAAAGAAAACAAATTTGCAGGCTCTTACAATGTAGCTTACAGAAAACAGATCTCCAATGCTCAATAGAATGAGTTTTGATATCCAAAAGATGAGGATGACTAATATTTGGCAGCAATACAATATGCCTAGTGTGTGGAACTGCTTATAAGTTACAACTGTTATGTTTGCACACGGAACATTGGAAAACCTGATTCACACCATGTCCCTACATGATTACCCCGATAAGAGCATCTACTGATTTAAAAGATAGATGAAGATTCGGAGAGTAATTCTGCAGCACTTATGTGGATTGACTTGAGAGAGTAACAACTTACCAGTTTACTCTCTACGAGGCTGCTATTGTTATTCGTGGGTGTGGTAACCAGAGCTAATTCCCACCCAGTAGAATCCAATCCCAAGCCAGGCAGACCATTTGATTCATGAGAAGTTGTAGCATCTGAATAAAACAAGATAGGAAAAATAGAAGTTTAATGTACAAAATAAAACCCTGAAATACAATTGATCCATCTAACCAGCTGAATGAACTCAAATTAGCATACAGTTAAAACAGTTTTTTACCAGATGTAACAATAGCTAAAGCTAACGCATTTCTTTCCTCCAGAGCTGAGGGATCAGGATTCGGCTCACTCAGACCCTATACAAAGTAAAATAAATATCAGGATAGATAATGCAGGCCTGAAAAATTACATTTTTTAAGTGTTGAGATAATATTGAGCAATAAATCCTTTGGAATTGAAGTATTGCTTTTATATTCAGTGTTTACCAGTAAATCACCAGTGTCTGCAGAAGATACAGTTACAATAGCGTTTTCCTGGAGAGGGGCTTCAACCCATGCAGCCTCCTTTTCTGTGTCAATTTGGTCTTCAGCTTCCACAGTTACAGATTCCTCTGGCTTATAGGTCAGAAGAAGTTTGTCTTGAAATTCCTAGCTCAGGATAACATTTTCCCCATCATTCTTCTACCAAGTTGGAAATCTTAGACCCATAAGTAAATACAGAAATTAAAACTAATCACTAAACAATACTCAAACAAAGAAATTCATAATTCAAAAAACCAAAACAAAGAGCTGGGCGCTGACTTCGGTTTCTTTCTTGCTAAACACATGGTGCACTACGAGTAACTGCTTGACAAAAATTGCACCAGACAGGTTGAGATTTGACCAATTTTCTGGAGCAAACAATCACTATGATAAACATACCCCAATCCCACACTTGACATTGTAAGGATCCACCGACTTGCTCTCTCTCCTCAAAGAGGCAATAGTACAATTAACATGGAACCCAGTATCCTTCAACACGGCATGTAGTAAGAATTTGCAGATCTGTCTTAAATTTAAGGATTTCTTTTATTGTAGTATATGAAAAATATTCTGATATTAACCTAAACTTTAGACAAAGAGGCACATATGTTTCACTGTGTCTCTTACACATATATTGATGTGTGTAACAGAGAATAAGTTCATTCTACGGGAAAAAGAAATGCAAAGCATAACTTTAGTCTAGGAAAATAGATAGAGAACAAGGCAAAAGTCTATTTTTGAAAGACTGCTTTTGAAAATTGGTTTGGCAGGATCAAATAAGGATAGCTTATTAAGATGACCATTTCTATTCATGAAACATGCTGGTAGGAAAAAGCAGCCTCCAGCCACAAACCTCCTGCTTGTAAATATGGACTGGAAATACTCAACAAACTATTTTTCCCTGTTTCATTCCAAAGACCCTTCCACATTGGTAAGGACCAGTGTGATGGAACTCTAATTTCTGCAAAGGATTAGAGTCTCCATTTGAGAAATAATGTTGGGGATTCATAATGGAAATACAAGCAATTGATGTGTCATAGACTCTAGCAGCAATCAAGCAAATTGGGACTGTGGATATATATGATAATTCTGCCAATAACAAAATATTCAGTGATATATAATACAGCAAAAACTACATATTGATTCTTCATATATTCAAGGAGTTTGAAATAGGATCATTGGAGATTAAGAATTCGATGAAGTCCAATAATGAATTGGCACTATTGATAAGGAGGAGGTATTGGAGTCACTAGTCGAATGAAAAAACCAATTTTGCATACTATAAAATTAATATTCAAAATATGTGGCAAAAGATTCATTCCAAATCAGTGATAAACAGAGAGACCTTTCAGTTGCATAACAAACCCAGAATTTCATAGCAGTTTTGTGATGAAGTTTTCTACTACATACATTTGAATAAATTGAAACAAATATAAATAGCAAGATATTAAAGTCTCCATGGCACTATCAGTAACACAGACGTAAAGCATGATACCATCAAGAGCTAATACAAAAGTCGTCTCACATCTAAGAAATAAATCACGTTAAAACAGAGTCAAAGCCTGGACACGCGAAGTAAATATACGAGGAGGAATGAGGGATGAATATAATCACAAACAGAATGTGCAGCAGTCAGACGATTTGAAGCTGTATGCACCAGAACAGAGATAGACAAGATGAGAATCACTGAACCTGTACGTGTAGGAGTAACTGTTTATGGTCACGGAATGGTATCTTCGTAATTTCTCAAGGAAGTACACATGCGATTTATTGACATAGTCGAGCAGTTAAGTCATCGATTTTGAGATGGCATCAATAGGGCAGGTGCGAATGTATCACGCAGGAATAAAGCGGCAAGGAGAAATACGATGCACTATAATAAGAGTTAGTAAATTAGTAAACACCAAACATCGGGAGCAGCCTTGACGGGATCCTTGCCAAGTTATTAAAAAAAATGATATGCAATCGAACGATATATTAAAAGGATTAAAATCAATTATGACTTAAGTAATTATGTTATCTGAGGCTGCGATTTATTTTCGAAGGCACAACTTTAAAATCTGGGCAGTCACGTTGGTTCTATTTTTCAAAATATAAAGACCATTATTTTAAAAACAAGACACAATTCAATATCCGAACATATTCATATTTTTTGAAGAAGTATTTAACATCTACTTGTATGGAGGAATAAGGAGCAACATTATGATTTTGTAATATAAATTCTATTATTTTATTTTTATAATAAAATAAAATGTCTTTTGTTTATTACTAAATGGTGTGGAGATTTAAACTAAAGATGGTTCATCCTTCATAATTATTTTTTAGAATTTTGTATACAATTTAAATGTGGGATAAGTGGACATGGTCATTTAGCATTTTAAAATTGATCATTACAGATATTGTGAAATATTAAATCATTTCCGTATCTATGTCCAGTTTGTCTCCCTACCAAAGGAGTTAAAGTTCAATCTGGACTAATTTAAGATTGCGTATATATCTGATCTGTCGCATCTTGATTATTTAAATTGTTGGCAGTAAGGTGTGTAAAACATTATGAAGTTGTACGTGATAATTCACTGAAGTTGACTCTATTACTCGGATAAGTTGACTCTATCTGATTGAAGACTCTGATTATGGAGCACTGTAATATTTGATTTATCAATAAGAGTTGCAGGTATTGTTGGCTGGCTTGTTTTCCTCTGATAAAGAGGGTTTTTCCCAGGGTAATTGCTTGATTAGTGTTTGAGATTTGTTATTTCTGGTTCTATTTTTAACTAACCATCTCCCAGTTGCTGGAGGTTCCCTCAGAAAGAAGCCCGAACACAAAAAAGCTGAAAGCAATAGGAGCAAACTTCAGTTGAAAACAACATATAGTTTATGACGTGTGCATTTAAAAATGATTAGAAAATCATAGTATGATCTATGCAGTGAGAAAGGGGAAACTTTTCTATTCAATGCACTAATTGTGACCTGTCAATAAAAAAAGGTCAGCAAATCAAGAGTGACTTGAAGAGCTTAGATGCATCACACATTGTAATTATTCTGTAAACATGCAGAAAACATTTGATTCTAGAATAATCCATTTACAACAAAAATTCTTCTATATCATCTGGTTATTCATAATCCAGAGTCCAGACTTTACCATATAAAAAATATTAGAGATGGAAGGAAACAGTTATGTAAGATCTCTTATGTGGTAAAATTCCAATATAAGGCAAAGACAGCAAGGAAGATTGCCAATAAGGAATAAGCAATTAGGAGGGATGCAGACAGGCACAATTTTATTAGAAGAGCTATTTACAGAGTCCTGATCCATGAACTTCATCTTGATGACAATAGAAAACAAAACTCGTGTCTTTAAAAAATGAAATATACTAGTTGCACCCAGCAAATCAATATAAAATTTATATGTCACTTGCAACATTTATAATGATGTACAATTGTATTTAATTGTAACTAAAGGAATCTTGTATTGATGTGGCAATGACCTATGTCTACCAACTTTGTCCCTGAAGGCCTCAATAACTGGCCTGACTGGGTCCAGGTCTAGAAATGGGTTGCCCAGTCCCCAAGCTCAGCTGTGACAGACTGTACACACTGCAGGCATACCAGGGTTGCCCAGCAATGCCCTAGGGCGAACCCAAAACATATTTCAAAAATAAATAAACAAAACAGAAAAAAATATTTGATAAAACATCATTAACGTTTATACATTCTGTTCTGCCAGTGCCATGGTTGAACTTGAACCCATGGATAAGGAATCTGTTCAAAGCTGTTAACAATAGACAAATAGATCCTGGCACAAGGAGTTTGTGGCATATGGAATACATTTCGATGTCACTGTTATTCTGAATTTCCACGCCTCTAAATGAGTCATTCTTGTAATATTTTTATATTGATTTATGTCTGAATCGTGCCATTATCTCTCATCAATTGGTCATCTACAGTTCTTTATCATTTTATCTAACCACAGTTAGAGGCAAAATAATCAGGTGTAGTGGGATGAACAGATGCCAGAACTTATGAGATTATTGTTTTTGGTATTTGATCCATGTCTTTGATGGATTGTTTGCATTTGTCTGCTTGGAGTTTATATGATGCACCCATTTTCAACAAAATCAATATTTCATTTTTTATTCCATCAAAATCCTTGCTTGAATTTATTCAATATAATTCTATAAGTTTACTTTGTTCATAAATCTAAAAAAATAACGGTATGCAAAATGTTGCCAGCTTTTTTAAATATACAACTTTATAAACTAGCAATAAAAATAGCTAACTCAAACCTACTTTAATTAACAATAAAATAATTACCTGCATTTATAAATTTTAATACTAGATTCATTCTAAGATCATTTATAGTTATGCTCCCCCAGAAAAGGGTTAAGAAAGAAAACTCTTAAGTTACCCATATGGGTATAGGAACAGGCAACTTAAAAGTGTTCTTTCATAACCCTTTAATGGGGTATATATGTTTGAAACTTAGTTACCGGATTCGCGTATCGGATCCTAGATCTGGATTCGGGTCCGATCCGGATCCAGATCCGCGTGTGGATCCGTGAGGATCCGGGCAGGATCCATAATCTTGCTTGTGGATCCGTTGGGATTCGCGGGCAGGATTACGGATCTTGCCCGGATCCTCGAGGATCCACCGCACGAATCCACGCCAAAGGAGCCAAGAAATGTTGTAAAAAGTGGGCCCATTCAATTTTTTTAATTTTTTTTGCCTAAACCCTAAAAACGACCCTCTAAGTCATAATGCAAGTTCATTTACTCTCTATTTTGCTCTCTCATACTTGCTAGTTTGAAGTAAAGTGCTTGAATTCGAAGGAGATCAGTTATGGAGCTCCAAATACTTTGCAAGAAGTGTTTAAGCTATGCATTCAACCATATTCTTCAGTTCTTTCATAGATTATTGATTTATTTTTAATTTTCCAAATTTTCAAGTTTTTGCGTAAGTGTGAAGTATGGTTTTCTTTCATTTTTTTTCTAGATTGCAAGAATAGAACAATGAATAGTCAAGGCTCAGTGGGTGGGGGTGGGGCTGCATCACCAAGCTTCAAAATTGATAAGGGATCTCCTTTATGGGGACACACAACACAAGTCACACAATGTCCTAGGGGTGGGGCATACATATGGAAATGTAATTATTGCAATATACAACCTAGAAGCTCCTATTCCCAAGTGAAACTACATTTTTTGGGCCCTGCGGGTGAAGAAATTAACATGTGTCAAGGTAGTGATAAGAAGGGATTACGAGCTGCACAAATAACAGTATTAGCAAAAGAGCAAGATGATACTAATAGAGCAATAAAGCAAAACATGGTGCTTCCAAAAGAACAAATACACCAACACCATCATCCAATCAAACAAGCACAAGAACACATCCTTTTTTGCCTATGCCAACTACAAATGATGAAGATGAAGACCCATCTCCACTCACCCACAAGAGAGGCCCACAGATAGGGCATTCCAAAATGAAAAGAGAGACATTGCTGATCACAAAATTGGATGTTGTTTAATTGCAAATGGTGTTTCATTTAATTTTGTGAGATCACCTTATTTTAGGGAAATGGTGGAAGCAATAAATGAAGCACCCCATGGTTACAAACCACCTGATTATGAGAAGTTGCGCAGTACCATATTACATGATGAAAGGAAATCTGTAAAGGCTGAACTTCAACCAATAAGAGATTATTGGGTTCAATCGAGTGTGTCTATTATTTCGGATGGGTGGAAAGATTGTAGAAACCGTCCATTGATCAATGTTATTGTTGTATGCCCTAAGGGGGCAATGTTCTTGAAAGCAGTTGATTGTGAAGGGCAAGTGAAAAATTCAGAATTTATTTCACGCATTCTCATTGATGCCATAGAGTCAGTGGATCCTGATAATGTTGTCCAAGTGGTCATGGACAATGCAAAAGTTTGGAACGCTACAGGGATAATAGTAGAGTCTAGATATGATCATATCTTTTGGACACCATGCACCATCCATTCTCTCAATTTAGTGATGAAAGCAATTGGCACCGAAATATATTGAGTGAAAAAGGTATATGAGGAAGCTGGAGAGATTCAAATGTTTGTGACAAATCACCACATGTCACAAGCAATTTTTAGGAGTTTCTCGGACTTGGAATCATTGAAGGTAAATTTGTATATTTAATTTATAATTGAATATTATTGGATTCCATAATTTATTTTGTTGTTCACATTAACATGGTTTAATTTTTAAATGTATTACTAACTTGAGTTTAACATGTTCTAAGGTTGCTGAAACCCGCTTTGCCTCTCACACAATCGTCTTGAGACGACTTGTGAAGGTAAAAGAAGCATTGAAACGTATGGTCATTAGCACCCAATGGGGCGTTTGGAAGAATTCCAATACAGCAAGGACCTTAAATGTGAGAAGAATGATACTAGATGAGGATTGGTGGGGTCTTGTGACTTATGTGTTAGAAGTCACCGATCCAATAATGGCAATGCTTCTCTTTGCAGACAGTGATGAGCCATGCCTTGGGGATATTTATGATTCCATGGACACTATGCTAGAAAAAATTAAAATGGTAAGTTCTATGCTCTTTTACAACAATTTTTTATTTGAGAGATATCTAGATTCTAAAGTTTAAATTGACATATTCACTAATTATAATTATTATTTCATATCTCATATCCTAGGTCATACAAAGGAGGGAGAATGATCCTGAGGACACCCTTTACAAGAAGGTGGAAAAAATTGTTCATCATCGATGGAACAAGATGACCACACCTTTGCACCTCCTTACTTATGCTCTATCCCTGAGATATTGTAGTTCTTATCAAATGCTTGTGCTTATTTTATCCAATGTTTGCGCTATTGATATTTGATAGTGTACAACTATCTTTTGTTATCCCCAGGTACGATAGTGCAAAAATACTTCGCCTTCCAGGTACAGTGCCACCATTTAGAGATGCAGAGGTCACAAATGGGTATAAGAGGGCACTAGCTAAGATATTCCACCATCCAGAGATTGGGATAATTGTGAGGAGTAAATTTGCTGCCTTCATCTCAAGTGAGGATTTCCACCCTATTGCCATAGCAGACCAAAGCAAGATGGATGCCATCAAATGGTGGTACCTTCATAGGCAAGCCTTCATGTACCTCCAACCTCTTGCCATAAAGGTCCTATCCCAAGTAAGTTTGTAAAATTTAGCTTAAGGTTAACACTATCAATTCCTTGAATTTATTATTCAATTTATTTATCTTGATTGTTGTATTGATAACTTTTAATTTCTCTTTAGGTTGCCAACTCTTCTACAACTAAGTGGAATTGGAGTACTTACTCCTTTATCCACACAGTCAAATGCAACCGATTGGCTCCAAAAAAATCAGAAGACCTTGTGTTCATTCACAACAATTTGAAATTGTTGTCACGAAAGGATCCAATGTGCAAGAAGGGGCCCGAAAAGCTTTGGGATGTAGCACCCGAGACTCCTGATTTAGATATGACCATCCGAGATCTTGCTAGATCCACTTTGATTGACGTAGAAGATGAGGAGGATTATGAGTTCACAATCCCCTCTACTACTAGTGGTTTGGGTTCCTCTACTGATATAGATGCAACACTTGCAACTCATCAGTATCCCTTTGATGCGAATTTTCTTGAAAATCCATTTGATGATTAAATCAAAAACTTTAGTCTTGACTATCGACTCTTTTATGAGTAAATCATGTTACAAACTTTAAGTTTAATGATTTATATTTTGAATGTTACAAACTTTCACTTTTAGTAATTCAATGTGAATGTGTTGATTTTCTTTATAATCGTGAAAATAGATTAATTATCATTGATCAAGTTAACTAGATTCACAGATGCATACTAGAATCATAGATTCATACTATGCAATGATTTAGTTTTAGAGTTATGTATATTTCTCTTTTTTTTAGTATATATCCCAAATCCACGGATCCGATTCACGTGCCCGAATCGGATTTGTGTCACGAATCGGCAACTAAGGTTTGAAATTATAAGTTATAAGAACAATGATACTCATAATTGACAATGAATAGAATATTAAAATATCTCACTACCTCATTCATTATTTGCAAAAGTGAAAATACTCAAGTCTCTAATCATTCCACAATGAAAAATTCAAAATTTGTGTTAATAGAAAGGCCCATTAGAACCATTT
Source organism: Cupressus sempervirens (assembly GCA_028749045.1). Taxonomy (NCBI): domain Eukaryota; kingdom Viridiplantae; phylum Streptophyta; class Pinopsida; order Cupressales; family Cupressaceae; genus Cupressus; species Cupressus sempervirens. Next base: position 499,561,193 of record CM053787.1, read on the forward strand.
CTGGCTGGTTTCACTAACCAGCACTATGTGGGATGTAGGTATACTTCCATTACTTTGTGTAAATTTTTAGCTGTGTTCTAGATGGGAACATGTTCTTAAATAAGAATAATCATCCTTGGCTGCTGACAAGTTTTGCATTAGACTATTGAAAAAAATCATCTGTTGATTCTTTCAAGCAATTTTAATCATTTGCACAATGATCCTATTCATAGCACCACCAGCTTATTTCCATATTTGGGAATAAATACAAATCCATATTTTAAGAACATCATATCTTTTCTTTATTAAAAATGGAAAGATATTGCAAGATACCCAACATTCAAAGTAGAGATTATATCACTAATGCAATAGATTGTCCAATCGGTGAAAAATGCTTGACAGATAAATTGATCTTAATGATAGCTTCAATAACAGGTGCACAAGGGTCTTGCTCAATACACCCAAGTAGTATCCCGGGCATCCCAAGGCAAACCCGTTGTACACTAGGACCAGTACCTGACCCACTACAAGGATCAAAAATGTACCCAATAACATAGAAAAACTTGTAATAAACTCAATTCTTTCATTAAGGCCCTCACAAGACTTCCTATAGCTCAATTTCAATGGAGATTCTAAAGGCGACCCTGTGTTGGTTGGTGTTGGGCTGATTATTTGGGATGGTAATGGAACTTTTGTACATGGTGGCTCTTTTTGGGTGCAAACTTGCAACAAATAATGAAACTAACTGTGAAGCAGTTATTCTGGGATTATCTCTAACCAACTCTCTGGACAAAAGAACTAGTAGTTTGATTTGATTCTTTACTGGTTACTAATGGAATCCACAAAGGCTTGTCCAAACTGGAAGCTTCACAATCTTCTGGGGGGAAGCTATTGGTATAGACAAGTCTTTCATTGAAATTGTGTTCACTAAAGGCACCTCACTTTTAGGCCAGTAATAGTGTTGCCCAAGACTCACTCACAGCCTTATATAGCTCCTTTGTATCTTGGTTGGGATTGGAAAAACTCGCTGTCAAAAAGCCACCTTGCCAATCTAATTACCTTACCATCTCTATTAACCCAAAATATTATACCTAACCATGCTCTCATTATCTCCCAGCATGTTACTACTCATCATATTCCAACCATCTCCTTAAGTTTTACTGATCCAGGTGGATCTAGGGAAGTCAAAAAAATTCAGTCTCAAAATCTCTCAAATTCAGCATGCGTAAAAGAGCTCTAAAAATTGAACCTAGTGCAACTTGAATGGGTGAAAAAGGAGCTCATGTGCAAAAGTTATGCTTGGTCAAAGTCCGGGTCAAACAAGCGAAACAGGGGTTGACCAAAACGGTAAAATTTGACCATCTCAAAAGTAGTCAACAATGGGTTTCAAATTATAGATCTCATCGAGATCTTTCCAACAGCGTTCATTTCATTGAAAACTAAGATTGTATGTGGAAGTTATGCTCATTTGAAGATAGTAAAGAAATTGAGTCAAAATGATGACGTCACCATGATCTCAGCTGTTGGATGACATGGACCAGTATTGTTTTGACACATGGTGACACGTTTTTGGGTTGAAAAAATACTTTGCTTGGACATTTGAACTCATAACCTCCTACATCACACTTAGCCCCTCCACTAGTATACCAAACCTGGCTTTTTGAATTTTAAAAGGAGCACCTTATATTTGTTACGTTATAGAACAGATAAGGCAAAAACCAAATACACATATGGGGTGTGGGGCCCAAGCCAATCTCCCATACATGGACTACAAAAGGGCAGATTTTGTTTGTTTTAAGATAACAAACATGGTAGATACATGCCTCCAAGTTAGAAAAGGTAAAAATAAACTTTGTTAAGTTTGCTAAAGAAAATCAACTTGAACCCTTATCACTTTTATAAACCAACGAATATTAAGGGGTTGTTATTTGTGAAAATAAGAGGTTAATTTGTTTTGTTTGGATTTTATTATTTGAGAAGTGTTATTGGTTTTATTTGAATGGCTTGAAATTATAAAAGCTAAAATGAGTTATTAATTTGTTATTTGGTTATAAACCAAAAGGAAATAAATTTGTATAAAAGGGGAGCTAGTCTTCTTTGGAGGACCATTAGTCCTTGGGAAAGAAATTAGTCTTGGAGGAGAAATTATTGTGAGAAATTCTTGGAGAGAATTTTCTGTGAGAGATTTTGCAAGGTGTTATTTTACACCAACAATTGTAAAAGAAGAAAGAGAGATGATTCTTCTTGTAATTTCAACGGTTTAAAATACATACCACAAAATTACTGCCTGGATCAGGGATTAAATCTGTATTTGGATTAAAGTTATAAGACTTGTAAATCCTAGTTTACAGATCATTTATGTTAGGCAAGATGTCTTAGTATTATGACTAGCCGTGTTACAGTCCTATACACCAATATCTATTACTTTAAGCAAATTGGAAATGTTGTGAGTGGTTTGTCATGTATTTATAACAGTGGTATGCTGATTGTGGGTAGCATGGAAAGATCTAATCTGGTGTCCTGCCAGTGTTTTCTTTTCTTCTTTTTTGAATGGTGTGGCATTAGCAAAATCAACCCCTTGCATCTCATTCCACAAGCATAGGGTCTCTGATAAACAACTGGAAAACTATCTTCAATCATGAAGATTTAGTTGCACTTTGTTTTATCAAGGTCATTTTGGGTCACGTTATAGACCCGGACCAAATATTAATAAATACAAAAGGATTTCATTAACATGTTGGTGAATATAATCCAAATGAAATGCAACAAGGAATTGAGTGAGTTTAGTATATTTTGTGCCTCTTCCATCCATGGGTGTTTCATAACAAATTAAAATTTAAGACCACCAAGATTTGAGCAGGAACCTGGGGAAGCAACTAAGAGTGTTTTCAAGTTTCCGTAGTGGAGTTATTAGAGAGAAAGGAGACTTATCTGAGCTTCAGGAACGAAAGAAAATTGTCAAAAATCTCATGGCTACCCACAACCATGGCATCCTAGAAATTTCAAGTGCATTTGCAATGCGTAAACTCACTGTTGGTACATTAATGCCCACTAAAAACCATTATCATTGTGTCAAATTTCAAGCATTGGGCCCCACAGGCTCTTGTTTGGTGTTAGTCTAGGGATGGCAAGGGGTGAAGAGAGTTTCCTTAGCTGAAATAGAGTAGGCTGTTGTTACAAGTGGCCAGTTGCAGGGTCCCTTTCTGGGATATTTCTCATTTTTACCCTAAAACAACAATTCCAGCTTAAAATGAGAATGGCAACATACTGATAAATATAATTTAACCACAAATCAAGAAATTTTATTATAGCATTCAACTTATAATTCTATGAATAATTCAAAATATAATACGTATCTTGGTATTTTACTATTTTTTACAATAATTTTCTTTCAGACAATCTTGTTTTAGAACAATAAATTATTATAATATTCAAATCTATTTAGCATAATTGATTTTTGGATCAATATACCATAGCACATTCCTCACGGCCAATCACATCATGAGTTCCTTGGAAACGCTTGCAAATGACAATTATCAAGGTTGGTCATCTTTAATTTGCTGGGAGCATTGAAGGTGGGTCATCTTTCCACCCGAGAGGCTTGTCACCCTCCTTGATCAAGCCCAAGAGCATGGAAGGTTGGCATCCTTCCAACTCCTGTTCAACTTGATAAGAGCATGAAAGGGGGGCCTGTTCTTTCATCTCTGACACTTCCCGCAAATTCAACACTGATTTCACAATGAATTTGCTAGAATATTGCCAAATAAGTACCTCTTGATGAATTAGCAAATTTGCTCTCAAATGGCTGCAACAAATTTTCTGTTGTTTACACTTGATTTTATATTCTAGATTTTATTCTAGGATTCATGATCTCACCTCTTTGGATTGCTTATGGATTCTCCTCCTCTACAATTGAAATGTCTTTGTTTTTGTCTTCCATTTAAGGGGAGACATGCATCTTCATAAAATCCATTGCCCTTGGCAAGTGTTGCACCTGTTTAAAGCTAAGTGCTGCCTAATAATATTGCTTAACTAATCTCAATCACCCCCTCTTTAAAATAATCGATGGCATTTTATAACTTCTAGTTTCGGTCGGCCTCCTTTATTCAATTGCTGATAACTAAATTCTTTTAACCTTGCTTAGCCCTTCACATGCAAATGCTATCATTATTTTTTCATTTCAATGACTAGATTTTATAGATTAATGTTGTGATCTGTTTTGTACATGGCGGGGGCATGACAGTCCACCCTTCCCAAGATTGCAACTTTAAATTGGGATGATAAAAAATTATACTCCTTCCCAAATGGCGTCTTCCATAGGAAAATACTTCCTTTTGACCAAGTATTCTGAAATAACTTTATTCCTTGATATCTTGTCTCGTATCAATGATGGCCCCAGGTTTCAAAATTATTTTTCCTTTGACATCAAGCAAGGGCAACATTGGAGAAATAATGAGAAATTGCAAAGCATGATATTTGTTTCTATGATCTAAAGCACACCATTTTGCATGATATTGTTTCTATGATCTATGTTCCTGTCAGCTACAAATGACAGGAACATATTTGATATTCCTGTCCTGAAAATTACATCAAAAATATCTCTAGAAATTAAAACTATTATGTTCCTAATTACCCATTTCAGACATGATAAGTGGAATTCCTCTACAAAAAAATTTACCACATGAGAAGACAGAAATATACTCTTATATCACAAGCTTCCTTTTCCAATTACTTATGTTTTTATTTAAATTTAGCTCTGCCCGTTTGACATGAGAGGCATAATTAAATCACACGAGATGCACACTACTAAATAGGCTGTTTAAACAAACAAACAAAGTGATCCCTTAACCGCTTATTGACAACAATTAAATTGGAAAAATCCATATTTCAAAATTCAAGGTGTACACTCTCCTTTACTTTCATTCTCAAGCCATACTTCAGAAATGGGATTGGTTAAGGTTTCTCAAACCACAAACAAACTGCTCTAAATTTCAATTCTTCATTACCTAACATATTATTCTAGCCATTTTTTGCATAGTCAATAAGCCTGTAAGGCTATGATCGACTGGCAAGATATGTGACTTGGTGCATGAAGAACAAAAGTTTTATTCCTGATGGCTGTGCACCATCCCATTATGACAGCATGGGAATGCCTGACACACATTTTCAAGCTTGCGAAAGGTTGTCTGATATTATCTGGGCTGGAAAACATAATTGCTGGACACTGACCAAACTAGGAAATGCCACACAGGCATTTACAAAAAATATGGTTAATAGTGGAGTTTATGGTAGCCACTCGACCAATACATAGACATTTATTTTTTTAAAAATCTTCTTGTTTGAATTTCAATTTAACACTAAAATTAATTTAATTTAAGCATATAAATGAAGGGCAATTTTTTCCTTGTTGCAGCAATGTGCAAGGAAGTGCAGTAGCAAAAAAAGATCTGGTATAGGAGAGCTAGCAATGTAGAAACATTTGTAGCTAAAGAAAAGTAATTATCATAAAGGATTTTGCAACTACAACAGAGAAATTACTTAGATTTCTTTTATTCCCCATTTACTCCAGACATCTCTGTCAAAATTATTCATTATACATTTTGTATTAAGTATAAAGGATTGTTCCCACTTTCTTTACATTGCATGTAACAAGGAAAACAATAGAGGCCAGAAGCTGCAAATAGAAAATGTAACAAAATGTTCTATGCTTGGGGTTCATGTCCAGAATATTCAAGTTAAACTAGTGCAATATCAATTTTGGCAAATGTAAAGAATGTCACTTAGAAAATGGTGTTCAGAAGATTACCTTTTGCAAGGATATTATAAATCTACTTCAACCACTAAAACATATAAGGGAGCAAACAAGAACTAATAAGTGGCAGCATTTTTATACCATCCATCAGGAAAGAATGAAGCATCATACAAAGAAACACTAAAAAAGTACACTTCAGATATAGTAGGGAATAATGAAAGAACTGGAGAGATTGGTCAATACATGGTAAAAGCCATCTATACTTCTGAAGGAATTTCAAGACTGCCAATTCTGAGAAATTTTGCATCAGCTTAATATCCCCACAGAAGGACTATGAAGATATTTTTAAAATCCAATGAAAACCCTTGGAAGCTATTTGTATTATGTCCAAAATATACAAATGCAGTCATCCCTCTATTATTCATTTTATTTCAGCTACAAATGACAGGAACATATTTGATATTCCTGCCCTGAAAATTACATCAAAAATATCTCTAGAAATTAAAACTATTATGTTCCTAATTACCCATTTCAGACATGATAAGTGGAATTCTTCTACAAAAAAATTTACCACATAAGAAGACAGAAGACAGAAATATACTCTTATATCACAAGCTTCCTTTTCCAATTACTTATGTTTTTATTTCAAAATTCAAGGTGTACACTCTCCTTTACTTTCATTCTCAAGCCATACTTTAGAAATAAGATTGGTAAAGGTTTCTCAAGCCACAAACAAACTGCTCTAAATTTCAATTCTTCATTACCTAACATATTATTCTACCCATTTTTTGCATAGTCAATAAGCCTATAAGGCTATGATCTACTGGCAAGATATGTGACTTGGTGCATGAAGAACAAAAGTTCAATTCCTGATGGCTGTGCACCATCCCATTATGACAGCATAAGAACGCCTGACACACATTTTCAAGCTTGCCAAAGGTTGTCTGATATTATCTGGGCTAGAAAACATAATTGCCGGACACTGACCAAACTAGGAAATGCCACACAGGTATTTACAAAAAAAAAATGGTTAATAGTGGAGTTTATGGTAGCCACTCGACCAATAAATAGACTTTTTTTTTTTTTTTTTTTTTTTTTGAATATCAATTTAACACTAAAATTAATTTAATTTAAGCATATAAATTGGAGGGCAATTTTTTCCTTGTTGCAGCAATGTGCAAGGAAGTGCAGTAGCAAAAAAAAGATCTGGTATAGGAGAGCTAGCAATGCAGAAACATTTGTAGCTAAAGAAAAGCAATTATCAGAAAGGATTTCACAACTACAACAGAGATATTTCTTAGATTTCTTTTATTCCCCATTTACTCCATACATCTCTGTCATTCATTATACATTTGTATTAAGGATCGTTCCCACTCTCTTTACATTGCATGTAACAAGGAAAACAATAAAGGCCAGAAACTGCAAATAGAAAATGTAACAAAACGTTCTACGGTTGGGGTTCATGTCCAGAATATTCAAGTTAAACTTGTGCAATATCAATTTTGGCAAATGTAAAGAATGTCACTTAGAAAATGGTGTTCAGAAGATTGCCTTTTGCAAGGATATTATAAATCTACTTCAACCACTAAAACATATAAGGAAGCAAAAAAGAACTAATAAGTGGCAGCATTTTTTTACCATCCATCAGGGAAAGAATGAAGCATCATACAAAGAAACATTAAAAAAGTACACTTCAGCTATAGTAGGGAATAATGAAAGAACTAGAGAGATTGGTCAATACATGGTAAAAGCCATCTATACTTCTGAAGGAATTTCAAGACCGCCAATTCTGAGAAATTTTGTATCAGCTTAATATCCCCACAGAAGGACTATGGAGATATTTTTAAAATCCACTCAAAACCCTTGGAAGAGCTCAGGACACAACAACATGTCTGGTGGGGTACAGAAATTGTATGCAAATTCATGATAAATTTTATTGCTCACCAAGCATGGGCTTCATGTATATATCAGTCAGTTGTTCTTGAGGAAGATCAATAAGAAATTATATCCTTTTCTTCAGCATCTCTCATTGCATCTCTTGTTATTTTGCATTGAATTCCAATCATTATTAGCGACATTAGATTATTGAAACCAATGGGAAAAGGAGAGCCCTACAAATGGACCTTAAGATAGCTATAGGAGTTCCAAAATACATTTTGAATATTTCCATGAACCTAAACAAGCTTTCAGGAAACCTGACTGACTTTCAAAACATGCAGGACTGAAATCTTTCTAGATAACTCAGTTGCCAATGATTGTATGCCTCTTGAACATTTACAATGTTGTACATTATAAGGATTACCATTGTGACAGACTAGTTATTTTTAATTTTATGAGTTGGCTACAAGAAAGTAGAATGTGAATTCTCAGGATTCCAACTGAAAACCACTTTTGCTACATTTATTCTTCATGAAGCTTCATCTAAAACTGCAACAATTTCTCCTATGTATATTAGAGATTCAGCTCAAAACTCAAATGTTCAACTCGTCAAATCAACTTTTATTTCACATGACATCAATTGAACAAACCTTTTCAATACCTGTATGGTCGAATATCAATAATAATCAAATAAGTCTGAAATCTAAAAGAATTGATTTCCTCACCAAAGCAAGTGCCTCGCTGGCTATAGGAACCACACGAGGAGCATCTCGAATATATTCTTCCATTGTTGCCAGAAATGAATTTGGAGGCTGCAGCCAAACAAAAAGCAACAAGCATGTTCACTAAAATCAACTTACATTTGTATAGCACAGTTTTGAACAAAGTAATGATAGAATTGATAGTTGGAATGTTCTCTCATTGAGATTTGAGATACAAAAATGAAGTGGCTAGTTGACAGACCTGACCCAATGTAGGAAACTGGAAGTTACGAGCAAGCTCCAATCCTTTGCATAGCTCATAGAAGTTAGAGAGACTCTCAGCCTGCAAAACAGAAACTACAAATGTCAACAGTGAAGCTTGTGAAATTCATCAAAGGTTGGTTAGTAGTAATAAGCAGCCTATAGCTATTCAAGAATAACATAAATCTTACAGACAGAATATTATCCAAATAAAGATAACAGTTTGTTAAAGTAATAAAACATACCGAAACAGAAAAAGCAAATACCTGTTGTCCAGCTCTTCTATAAATATCAAGGGCTTTAATGGCTTCATGCCGTGGCATCTCAAAAAACTACAGTAGCATACCCACTGTAAATTTAGTAAAAATACCTAAAAAGAAAATCTATTGATATATTAAGTCTAAAATGCAGTCAATTCTACCTTGTCCACCAAATTAATAATGCCATCATTGATAGCACAATATATCTTAAAGCTTTCCTTCAAGACCTGAAGCCAATTGTAAGAGATTAAAAATCATTACTAACCTACAAGAAAATAAAAATCCATGCCTTGACCTGATAACCTTGTGATTAATTTCATGATCGGTTACATACAAGATGCCATTCATTAAGATGCAGATTTCCCCAATTTAATATTACTTAAATAATGGCAAAGAATTTGCAGGAAGAAGTTCTGGTATATTCATTATTTCAAATATACTTTGTTCTGGTGACCCTGATAAAATAGATATCTTTGGCAACCTACAAATTTAGATCCTATTAGCAGAGCAATAAAGATGTCCTGAAGTCTTACCAATGCGAGAGCGTATTGAATAACAAAGTTGCCAGCAGCTGCTCCCTCAGGCTGGGAATGATTGTATGTAAGCAATAAAATATATGAGAAAAAACATGGGACAAAGTGAAAATGAGGATAAAATTAGAACTGATCATCAGCCAAAAAGATAAAATGGGCACAGGAGAAAGAATGCAATATTATATCTGACTAGTTTATAAAAGCTCAAATATGATCAAACAAATACCTGACAGCCAACAAGGCGGTAGAGTAATTGTTGCAAGGCAGGTAACTGTTCTAAGAGACTCTCAGTATCCAAGTCTCGTGTCCTGCTATGACCCTTTAAAGAATGAAAAACAATAAAAACATCAGATAGGGTATTACAAAGAGTAAATTAAATGATTTTGTACACACGGCACCATATATACCAGGACAATTCCCACCTTCTCTTGTCCGTTTGCCGGCCTCGTTGATAACCGCTCTGCTTCTACATCATACTTTAAGACTCTGAAGCACTCCAAACGCTCTTCCAAGAATAATGCATATGTGCGAACCCATCCAGAATAGTCCCAAGCTGCAAACAAGAAAGGAAAAAAAAATATGTAGGATATCAATGGTAAAGTACCACAACAGTGCCTAATATATTTTTTAACAATTTGAAAGGGAACCAATTATCAGATAACTTTTAGTACATCGTAGTTACATGCGCTGGAAACAAAAGTTTCATGTTGCAAGCAGTGTTTCTAATTAAATCCACATCTTACCGATAGGACTTGACTCATCCTTGAAATTTGATAAACGTAGGATATGTGCTCTATATAAAAAATTTAAAAGCTCTTCTCTAAATGAAGGATCCCCTTCTCTTAATGTTCTATGGATAACTATCAACGTCTTCAATGCAACCTGCATATAAAATTAAGGTAAATAAAACAAATTACTAAAATGGTTGAATAATAAAGAAAAAAGACATTTTCTAAACCCTTCTATTATTGATGTTTAACAAATAAAATGTATGACAATTAGTCAGTTAAAACCATAAGTGAGATGGAACGTATCAGAATTTTGTTAGGCATGTTTGATACTTTATAACCCAAATAGTGTACTTAATCTTACATGAAAAGGGGAATCAGTGGAGATGGTTGTCTTTTTATACCTACTTTAGCAGTGATGTTTTGTGAGCTATGCTTAAGCTTTATACCCGCAGCAAAATTAAAGCTTAGAAAGAGATATGCTGACATCCTCAGAAACATGGCATTTTCAACTCAAATATCATGGCATTGCAGGCAAGATGTTTCTTCCATATATTTGTTACCCAGTCATTCCTTTGTGAGCAGAAAAGAAGTTGGGTCCAGATTTTGTACACAACAAGTGGTATCAAATTCAAAAATATAGCTTTTTGAGCAAACAAAATATGTTTGGGCAAAGAGAACACTAACACATTCACCCACTTATATGAATTTAGGTTCATTCACCACTCACTAAATTAAACTTTCCATGCTGTTGTGCTGCATAAATTCCTTGGATGTCATGTTCGAGTTTAAGATCTTTCAACTTAAATATCCAATGTCTATACAGTTAGCTAAACATAAATGCAAATATGCATGGCATGCTAGAATTGCTACTCTTTTCCAACAAATTGAATATTGATAAAATATAGAGAAGTACCCCTCTAGATTTCTCTATTGATGCCCTCAATTTGAATTTATTGTGAATACACTTTTGCAATGATTTGAAATTGATATAGAGAAATCCACTGAATTTCTTTATTGATATCCTCAATTTATAAAGTGTAACCTTATAAGAGGCATCAATATCAATAAGAAAATTTACAAATATTAGCAAAAGACAACTTAAATAAAACCAAAATATTCTTTAATACCTCAGCCTCTCCACTATGTTTTTGTTCTATTCATGTCTTTGGAATGGTACCATTCCAGCTCTAACATACTCCAAGAAGAAATTTGCATTCTAAAAGTCCCTTTAGCACAGGTTTGGGCTTGAGAGGCTAGGTCTCAACTTTAGATGGACTCAAACTACCATGTTTTGCATGAAGAGGACACATTCACACTTTGCCTACTGAATCTTGAGCCTACAAATCGTTTCATTTTTAAATGCCCTGTTTACAGTGAGGTTCATAAAAGATACCACCGCCTATTAAGACATTCATGGTTCATTAAGGACTTTCCTTCAATATAAAAACCTGGTATATTTTGATTTGTTTATCCATGACATGTAAATTAAAAATAAGACTTGTCTTGAGATCATCTCACACAGGCCCTGACTTTATTTAAATCGTCTCCCACTTTAAGGACATTGATGGCCCAAAATACATACAGTTTACAGGTAGAATAAATATCAGAAAGCATACATCTTAGCTTCAAAATAATGTTTGTAGAGCGCATTTTTTATATGGTTGTTAGTTTGAGCATTACACTTGTTTCATTAAGCTCTTGTTCTTTAGAAGATGCATAATGAACAAGTGCAATGCTCTTGTTTCATAATGTTTGTGAAGTGTCTTTTTTATTATATTTTCTCTTCGTAGCCGGATTTGCGTATTGGAGGCCGGATCCGAATCCGTGCTTGGATCCTTGAGGATCTAGGCAAGATCCTCGATCCTACATGTGGATCCGTCAGGATCCGCGGCCTGCCACTCCCGACGGATCCACGAGGATCCATGCCGCAACACGAGGATCCAGCACGAATCCACAGCCCATGAAGCAGCAAAAAAAAAAAATGGACCCCACTTAATTTTTTAAAGTTTTTTTTGTCTAAACTCTAAAAACGGTCCTTTAATTCATTATGTAAGTTCATTTGCTCTCTCTCATAGTTGCTAGTTTGAAGTAAAGTGCTTGGATTTGAAGGAGATTGGTTGTGGAGCTGCAAATAGCTTGCCAGAAGTGTTTTAAGGTATGCATTTCAACTATTTTCTTTAGTTATTTCTTAGATTATTGATTTATTTCTAGTTTTCCAAATTTTCAAGTTTTTGTGAAATTGCTGAAGCATGGTTTTCTTTATTTATTTTTCTAGATTGCAAGAATAGAACAATGAGTAGACAAGGCTCAGTAGGCGGGGTTGGATCACCAAAATTCAAAATTGATAAAGGGTCTCTTTTATGGAAACACAAAATAAAAATCACACAATGTCCTGGGGGTGGGGCATACATATGGAAATGTAATTATTGCAATGTACAATATTGAAGCTCCTATTCCCAAGTGAAACTACATTTTTTGGGCCCTACAGGTGAAGGAATTAACATGTGTGAGGGTGATAGGGCAGATGAAAAGGGATTACCAGTTGCACAAATAGAAGCGTTAGCAAAAGAGCAAGAAGATGTTGATAAAGCAGTTGGAAAAGGAAAACATAGTGCTTCCAAAAGAACAAATACACCAACACCACCATCCAATCAAACAAGCACAAGAACACATCCTTTTTTGCCTATGCCAACTAAAAATGATGAGGTTGCAGACCCATCTCCACTCACTCGCAAGAGAGGCCCACTAGATAGGGCATTCCAAAATGAATTGAAAGATATTGCTGATCACAAAATTGGGTGTTGTTTAATTGCAAATGGTGTTTCATTTAATTTTGCAAAATCACTTTATTTTAAGCAGATGGTGCAAGCAATAAAAGAAGCACCTCATGGTTACAAACCACTTGTTATGAGTAATTGCGCACTACCATATTACATGATGAGAGGACAATTGTAGAGGTTGAACTTCAACTAATAAGAGATTCTTGGGTTCAATCGGTTGTGTCTATTATTTCGGACGGGTGGAAAGGTTGTAGAAACCATCCATAAATTAATGTCATTGTTGTATTCCTAATTGTATTCCTAAGGGGGCAAAGTCCTTGAAGGCAATTAATTGATTGTGAAGGGCAAGTGAAAGACTCAAAATTTATTTCACGCATTCTAATTGATGCCATAGAGTCAATGGATCTTGATAATGTTGTCCAAGTGGTCACGGATAATGTGAAAGTTTGCAAGGCTGCAGGGATATTTGTAAAGTCTAGATATGATCATATCTTTTGGACACCATGATCATATCTAGGTGATGAAATCAATTGGCACCGAAATAAATTGGGTGAAAAAAATATATGAGGAAGCTGGAGAGATTCAAATGTTTGTGACGAATCACCACATGTCACAAGCAATTTTTAGGAGTTTCACAAACTTGGAATTATTAAAGGTAAATATGTAAATTTAATATTCAATTCTATATAATTGGATTCCATAAAATAAAATAATTGATGTTTACATTAAAATGTTTTAATTTTTAAATGTTTTACTAACTTGAGTTTAATATGTTCTTAGGTTGTTGAAACCCGCTTTGCCTCTCACACAATCTTCTTGAGACAACTTGTGAAGGTAAAGGAAGCATTGAAACAGATGGTCATCAGCCTCCAATGGGGCATTTGGAAGAATTCCAATACAACAAGGGTCTTAAATGTGAGAAGAATGATACTAGATGAGGATTGGTAGGGTCTTGTGACTTATGTGTTGGAATTCACCAATCCAATCATGGCAATGCTTTGCTTTGCAAACAGTGATGAGCCATGCCTTGGGGATATTTATGATTCCATGGATACTGTTGAAAAAGATTAAAATGGTAAGATTTACGCTCTTTTACAATTGTTTATTTAAGAGATATCTAGATTCTAAAATTAAAATTAACATAATCACTAATTATAATTATCATTCATATCTCATATCCTAGGTCATACAGAGGAGGGAGAATGATCCTCAAGCTTTTCCAAAAAGGTGGAAGCAATTGCTCATCATTGATGGAACAAGATGACCACACCTTTGCACCTCCTCGCATATGCTCTATCCTCCAAGTACTGTAGTGCTTATCATATGCTTGTGCTTATGTTATCCAATGTTTGTGCTATTGATATTTGATAATGTTCAATTGTATTACGTTATCCCCAGGTATTATAGCGCAGAAATAATTTAACTTCCAAGTAGAATGCTACCATTTAGAGATGCAGAGGTTGCAAATGGGTATAAAAGGGCACTAGCTAAAATATTCCAAGATCCAGAAATTGGGGCAATTGTGAGGAATGAATTTGCTGCCTTCATCTCATGTGTTGATTTCCACTCTATAGCTATAGCAGACCAAAGCATGATAGATGTCATTAAATGGTGGCACCTTCATGGGCAAGACTTCATGTATCTCCAACCTCTTGCCATAAAGATAATATCCCAAGTAAATTTGTAAAATTTAACACCTAAAGTTGGTTTCTTAAGCTTAAAGTTAACACTCTCAATTTCTTGAATTTATCTTGATTGTTGTATTGATATTTTTTTAATTTCTCTTTAGGTTGCCTGCTCTTCTTCAGAGTGGAATTGGAGTACTTACTCCTTTATCCACTCAGTCAAATGCAACCAGTTGGCTGCAAAAAAAGCAAAAAACCTTGTGTTCATTCACAACATTTTGCACTTGTTGTCACGGAAGGATCCTAAGTACAAGAAGGGGCTCGAAAAGCTTTGAGATGTAGCACCTGAGACTCCTGATTTAGATATGAACATCAGGGATCTTGCTAGATCCACTTTGCTTGATGTGGATGATGATGAGGAGGATTATGAATTCACAATCCCCTCTAATACTAGCAAAGCTGGTTTGGGTCCCTCTGGTGATACAAATATGGCACTTGCAGCTCATCAATACCCCTCTAGTGCGGATTTTCTTGAAAATCCATTTGATGATTAAATCAAAAACTTTAGTCTCGACTCTTGACTCTTTTATGATTGAATCATGTTACAAACTTTAAGTGCAAGGATCTATATTTTTTAATGTTACAAACTTTTACTTTCAGTAATTCAATGTGAATGTGTTGATTTTCTTTATAATCGTGAAAAGAGATCAATTATCAAGTATACTAGATTCATAGATGCATACTAGAATCATAGATTCATGCTATGAAATGATTCAGTTTTAGAATTATGTACATTTCTCTTTTTTTTAGTATAGATTGTATATATATATATATGCACGAATCCTAATTGGGAAAAACAAAATCCCAAATCCACAGATCTGATTCATGTGCCCGAATCGGATTCATTTCACGAATTGGCAACTAAGTTAAACTCAAAACTACCACAATTTATCCAACTATCACCTCCATTCTCTTTAATTCTTCTTTTGGATTCCCCTACAAATATTATGCTATTCAATTTCCCTCAATAGGACACTCCTTGATTACCACATTAACAACCATTGTATTTTCATTTGAGGTGGGTGCATTTTAACATTTGGGTGTATCAAAAGTGACAATTAAATTGCCTGCAATTTAATGAAGTTTTGGCACGTGTATGAGCACCAACTTATACCTTATTTCTGCAACTCCTAGCAGAGTGAGTTCGTCCGTTCAAATTTAGTGATTGAGGATAAAAGTGGTGAGTCACAGGCCACCCACATCCGTTTCAACTCTACATACAAAAAGAGAAGTAATATGAGAACCAAGCTCGCCCTTTGGTTGCGGAAGGGAAGCAACATTACCAATTATGTGTCAAGACAGACAATAAATCATTTTTTGTTTTTCATTTCCATGTCCAACAATTTCACTATTTTTTTTCTTGTTTCATCTAATTTATATCAAGCTGCAGGTTGTAAAAGGCTTCACACACAAATCTGATGGTGGCTTGCAGAATCTGATTTTGCTGGAAACTCATGTTGTAGATTTGACACCCTAATCGACTTAAGCCAGGTTCACATTTGTGCTAAATTACTCAACCTTTCTAGTTACAATGGTTCGACAACTGCACTTATCAGAAGTTTGACATGCCAAGCTCATTGACACAGTAAAAACTTTTCCAACCTTTTTTTTATCGACAACTATTTTTTTCAAGCATAAGGAATTGAAATCTGTCCATAGGTTTTCCCAATAAATATAGCCTATCGGCTAATCATGTTAGCAATATATTTAGTCTATGAATGTATCTTTGTGCTCTTGTTTCCTTTTTTGGTGTTTTAGGACCTAAATCAAGGCTTATCGTGTTAAGTGCTAGTGTAGTTTTTTCGGGTTATTTATTTTTCCCTATAGTACTAGGTTTTTCCTACACTTTTATTAATCTCGCTTAGGTTAATAAAGCATGTCTTATTAGGTGAATGGTTGCGAGGTGTCACCTTCCTACATGTGAGCATCTATTAGCTATCTTGGGAAGATACTTTGCTATCTTTAGTCTGATAAATGGTTGCTCCTCATTGGTCAGTGCTGCCACCTCCTCCCTCTTCCTAGCCTATATAAGCATGCTACCTATCTTGTATTTGCATCTCTTGTTTTTGCATCCTCTTAATGCTATTTTGCTTCTAGCATTTGCATTACTCTCTTGGAGACTAACTCTGTGTTGCTATTTTGATTTTGTATCATTTGCATTCATAGTTTACATATCTATTTTTTGCACTAGTTTTCTGGGTTATTAATCTTTTCATATTCTAACATGGTATTAGAGTCATTCTATGACTAGTTTTTGCATCCTCTTAATGTTATTTTGCTTCTAGCATTTGCATTACTCTCTTGGAGACTAACTTTGTGTTGCTATTTTGATTTTGTATCATTTGCATTCATAGTTTACATATCTATTTTTTGCACTAGTTTTCTGGGTTATTAATCTTTTCATATTCTAACATGGTATTAGAGTCATTCTATGTACAAGAATAGATTTTAGTTTCCTTATTTGAGAGATTCGGGGGGGAGCTAATAGATCTTATTGTAGGTTTTTGAAAAACTCAGTATGCTCTTCTCTTGCATCTTCGGATGATCTTGAGAATCAGAAAAGTTTGATAAAAACATTTTTTATCTCTGGAGTTTACACGTGTTTTATGAAATCTGGGTGATTGCAGCATTTTTGGTTATACTGGCAACATTTCTGGTTGTTCCAATGCGTCCAGGAGGTTTGAGAAAGTCAAATTTTGGTTTTCATTTCACCGAGCTCGGAGATCGTCATACAAGTTGTGAAACTGGGGTTTCAATCTAAAATCTGACAACCAACTTGCATATTTGGTGTTTTCAATCAATATTGCAGGTTTCAGCATGTCATTGATTGACTTAGGTAGCTAATTCAACCTTTGCATGTCACCTTTTGGTTGTTGGGGCTGTTTCTTGGTTGTTGGGGCCATTTTTTATTGTTAAAGGTGTCTGATTTACACTACAGCTACATCTTCTGTACATCAACAAGAAAAACGCTTTCTGGGTTTTGTTCACAGC
The DNA here is from genome assembly GCA_028749045.1 of Cupressus sempervirens. Taxonomy (NCBI): domain Eukaryota; kingdom Viridiplantae; phylum Streptophyta; class Pinopsida; order Cupressales; family Cupressaceae; genus Cupressus; species Cupressus sempervirens. The sequence continues at coordinate 499,578,744 of CM053787.1, forward strand.
ACCGAAAAACCATCTGGATCTCTTTTAGTTTTTGCATGCAATCTGTAAATTTTGCAGAATTGAACACGAAAAGCTACAATCATACCCCTCTCCGTTGGCAGTTGCAAATTTGAATGTAGTTTTCAAATGCTTCATTCTTGCTCATACAGACTCCGATTTCGACGATTCTTGTTATGATCTTGGCATTTTTTTTGTGCTCTATCCATTAGTGCAGTCGTTTTTTGATTTTCATGCATAAATTTTTCAGCAATTGCAGATTCTCAACCGTGACGTTGCACAGTTCTCGTTTTGGAAACTTCGGAGGATCATAACTTTCTCATACAACCTCGTATCGAGGCAATTTTTTTTTGAAAGTGCATGATTTTTCGAGTAGATCGCAGTGGTGCTATTTGTTTCCTTGAGTATTGTGCCCAAGTTTCACTTTCAGGATATGCTCTTCATGAGGGTTCTGTAATGCATTGAAATCAAGAACACTTAGTATTTCTTGCTAGTGGTAGTTGTAAACACACTAATATAAAGTGCCAAATCATATTTCTTTGGGGGGGGGGCGCATTGTTTTGGTTGGGTTCTCTTCTTTTTAGCATTTCTTCATCATGGATCAAACAAATATGCCCATCCTAACTCCATACAATTACTTTGAGTGGAAATCACGCATGACAATTCACTTAAGGAAAGCTAGATTAAATAGGATAACTATGGGACTTGAAACTGAACCTGATAAAGATGAAGATAAGCCTAAGTGGTTTAACAAATGTGATGAGGCATATGGAACATTGTGTTTTTCTGTTTCTCCTGACTTGCTATTTCACATTGAGTCTTTGGATACACCAAAAGAAATATGGACAAAGCTAGAAACACTATTTGGCACACAAGATTCAATGAGGGGTCATATGTTGGAAAATGAACTAATTAGTTTAAGTCTAGGAAATTTCAACACAATCCAGGATTTCTTCACTAAATTGAAATCACTAAGGCTGCAGGTAAAACAATGTGGAATTGAAAAGAAAGATGAACAACTGATTCTTAGTATTCTCTCTAAGCTAAGTTCAGAATATTTTGTGTTTGTCTCTCTACCTTCTATGCTACTAAAGGTGCATTTGGTACTCAATTCACCATGCCATCTTTAGATGATTTTGCTATCAATCTCACTCGAGAACAAGACAAGCTAATCTAGATGGGCACTCTTATGTCCTCTAAGTCACATGCCTTGGCTGTCAACTAAAGTACAAAAGAACAAAAAGGACAAAGTAATAACAACAATAGTAAGGATGAGAAACAAAATAATAGCAAGGAAAAGAAAGATCAAATACCAGTTGCTTCAAAAGCAACTATTGATACCCCATCTTCCAAGGGCGATAAGCCTAAGAAAGAAAAAGTCCAATAGTAAAAGACCCAGTCATGATGAACATGAATGTTTGAAAAAACAAATTGATCACTTGACACACATTCTTGAGAAGAATAATATCAGTGTTCTTGAGTCTATTAAACAAAGTTCTAATGAAGGGTCTAACAAGGCAAAAGAAAACAGAAAGGGGAAAGGAAAGGGCAAGGCCCTTGTTACAGTTGTTTCCTCACCATCCACTTGGGTTCTTGATTTGGGTGCTTCGCACCACATGGCTTCATCTAAGGAAAAACTTGCATCCTTGGAGTCATGTACTATGCATTCTATTTTGATGGATGATGACACTCCTACTGAAGTGTGTGGGAGAGGGTCTATTGATGTGGGGGATGGCACATTCCATAATGTTCTTTGTGTACCCTCATTATCAACTAATCTCCTATTGGTATACCAGATCACTCACACAGGTTCAAGCAAGCGGGTTGAGTTCACTCCTGATTCAGTGGAGATACGTGAGTTGCACAGTGATTCTACAGTTGCAGTTGGGAGAGCAAATCATCAGTCACGACTCTCTGTTTTCTCACTTTGTTCCTGATCCTCCTTTGACTGTTTTGCTCACCCACTCTAATGATGTGAGTAAATTATGGCATGAGCAGTTTGGCCATCTTAACTTCCGCTATTTGCATCAGCTCAACCAGCAGAGCATGTTCACAAGGTTGTCTTCAGTTCAGTTCTCAGGCAGTGTTTACCAAGGTTGCATTCTTGGTGAGCATCCTAAGGAAAAGTTTGACAAAAGTAAGGCATGGAGAGCTTCACAGCTACTAGAGTTAGTTCACAATGATTTGGCTAGTCCATTTTAGCATCCTTCTTTCAACAAGGCCCGATATCTCACATTCATTGATGACTTTTCTCGATATACTTGGGAGTACTTTCTCAAACAAAAGTCAGAGGTATTCGATCATTATCAGGACTTCAAAACTTTTGTAGAGAAGCAATTCGGGAAAGCCATCAAAGTTTTGCGCATAGACAATGGTGGTGAGTATGTCAACCATCGGATTGAAAGATTTTGCACTTCAAAGGGGATTGATTTACAGCATTCAATTCCATACAATCCTCAGCAGAACGGTGTTGCAGAACGGAAGAATAGATCCTTGAAGGAAATGGCAAACTGTATGATTCACTCTAGATCTCTTGCACCACAGTATTGGGCAAAGGCCATTAACTGTGCTTGTTATATCCAGAACCGTGTTCCTCATCGAGCCTTGAAGGGAGTTAATCCTTTTGAAGCTTTAAGTGGTCGAAAACCATTAGTTAAGCACTTCCGAGTTTTTGGCTCTCCTGCATAGGCCCACATTCCTGCAAAGAAACGGAAGGCCTTGGATCCGCAAAGCAGACCTTGCATATTTGTAGGTTATCCTGATGGTGTGAAGGGTTATCGATTGCTCCACCCTACTACACATGAGTTGTTCATTGAGAGAAGTGTTCAGTTTGAGGAGGGATCTTCAAGCTCACTTTCTATCACTTCTCCAACTACTTCTAGTTTGACATTAGAGTCACTTGGAATAAATGATAGATCTTCTGATGAGTCAAATTCACTTGAGCAGTCTCCTACCTCCACTTTCGATCCAGAGAGTGATTCAGAGAACTCACCTCCTTCCTCTCCTAGTCATCATTCAGAGGTTAATGATTCCCCTCTAGATTCTCCATCTTCCACTCCACTTTGGGCTAGACAGACCTTGCAGTCTGCAGGTGATTGGGTTGGGGATCCATCAGACACTAGGCGGACTTGTTCACAATTCCAGGATGCTCCACATGTCTTCATTGCTATTGCCTCAAATCCACAGTCCTTTCATGAGGCTTCTGGTATTCCTAAGTGGGATACAACTATGCAGGAAGAGTATAGTTCCTTGATGAGGAACCACACTTGGGATCTTGTCCCTCTTCCTAAGGGAAGAAAACTTGTTCGATGTAAGTGGATCTATCGGACAAAATTTGTAGCAGATGGATCAGTTGACAAGCATAAGGCTCGCTTGGTCACCAAAGGATTCTCCCAGGTTCCTAGGATTGACTACTGTGAGACTTTTGCGCCAGTTGCCCGAATGAATTCCATTCGACTTGTTCTTGCCATTGCTGCAGCTAATCGTTGGGAAGTACGTCAGATGGATGTGAAGAGTGCTTTTCTTCACGATGACCTTCATGAGGAGATCTACATGGAGCAGCCACAGGGCTTCTTTCAGGATTCTTCACTTGTGTGCTGTCTTCGGAAGTCTCTCTATGGCCTCAAACAGGCTCCTCAGGCCTGGTATGCCAAGATGGACTCCTTCCTTCTATTAGTTGGGTTCAGTCGGTGCCATTCTGATCCTAATGTCTACATTGTACAACAGGGTGATTCACTCCTATTTTTGGTTTTGTATGTTGATGACTTGCTGATCACAGGAAGTTCTTCACCCACCATTAAGGTTGTCAAAGTTGCCCCTCAGGACAGTTTTTTGATGACTGACTTGGGCTTGTTGCATTACTTTCTCGGGATTGAAATCTTTCAGTCTCCTTCCGAGATCACCATCACACAATCCAAATATGCTCTAGATTTACTCTCAAGGTTTCATATGGCTGACTGTAAGCCCGCTCCAACTCCCTTCCTTTCTAGAGTCAAACTTGAAGCTCAATGTTCTTCTCCACTGGTTGATGGCACCTTGTATCGCCAACTTGATGGGAGTCTCATTTATTTGACTCAAACGAGACCAAAAATCTCATATGTTGTAGGCATGGTCTCTCGATTCATGCAGGAGCCTCATGAGCTGCACTGGAAAGCAGCTAAGCGGATCCTTCACTACATTCAAGGTTCTCACAGTTATGGGATTCACTATGCAACAGGTATTGAGCTTGATTTGGTGGGATACACAGATTCAGATTGGGCAAGTGATTCTCAGGATCACAAATCTACTTCAGGTTACAGCTTCTCACTTGGTTCAGATCCTGTTTGTTGGTCAAGCAAAAAGCAATCTGCTATTGCTCTATCTTCTACCAAGGCTGATTATCGGGGGGCTGTGAATGCCACCACTAAGGCCATTTGGCTTCAACATCTTCTCACTAAGGTTGGCATCCAGATCAAACGGCCATCAGTCATATTTTGTGACAACCAAAGTGTCATTCAGATCTCACGAAATCCGGTCCATCATCAATGGACCAAACACATAGAGATCCACATGCACTACATCTGGGAGCTCATCCATGGTCATGTCATTGACCTTTGCTATTGTCCGACTTCCAAGCAGGTTGCTGATATCTTCACCAAACCTTTCACTGAGAGCAAGTTCCTTCATTTGTGAACTTTGTTGGGGGTGCGGGATGCTTCATCTTTTGGGGGGGCCTCTTCCTCTCACTTGGAGTCCTGACTTTTTTTGGGGGTCTCTTTTCTCTCTCTTTTGGGGGAATTTTATGTACATAGGTACCTCATCAGGCCTGACTTGTCGGGACCCATTTCTACATCCACCTAAGCTTCGCTTATGAGGGGGTGTTAGTGTAGTTTTTTAATTTCCTAGTGCGTTATTTATTTTTCCCTATATTACTAGGTTTTTCCTACACTTTTATTAATCTCACTTAGGTTAATAAAGCATGTTTTATTAGGTGAATGGTTGCGAGGTGTCACCTTCCTACATGTGAGCATCCATTAGCTATCTTGGGAAGATACCTTGCTATCTTTAGTCCGATAGATGGTTGCTCCTCATTGGTCGGTGTTGCCACCTCCTCCCTCTTCCTAGCCTATATAAGAGGTGTCACCTTCCTACATGTGAGCATCCATTAGCTATCTTGGGAAGATACCTTGCTATCTTTAGTCCAATAGATGGTTGCTCCTCGTTGGTCAATGTTGCCACCTCCTCCCTCTTTCTAGCCTATATAAGCATGCTACCTGGCTTGTATTTGCATCTCTTGTTTTTGCATCCTCTTAATGCTATTTTGCTTATAGCATTTGCATTACTCTCTTGGAGACTAACTCTGTGTTGCTATTTTGATTTTGTATCATTTGCATTCGTAGTTTAGATATCTATTCTTTGTACTAGTTTTCTAGGTTATTAATCTTTTCAAATTCTAACATTAGTTTTCTGGGTTATTAATTTTTTAGATTCTAACAAAAAGAGCATTTTAATCAGTTGAGTTATATCTCTAACCATCTTACAATTCTTATTCTAATGGAATTTAATATTCTAGAGTAAAAATTAGGGCAATTCCAAAATGGAGCCATTACAAAGAGCATTTGGAAAAATCATAATTTAAATGTATATTAGTATCACCAATACATAGAACAGCCCAGGCTCTTCAGTAAGCCACCTTCCTGTGGAAGGTGACCATCATCATTCCAAAAGATTCTTCAAAAAAGATTGTACAGCCTCTTATAATGGGGAAGGGCCGGGGACAAAAGAGGAAGTATGCTGGTGGTAATCTTTCCTGATGAAGCGATCAACGTTATCTACTAATTTAACATTGTGCAACAAATCCCAACTACTTCTAACTAGGTGTTAACTGTGCTTTATTTCAGATACTCTTACTATGGGCCTCTTTATTTTAAGATTTCAATTTGCTTATTTAACAATGTGCATAACAATGTGCATAGACCCTTACTGAATTTCTAAAGTGTCCTTGAACTTAGGAAAAAGAAGCTGACCCACTATTGACTGTGTTTCAATTTTAGATATTACTCCTAAATTCCTAATATATCATCACCTATCGATAGGAAAACTTCCATGTTTAGACACATCCCACTGCATCCTTCAGTGCCACCTTGAGCTTGTCTAACAATCACAAAAAAGTCCACCTGACTTGAAATTTGAAAATGAAAGAACAAAGCATGATGCTCAAGCCAATAACTAAACCACACAATTACTGTCAAACAGAAGGAAAAAAATCCGGACTATGGTTATCCAAATCCTATAAGCCACAGTATGGTGCACTGAATCTGGGATTGTCACATGGAGAGAAACTGTGTGCACAAACCCATTAAATAATTGCAGAAATTGATGCCACACAAATAAATTGGTCTTTATGTGCTAAGTTCTAAATACTTGAATTTTTCTACATCAGTTACATAGACCTAAAAATAAATAAATATGACAAGAAGGAAGGAAAAAGGAAAAAAAAAAACGAAGGAGACCTAAATTGAATTAATGCATATTGATCTCTCTCTGTCTCTCTATTCATTTATGTATGAGTGGTTTATTATGTACTCTTGAAGTTTGAAATTGGTGGCTTCTGAAAGTTTGGGGCTTTTAAATTTTCTCGCAAGAAGGTTTTGACTTGTCTGTTGACCCGGCACAACTGCTGGAATTTATTTCCTTTCAGTAATTAATTCTAAAAAATCAATACAAAAGGTTGATCCTGAAAATATTGTTGTTGAGCACGCAGCCATCGACTTGTCATATTGAGATTTCCAGACTTCCCTTGCATATGATAAAGGGAAGGGCTCATGAATCTCACAAGTTCACAGTTCACTCAAACTGAAAATTCACGTAAAGAAGATAGAAGGGGCGTAAAGAAGATAGAAGGTCTTATCAAACATACAAGTTTACAAATACTTTCAAAATGAAAACTATCATTACAGCTGCCTGGTCAACATCTGAAGTTGGCTGTTAACTTGAAACCACCCACCTTTTTCTAATTTCAAAAGGAAATTGCAAAACTAAGCATTTGTTGAGTAGATCCATGTGAGAGAGCAGTGGTAATGAAGTGCAAGAAATATGACCCTTGTGTAGTTACAAATTATCTTCAATTTATAGAAAAAGTGCAGTTTCGTACCCTCGGGTATGCCATCTGAGACTTAGAGAACGCAAGTATTTAAAATGAAAATACGACTTTCAGAGTTTCCTTGGTAGAGGTTTAATTCAATTCGAAATAATCCGTTATCAGTGGATTCTGAAATGATTTTGGTACAGTAAACATACCGTCCAGTTATGAGTTTTGGAAAGTCGTCTGGCAAGGGCATGAATGCAATAGGCCACGTCCGACCGTGGGCGCGATATAGAGGTTGCCATGAAGATCTCTGCATTCCAAAACGCATCATCAATTCGATTTAATACTCATAAAATTCGATCGCATGGCTGAGATCCAAGCAATCACTTACTTCGGATATGTCTATCCTTCGGTGGACACTCCACATGATTTGTAGCCTTTACCACGGCTATGTCCAACTCCTGTTAATCAAATCGATTCAACCAAAATACGGGCAAAAGAAAATCGGAATGAAAAGCAAAGAAAAAAGCTAAGGCTAAGGCAAATGACCTTGTATTCGCTATTAACCTTGGCAAGGCCAACTTTGGTGGTATCCTTCAAAGCACCGTAGGCTTTCCTCCAGCTCTGTTGCATGCTTACGCTGGCCATTTCTTTTGTTACCTGGCAATTCCAATTACAAATGGATGATTATGGCAATCTTGAGCAGATTTGAATGTCTGTGTGTATGCTCTTATTCATCCAGATAATATCATCCAACGATCTAATCGCCTGCAAGACGCGCACTTCCTCCGGACCTCCATCTCCGCACCTCTTCCTTGTACCCCTTTTGCCTTTACCTCCTTTCTTTTTTCTCTTTTTCTATTAGTGTTTTTATGTTTTTACATGTAGGGAATCCTATTTTTAGTTTTTGATTCCTCTTCAAAAGGACAAGACTCCCTAAAACTTGATTACAATAAAATTAATAATAATAAAAAAATTATTAGTTGGGGATGAACAACAGTGGATGGCTTTCGCTTTCCAAAGCAAGTGGAATGGTCTCATGTTTTTCTATGCAACTCCTACCAACAGCAACGTTCGCAACAAATTTGGGTGGAACAACTTATCATTAAACTTACAAATTAATTTAAACACATCAATTGACCAAGTTTTCTTTTTTCTTTTCTTTTTTTCTTTTTAAAACAAAACAAAAATGTAGAACTCAATACAATTAGTTTTTATGTGGATGCATAACAGAAAATGAAAATAGAATATAGTAAAAGAGTTTTACTTTGTGATTTATAGAGTGTCCAATCTCTATTATTAAAATGCTTTCATTCATTTATTCATTCATTAAAAGATGTTTATGAATAAAAGTGTTGTTTTGAAAATATTTTTATTATATTTTAAGGATGTTTATTCAATAGAATATGTATTTAGCAATTATTTTTTCATTAATTTTTTAAGATGTTTAATCAATAGAATAGTCATTTTCTAAAATAATATTTGTAGCATCTTTAAAATAATAAAACATTAAAAAAATTATATAGAAAAAATCTTTATGTTTTTACAAAGATATTATTAGTTCCTTTATTTTTAATTTGTTTGTCCATTAGAACACTTTATTATTCAATTACATTTTGAACTATAAAGTTTTCATATTTATTGTATTTAAAATAATTCAACATAATATATTTATTGACAATTTGAGTGGTTGTTTTGTGCTATAATAGGGAGTGCAACTTTTTCTTCTATTTGTTTGTCCATTCAAAACAATTTATCATTCAATTACTTTTTACAACTATAAAGTTTTCATATAATATATTTGAAATTTGTTTGTCCAATCAAAATAATTTATTATTCAAAAAAAATTTGGAACTATAAAGTTTTCATCTATATTATATTTGAAATAATTCATAAAAATATATTTACTGACAAATTGACTTGTTGTTTTATGGAGCTTTTAATTATTTATACACAAAATGTAACATATTATTTTCAAGACTTTATACATTTTATTATTCCATAAAACTCGTATTATTTTTTTCTATTGACAGGAACTAGACGCTTTGTGTCCTTGTTGAAATAGATATGACATTTGTTTTACTAAAGAATTATTTTACTATATTAATAAGTGATGAAAAAGTGTAGTTTCATGATATTAGTAGAAATGTTTTTATTTTTACTCTTCTTTTATTACATCACATCAATTTAATAAGGTATCCAATGTATTGTCATGAGTACTAATTAATTCAAAATTTTGATAATATTTTCTATATAATACAAAAACGCTAATTGACTAGCAAAACTATAATAGCATAGTAACATAAGTGTGAAGCAACTAGTATGGAAAATCTTTGATTCTATCATTTCCCCTCCTCGCAATCCATGTGATCTAACTGTACACTCAAAAGTGTCCCACTCTAAACCCTTCTATCCAAACAATTTCATGAGTTTGGAATGCTTAGATGTCGTCTTAGAGCTCCCTATCCACGAAGTGCAAGAGAGTGTATTTCAAGTTCAAGGGCTCTCAGTTGAGCCTTAGGAATACTCTTCTTGGAAACATGTATGAGAGTGTTACAATCCAAATATTAAGCTATGTGAGATAGATTATTGCAAAATAGAAGCTAAACTAACATGCAACATGAATCTAAGCTAAAATGCTATGGTATGAGAGAATGTAGACAAGAACTAGAAGTTCTCCACAAAGCTCCAAAGAAACCTATTAGAAAACCTGCAGCATAACAATACTCAAAAGATGGATTCTTTGAGAGGGAAAGCTCTCTCCCTTTTTAAAGTCGTACGGACGGTGGAGATCAAGATGAAGATGGTGGATGATCAATGGTGGAATTCAAAAAGAGGAGTGATCCATGTGCACACACAAATTAACCAATAGAATATAAGTTGACTTGTCATATAAGACAAAAGTCACAAAGCCTTTTCTTTTAATTGCAAAATAGAAAAAGAACTTTATGTGTGTACTTTAAGTGGGTTAGAAGAATGGGGTCTTTTATTTAATTAAAAGGGGACATGTTCTTTTAATCAAATAATGAACTTAGGATAGCATAGTCAAACTATAGGTTATAATCAAATAAATTGATTATTAGCAATTTGATTTAGGTAAATGATTAAATTAATTTAGCCAAAATGTTGAGAAGGGGGCTAATAGTCTAGATGACCATTTTTAGGTGATTACATTTGCCCCTCTTTGACTAATGTGTGATCGATCTAGGAACACATTATGTCAAAGAAAATAGAAGCCAAGTAGGCAAAAAATAGATATAGATATTTGATTTCAAAGAACGAAATGCAAAAAGTGATAGTGAGTCCTGAATGTAAAGCCTGATAGCGGTAGTACTGAACACTAGGAAAAGATGATGTTAGAATTCAAGAAGAATGCTAACACTTAGCAAAGTAGATAGATTGAGAACAAGTGAGAAGATTAAACAAATGGTCCTAAGAAATAGATAGTTGTAGCAATCAGTGATAGAGTATTTATGCCCCCTCGGGATCGAAATCGAAATGAGGTAAGGGGATGCAGAAATCGGCTAGACATGAGAAAATCATAATATAGCAATGTCCAAGATGATAGATAGATGATTAGAACCCAAGAATGACTATAAGAAACTGATAAAATGCCCCTATTTGACTAAAGTTGACCTTGAAGGATATAGCATAAAAATTAGGTTGAAACGAGTAGAAAGGTGATTTTAGACATGAAACGGTGAATTGAAGTAGATATGAAGGATGAAAATGATGAAGACATGAAGAAATGAAGATGCCCTAGTGATGATTCAGAGATTAGACCTCAAAAGGTCAGTTAATTGCTCAAAAGAAAGTAGAATTTTAAAAGACAATTTTGACCATCAAGATGAACTCAAATTTGGATTTCGATCCCGAAAATGAATCCAAGACATCAAAATTATTTAAGAGGTCAAGACTTTATATAATGTGATGATAAAAAGAGATGAAGTGAAAGATTAAGAAGGTGAAAAGACATGAACAAGAAGAAAGTAAAGAAATATATGAAAGGAGTTAGCCGATATGTCTGCGAAAAGATGAAGAGAGAGCTCTCTCCACATGCAAGAATGCAAGACTAAGCTAGAAAATGAACCTAAAATGCAAGCTAATATGAAAAGTGGTTTACCAACAAGAAGTGCATAACATTTATACTCTTAATTTCATCATTGAGCGTTTATCAGGGACTTCATGAGATCATATAATTATCACTAGCATAACTATGAGAATATGAATATGATCAATATCAGATAGGTATGTGGAAATCCAATCTAAGCATCAGAGACATGTAAGTCAAGATAACTATGCAATTATATTCCTTAAGTTTGATTTAGCAAGATTACACCTGTATCAAGGCATAAGCGTCAGGATAACCCCCAAGTCTAGTCTTGTGAAGCAATCAAGGATGATACATTTATAAGTCAAAGTGTCAAATAGGATAAGCATGAATGCTTGAAACACTATAGATAAATGAAGTATACCCACAAGCAAAAATCAAGAAAGCATGTCCCATGCCCCTAGTCTTCTAGTCAATGACATCCTCGAAAGACTATTAGGGAGGGAACACATAGTAAAGAAATCATTATAGACAGCACATAAAGTAGATAAAGATCAGCATAGCTTAGTCATTTAAGTGTTAAAGTGTGTGTGTGTAAGTCACTTGGTCATTTCTTCAAGACTTGATTATGATAGTGAGAAATATCGCAACATCAAAGATCGTAGGTAAACTATCTGAAAAGTGTTGAAAAACACTTGATGTCAAGGTGGGGAAAGTGTTGAGAAACACTATTTTGTGAGTGCTAAAGAGACCCTAATGCACAAGGAGACCTCAAATAGGCTAAGCAGTTGTGCCCCCAAGACGAGGACAAGAAACAATTCCAAGCTAGGAAATGTGTAGCAGAGTGTGTAATTAAGATTGATAGACATAGGTGCAAGGGTCTCAAGTAGCACCTGTTTCCAGGTTTTCACCACTTGGTAGATTTTTTCAGGACTTTTTTTTAAAAAAGTTGTATTTTTAAATTTTTTTATTTTTTTGGTGATACATCAAAGCACCTATTGCTAGGTTTTCACTAAGATGATATTTTGTCAAGACATTTTTTAATTTTTAGGATTTTTTCAACATCATTTATGATTTTTTGAATTTTTTTTAGAAGGTTTTTAGAGATTACTAATTCTCGAGCAAGATCACATCATTTTCTCCTAATGTCTAGCAAGGTATAGGACACGATGGAGAAACAAGCCAATGGATAAGCAGAGATGGATAAGAAAGGAGTATGAAGCAAGTAAAAGTGATCCTCGAGGACTGACTCCTGAAGAGTACCCAAGCTAGGGAAAGAGGTGAAATAGTAATATGAAGCATGTTTTGGATAAGCAATGGAAGTAATGAGAAAGATAGCGTGTAGGATAAGCAGTGAAGCCAACAAGTGCGATAACATATAAGATAAGCAATGGAAGCCAATGAGTAAGATAGCATGAAAGTATGCAATCCAAGAGAGTAGACATGTCAAGAGGCCTATGAGAACCATGTTTTATTTATTGTGATCAAGACTCATGGGGTCAACTAGATAGGATAGCAATGGGATAGAGCAATAAGAATAAAACTCAAGATGGAGGCTATGAGTGAATGAGAAAGCACAACAAAGAATATTGTGGATAAGATAGCCAATATGCAAAGATAGCTCAACATGGTCAAGATCAAAGAGAGAAGAGGGGATAGATGGATGATGGAAGAATTACGCATGATGCCTATTTACCAAGTTTTTATCATGGTACTTATCCAAGGTACCAAAAGATGTAATTTTCACCATAGGACGCATTTATTTCTCTTTACTTTTGCTACCAAGGTGCCACAAGAAGTAGTTTTCACCAAGGCACATTTTCAATTTTTTTTTTTCTTTTTTTTCTTTTTTTTTTTTGAATTTTTAGAAAGAGCTCAAGTTTTTTGAATGTAGATAGTGCTCCCATAGGAAAGATAAGTCATGATAAGACAAGACCATAGAAAGGTATGCTCAAAGATGTTGATAGGGTGATGAAAGAGAAATGGTAGTAGGAAGAATATATTGAGGATAAGAGTTCATGTATAGAGAGTAAGTGTAAGCTTTAGAGGATTTCATGAGGGTAGCTGAAATATTGGACAAGATCAACATTGACACACACCTTGAAGGGTATTGGAACGATGGAGGAATCATGGATGAAATAGCTTGAGGTTTAGATGCATGAGGTGGTAGAAGAGATTTGGAAAAAAGTGGAGTGGAAGGCTTTGGAATATTTTTAGGAAGATTTTTGGAAGAAGATGGAATGGAAGCCTTTGGAAGCTTGAATGTCAACTTTGAAGTATTTTCAATATTCAAGTCTTTTAAAAGAGACTTGGGAATCCACATAGCTTTAGATTTTCCTTGTTCTTTGGGTGCATGAGAGTGCATTTCTTCAATGATAGATTTAGGAACCCACATTTGCTTTGATTTAGCTCTCTTAATAGTGGACCTTTGCGGTCTCTTTTGTGCATTTTGCTTCTTAGCATTCACATGTCGATTAGATGGGACATAGTGATCTTCATTTTTCAATGGATTCTTATGTTTATTCTCACTTCCAAAGGACTTGGGATTTGTGGATGAATAAGGCTGATATGACTGGTTTAGATGGATAGATGGGTGAAAAGTCATCAAGGATGAGTGTCTTTGTTGATCTTGAGGTATGATGGGAGAGCTAGGAGTGGAAAGTGTAGGAGATGAAGGAACATAAGGTCCCAATATAGATGGAAGGTTTGAAGGCTTTAGCTCTAATGGATGAGGACCAAGGATAGAATTAGGATATGCAAATGGATAGTGAAAAGGGATATTAACATCTTTAGAGTGAGCAACATGGTCAAAGCTATCAATAGACTCATGAGTAGCTTTGATAGGAACAACACTTTTAATAGGAGTAGTTGAAGCTTGAGCACAATTTTGAAGTGGCTATGGAGAAGTAGAACATGAGGGGATGCTTTGATCTTGACAAGTAGCTTTGGATAGCATATGAAGAGAACTTTTCTCATAATTTTCAGTAAGCTCAAGGGAGATAATGGAAGTGGTATCTTCATCATATTTGGGGGATGGAAAAGACATAGGATACGAAGGGGTGAAATTATGAAGAAGATGAAAGGGTGTTTGATCTTGATATTTCTTGACATTTATAGCTTTTTCTTTTTGAGAGTCCTCTTGACATGGAGCCACTTCTAAGGACAAGAGAGAATGAAGAGTGAATGAAGTAGTGCTTGGATCTTTAGGCTTAGTAGCATGGAAAAGGTTTGCAACCAAGTGAAGGTTAGCTTGAGTTTCTTTTAGAGGTAGCCCTTGAGGATAGGCATAGTGTACGTGAAAAGCATTAAGTTCTTTATTTGATAAAGGCATGTTGGAATCCTTTGAAGTGTTGGGAGATGCATAAGTGTTGGAAGAAGTGGATGTATCAAGGAAACCATCACTAGAAACAGGTTCATTAATATGATCTTTCTCAAGAAAAGTATCCTCAACGCATGAGTCATTAGAGGTATCAATAATTCCATAATCAATAAGATCTTGGATTTTATGTTTTAGCTCAATGCAATCTGAAGTACTATGCTCATTATGTTGATGATAAGCACAATAGATATCCAAGAATGGGTTTCCATATGAGCTAGACTTAGGTAACCTAATGAGCTTGGTGCTAAGAAGTGTTTGCAAAGTGTCATCATAAGAATCTTCCAAGGGAGAAAAAGTTCTATCAAAATTATGTCTAGAGTCCTTTTTTTGTTTCTCAAGTGAATGGTATGCATCCATGTCTTCATCATTGTCTTGGTCAATGATAGGTCCATCATGATATCTTGGAATAGGCTCAAAGTAGGTATCACTTTCTTTCTCTTTAAGGAGGTCATTAGATCTAGAAGATGAAGACATTTGATGTCTTGAAGTAGAATATGTAGACCTTGAAGAAGATTAACCATGTGTATTTAAAGGTCTTAAGGGAGAATTATTTAAGAATGCAATCTTCTCCTCTAACCTTTTCTCAAGTTTAGACTTCATTTCTATCATGAGCTTAGAGAAATGAAGGTAAGAAAGATCATTTGTCTCTTCTAGTTCTTTTTATTGTGCATATAGATCTTGAAACTCTTTAGTGGCATGGAGGATATCATGATCATCTAGATTTGATTGAGGTTTGGTAGCACAATGTTTGAATGCCATAGTGGTAGATAGATAATCAAGCATGAAGGAGACTAGAGGAAGCTAACAAGGTGACACAAGATAACCTGATGCCAAACTAGAGAGATAGATTATTCACTTGCCAATATAGTAAAGATAGAGTAAAGTCACTTGTCAAGAAAGTGTCCAAGTTACTTATGACACTAGTGACTCAAGTCAAGAGCTAGGCAAGAAGCCAATAGCCAAGTAGATAGAGCAAGTGGGGTGACAAGTGAACAACTTTCCCAACCTAGAGTGCAGTCAAGAAATCAAGGTAACCATTTCAGCAAAAGGATAACTAGCAAGCGGACATAGACCATGAAGACAAAAAGACCAAGAGCACTAAGATCAAAGAGCCACTTTAAGCATGTTCAAGAACTAGAGACATAGAAAATAAAATTAAAATGATAAGACTCCCCTTAGCAAGCAACACAAGAAAAATGTTAAGACTTGATGCTTTGACTTGGTTGACAAAGTTTGACAATAGTTTATAGCATAGCAATTTTGATGTTCAAAAACAATTTCTTTTCAAGCAAGATAGTGACACATGGAGTAGTCTTCAAACAATCAAGCAAGGGACAAAGCAACCTTGCATGATACAAGAATATGTGAGGTCTTAAAAGAGGACAAAGCAACCTTGCATGATACAAGCATATGTGAAGTCTTAAAAGAAATCCCTAGAACTATCGTCATGTGTATGTTCAAAAGATTTTCATAGGTCTAGCACATTCAAGAACATATCAAGCAATATCTACCTAGAAGTCATGGTTGATTATTCAACAACTTGGCCCACACTTGATGCTCCTTTTCCTCACACCAAGTGGTTTCCCACAAGAGATATTGGCTTTGTCATGAAAATGCAATAAGCACAACCAAGGGAACACATATGGTGAGTGTAAAATCTTGGGGTGATCTGGGTAGTCCACTAGGATCGATCCTTGTACTAAGAAGTTGAGCGGCTAAAAAGGGTAGTTACTAACTTAGGGTGTTTAAATAGGGCTTCCGTTCATAGTGTTCCTCTTGCTCCCAATTACGAGACACCTCACCTTGCGATGAGTAACCAATCTCACGACCACAAGAGTGCCTTAAGCATTCTTGCCTAGTGATCTCCCTATGGTTGAAATCCCATAAGCGATCACACTGGGCGAAGACAGACACTACGTCTACCAAGGTTTTATACCTTTGATAGCCTTGAGTTTATAATGGGTTGGAAGAGCTGAGTAATCTACATGTCCCTACTTGGGTCGTTCCTCTCAGGTTGTCCGAGAGCAGGCCCTCTAAAGGATTCTAAACTACATAAAGAGTGGATCAACTTTGTGAAGTCAAAATTTCTGATTCACCACAAGGATGAAGAGCATACTCTCCTATTCCAATCATTTTCTCCCAAACACACCAAGAAGATTTAGTTGCCTCTTACTCTTGAAACCAAATGGTAAGTCAAGATTTTTTATTCACCACAATTGTAAAGAGCATACTCTCCTATCACCAAAAGATCTCAATCATAAGTTTTAATGTGCCTACAAAAATAAAATGAACAACTAGTAGATGCCACACATGAAATAAAAAGAACAAGAAAGTTTTTGTTTTTATGCTTTGGGTAGCCCTGCAAACAATTGTTAGTAGCCATTGTGCATTTGAAACTTTGACATGTGTTCTTTTTATGCAATGTTTGAATTTTTTCACAAGGATGGCAATCTGCAATCACAACTTGTTAGCACCACAAGTTAGTGTGAAATAACATAAAAAATTGTAGTAAAAAGTGGTTAGTTGCCTCAATTATCCAAGTTATCTTCCAACCAAGTTTATGCAAAGAAAGTGCAAACTAATCACAAATGCTCTCATTTTTACTCTTTGTTTTTAACCTAGTCAACATGATTAGATTTTTTTTGCCATGATTTTGGACCCAAAAATAGAAATGAAAAGAAGAGACCCCTACTAAAAACTAGAGAGCTTTCCAAAAATGTAAGAAATTCAAAAAAATCTCTTCATTTGTGCCCTAGAGACCCATTTTGTCAAAATAGACTAGATTTATTAAATTAGGTTTTTGATCCTTAATATGACCCCAAAATTCAAAACACAAAGAAAGCACCTCCCATAGAATTCAAAAACCTTTCTAAAAATGTATTTTTTTCTGAAAAAAGATGCTGATTGGCGACCAAAAATGACTTTTTATGAAAAATAAAAAAAATATCATAACTCACCAAATCACATCAAAATTCTTTGAAAATTGGACTAAGACATATTGGACATCTACTAAACTTTCCAAAAAAAATTCAGAACCAAACTCCAAGCGGTTTAGGAGATATGATCAAATCTTCAAAAACTTAGGATTTTGGCCTTCAAACCAATCTGCATATGGGTTAGCCTTAAAACCAAAATAAGAACCCTACAAAACCACTTGATTAGATCCAAGAAATTGTTGTTAAAAATAAAAAATGATAATGTAACCAAAATGCAAGCAAGAAAATAGAGCTAGAAACTTGTTCTAGCCCCATGATGGGCACCAAAAATGTACACTCAAAAGTGTCCCACTCTAAACCCTTCTATCCAAATGATTCCATGAGTTTGGAATGCTTGGATGCCGGCTTAGAGCTCCCTATCCATGGAGTGCAAGAGAGTGTATTTCAAGTTCAAGGGCTCTCATTTGAACCTTAGGAATACTCTTCTTGCTAGTAAACCATGCAATGGGAGGTTCCAAAGACAAGATGCAAGAATGCAAATGTCTCAAGGAGTTCCTCAAGAATGCAATGCAAGTATGGAAACTAAGCTAAGACAAGAATGCAAAATGTAGCTGTGCTAAAACATGTATGAGAGTGTTACAATCCAAATATTAAGCTATGCGAGATAGATTATTACAAAGTAGAAGCTAAACTAACATGAAACATGAATCTAAGCTAAAATGTTATGGTATGAGAGAATGTAGACAAGAAATAGAAGTTCTCCACAAAGCTCCAAAGAAACCTGTAGTATAACAATACTCAAAAGATAGATTCTTTGAGGAGGAAAGCTCTCTCCCTTTTAAAGTCGTACGAACGGTGGAGATCAAGATGAAGATGGTGGATGATCAACGGTGGAATTCAAAAAGAGGAGTGATCCATGTGCACACACAAATTAACCAATAGAATATAAGTTGACTTGTCATATAAGACAAAAGTCACAAAGCCTTTTCTTTTAATTGCAAAATAGAAAAAGGACTGTATGTGTGCACTTTAAGTGGGTTAGAAGAATGAGGTATTTTATTTAATTAAAAGGGGACATGTTCTTTTAATAAAATAATGAACTTAGGATAGCATAGTCAAACTATAGGTTATAATCAAATAAATTGATTATTAGCAATTTGGTCTAGGTAAATGATTAAATTAATTTAGCCAAAATATTAAGAAGGGGGCTAATAGTCTAGATGAACATTTTTAGGTGATTACACCAAAATGTGTCATCATTCATCCACTCAAGGACACTATCTTCTATGATTCTCCATGAATATGGATGATCTACTCTATCAGTAATATGGATAGGTTGAGGCAGTGTTGCAATAGACACGTTTGATGGAGGAGTTGTTGCAATAGGTAGAATAAGGGTTGGGAGGTCCATGAGTCTCTTGTCTCTCTCCTCTTTAGTTTTGGTCCTTCAACTAAAAAGTTTTGAAGAGCAATTTCAAACAAGATTATGTCTATAGGAGCCTAGGTCTAGGTGTAGTCATTAGATATCTTTTCTCTAACAATTCTAACCAAGCCATTATATAGTTGTTCTTTAAACTTTCTTCTATATGGCCTCATTTAGTGACTATAACCTAAAAGACAATATTTGTTAGCATGAATGCTGATGATATTAATATGGGGGAGTATCCTAGCATTGTTGGAGCATTTGGGACATTGTTGGTATGACTATATGTTGCATTCATGGCAGTGTTTGTCATTGATGTCAACATATTAATTATTTTGTTAAGATTGATAGAGGAGAAAAAAAAGTTTGAGATTGTGAGGTTTGAGGATTGAAGATGAGGTCAATCACAGTTGTGAATATGTTCTACAAATTGTCTTGATGATGTGGCTATGAGCACATACAGAAAGTCAAAGACTGGTGACAATTATTCAAGATTTGTTGAAGACAGTATATAGACAGAGTTCCTGAGAAGTGGTTTTTTGGTAATTGGATTATATTATCTAATAAGGATAGAATTCAGTTAAGTACAGTTAGATAGAGGGAAAAGACATCATGATGATGATGTGATTGAGTGTGCAAAGTCTGAGGTTACATGTGCAAAGATTTGTGAAGACTGTGAGCTAACAGTATTATGTAATTATGAAAAAATGCAATGTAATGTGTATTGATTTAGCTTAATGAAGTCCTATTGTAATTGTAAATTGAGAAAGCCTCAAGGTCGACTCAATAAATTAATTTGAAGACTTGGTATGAAGGAAAGTTTTTTTCTTTGTGATTAAGTGTGTAATAGAAAGGAAGTAAGTGTGTAAGCAAATTGTATGCGAGTAAGAAATCTAACGGATTTGTGTGATGCGAGTTTACATATTTGATATTGAGATATAAGAATTGTTTGATGTAGTAGAGGCATAGTGAAAGAGCAAAGTGATTATATTTGACAGAGAGTGTTAGTGAATAGTTGATCATTTGGTATTGTTCTGGCATGAATAATACTAAGGCTAGATGGACACTGAGTTCGGTGGTTGTGCCCCTAAAGTTGTTTGGGCAATGGGACCTTCTACCTTCCACAACTCCGAACAAGGTTGAAATCTCCTCACATAGATTCAAAGTCTCCTAATAGTGACTGATATGTACTGAATGTATTTCATTGACTCCTAGTAGGGTCCATCCTCTTGCAAGGAATGTATATATTAGTACATTATTTTTTGGGTACCATCCCCACTAGGGATTTCCCTCTTATCAAGGATTTCCCCACTAACAAATCTATGTTATTGTGTATGGTTATCTTCTTGAGGTTGTTGCACTTGTTGGTTACATGTTTCAGATGTAATAAGGTTAATAAAAGTTGTTAAGATTGGATAATTGACTCACCTCCCCTCCCCCTCTCAGATATCTTGGTCTTTATCAGAGCATCAAGTCCTTGAAGGAAAATCTTAATAGCTTAAGGAGATCTATGGTGAGTCATTTCAGAAAGGATAGTATGAAGTTTGATGGAACTAACTATGATAGTTGGAAAGAGAAGATGAAGACACATTTGTTATGTATGTGTCGAGGATATTGGTCAATTACTAAGAATGGGAAAGAAGTGATTGAAGAAGATAAGCTTGAAGATTATACTGAAAGATAAAGATACTTATTCATGCATAACATGCTTGTTAGGGAAGCACTTTTGACAACCCTTCCTGAAAATGAGTACAATCAAGTAAAATCTTTAAGATTAGCATATGAAAGTTGGAAAGCTTTGGAAGGCAATAAGCATACTAAGAAGGTTAGATTATAGAATTGAATATGTTTTTTTCAAGAAAATAAAATGATGGAAGATGAATCTATAAGAAGTTATTTTCGTAGAATATTAGAAATTGTTGTAGGAATTAAAGCTTGTGATGGGAAGAAAGATGAAGATGAAATTGTATGGAAGATCTTGAAAACTTTGACAACTACATATAAGCAGATAGCGTAGATGATTGAACAAGTTATATTATGCATAGAAAATTTTACAAGAAAGACTCTTCTTGGAAGATTGGAAGCAGTGGAGATAAGGTTAAGACAAAGTGGATATTTGCCTAGAATTGAGACAATAATCAGTGCACCAAGTGTACGACCTACATTAATAAGGAGTGCAAGTACTAGTGGAGATTATGCTAGCAACATCAAAGGAAGAACTAAAGAAGACAAAAATATTGAAGAAGTAATTTCCCTACTCGTGAAAAGAAAACCTAAAGGCAAGAAAATATTTATGTGTTTGACTTGTAATGAATTTGGTCCTTATGCTTCTAAGTGTCCTAAGAGAGTAAAGAAGTTGAAGAGGAATTTCAAGCCTAGGAGACCTAGAGAATGTCTTTATGCAAATGATGAAGACCTAGAAGCTAGTTGTAGGGCCCATTTGTCGTTGCACCAAAAGCCATGACTGTTAGTGAACATGGAACACCACATAATTAACCACCTATGGGCAGGGGAGCGCATCAAATCACCCAACAATCTCCCCCTCGACATGCATACCAGGTGCTTATGCAGGTCAGGAAGGCACCGGGGAGATTTGAACCCATGACCAGGCCAAAACTAGGCTTTGATACCAATTGTAGGGCCCATTTGTTGTTGCACCAAAAGCCATGACTGTTTGTGAACATGGAACACCACATAATTAACCACCTGTGGGCAGGGGAATGCATCACATCACCCAACACTAGTGTGGAAAGATTCTTGAGTAAAAATGATAATGAAAGTGAAGAACTAGGATTTGGTGCAATTAAAGAAGAAAGTCCTAAAAAAAAGTTAGAGAAGAAAAGACATTAGCGTCACAAGTCGAAAAGAAGAAATTAGATTGGATCATAGACAATAGTTGTTCAAATCATATGACTGGTTATATGAATAAATTTGTTGAGTTCAATAGTTGTGATGGAGGAATCGTTAGAGTTGGAAAGAATGCAACATGTCATAGAAAAGGAATAGGATCCATTACTCTTGATGGTAAAACTAACACTAATGATGTTCATTTTGTTGACAGTCTAAAACATAATCTTCTAAGTGTTGGACAATTGGTTGATAAGGGATGTCACTTGTAGTTCATGGAGAAGACATATATTATCAAGGATAAAGATGGTAAGATGATTGGTATTGGCACAAGATTACGAGGTAATGTTTTTAGTTGAATCTTATAGAAATGACATGCTTGGTTGCTAAAGTTGATAACAGTTGGTTATGGCACAAAAGGTTTTGTCATATAATTTTTGATAACATTGTGAAAATAATCACTATACTTGTTGTTAGAGATTTGCCTAAAATAATGAAGCCTACTAACATGGTATATAAGGAATGTGTTATGACAAAGAAAAAGAAAAGTTCTTTTATGAGCAAGCAAATTTGCCAATAGTACACATAGAATTGAGTGGTCCTCCAAAGACAAGAACATTCTATGGTGAAAGGTACTTCGTGATTCTTTTTGATAATTTTAGTAGGATGATATGGATAGCACTCCTTAGAGAGGAATTTGAAGCATTTGAGAAGTTTAAGGTGTTTAAGAACATAGTTGAAAATGAATCTGGCTTAAAAATTTAAGAATTTAAGATCACATAGAAGTGGAGAATTTACTTTGAGTTTATCAATTTTTGTGAAGTAAATAGCATTAAAAAATGGCTTTCATCTCCTAAGACACTTGAGCAAAATGTTGTAGTAGAGAGGAAAAACATATCAATAATAGAGGTAGGAAGAAATATGAGGCTTGAGAATAATGTCTCAAACATGTTTTGGAGAGAAGCAATTAACACAACAATATATACAATGAACATAGTACATATCAGACAGGGTACTCGTAAGACCCCTTATGAGCTTTGATTTGGGCATGCACCATCAGTTAAGTATTTCAAAAAAATTTGAAGTAAGTGTTACATTGAGAGAGAAGATGACATTGGTAAGTTTGATACAAGAAGTGATGAGGGTATGTTTCTTGGTTATTCATTAAAAAGTAAAGCATAAAGATGTTTTAATCAAAGAACTAAGACTATTCTTGAAAGCACAAATGTTAGAATTGATGAGAAGTTTAGAATTCAAGAAAGAATACTTGATTATGATTATAATGAAGAGACTAATCTAAAGGCTAACCAAGAGAATGTTGAGTTGTTTTATGATACTAATATAGATTTACAGAATGGCATACATGTTCTGGAACAAAGAGAATAACCAATGAGTGAACCTAGAGTTGAAGTAAGAGTTGAGATAGTGACTCCTAATAGGATTCTGATTAAGAATCATCCTGCTAATCAAATCATTGGTAGCAAGGATAAAGTTACAATGATAAGGAGCAAGTTACAAAGAGAAGAACTATGTTTGATTTCCCAAGTAAAGCCTAATAGTGCAGATGAAGCTAGTAAAGATGACTTTTGTATTCAAGTTGTAAGAGAAGAATGATACACACGAGTTGGTCCCTAGACCTAAGGACAAGAATATTATAAGAACTAAGTGGGTTTTCAAAACTAAGATGAATGAACAACGTGAGGTTGTGAGAAATAAAGCAAGAATGGTGTTGAGCTGTCATTTTGCATGATGCTTAATGATAGGAATCCTTTCGAACTCCTTTGTTGAAAAGCTAATCTAGGATCAACTCCAAGGTTCTAGTCGATCTTGCAACCTACTGGAATTTTCTTAGTTGAAGATAAATGTATTTTTTCATAGGGAGGCCTTTGCTAGTTCAAACAATTCGGATAAGGTGTAGAATCTACTTGTTATTTCAAAATAATATAACATACAAAAGAAATATATTTTTTGTATTTTTCTATTTTTCAATGAATGCAGTCTAATAATGCAACTATATGAATTCCTAATTTAACCAAAGGATTAGTAAAGCAAATAACAAAGATAGGGTAACAAGAAATTTAAGCAAATAACATGAAAAGTAAAATCCAAACCGACATAAGCCATGGAAACAACGTGTCTACAAGTTAAGCCTTTGAAAAGATTGGTGGGTAAGTAATGAAAATAGGAGCAACACTTCCTTAATTCCATTGATGCCATCATCCATGGGAATTCAATAACCATAAGATGTTTCACTTTTTATTAAATTGCAAGACCATGGAATGTGCGCTCATGTGAGAGAAAAAGCTATGTAGGAACAATATGGTGATCTCTTCTTGAACTAAGTACGTCAATGAAATTTGTAGAACCATAGTAAACACCAGAATTAAAAGATTTCACAACTAGAATAACACAATAAAACTATTGGCTCAATTACATTCCATGAACATAAATCCACAAAATATAACACATTTGGGCAAGAATCACTATATTCCAAATGCAAACAACAATAGCATATATTATTGCATCAAAATAATGGTGGCCAGGAATACATGTTGCATTCCTAAATTTATAAGAAACCTTCTCCTCAATTTGTGTTGAGAGTGAGAAATATCTTTATGCAAACATATGCTTCTAAACTAATAAAACAAATCTAATTATGTACAAACTAATTGTCTAACTGGTGCTCAATAGGACTTCATCCATATTTATTTCATTAAATGGATGCATGAGCCTTTACATGCCTTGAAACAAAGAAAGCATGAGAAAATAAGAAGAAGAAAGCCTTTAGATGATGTAGGAGTGTCTGGAAGTGTCAAAAATAGAAGCTCCATCTTCACTAGGTGTCTATAGGAGTTAAACTAACGTCAAAAAGTGTTTCCAATGCATGGAAAGCTCTAAATTTAGAACTAGAAATTAACTGTCAGCACTTCGACACACCTCTAAAAAAGTGCTCCTTGGAAGTAGCATGCTTGCACACCTAGCACACCTCACGAACCTACACACCTCGAAAGCAGGTTAAAAAATGCAAAAAATCACCAAGTGTCAAAACTGAAATTCTGGCTTTTGTGTTTTGTTCCCCTTTATACTAGAGCTATGTTTGGGTATTTTCCCTTGAATTTCTCAATAATTTTAGTGACTTGAGTTGCATCTGGCAAATCTAAGGTTTCATATTTTGTTGTTCACTTTCTACCTAGACTTGCCCACTTGGATTTGAGTCTCCTCAAAATCTCCCAGTTTCACATCTAAATTTAATTATGCTTCTTTAGTTTTGAATGATTTTGTGATATCATCATCATTAGAAGCTTCTTCAAAAGGTTTTTGAAACTGCTTAACAACTGCTTCCATAGATATCAATTTGTCTCTTGCATCATGCTAAAAAATATCTAAGCATGTGTCACTATAATGTTTCTCTACCTCCAAAATTTTCTCTTGGGTTTGATCCTTGAGCTTGTGAATCTCCACATGTAATGTTTCCATTACTTTATTGCCATCCATAATCTTCTCTATCTAATAATCAATTTTATCTAACTCTTTCATTGTATATACCTCCATTACTATCTGATACCTTTAGCCTTTTATTAACTATAATGCTTGCAGGTCCTTGCCCCATGTATGTACTTCATCCATCAAACCAAAATCCTAATTCAAAATGGCCACTAGCTTATCTACATTATCCTGCATATTGTATAGCAGCTTAAGATTTCCCTATATAATCTACACACCTTTATCTTCAAAACTTTCTCACCAGTGCTAACAAGCTTTCAAAAATGGATCAAGTTGCACTATCTGCTTATCCCTTTTCTCCAATTTGCATTCAAAGTCTCCTAAGGATTTTTAGGATCTAAAGGACCAACAACTTTGTTTAGATATCCTTTTAGGATCTCATTCTATTTTTGAAGTGTTATCAATTCTACATCATGTTGTTCTAAGTGCCTAAACACTCTTTAATCCTAGTTGTCACCATCAACTTGGCAGTATTCGACATGGGTTTCCCAAGCATAACCTCCCTTACCTGATAATCTCTTGGATTCAATTCCTCAACATTTTTACACAGAGGATGGATATCAACACGTGCAAATAAGTCTTGATTCTGATCACTCATGATAAAGGCCAATGCCTGTGCATCCTTTGGTGGTGACTCAGGTTTCCTAAGAATTTCAATCAATTCCATCATATCCTCTTCCTCAGTAGTGAATTGTTGCCCTTTGTTTCTAATCACTTATTTCCTCAACCATCTTGGAACATGCTCCATTAGAGATTTTCCTTTTAATGATGAAGGAGTTTTTCTCTGCTATGCTCTTCCCCTTATCACTCCTTTCCAAAGTCTTCTCCTTTTGTAAGAGATCCACACCGGGAATCTTTATATCCATGGAGTCCACAATTCTCACCTCCGTGTCTTGGGAAGTCTATTGAAGCTACTCACATATTTTCCCTTCCTCTAACACTTCATCTATAGGTATTTGTTGTGGCTCTTCCTCTTGTTCTACTTGAACCTATTCTTCTTCATTGCTTGGAGGGAGAGGAGTAGCATAACCTTTATCCACACAAAATGTAACTTGAACTAGTGATGGTGGAGTTACTTTAGGTCCTTGTGGCTCAAGTGGTAACTGACTCCAATCTGCTTGTTGAGGTTGATTAGTTGGAGTATCTCTTATTTTTTCTCCCACCAATTTAGTGCCAACTGGCAAAAAATCAAAATATGACATCTTGAAGACATTAGTCCCTTCGCCCTCTTGCTCATCAATCCATTGCTACAGTTCATCTTCTAATGCAGTAGACTGAATAGGTTGCTCAGGAATGGATGGTGGCATAATTGTGGAACTTCTTCTCCATTCCAACTACGTGGCTTTAGCAAGACAAGTCCTCTGGTTCAAAGGAAGGTTATCCTCTTCATCCTCATCATCCTCTTCTTCCTCTCCCTCTGGGATAACTTTTGAGACTGGTGGGAAAAGAATAAATCTCCTAATAAGCTTTTGTCTCCTCTTGACTGGAGTCTTGATCTTTCTTCTCTTAGGAGTGGATGGGGAGGCTTGTACCTCTTGTTGAGGCAGAAACACTTATTGTACTTCTATTTTAGCTCCTCCTTGCCCTTGTTCAGTTGGTGGCACTTGAAGATTATTCTGGGTCTGTGTAGCTTCAATATTTTTTGACCCTTGTACACTTTTTGCCCCTGGCTATGGAGGTGCTTGAGTTGGTTCCTCTTCTAGCTTGACTTGTTGGGGAGAAGTCCTCTTCCTCTTGCCCTTACCTTTTTGAGCCCTATAATATCCAACTTCTCTATCAAGTTGGTACACTTTTTTTGGCCTCACTAGGGACTAAGCTATAAAGTAGGCATTGTTACCTTAGCTCCTTGACCTCTTGTTGGGTGAGCTATAGTGTGGAAGACTACCACTTGAGGAATTGGATCCAATTTGAAAGGTCTCTTAATCCAATCTTTGGTCAATTTAATGACATGCCTGACCCTATGATTAATATCTAAGTTTTCTTCCTTATCAATCTCAACATTCATGATGGATCGATCACCAATCTTGTCTTTATTGAACAATGGATCAAGGACATATTCAAAATCTTGTTGCACAACCTTTAAAGGAATCTTAATCTTTAAGGCACTACTTGCAAGATAAAAGGTCATCCTGCAATAATCCCTTATATGGATATTGTAGTCGTCTACTGTGTTCATCCAGTGACACTCAATTGCATCTTCATGTTGAAATGTCTTGCTAGCTAAGTATTTCACTCTCCTAATGTTATCAAAATAAGGGCGAGGAGAGTTATATTCCTCCAAGGGATACTGATCCCACTTAGACTCAAAAGATGGAATATCCTGTCTTTGGACCACACTAAATGGTCCTATAGTAATAGGCCACACCCATGTTATTTTGTGTTGCTTCCTTACTCTATTGTAAGTAGACAAGAGTTGTTGAGCAATCTTGGATACCTAGGGAGCATCTTAGAATTGATCATCATACCCTTTACCCTAAAATAAGTGAATGTTTGATATTGGATGTAATAGGCTCTAACTTCTAAAATCTTTGTTGCTGCCTCCTCTGACATCCTCTTTGCATAATCCCCCTTAATGAACCAGATAATTATGAATATAAAAGCATCATTCACTATCATGTATTCTTGTTGTGCTCTGGAAGATTTTTTTTTACCAGTCGAGGATATACTATATAAGGACATGCATTTGCATCTTGCATGTTGCCCTTTTTGAAGAGTCTTGGATAATATGTTGCCCTTGCAGCTAGCAAGTACACCAAATATGATGTCATGTAGAACTTATGGTTATTCTTAGCAATCACTAGTTGTTCATCCAAGTTCTCACTAAGAATGGAGGCCTAATCTATTGGCATCTTCGCCATCTTGATAGTCTCAATAAAGTGCACCATCCATATATTCATGTGTCCTGATGCTAGCAACCCCATAACTCTACTCAAGAGTATTATAGAATATATAATATCCTCTTTCATGTAACCTCTTGTCATGTCCACTTTACTTGCTTTATTCCCTAGATGAGTCTTCTCAATAAGGTATGAAGATTGGATGATTTCAGATGCTTTTTCTACATGTTCTTTGTACCATCTTTCCACCTGATGATACGTTAACCTAATAAACTAACCTACTCTTGGAAGATGGAACACCTTCTCTATGCTCTTGGGTTAGAGATCTAGGAGGACCTCTCCAATTATACTCTTCATGACCCTTTCTTCAGAAACATAGTTTTCTGCCAGTGCCATGATCAATTCTAAAGATCGTACTGATATTGGTTGTGATGCTATGTTTACAAGTCCTGATTGGATTAGAGCAAATATTAATGGGGACCTTCTATGGGCTTGTTGCATAATACTAGGAACACATTCCAATCTATATGACCAAGTTTAGTGTCCCGAATCTCTAAATAATCATCTTGGAAGCATGACTTAGCAGGAACACCTTGGAACTTGAACACCACTGGTTTTGGGACCATCTTTATAGCAAGGGAGGACGATGAAGAAGCCATTAAATCTGTACCAAAAACAATTTCTATTAGTCCAGAGTCGAAGAAAAATCAATTAATACCAACCCTAATGATGACATAAAAAAAACCAGAAACCCTAATGACAAAAACATCAAAAAACCTAATTTTATCCCTAAAATGCAAAAAAAGGCACCCTTGGCGCACCTTAGAGGTGCACTAGGTGTGCTTCTTTACAGATAGAAACTTTTATTACTGAGGGGCACATCTAGCGCACCTGATGAGGTGCGCTAGGTGCACACCTAATGAACACTTAGAGTGAAAAGTGTGCCCTTTACTTTCTTCAAGGGATGCTTAAAGGTGCGTAGTTGCACACCTAAATAGGTGCATAGCTGCGCACCTTTATTTAGGCCTTTTAAAATTTTTTAGTTAGTTTTAAAAAGTTTTATGGTTTTTTGCAAAGAAAATGCAGCTACACACCTTTTTTGGTGTTTAAAGTTGTTTTTTTTTGGTGTGTGCAAGCAAAAGGAGGTGAGATGGCACAACAACACACCTGGGAAGGTGTGAGAAATGGAGCTCAGAGGAAGAATTGACAAGTGAAGAGGGGTAGGGGGTCCCCAGGTTTTATAGACCCGAGACCCAATGCACCTCTTTGAGGTGTGCAACTATGCACTTCAAAGAGGAAATGCTTTCAATAAGACTTTAGTGCACTAGCGCACCTAGTGAGGTGCACTAGGTGTGCTAGTGAGCACTTTTATGCACAAAAATGAACTTCTCCCCCATAATACTGACTTCCAAAATTTGGGTTTCCAAGCCAAGACTCAGATTTGACCAAAGACACTAGGCAAAACCTTAGAAAAGACTCAGACCTCGGACTAGGGATCCAAAAAGCTAAAAAGTAGGGGGTCCCATTTCTAGGCGAAATGGGGCGTGCATTGTGAAACCACAACAACTGGTATGTAAATGTTATTCATAGCAAGAAGGTATTGATTATGAGGAAACATTTGCACCTATTGCTAAAATAGAAGCAGTTAGAATGTTTTTGGTTTATGTAACTAACAAGAAATTCAAAGTGTATCAGATGGATGTGAAGTCAATTATTTTGAATGGAGAACTTGAAGAAGAATTTTGCATTGAGCAGGCTGAAGGATTTCCTTTGACAAAATAAGGACATATGGTCTTCTAGTTGAAGAAAGAATTGTATGGATTGAAACTGTTAAAGTAATAAGATATTTCCTATAATGTTCCCATGTTTTAGCCTTCATGTTCTCCAAAGTCTAAGTGGAGGATAAGAAGAAATTAAATTAATTTCTTATAAAGTCATTCAATTAAAATTAAAAGGTGACTTTGTATTTAATTAATTTAATTATTAATTACAAGGGAGTAGCTTCTAGGGTATGTATTACTTATTGGAAGGACGGAAGGTTCTCGTGATTTAATTAATTATTGCTAGGGAGGAATTTCTAGGGCATGCATTAATTACTGGAAGGAGGAAGCTTCTAGCTCTTGCAATTAAGTAATGTTTTAGTTCCTTCCAGAAGGATGAAGAAAAGGATAAATAGGGCTGAAAGTCTCATTGCTGATCATCGGATGATTATGACTTGCATTTGATAAGAGCTTGGATGTGTGAATCACACTCTTTTTTGGGCAATAGAGGACGTTCATTCTCTATTTAACATTCTAGACGTCATTCCCTTAGGGTTTGGCCTTTGGAATTTGCCAAGGATGAATTTCTAGGGTATGCATTAATTATTGGAAGGAGGAAGCTTCTAGCTCTTGCAATTAATTAATGTTTTAGTTCCTTCCAGAAGGATGAAGAAAAGGATAAATAGGGTTGAAAGTCTCATTGCCGATCATCGGATGATTATGACTTGCATTTGATAAGAGCTTGGATGTGTGAATCACACTCTTTTTTGGGCAATAGAGGATGTTCATTCTTTGTTGTAACATTCTAGACATCATTCCCTTAGGGTTTGGCCTTTGGAATACATCTCTTTGTAATTGATTGCAACATTCTCAGCATTTCAGCTTTTGGGCATTCTTGGGTGTCCATTACAGTGGTACAGAGCTTGCTTGCAAAGTGTTTCACGAAGTTATAACCAGTAGGTCCCCATTATAGTGGTATTAGAGCTTGCTTGCAAAGTGTTTCATGAAGTTATAACCAATAGGTGCCCATTACAATGGTATCAGAGCTATAAGTCTTGCCATCCTATGGAGAACTTCAACATTTATGTTTGAGCATGTGATAAGGGCTTTATAATTTTTGCAATACCAGAGCAAGACAAAGTAGGAGTTCAGACTCGCTTAATGAACGAGATAGTTTGTTTGTGCAGAGGGACATACAATCCAATCATACAGACACAAAGGAGAAATTCTTTGAACAAGATAGCAACATGGGTGACCAAGATGATAGAAATACCAGTTTTGACCAAGAAAATGTAATATTCAGGTTACTGAGTACATTAGAGTAGGGGCAACGAATGCAACAGGATCAAAATAGGTGAACAAATATGATGTTGCAGCTAATGGCTAGATAGATGAGCATCAATATTAATCCAGGTGATGCCAACAATGGAAACAACAATAATAGGGGTAATGATAATGGAGGCCGAGACAACATTAATGGTAATAATGGACATGAAAACAATGGAAATGAGGCTAATAAATTTAGACATGTTGCACGACAAACTCAAACAACCAGCACGAGACCTCTTCTACCCACCTTTCCACCCAGAGAACCATTTCAACCGATTAATGAACCACAAATTGTAGAGTTACAGGATCAGTTTAAGAGGGATTGGGAGGCTAGTGGGCTAGAGTTTTAGGCGGATATCTCTCTCAAAGATTACTTGGACTTGAGGATGAGACACATGCCCAGATCAAGAGAACGAAGTCAAAACTTTGAGTTGAGAAAGAAAGTGGGGAAACTTTCTTTACCTTATTATGATGCTTCAAGGAAGATGACTACACGAGCTTGGGTGCAGAAGATGGATACATACTTGCAGCTGAATCCTATGTCTGAAGAGGAGGCTATAAAGTATGCAACTATTCACTTGGATGGACCAACACATGAGTGGTGGCACCATGGCATGGTAACCTTAGGACATAATTAGATCACATCTTATGAGGAGTTCACTGAGAAGCTCATAGAGAGATTTGATACTAGGGATCCTGAATTACAGTTTAAGGAGCTGGCACAACTCAAGCAGTGGGGATCAATTGAAACATATATCAGTGAGTTTCAGAGGTTAGTTGTGTTGGTCCCAAATATTTCAGAGAGGAGGTTAGTAGTGTTGTTTATGGATGGACTCTCAGAATCCTTGTGAGGTTGGGTCAAGGGACATGACCCAGGACATTGCAGGAGGCCACTAAAAAGGCTTGTGACTTAGCACCTTCTTCATTTAGGAGTAGATTTCAGCAGAAGGATTCTTATATGAAAAAGGACAAGGAGAAGGCCAAAAAACCTTTTCACAAGGATGCTCAGCCCAAAAGAGATAAGTTGGATAATGACACCTTGAATGATTTAAGAAAGAAAAAGTTATGTTTTCATTGTAGAGAGCCTTGGGATTTATCTCATAAGTGTCCTCTCAAGGCTAAGGCAAATCAAATGGAGTATTTCTCAGTAGAAGAGTCATAGTCACAGAGAGGGGATCAACACTCAAATTTAGATGACAATAGCACTATAGAGGAGAGCAACATTCTTGAGGATGAGAAGTCATTAGCATGATTAACGAGGCTCAAAAGGCAATCACATTTAAGGTCAAAGGTACTATCCAAGGACAAAAAGTGATCTCACTCATTGACATTGGGGCTACACATAATTTTATAGATGCACAATTTGTAGCCAAGAGAGGTCTACAGACTGAGGAGCACGCCGGATTTAGAGTTATGGTAGCTAATGGTGACAAACTATTATGCACTCAAAAGATATCTAATCTTCACATCAAGTTTGGAGATGGCTATGAGTTGGAAGATGAGTTCTATGTTGTAGACATGGGAGACTATGATATCATCCTTGGCATGGTATGGATGGCCTCACTAGTAGAGTTCACACTTAACCTAGCAAAATTGGAGATGAAGTTTCAGCATGAGGGAAGAACTATGGTACTTAGAGGACTTTCAGATGGGAGCTGCAGAGTAGTTTCCCTGAGGAGAATGCAAATTTTTTTTTGGCATAGTAACATAGAGTGGGCAAAAAAATGCTTCACTATGCCAACTTCACAAGAGCCACAGGTGAAGAGTCATCCACTAGAGATTCAGGAGATACTTGACAGGCACACTAAGGTATTTGGCAAGATTTCGCATGGGGTTCCTCCTAACAGAGGGATAGAACATGTTATTGAGCTTGAAGAGGGAGCCAAACTAGTCATGATTACTCCCTATTGTCATCCTAAGAAACATAAGGATGAGATAGAGAAGGAAATTAAGGAGTTGTTGGAAATAGGGCATATCAGGCCTAGTAAGAGTCCCTTTGCTTCAACAGTAGTGTTGATAAAGAAGAAGGATGGGACAATGCGCATGTGCATTGATTATAGGGCATTAAACATGAAGACCATTAAGAATAGATATCCCATCCCACGAATAGATGAGCTAATTGATGAGTTACATGGAGCATGCTTTTTTACAAAGATTGATCTATGGTCAGGGTATCATCCGATCAGGATGAGTGAGGAGGACATTGAGAAGACAACTTTTCGGTGTCACTATGGTCACTTCGAGTTTTTGGTTATGCCATTTGGGCTAACCAATGCCCTTGTTACATTCCAGAGTTGCATGAATTAGGTATTTAGGGAGTAGCTTAGGATATTTGTTTTTATTTTCTTTGATGACATTTTAGTTTTTAGTAAGACTTGGGAGGAGCATTTACAACATCTTGAGATGGTGTTGTCTACTTTGGAAATAGAATCATTGTATGCCAAAGAATCTAAGTGTGAGTTTGGGATGACTGAGCTACTATATCTTGGACATATTATCAGTGCAAAGGGAGTTTAGGTAGATCCTAAAAAGATTAGGGCTATTGTTGATTGGCCTACTCCATAAAATCTTACACAGCTTAAGGGATTCCTTGGTCTCTATGGATTTTACAGGAGATTTATTAAAAGATTTTCACAGCTCACTACACCCTTGACAGACCTTACCAGGAAAGGGGCCTTCACATGGACAGAGGCAGCTCAGAGAAGCTTTGATCATTTCAAGAAGGTGATGTCATCATATCCAGTACTAGCTCTACAAGATTTCACAAAGGCATTTGAGCTTCATTGTGATGCATCAAGAGATGGGATCGGAGCAATCTTGATGCAGGAGAAGCATCCCATTGTTTTTGAGAGTAGGAAGCTCTATGGAGTGGAGAGAAGCTATTCCATATATGATCGGGAGATGTTGGCTATAATGCATGCATTGGCTAAGTTTAGGTCCTACCTAGTTGGGGGAAAGTTTGTTATCAAAACTGACACAACAACATCAAATACTTCATGAATCAATGTGATTTGAATGATAGACAACAGAAGTGGATCAAAAAGTTGTAGGCTTATAATAATTAATTATTTTATTAACCATTATAATGCAACCTAGGTTTTAACTCTTAGGGTTCTAAACTCCTTTTAAAGGATTGATCTCTTTGAAATTTTATTAATTCACTTTTGTTTACAACAATGTCTCTTTTTGCTCATCAAGAATGTCTCACCTATTTATCTGACAATTATAGCCTTCATAGCTTTTGCTTCTCTCTTTCTGTGATAGGTGTTTGCATGCAGGTGATTCTTGGGAGTTGTGGGGTTGATCTTTGATTTTATTTTTGCCATTCCAGGGCTTTTTTTACCTACATGTGGTGTTTTGGCCATAAATTGCTCATCTGGACTTCATTTTTCAAAAATGAGATATCGTTAGAAAGATGGTTCTAAGCCCATTCCAATGGTGCAAGTTATTTTTAGTTTTGGTGCTTTTTTTATGGTTGTTTTGGCTATCAAAGTTAGAAGTTCTATTTTGGACTCTAGCAGACATATCTTGAGACATTCTATTTTCTAGATTCTGCTTCAGGCACATCCCATTCAATTTTATTCTTTTTTGCATTCTAATGGATATCTTGGTTATTTCAGGTTTGAAGATGATTTTGTTGTTTTAGATGATTTTTCATGGGTTGCACTATCTAGTGTATCAACCTTATGTCTCATTTGATATTTGTTGACATCCTTTTGTAGTATTTTTGCAAATGCACTAAGATAAAGTGCCACTCTATTACATTTCAAGATCTTGCACATATTTTTACTTTGTTGTACTCACACTACATTATAAAGTGCCTCAGGGGGTTTCATGTTGGCCATATTCACTATCTTCCTTTGTCAAGTGAGTGCTCCTTCCACAACATTAGCCTCATGATTTGTCAATGACACATGCCATTATAGGTGTTTGAACTTCTTTTGCACTCTTGATGTTCCTGGTTATTCTTTTTGTAGGAGATATTGCATTCAATTTCAATGTTCATGTTTTACCTCTTAGCATTATAGGGGGGTTATGTTGGTTTTATTGCTTTCTTGGTTCCATGGAGTGAGCTATGTATTCAATATTTGATCCTATGCACTAGACGATTGCAATGGTTGGATACTTATGCATTTCGGCGAGATGGATCATTTACCATATAAACATTCTTTCATTCCTATTTTTGGAGGCCATGAAGATACCTTTCATCTTCAATTGATCAGCTCTTCAAACTTAGTCTTCTCTACCTGGTCATATTCTATACAGTGGAGGTTCTTCATATCAGTAGTTTGGCAGTCTTTGCAGCTTTATGCTTCAGTGGTGTTCTTCATTATCATCCTTTTGTTACTATCTCCTAGAACATTCTTTCCATATCTTTTTGGAGTGGGGTTTTTCTCATGTGGTTTTCTCTATTTCTCCTCTTTTTAGAGATTTGGTTGTGCTTGGTGTATGCACTCTAAAATGGTCGCATAGATTATGGGCCCCCATTCTTCAATTTATTGAATGATGGAATCAATTTATCAATTTCCTGAATCAATGTATTACAATATTTTCAATTCAAATCAATTTTCTTGATCAAATCGTAATTAATTCAATTATTTCAATATTTTTTAAGGTTTAATAATTTCATCAATAATCTTATTTAATTAAAAGAAAACATCCCTTTTAAATAAATAAAATAATCTTATTTAATTAAAATAAAATCTCTCTTTTAATTAAATAATTTTATCTTATTTAATTAAAATCTCTCTTTTAATTAAATAATCTTATCTTATTAGTACTTGTTGGTAGGCTAAGTACTATTGTGATATTTTTTAGATTTTATGCTTTAACTAGTGATTAAATTTTTAGGTTTCTACCACTTAAAATTAATTGATTTAAAATTTTTTTTTATTGAATCATTAATATTTAATAATTTTAATGTAAATGGATTGGTTTAATTTTTTTATTTTAATATTAAATATTATTTTTATAATATAATATTTGTCATTCAATTAAAAATATGAAAAATATATTTTCATATATTGTAGAATAGTTTAAGAAATAATATTATATATTAATATTATAAAAATATTACTATTCTCATATTATAATTTATTTATAATATAATAGTATCAGATGACATATATGTAATCGAACATATATATTAATAATTATATTTATAAATAAAATTTAAATTTAAATTATAATTAATATCATTATACAAAACTATAATTATCTAATATTTTTATTAATTAAAATATTTTATAAACTATAATAAATTTATAAAATTAAAACTATGTTTATATAAAAACTAAAGGCAAGTACTAAGCCACTATGTGGCACTTGTTTAATTAAAAGAAAACATCTATTTTAAATAAATTAAATAATCTTATTTAATTAAAAGAAAATCTCTCTTTTAATTAAATAATTTTATCTTATTTAATTAAAATATCTCTTTTAATTAAATTATTTTATCTTATTTAATTAAAAGGAAATCCCTCTTTTAATTAAATAAATAAATCCCCACTTAAAGCTATCTTTTTGATGGAAAAAGGAAATAAATCAAATAAAATCTTATAAAGATTCTCTTTTTGCACATATTTATAAGTGGTGGGCTTTTTTCCTCTCACTTTCCTTTTTAGGGATTTATCCCGCATTGCTCTTGAGGATGCATTCCTCTCCACACTTTCCTTTACAAGGAGCCCTCTCCTTCTCATTTTTTTTTGGATAGATCAATATTTTATTTTTATGTTGTCAGTTTGGAGAGCGATTTTGGAGGAGAGCTTGAGCACTTGAGCTTGGACATTGCAACTTCTCTTTTCTTGTCTTCTTCTCTCATGCATCCATGGCAATCCATTTAGATTACTCTTGCACTTGCATGTTAGATTAGATTTATAGATTAGTTTTCTTTCATGCATTGTTATCATATAGAATAGCTTCCATTTTTATTTGCATGCATATTTGATGATCATGGCGACTAGCACTCTTATTTTTCCTCTTTGAATCTCTCATTTTATGGTGTATTTGCATGGGCACAAACTAGGTCTAAATTGAGGGCCTCCATTTAAAAAACCTTGCACTCCATGAATAGAGAGTTATGAGTTATCATTTGAGACCTCATTCTTGAGCAATCTTGGACATAAAGATTCATAGAAGTGTGTCAACATTTTTAGCACACATTTTTTGGCATCCACCATGGGGCAACCCACCTTTGCATGCTAGTTTTGGTTATTTCTGGAGCTAATCCCCTTGTGCAGATTGAGTTGAAGATTAAAGCCCTAGGTTTTGAAAGACTTGATCATATCGCTTAAACTACTTGGAGTTCAGAATTGAATTTTTTTTTGCAAATTGGAGATGCATCCACGATGTCTTAATCCAAAATTCAAAAAATTTTAAGTTGTTTTGTGCGAGTTATAATTTTTTCACTATTTTTCATTAAAATTTTATTTCTGGTCACAAATCAAAGAATTTTTCAGAAAAAAATTACATTTCAAAATGGTCTTTAAGTTATGCAAAGGGTCTGTTCTTTATATTTAGAATTTAGAAATCATATTAAGGCTCTATAACTCAATTTTTAAAAACTGGTTTGTTTTGAACAAATGAATCCCTAGGGCACAAATGAAAAGATCTTTTTAAAATTTTGACATTTTTAGAAATTTCTTTATTTTTTAATAGGGGTCTCTTTTTTGCATTTAGGGTTTGGGATCTGAATTCATGTCATATAGGTCCAATCTTATTGACTAGGTAAAAAAAGAGAGTATGTAATGATTAGCTTGCACTTATTTTTCACATGGTTCAATGCATGATATGAGTTGTCATTTGGATTATTTGTTAGTTATTATTTCTCCTAACAATTGATTTTTAGATCCAACCCTAGGGTTTTCATAAGTTGAGTATACACTGCATATCTTGTTTACTTGTTTTCTTGACTTGCTTGTGTGGAAAAGCTCAACAACAATAAAAATGAAGTAAAATCTACTAAGTGCATTGCATGGATTACCAGTTATTATGTTTAAATCTCTATAAAATTTGGTTTCCTTTCATTAAAATGAACCTCTCACATGTCTTACTTGAGTGATTTTCTACCTTCATAGATTACATTTCAATTTCTACTCTAAAGGAACAAACATAGATTTATTTTCTTGCATATTTGTTACACATAGTAATTAGGCCCTATGAGAACTATTTGTGTATTTTGAGAGAGTAGGCTTCAAGCTCTGCTTGAAAATGGAACCACTTGTAGGTAGGGAAGGTTTTGATCAACTCTAGGTTCAAACATTGTCGAGTCTTTAGCAACTAACAGTATGTTCTCTCTTGAGAGAAATAGAAATTGTTGTTAGTAGACAAACTTTGTTGAGTTAGTATCAACAATTTAGCGAGTCAACTAATCTATTTGTTGTGTTTTGGTGAGGTGAAGAGGATGGAGGAGTATGCTATGTTCTTTTTGGGCACGGTAGAAAATTGGAACCCTTGAATCAGAGCTAAGTCTCCATGTGGTCCATATTGCAAGTCTTCCTTGTTAGAGAGGGTTAACCATAATGGACACTCCCTTTATTGGGTAAACCATGTGGATGGAACCTCAAGAAGTATTAGTCATTCATGATATGGAGCAATAACTACTATATAAATGTCCTTGTAGAAGAAATCTCCATAGGTGTGGTCTCTTATTGGATTGTCAGATCTCCTCAATAGCTATTGATTGATTAAATTCTCAGACTGTGTCAAAACCTCAGTGCACCAGGATTGGATTTCACCCACTTGAGATTGTAAGAGTTGCAGAGCTGACCATTACTACAAATCATAGTGCATCCAACTTTTTCTTTTCTAGGACTATGTGCGTGACTGAAAAACATTTTGAGAACATACACAAGTAGAGTCCTTAGGGAGTAGACTACTATGTTACTATTCTTATTCATGCGCAAGGTTGTTTTATCCCCTGGTCATTGTTTGAAGACAATTATTTGCTCAAACTCCGTGATTGTTTTCTTGCTTGCCTGATTAATGATAAAAAATTGTTAATGCATCTAGTTGGTCAATTAAAACAAAAAATTTGAGTTCTTGAGTGATAAAAAATTTAAAGATCTCCCCAAAAGTGCTATGACATGTTGCTCAACATCCAAATAAACTCAAATAGTATCAAGTTGTACAAAAACACTCTTGGTCTTCTTTCTTTCACATCTTCCTAGTCTCCCATTCCCATCCTTTCTCTTCTTCTTTCAAACTTCTTCTTCTTCTTCCTAAACTCTTCACATCTTCTTGATTCTTTTCCTCTTATTATCTAGTCTACCTTCTTCTATTCATCTCTTCTGTCACTTCCATTCTTGATTCCTCCTCTTCCAAAACCATGAATTTTAACTATCTTGTTATGGAACCTTTCTTGAAAATAGATGATCTCAAACTCATTGGTTAATTTCAATAGTATAATTCCTCCACTAGCCATTCTAGATGCATGGGTGATAACTTTATGACAAAAATAAAAGAAAAAATGATTGAATTAGATGCCTTTTCTAGGATCATACACATGATCATGTCATGATCTCCTTCTTCCAAATGTTTTTTTTTATCTTCTAAGTCTTCTCATCCTTCCTCACCTTCCAAATCTTACCATGACTCTTCTAGACATCATTCATATTCCTCATCATCCAAGTCTTCTTCCTCCACTAGGTCTTTACATTCCTCTTCTTCATGATCGCGTTCCTCTTCTACTTCTCCCAAGAGTCTTACTTCTCTTCTCAAGACATGCCATAATGAGCAACATGACAATCCTTGTGATACCTCTTACATGAAGAGTAACATGTCCATCTTTGATGATTATGATGATGGACAGTGTAGTGAGACCTATGGCACCTCTATTCCTAAGAGTCCTCCTACTTGTGTTCTCGTGCTTATTGGCAATGGGTCATCACATTGGATAGATCATGATGGTGATCTATGTGACTCTAATTTTGAAAGAGACTTTGATGATTTTGTTGAACAATAACTAGATGATACATCCACTTCTATTGAGGAAGAGAAAGCTTTCAGTTTTGATTATAAACATAAATACTATAAGAATCTCTCCTCTAAAAACTCTGATGCTGAAAATAAATATTACACTCTTGAGAAAGATCATGTCAATGATGAACCTTTGTTTTATGATGGTTCCCTTCCATAACCTACTTCCTCCAATACCCCTACATCTCCTAAAGCTTCCAAGTCTTTCAAATCTTTCACAAGTCCTTCATCCAACAAAGGTCCTAATGCTTTTCAGGCGGTTCCCTATAGTTATCCCCAAGGGCTATGTGATATCCCCACTAAAATAAGGTTTAATATTAAATAATTATTAAAATATAGTAATCTAAGAAATAAATATTGAATAAATATTGATACCCCCACTTTAATAGGGTTTTGCTTTAAAAATTACAAAAAAAATGAAAAAAAATAATCCAAAAATTATTTTTAATTCTTCTCCCAAATGTAAGGATCTGATTCTGGGATCATTACAAATGGTATTAGAGCACCGATCTTGCCATCCTGTAAAATTAGACAAAAATAACATTTTACAAATTTTTTTATCAGAGATATTTAGTGATTTCATACGAGAAATTAGTGAGATATAATTAACTACATTTATATTTATCTTGAGTTTAACTGGTTCCACAATATTGTATCTACCGAATATAGTTTTTTGGTAAACATACAGCATGGGTGTTAAGAAAATTTAATGAATATTTGAGGAGCCATATACTATCATTCTACTGGGTGTTTGCTAGAGTTTTCATTATTGCCAAAAAAATTTAGGGTGGCACTAAGAAGCAATATTGGTGAATGTTCAAGTTATAAAGCATCAAATCATGCAATTGAATGAAATATATATAATAGACTTAGCATCATGGTTAGAAGTAATAAGGAATGCAACTAATAAGGTAGAGATATTCAGCATTGTTCCACCATACCATCTTCATATCATGGGTCACCTTTCAGTAGAACGACACCAAGGAGAACTAAACTCTAATGCATATGAGAGTATAAATGGATAAAAAGAGGGAATACTTCAGTCTTGGAGCCACCGCTGAACCATAAATGATTAAGGAGGTCATGAGTCCAAGTCGTGTGATTATGGTTTAAGTAATCAATAGCAACATTAAAAATGGAGGTTCAGAATTACTCAATGAAGTCAATCTCTCTCGGAAGCATTAGCCAAGGACATCCATATGGATGATTAAGAACAACACATATATACTCATGATTGGCAATAAGAGATACTAAGTACTCAAGGAAGGTAGCACTATCATCCACCAGATTTGACACATAGACATAAATTTGGATTTGTAATTGGTGAGAATCAATCTCATTGAAAGGCTTAGGAGGATAACTTCAGAAAATAGTATAGAGACTTAGCAATCAAATAAAGTAGGGACATTCCAAATCAGGGTCCAAATATATATATTGAAAAAGACAAGAGACATAAACTATATGTATCAGTGCCATTGTTATACATGGAATTGTTTGATATTAAACACAAATGCAAGAATCCTATGCTCATTGTCGAGAAGGAGGAGAAGCATATTCCAAGCAAAGAGACAAAAAGTGACATTATTAACGAAGCACATACCCCTATGTAATGACTTGAGGAAAAACTAAATGCAAATTAATTTTAAATGTGAAAGTGACTAGAAGGGTGTCCATGTGTTTGCACGAGCATCTTGCCTAGCTTGTGCTTGCAAAATAATCATGGGAAAATATCATTGTGAGAGATATGGAAGAGGGGCGAGGGGCTTCTAGCTATGAATTTGGGCAATTTTACCTTCTTTGCAAGCATGATAATTTTTTTCAGAGTACAAAATGGTGAGTTGCACTCCAAATTGTCTCGTTAAGGGAACATTTTGTGAAAAATGGGTTGGAAGCAGAGTTACAAGTTGCCACCGGGGCTGAGAACCAAAACCTGACATTCATATTAATTTAAATTTTTGGGTAGAATAAAAATAATATTAATATTATGTGGGAGAATGGTATTTAAAAATAATGGCATGAACCAAAACTTTTGTTAGCATCATGCATTACACTGAATGTATATGGTATGGTAGTATGTGTCTTCTAACATAAATGACATGGACATTTTGTTGGGAGATTAGGTAGTGCCCAACAAAAATATGGGTGTATATAAATTAAATGAAATGCAATGAACAAATTTCTTCAAAGAGATAATTTCTTTTAAAGCTTTACCCATATAAGGAAAATGAAAGCTAGACTGAGTTGGTTACTAGATAGAGGCCACGATAAATATCTTGAAGGGATTACAGAAGATGAAGATGAGAAAGAATGGTCATTGAAAGGAGAATCCTATGTGGTCATTGGGAATATGGACAGGTAGGTCAAGGTATGATCATATTTTAATAACTATAAAGTATTATGCTATCCTACTTTGATTATTTAAAATGAAGAATTATCTTGTATAGTTGTTTATGATATGCAATTAGAATATATATATATATATATATATATATATATATATATATATATATATATATATATATATATATATATATATATATATATATATATATATATATATTGGTGATAAGATATTTATATTTCTTAATTCACAAATGATAATAATGTTGGGCATGATTGGAAGAAAAATTATTTCTTTTTCATAAAATTAAATTTTGAATAGTCCATGATAAATAAATTTGGAATTATAAAGAAATGTCTCACAAGAAGACATTATTCAAAATATTTGTGCTTAAATTCATGATGGATAGGGAGTGTGCACAGGGTGAGGAGTAAATCGATCATGTTGGGCCATAGGAATCCCAATATGGATTTTAAGATTTGAGGGAGTCCCAAGTTGAGCGTGTCCAAACTTGAGCAGTAGTAAACCTTCCATCCATAATGAAACTAAACATGTACATAGTGGGTAGGGAGTGTGCATAGGGGAGGAGTAAATCAGTCATGTTAGGGCAAGAGAGAATCCTAATATGGATTAAAGGTCTAAGGGAGCCCCGAGCTGAGTGTGTCCAACCTTGAGAAGTAGTAAATCTACCATCCATGTCAAAATTAAGCATGTTCCTAGTGGGTGGGTAGTGTGCATAGGGGGAGGAGTAAATCAATTGCGTTGGGGTGAGAGAATCCTAATATGGATTAAAAATTTGAGGGAGCCCCAAGTTGAGCATGTCCAACCTCGAGCAGTAGTAAATCTACCATCCACTATGGAATTATACACCCTATTATATTACTAGCTATAGAAAAGTTGTTAAAAATTATGCATTTTCAAGATCTTTGATTTTGATAGGGGAAAGGAGCGTGACATTCACGATCAAAGTGGTAAAACATTTCCTTACCTTTTCTTATTTCAATTTGTAAGCAAGATTCTAACATGTATACTATGTGTCTACATTGTGTCTTCATGCATCAATGTGTTTTCTTCATGTCTTCTTCATGTCTTCATGCATCTGTATGTCCACCTCATGTTTGCATTGTGTCTTCTTGCATTAATGTGTCTACTTTGCATCTTCATTCATAGACCATTATATACTAACATGTGTACCTTGCAAATATTTTAACACATATGCAGGGGAAAGAATGAAATTAAGTTATAAATTGCTTGAGGACAAGCAAATTCAAGAGGAGAGGAC
Source organism: Cupressus sempervirens (assembly GCA_028749045.1). Classification (NCBI taxonomy): domain Eukaryota; kingdom Viridiplantae; phylum Streptophyta; class Pinopsida; order Cupressales; family Cupressaceae; genus Cupressus; species Cupressus sempervirens. Next base: position 499,622,472 of record CM053787.1, read on the forward strand.
TATGATATCCCCACTAAAATAAGATTTAATATTAAATAATTATTAAAATATAGTAATCTAAGAAATAAACATTGATAGCCCCACTTTAATAGGGATTTGCTTAAAAAATTACAAAAAAATGAAAAAAAAATCCCAAAATTATTTTAAATTCTTCTCCAAAATGTAAGGATCTAATTTTGGGATCATTATAGGAAACCTCTTAAAGAAACTCAAGCTAACCTTCACTTGGCTGCAAATACTTTCAATAATGCTAAACCTAAAGAGCCTAAGCCTTCATACGCTATAATGCCTACTTCAACTAGTCCTTCACAATCTCTTCCAAAGTCTTCCATACAATTCCAACATGCTTCCTTATCCTTAGAAGTGGCTTCATGTCAAGAGGGCTCTAAAAATGATAAAGAAAATAACGTAAAGAATGATCAAGATCAAGAACCCTTCATATCATCTAATCCTTTTCATGATGTCTCTTATCTTTTTCATGGTTCTTTTGATCCCATGCGCCCATTCTCATTCATTCCACCATGTCTTAAGTCTTCTCCTAAGCAAGATCAAGCTACTACTTACATCGTTGAACTTATTGATAATCGAAATAACCTTACTATACTTGTGCTTTCCAAAGATGATACTTCCATGAAGGTTATTAAAAATGGTGTTGTTACTTCTAATGCCAAGCTTGAAAAATTATATGCTTATGCTATCCAAAGATCCTTGTCAAGATCAAAGTTTTTCATCTTCTTATTCTACCACTCCATGTTTGCTTCCACTTTTTACTCTTAAGCCTTTTCAAGCTCCAAAAAATCCTATCAAAGAAGTTTCTCCTATTCAAGACTCTCATGATCCTATTGAAAATCCTAATGCTGACTCTAAAGATGTTGATGTCCTTGGTTGTCATATAGATGTTGATGGACTTATTGATTATCCTTTCTCATTTTCCATGTCCTTCCTTGGACTTCCTTCACCAATACCAAGGCCTTCACATCTTCCTTCCATCTTGGGTCCTTATGTCCCTTCATTTTCCCCTCCTAACTCTCCTAATTCATCATCCATCTTGGGTCCTCATTTCCCTCCATCTCATATCTTTCCTCAAGATCAATGTAGATGCATATCATTGAATCCTTTTCATCCACCCATCCATCTAAACTAGTCATATCCTCCTTCTTCGACAAGTCCCAAGTCTTTAGGAAGTAACTTGAATGTTCAATACAAGAATAAGAAGAAATACAATAATCCATATGAAAAAGAAGATCACCATGTCTCCTCTAATGGACATAGGGGCATAAAGTAAAAAGAGATATCTAAGAAGAAAACTACAAAACAAGTATGGGTTCCAAAATCCATCATTGAAGATATTATCTCTAAATCAACAAAAAGAAATGAAAAGCCTATGACTATATGGATTCAAAAGTCTCTCTTGAAAGAGTCTAATGTTGAGCAACAAGTGAAGTTGACATTCAAGCTTCCAAAGACTTCCACTTCATCTTCTTCCAAATTCATTCTTCCATTCCATGCACCTTAACAACAACCTCTTCTATCCATTCACCATATTCATTCATTTACATTTCCTCCATCCTCTCGCCACCCTTCAAGGTGTCTGTTGATGTTGATCTTCCCTTCCTTTCCATCTACCCTTTCACAATCCTTCCATTCACTATCCTTATACCTTCTATCCTTTTTCTTCATTTTCCTTTCCTCTTGTCTTCCAACCTCACTTGCTTTGCACAAAATTTATCCTCCATTTTCATCTTCCATCTTCCTTTCCCTATTAGCATCTTTGAACATATAATTTTGAATCCTTGGAATATCATGGTTTATCCTTTCAAGGAGCATTATCTAAAAAGCTTGCCTTCTTCTAAAAAAGGAAAAAAAGAAAAAGGAGAAAAAGAAGAAAAAAATGAAAGCATGCCTTGGTGATAACCTGGCAATAAGGCACCTTGGTAGAAAAATTAAAGAGAAATAAATTAATCCTATGGTAAAAACCACTCCCTTGTGGTGCCTAGGATAAGCACCGTGATGAAAACTTAGCAATCGAGCATCATGCATAGTTCTTCTACATCTTTCATCCATTCTGTCATCTCTCTTTGATCTTGACAATGTTGACCGATACATGAACATTTGACTATCTTGTGAGCTATCTTATGATGATCTTACTTTCATTCCTTTCATGTTTAGCCTTCATATATATTTTCCTTCATTCATTTTAGCCTTTCACTATCCTTTTCCCATTTGGTCTTCATCTAATAAAAAAGAGTAAAACACGATACTATGAAGCCTCTTGACATTTTTACTCCTTTGGACTGCATCCTTCCCTTCTTTTGCATTATGCTTTTGTGACTTATCCTATGTTGGCCTTTCATTGCTTGTCCAAATGTGCTTTACATGACAATTTTTCCCTAGCTTGGGTACTCTTAAGGATTTTTCCCTTGAGAATTTCTTCTCTTCCTTCTCCTTCATTCTCTTTTCCTCCACCTTGCCAGATATTGAGACTACACGATGTGATATTTCTTGGGAGTTTGGTCCTTGTTTCTATCTAGGGGCATTGTATATCCTTGTATATAGTTATTGATCTTGAAAAAGTCCAAAAAAATGATATATTATCAAAAATTCTAAAAATCAAAAAATGTCTTGAAAAATGATAATCTTAGTGAAAACCTAACAATAGGCACTTTGATGTATCTCCAAAAAAATTATATATTCCAAAAAAAATAAAAAATAAATTTAAAAATAAAAATTGCAAAAAATTCCAAGTGGTGAAAACTTGGAAACGGGTGCTACTTAAGGCCTTTCTACCCTTGTTTCTTAGTTGTATCCTCGATACTTAGCCTTTCTCCATCATGCCTTGTCCTTCTTGCCTTGGTTTGGAATTGGTCTTTGCCTTTGTTTAGGGGGAATAACTATGTTAGCTTTGGTATCTTGGATGCGTTAGTCTTTAGGACACCTCGCAAATGGTGTTTTTTTAATACCACCCCAAGTGTATTTTTGAATATAACCCCTGACATCGAGTGTTTTTCAACACTTATCAGTTTGGTCTTACTCAATTTTGTCATGTGATCTTACCTACTTGCAAGAATTCAATCCTTCTCCTTGGAACTTAGTATCAGTTAACACACTTAAATTTTTAAATACAACACTTAATGCTTGAGTTATGTCATGATCTTTTCTTTGTGTGTTGACTGTTATTAATTTTTGTCGAGTGTCCTTGTCTAATAAGTCTCTCTAGTATGCATAGCTAGAGGACTTGGGACATGGGGTATGTTTTTATTTGCTTTCGGCTTGTGGGTGTGGTCTTGAAACTCTAGAGTGTCTCTTGTTGTCCCCTTGAAACACTTAGGAGATTTGAGGCATCATCCTTGACTATTTTTGCATAGCCGTTCTTATGGCCATCCCAGGATCTATGCCTTGATTCGAGTGTGGTTTTGCTACATTAAATTGGGTAAGCTAACATTGAAGTCATCTTGACCTTTATGTCTACGATGCTTATGTTAGAATCTTTCCACATTCCAATCCGATATAAATCACATTCATATCTTTATGGTTGTGCTTGTGACTAGTAATGATTGTGTGATTTTCTAATGTTCATTAATAATGGTCCAATGATGAAAATAATTTCCTTTACATTCTGTAATGAATGGTGAACACAAAATACTATGTTATAGTTGCTCTATTGTAAGTACACCTTTGCATTTTCATGTAGCTTACATTGTTAGACTTCATATTAATTTGCATTTTAAGGTTGAATTATGAGTTTGAGAGGGTTTTTTTTCCTTCAATATTTCTTGTGGACTTTTAACCAAATTTGGTCATGTTTTGATCTTCATTTCCTTATCTTCTTTCGTGATCTCAATCAAAATTTTCTATCTTAAACAATTGATTGATTTTGGGGCATTCTCTTTCTTGAGGCAATTTCTCGTTCTTCTCTCCATTTCTTTCTACATCTTCCAAACTTCTATCTTCTATTTTCTTTCACCCCACTTCTTTTCTTCTAATTCAACCTTGTGGCATAATCTTTCATGCTTAATGATCTACCTTGGTTCTGTGATCCTTATATCTTTCATCTTACATCAAGAACCTTATCTTTAGTTCGATTTGTTCATATTTGTCAATTTGTTGTTTCTCCTCTATCTCATTTTGATTTTGATCATGAGGGGGTAGTATCTATCAAACTTCAATCCCTGATTCAACTTTATCAATCCTATCAATTGCTCCTCTTGAGGAAACCTTTCTTGAGATTCTTATCTTGGACATGTCAATTACCTATTTACAAGGGTGTTGACCTTGTCTTTTTCAATCAACTTATCTTTGTCCTAATGTGTTCTCGTCTATCGATCACATGTGTGGGTTATTTTGTGATCCCAAGTCGATCTCACACTTCAACTGCATTCTTTGACTACATGTGTTCCCATAAAGATCATACATTATTCAAGGAGGGGCAAATGTACGCACCCTAAAATGGTCACCTAGACTATGGGCCCCCATTCTTCAATTTATCAAATGATGGAATCAATTTATCACTTTTTTGAATTAATGCCTTACAATATTTTCAATTCAAATCAATTTTCTTGATCAAATCGTAATTAATTCAATTATTTCAATATTTTCTAAGGTTTGATAATTTCATCAATAATCTTATTTAATTAAAAGAAAACATTCATTTTAAATAATCTTATTTAATTAAAAGAAAATCTCTCTTTTAATTAAATAATTTTATCTTATTTAATTAAAATATCTCTTTTAATTAAATAATCTTATCTTATTTAATTAAAAAAAAAATCCCTTTTAAATAAATAAAATAATCTTATTTAATTAAAAGAAAATCTATCTTTTAATTGAATGATTTTATCTTATTTAATTATAATCTCTCTTTTAATTAAATTATCTTATCTTATTTAATTAAAAGAGAACATCCATTTTAAATAAATAAATTAATCTTATTTAATTGAAAGAAAATCACACTTTTAATTAAATAATTTTATCTTATTTAATTAAAATCTCTCTTTTAATTAAATAACCTTATCTTATTTAATTAAAAGAGAACATCCCTTTTAAATAAATAAAATAATCCCCTTTAAATAAATAAAATAATCTTATTTAATTAAAAGAAAGTCTCGCTTTTAATTAAATAATTTAACCTTATTTTAAAAAAATCTCTCTTTTAATTAGATAATCATATCTTATTTAATTAAAAGAAAATCCCTCTTTTAATTAAATAAATAAATCCCCACCTAAAGCTCTCTTTTTGATGAAAAAAAGAAAATAAATCAAATAAAATCTTATAAAGATTCTCTTTTTGCACATATTTCTAAGTGGTGGGCTTTTCCCCCTCTCACTTGCCTTTTTAGGGATTTACCCCACATTGTTCTTGAGGTTGCATGTCTCTCCATGCTTCCCTTTATAAGGAGCCCTCTCCTTCTTATTTTTTTTGGATAGATCAATATTTTATTGTTATGCTACCAGTTTGGAGAGTGATTTTGGAGGAGAGCTTGAGCACTTGAGCTTGGACATTGTAACTTCTCTTTTCTTGTCTTGTTCTCTCATGCATCCATGACAATCCATTTAGATTACTCTTGAACTTGCATGTTAGATTAGATTTATATTTCCTTTCATAGATTAGTTTTCTTTCATGTGTTGTTATCATATAGAATAGCTTCCATTTTCATTTGCATGCATATTTGATGATCATGGAAACTAGCACTCTTGCTTTTCCTCTTTGAGTCTCTCATTTTATGGTGTACTTGCATGGGCAAAAACTAGGTCTAAATTGAGGGCCTCTATTATAAACTCTTGCACTCCATGAATAGAGAGCTATGAGTCGTCATTTGAGATATCATTTTTGAGCAATCTTGGATATAATGATTCATAGAAGTGTGTCAACATTTTAGCACACACATGGTTACCTCATCAGGCCTTGTTGTTAGGACTCAAATTTGCTTTCAGTAGTAGTTTCTAGATTTTTAGCTACTCCCTAAGTTTATCTTAAGGGGGTTTTAGAGTAATAAGACATTACCTTATTAATTAAATCATTTTGATTTAATTATTAAGTCACTTATTATCTCTAGTTTACTAAAGCTAAACTTTAGGCATATAATAATTAATTATTTTATTAATTATTATCATGCAACCTAGGTTTTACCTCTTATGGTTTTGATCTCCTTTTATAAGGATTGATCTCTTTCTAATTTAATTAATTCACTTTTGTTTATAGAAATTTCTCTTTTTTCTCATCAAGAATGTCTCATCTATGGATCTGGCAATTCTAGCTTTCATAGCTTTTGCTTCTTGCTTTCTATGAGAGGTGTTTGCATGTAGGTGATTCTTGGGAGGTGTGGGGTTGGTCTTTCATCAACTTCAATAGGAAAAAAAACCTAGAGCTTGGTATGCAAGATTGGATAAATATTTAGAAATTTTGGAATTTGCTAAAGGTACTACAGATAATAACTCTATCTAAAGGAAATTGAGAATGGTCTACTAATTTTTGAGGTGTTTGTGGATGACATAATCTTTGAAGGTGATGATGAAGAAAGTGAATAATTTTGTGGTAAAATGAAGAAGGAACTTGAGATGAGCATGATTGGTGAGATGAAGTATTTCTTGGGTTTGCAGATTGTGTAGAACAATGAAGGTATTTTCTTATCACAAACCAAGTATTTGAAAGACTTATTGAAAATATTTGGTTTTGAAAGTTGTAAACCTATTGATACACCTATAATAATTGTTTATAAGTTATCTAGCAAATATGAGACACCTATTGTTGAGAAGATGAAGCACAAATCCATGATTGAAGGTTTTCAATATTTGACTCATGCAAGACCAAATACAACAAATGCAGTTGACATTGTTGCAATATTTCAAGGTAATCCTAAAGAATCACATTATGCAATTGTAAAGAGGATTTTTAGATATTTGAAGGGTACGCCTTATTTTGGATTATGGTATGACAAATCAAATTACTTTACCTTATGTGCATATACTGATGCAGATTGGGAAGGTAGTATGGATGATAGAAAAAGTACAAGTGGTGGAGCATTTTTCTTAGGAGGAAGATTGGTTTTTTAGCTAAAAAGAAAGAAGATTACATTTCGCAAAGTGAAACATAAGTATAGTATGTAGTGACAATGAACAATTACAATCATATCATATGGATGAATCATATGTTGAAGGATATTGGAGTTGAGTTTACAAAACTTGTTATCATACATTGTGATAACACAAGTACAATGTGTATGTGAAAGAATCATGTGTTACATTCTAAGACAAGCACATATCCATTGAGTATCATGTTTTTAGAGAGAAAGTTGCAGAAAAAGAGATCAAATTGGAGTATATCAATACAAAGGAAAAAATAGCAGACATATTTACAAAGTCTTTATCGAAGGATACATTTGAGTATTTGAGAGGTATCCTTGGGGTTATGCCCCTTCCTATATCTAAATAGATGATGTAGAGATTGCATCAATCTAGTGATATAGAGCACTATTATTTGTCTAGACTAGATGTTGGATGCTTCCTTATGGAGGAGTATTTGTGTTTGAGTGGAGTCATGAAGGACTCTTGGTAGCTAATATTTAACAATGTCTTTGGATACTTTAGCTTGTTAGAGATTATTTTTGAGGCATAATTGACATAATGATACCTTTGCCATTAATGTTAATGGGGAGAGTTATACATGAAAAAATTTCAATGTAGAGAGTACTGATGTCAATGGAGGAAGTATATCAATGGGGGAGAGTTGTTCCTAAGATTTAGATTTGGTTGATGAAGATAATTTAAAAAGAAAAATTACACCAATAGATTTGTATGTTTAGTATTCTTGGAACTTAGATATTTTCATCTATGTTGCCATCAATGCCAAAGGGAGAGATTTTTAGCATGAATTTTGATGATATTTCTATTGGGGAGTACCCTAGCATTGCTGGAGAATTTGGGAGATTGTTGATATGACTATATGTTGCATTCGTGGAAGTGTGTGTCATTGATATCAACATACTAGTTATTCTTTGAAGATTGAAAAAGCAACATAAAAATTTTGAGATTATGAGGTTCGAGGATTTAAGATGATGTCAAGTGAAATTGAGGATACGTTCTATAGATTTTCCTAATGAAGTGGCTACAAGAGAATGCAGATAGTCAAAGATTGGTCACAATTATTCAAGATTTTTTGAAGACAATATATAGAAAGAGTTCCTAAGAAGTGGTTTCTGGTAATTGGATTATATCTTCTAACATGGATATAATCTGGTAAAGCATAGTTAGATAGAGGTAGAAGAAATCACAATAATGATGTGATTGAGCATGCAAAGTCTGAGGTTATACATGTGAAGACTATGAGTTGACAATATTATGTAATTATGAAAAGATTTAATGTAATGTGTATTGCTTTATCTTAATGAGGTCCTATTGTAATTGTAAATTGAGAAATCCTCAAGGCCAACTCAATAAATTAATTTGAAGACTTGGTATAAAGGAAAGTTGTTTTCTTTGTGATTAAGTGCATAATAGAAAGGAAATATGTGTGTAAGATCTAAGGGATTTGTGTGGTGTGAGTTTGCAGATCTGGTATCAAGATTTGAGAAGTGTTTGGCATCACAAAGGCCTAGTAAAAAAGTTAAGTGATTATATTTGGTAGAGAGTGATAGTGGATAGTTGATCATTTGGTATTGTTTAGGCAAGAATAATACTAAGGCTAGTTGGACACTGAGTTTGATGGTCTTTCCTTTGAAGTTGTTTGGACAGTGGGTCCTTCTACCTTCCACAACTCCAAAGAGGGTTGGCACAACTCCTAATAGGGTTGGAATCCCCTGGCATGGATTCAAAGTATCCTAACAGGGACTAATATGTATTAAATGTATTTCATTGACTCCTAACAGGGTCCACCCTCTTGCAGGGAATTTATATATTTTTAAATCATTTTGTGAGTACCATCCCCATCGGGGTTTTCCCTAGTTAAAAAATATGGTGTTATTATGTATGGTTATCTTCTTGTGGTTGTTGCACTTGTTGATTACATGTTTCAGATTTAATAAGGTTATCTAAATGTATTTCATTGACTCCTAATAAGGTCCACCCTCTTGCAGGGAATTTATATATTTGTAAATCATTTTGTGAGTACCATCCCCATCGGGTTTTTCCCTAGTTAAAAAAATGGTGTTATTATGTATGGTTATCTTCTTGTGGTTGTTGCACTTGTTGATTACACATTTTTGTGATTGGATAATTAATTCACCACCCCTCCTGACGAAACCCCCCACCCACTCTTAGTTGACTTGGTGGAGTTTATTTTCTAACAATATCATGATAGGAGAATTTGCTCTTGGTAAGGGTTTTAGATGTGTCATTGAAAACATTGTTCTTCCTAATATCTCAAATAGACCAAATAATGTTAATTGATAAAATAGAGAAAAAAAAACATTGAAGTCCCTTTTGAGACCCAAGATATTACAAAAGAGAATCTTGGTGATATGAATATTCTTATGCACAAACAAACCAAAAAGGATCCACATTTCTTTTGCAATATAAAGATCAAATATTATGTGCATGTAATTGTTTGTAGAAATCTTTCAAACAAGTCATATATTAAAATCACCATTAGGATGCTTTACATGTAATCTATACAGTAGAATTTTCTAGAAAAAAAGCTATTTGATTGCCCTATAATTTGTCAACACTAGTCTACCACTAGGCAGGATCAAAGGTAAAGGGTCCATGGATTGTTAAGGTGACAAAAGGTGTCAAAAATATCTAAAAGAAGGGATTTAATGTCTTTGTCTTTGATGACAATGAGGAGGATACAATAGACCATGGGTAAGCAAGGAATCTATGGTCAATAAATTCACAGGGTCTAAGTAAGAAGAGAGCTTGTTAGAGGTTCAAGTTATCAAGATTAATAATGACTATAATATGTAAATATCTAAATTATTGTCTAAAATTGTCAAAGTAATCTATTGTAAAATATGTAATTCAATAAGTTACTAATATTATCCTGAGTGGAGGTTTGAACAAACAAAAACGTTAATTATAAGGTGACAACTAAGTTAAATGAATAAAATCTCATTTTTATTAATCTAGTACCCGCAGGTCTATAAAATATCACAATTTTATGATCATTAGATAATAGAATATAAGTTAATGATAATCTAATCAATTGGAGTTGCTTCTTATAGATGATCAAATGTATAATTTTTCATAACCTTAAATGTCATGTTCTCAATCTATTAACAAAAACTAAAATTAAATATGTTATTATTTGAGGGGTTTGAAATAGAAAGGTACTATATGTAGTATGATGAATGGTACAATTATCTTGTTTGGAAGGTTTATAAATTTTGAAGTTTCATGAATCTAGTCTTTACTAAAAACCCTAATCAATCATGTCCAATGGGTTTAGCTTTGTTGGTTAAAGCAATGAGTTCTCATTGTGGAGACCCCAGTTCAAATCCCAAAAGGGACATCTTTATGGAGTTCTAAGTTGTAACTCTTGGTCTTCAATTGGTTGTATTTCATTCATTGTGAATGATAGATTCTAAGTTGTGATTGGTCTTCTAATTGTTGTTTCTAGTGTGGTTGCTCATAAGGACCTTGAATAAGCTTGTGAGTCTCATGCTCTTTCTTGAATGAGCACAAGGTTTATAAATAATCTTCAATAGAAAAATAAATCTAAGAATACATTTAACTTCAATTTCAATATTCTTTTGTTGAGGATATAAATGTAATGATTAAGTATTGTGCCAAAACATATCATTGACAATGACTTGTATAAAAATAAAAATACCACTAAAATAAACTTTGTTCTTTTAATCTTTATATGTAATAAATTATGTTATTTCTAAAATTTTACATCCATGGAATATAGTTTGGTAAATAATAAAGGGAATTATTATGTTTAGAATGTGATTCTTATAATAATACAAAATGATTATAAATTATTTTAAAGGTAAACATTATGCTAGACTTGAACCTTATACCTTATACCTTAAACCCTAAACCAAAACTACAAACCCCATAACCAATATTGTGCTTCTACTATCCTAAACCCTAAAATCAACACTCTATACCCTAAATTAAATCAAATCCTAAACCATAAACTCTATGGTAAGAGGTGATAGTGGAAGAAGGGATGAGACATAGAGTAGGAGTGTGAGATAAAGTTTTAGAGAGACAATGGGTGGGGGGGGGAGGGGGAACATATGCACAAAATTGGAGAGAGGTGGGTTGAATTAAAGAGGTGATAAATAGAAGATAGTAATAGATAGAACTTCACAATGATAGAGATGTAGGTAAGGAGGGAGACAGGTGAAGAGGGAGAAAAAGAGTTAGAGACTTGGGTAGAAAGGTAGAGAGAGAGGGATATAACTATAGAGGGAGGGAGAGGTAGTGGTGGTGAAAATGGAGAGAGAGGGATGAAGGAAAGGATAAACACATGGATAAGGAGAGAGAGGGAGATAGAGAGTAAATACAAGAAAGAGAGGGAGAAACCTGGGGGGGAAATGTAGGTTCAAGAGAAAACATGGGTATGTGCACTAATATTACTGAAAAGGGGTCTTAAGATGTAACTTTTTCTTTTTCAAATGAGGGATCTCTAAACTTAAACAAGGAAATCAAGATAATTACACTACAAATTTGAAGATGCAACCAAAAAAAAGAGTTGCAACTTGCTCCAAATCTACTTTCTAAATGTAACACCTCGCCAAGGGATCCAAAAGAATTAACCTAAAGTTTTATTAAGTTTGTCAAACATTTAAAAAAAAAGAAAGAATAACATACACATCAAACATAAAGTAGCGAAAGCAATAACATACAATCATACATAAGCAAACATAACAGATTACAGATTACATTTATAAGACGTTGAGTCACATTTAAATTTAATTAATACTAAGTCTAACAAATACCACATCCACATGAAAGAATAATCAAAAGTCCAAAATCCATTTAAATTATATACATTTGTTCTGAATGCCAATTGGCAATAAAATTTAGAATTCTCAATCATCCATTATACATGTCACAGGGATATGAAAGGCTAAAAGAATATACATTTATTAAAAGTAGGTTACATCATCCCTTTTGGATCCATGAAATAAAGTACAATACAATAATTAAAATCATCCATCATAAAGATATAACCATCCATCATAATACACAAGATAGAATGAAAGGAAATGTAGACAAAGAACTCTAGCCACGACAACAACGAATGGATCTCAATGGTAAGAGTAAAAAGCACTACCACCCAACCATGTGGTAACCCAAAAAGGCCCACTCCCACTACACTAAGGAGATAGTCTCAAGTCCCAAATAGGATGTCAATCCCAAAATCAAAAGTAATCTCTAAGTTCAGGAAATCTCAAAAGTAATCTAACTCAAAGGTTCCAAGATAAATCAAAATCTAGACCCAGAGGCAAACAAAGACACGTAGGAAACCTACTATGTAATTGGGCAAGTGTCATCGCATGAGTCAATGCTAGAGTTACCTTGGTAGTCTCTCAGGACCCCAACTCCCTAGTGATCCCTATGTGACACTAGTATCATCTCGTACTGACAAAGCATACTAACAATGCATGCTCACAACCAAGCATTCTCTCTACTCCCATCCTAGGCTATACTAGCACTCAAGGCATGGGCAAGAACATACAAAGACTCTTATTAGGTTCATTTTATTCCCATTTAGTGTAGTGTTTTCACTTATTAAACAACTTACAATGGGTTACCCTGGTAGCCACTTAGGGCCCCGACCTCCATTGCAAGCCACTTCTCAACATTACATATAGATAACCTACCTTAGGCTCATAAAAGTATAAATCAAAGAATCACAAATTTCACCTCAGTCCTATACAAGTGACTGGAAAACATCAAAATATAAATCACAATAACACATCAATTCTCTATGAGCAACTAGAAAGCATCCCAAAAATAACTGATCAAAGACTCAAAATGGTTAAGTCAAATATATCATAACATGACATCACCAAGAACATATCATACCACACACCTTAGTCCTATAAAAGAAATTGGAAAGCAATCCAAATACAATCAATAGATCAACACACATCATAGACCATACCAGACACATTACCATGGTTGAGTATAAAAGATCAAAATCAAATCATCATAATGTCACAAATGCAGAACTCCCAAGCCTTCGGTAACATCCTAAGACTGGTCAAAGCTAGGTCAAACCCTGACACCCAATAGTGAAATCACATGTCATAGAAAGAGTACATACAAAAGTAACATTTATAATTCATTCTATTTTGGAAAACACACAAGTTTAAACTTCACTATAGGTTTCCAAGTTTTCATTTTCATTTCTAAATATTACAGTTAATGTTTTTGATCTCCATTAGGGTTTCAATTTCTATTAATTACTTTTAATAATATATTTATTAACTTAATTAGTAACATTATTTAGAGTTTATTATTAAAAGAAAACTCCTAAATAATTATCATTAAATTAAATAAATATAAATACGTCAAAAATAGAACTTTAATATAATCTTTTAAATTTAATTCTTTTATTTAAATAATTTCTCAATTAATTAAATATAGTTAAATATCAAATTTCTTTATAAAATTTCCATTAAATTATATTTTAATTTGATTTAATTATAACATAAAATCACCACATACCCACAAAACCAAAAATGACAACTCAACTAAAGGCAAAGAACATAATCAAACTCTAGGGTTAAAATCATGAATTCATGTCACTTGACGAATTTGGATGGGTAAACTAACTCAGATACTTGTCCTATTTTTCTAGGACAAAATGGGTTTAAAGGTTAGGATTTGGACTTAAGAATTTATCTCTCATCTCTTACCATTGAGATAATGTGATAGGGTATGCTCATCCTAGCAATTCAGGGAAGTTGATACCCGGTACCTGCAATCTGCATAAAATCCATGCATGTACAAACACATATATGCTAAACTAAATAGGCAATGGTAGGAAGTGTTGCATCGTGTAGATCTCGAGTAGTAAGTGACTATGACTCCCTTCCTTAACCACATCAGAAATGTCATACATAAAAAAAATATACACGCACACCATACACATGCAGTATGGGGTAAGTATCCATAAGAAAACACATATGATAATCCATCTAACTAATCATCATCAATAACTAAAATCACTGTAATAATCATCATAAAATCAACTGAATATGAAACAATATCTGATAATCTGAAAGATAGTGCTACTAATCAACAAGCATAAACTGGCCTAAAAGAGTTAGGCAATAATAATAAAATGCAAACTAGGGGAAACACTACACTAAACAACTAATTTATTTTGAAAATTGTAAAGATTAATGGTTAAAAAAAGGGGAGCACATAAGCTCATCCAATTTTTTTTTTTAATAATGTAGTGTCTGGCATCTTCCTCCTAACATGTCAATTTTTTAGAATTTTAAAAATCATTTTGTAGAAAATTAGCTAGCACCATGTAGTTTATCATAGATTTTTTGTTTAAATTTTTAATGAATATATAAATTTTTACTAATTTTTTGAAAAGGATTTTTCATGAGAAATGATTAAGTGTACTAGATCTAGTTAAAAAAATAAAAAATAAAAAATAGTGTGTATAATGGAGTCTAGTTTATAAAAATGTAATATTTGAAAATTAGATGAATGAGAGAAAATTTATGCCCAAAATACCACATTGATTTTTGAAAAAAAGGCACAATCAAAGCCATGATTAGAGCCTTTATTGCTCAAAGGTTTGAGGGGGTGTGCAACCCATATGCTCTTTGAAGGTGTTTACACACCATATCCCCTAGAGATTGTTCCCAAGATTATTGGAGCTCTCTTGTGGTCTTAAGTTTCATTCATACCTACGTGGCTACCTTCCTTTTATGTGTTTATGTGACTTAATGTTTTATGCATCTTTGGTCTTTCATTTTTTCATTTTTCTTTGACTCCCTTCAAATATTTTGTGCCATTTGGGTTTGGTAGTTATCATTTCATCTTGGTTCTCTCATGTGGTTGTGCATGGGTAGTATTAGTGATGGTGTACATGATTATAGGGAGGATTATAGGGAAATCATCAATAATAATGAGAAGATTAATTATTTGAATGATGAAAACTTAAGCCTTTTGAGTAATGAGTAGAAAAAAAATCCTACAAAGTGGTGATTTTAGACCAACCTTTGCTTATTTCTCTACCTTCTACTAGTTTTAATGGAAAATTCTTGAAGGATTTGGACATAGAAACTAGAGGATTACTAGGGGGTATGTAGCCAATGTAGATAGAACTAGAAATAGAGGTCTCATACAAAATGGAGAACCTAAAGGGGGAGGAAATGCTAAGCTTCCTTCTATTGGTTTGAAAACCATTTCATTATCTTCTAATGGAGAAATGGTTAAGGTTATTCTTCTAAGAAGTCTCACTTGAGAAACATTTCTATATTTTTTGTTTATATGGATAAGAAATTATTTCCTTTGAGTAAATTATTTGATGATTGGATATTGAATGTTTGGGGGGTGAATAGGGATTCATGCCAATTTTTGTAGAATGATTCAAAAAGGGAGCTTTTAAAATTTTCTTGAAATCTCATAATATGCAAGATAGGGTTCTAAAATTGCCTTTTAGAATGTAAGTCATTCTTTGTTCAAAGTCTACCTTTGGAATCCAAAGGGTGACCTTGAATAAATAGTTTCTTATTCCTCACCTTCATTTTTTCAGATAAAGAACTCACTAGTCTCTACCCCATCTAAACACAAGAATTCTTATTTCTCCTACTCCAAAAGTTGATATTCCTGAAAGAATCTCTTTAAATATTGAGAATGATAGTTTTTCATAGAAATTAAATTTACTTGGTAATTTAAGGGTTTGATTTCCTTGTAAGTTTTTGATAAGAAAAACATGTTTTATAGGGATCCTGAAACCCAATTATTAAAACAAAAACCAAGGCTGATAATAAGCATATAAAGCCCAACCAAAAAAAGACAAGTCACACGGTTGATAATAAGCATGAAGCCCAACCAAACACAAAGGCCATCGAAAAGGCCAGTTCAACTTACATTGAAAAAATTAGAACAAGAAAAAGCCAACTTAACGAAAAAACAACAAAAAAAAAAGCTAAAGACATGAATAAATAAAACATGATTACTCCTTTGTCTTTCACTCAAGCTCCTACATCGTCTGAGCAGGTTCATAAACTTTGTGAGTCTCCTCTACAATCTACTCTTGACTCTTTTGGGCTTCCTGATCCAGGTTGTTGAAAGTAATTTTTGTTGCCGCATCCTCTTCCACCCTAGCTCTTTCCCTATCCTTGTCCTCACTGTCGTCTAGTAGGCCTCTAGCTTTTAACATTCTAGTTAGGGACATAATGTTATCATTTATAGAATTGAGGATGGAGATCATCTGGTTCATCAGATTGTGATTATAGTTTTCCAGGTTCATAATCCTCTTCTCAACTAGACTGATTCTATCATCCTTATTCTTCTGATTTCCTAGACCTGGCTCTTTCCTACTATTTTCCATTTGGCCAATTTTTCCCTAATGTCTTCTAATTTGTGATAAAGCCATTTGATTGACCTAAAGTTGTCAATCATGCTATTGCAAGCATTATTTAATAGGTTCATGCCCATTTATTTCCCTAGCATTATCTGTTATTGCCACCATAGTTGGATCGATGAGTTCTTCAAATTGGAGCTGGCCCTATTTTTCTTCCAAAATTTGGGGATTCATTATCTCTCTAACAATCCCCATATTGGATGTTCTAACATTAAAATTTCTCCATGCATTTTTCCTATCCTTAATTATCACTTCACCTTCTCCTCCAATTTTCTCCTTCTCCTGCTCCTAGGGATGAATAGGTGAAAGAGGGATAGCAAAGATATCCGGCCCTGACCCCAAAACCTCCTCAACATCTATCTATTTTTCCCTCTTCCTTTTCTTTATGGCTGGAGCCTCCCTCTTACCTTTTGTTTCCTCCTCCTCCTCATCATCAATTTTTTTAACCTCCCCTTCCTCATTGTTTTCTTATAATTTTAGGCCCATGACCTCTAGGGCTCTTCCTGCTTGGGATAATAGGTGAGGGAAAAAATTTCTCCGACTCTTTAGCCTTCTTTCCAGAGGAAACTTTTTCCTTCCCCTTTGAGCTGATACTTTCAACATCCTTTGAGTCACAAGAAAAACTAGAGCGTCCTGAGTCCTCAGAGGCATCCACACTAGGCTGAGGAGATTTTCTTAAAGTTCAAGCTTTAAAAAACTCATAAATTAACAACAATAATCCCTCATGAAGGGCAGGGTTTATAGAGGGTTTTTTCTTAAATCCTATAATAGCCTTGTTCATAGAAGTGAATAAATAAAAGGGAAAAGAGATCTTGATGCCATGACAGAAATTGTTGAGAAAAAAAGTGATGGGTTCTCACCCAATCAAATCTAGTATCCAATGAAATATACTCTATAAAAGCTCGTAAAACATACCTCCAAAGTTTTTTGATGGAATCCATTTCATAGTACATTTCACATTTTACCAGATCATTCCTCTCCTCCATTTTCTTTGCAAAATATTTGATTGCATTCACTGACAGCTTCTTGTCTCTATAAAATTTGAAGCCCTCCATCAGAATCTCAGACACAAGAGCAATAAATTCCTCTATAATATGAAATGAGACTCCATTCACTTTAAATCTCCCATCCTTCCAAGAGTTCACCATACTATTAGTTACATTAGCGTCGAAGCCATGGAGTTTAGCAATATATTTTGCTATACCTCCCTTCTCCAATTGCTCCCATACTTTTGCCCTTTCTTTCCATTTTTCTACTTCCCCCATAGGCTCCTTCCTACTATGTTCCCTCACCATTTCTATGCTCTCCACCCCTACAATTCTCATAAATGCCAACCTTTGCAAAACCTTCTCAACCCTTTGAAAGCTTTGGTTTTCGCGTCTTTGAAAAGTGCCAAAATGTTTTTCTATACCCTAGGAAAAAAAGAAAACTAAAATATCGACCCAAAAAATGTGTCGATATGACACTGATAACCTCACCTCTTGACTGTGTTTGCCATAAACACCATAATTATAATAACTCTCACCCCAACTTTCATAAATTAACATTATTACAATAAGATCTCCACCATACTTCCTTGGATTTTTTCCAGTTCGATAAGACTCCTCACTTTTGTCGAAATATTCCCACCTGAATTCCAAGTCATCACCTTATCATGCCTGACTGCTTCGTTGGCAAATCGATCCACCACGGGGTTAGTTTCCCTATAAACATGGGTGATGTGGACACATTTGAAACTTTGAAGGAGATTTTAGGTCTCTTCAATTAAATTAGCAATATACCATAAAGGTTGACTGATTCCTTTAATACATCTTATAATATTATTAGAATCCCCCTCCAACCATAATTTTTTAATCCCCATGTCAAAGCCCAGTTTAACTTTATGGAAAGCTGCATTGACTTCTACAAAATGGTTAGTTTGGAAACCCAATGGATGAGAAAAAGTCACCACCCTTCCACCATAATTATTTCTTATGATTCCTCCACTACCTGATGGTCCAAGGTTACCTTTTGATGCACCATCAAAATTTTCTTTATGCCATGCCTGAGGGAGTAGGCATTTCACCTCCTATCTTTTGGATCTCTTATCCTTTTCCTTTTCCTTCTTATTACCACCATTTTCAATGTCTCTCCCCTTCCTTACCTCATACTTTTCCTTTATGCTTCTATAAATCTTCTCTCCTAGAACATAAGCAAGTTCCTCTCTATCTCTAAAAATTCTATTGTTTCTTTCCTTCCAGATTCCCCAACAAAAATGAGGCAAGGTCCAAGTACTTAAATCCAACAAGTCTGAACCCTTGAACATGCTTATCCAATGACAAAAGAAATCCAAAAGATTATCTGGTTTACACCAGCTTACCCCAAATTTTTTTGTTATGTTATCCCAGACCTCTCTTGAGAAAGGGCAATGTATAAACATATGATTGACTGATTCCATCTGATTCTTACAAAGGATACACATATTAGGCATAATATGATCTCTTTTTATTAAATTATCCTGTGTAAGAATTTTGTCTTGCAAGGCTAGCTAGTAAAAGATATTAATCTTTGGGATAAGCCTAGGTAACCAAGCTTTCGCCTAAGGAGGTTTCTCTTTTAGGCTCCAAAGGGAATTGTAGTCTAAAGCTATTGAGTAACAACCATTAGGATTTTCACCTCATATAACTTCATCCCTTTTGTTATTAATAACCATAACATTCATCATAGTCATGATCGGTTTGAGATCCTCAAAGATAACAAACACGTCTTTCCATCCCTCGTTAGTCCTATAATCACTAACTTTCAAACCAAATTTCCTTCTTATACAATCATTAGCCCATACCTGAAATGTAGGATTATTAAGAAGAGGTCCTTGTAGCAACCAATGGTCAGTCCAAAAGAGAGTATCCTCCCCATTCCCCACTTTCCAAACAACCTTAGCCTTAGCTAACTCTCTTGCTTTAAGAATACCATTCCAGATAACATACCCTCTCAAGATATCCTCATTGTTTAGCAAAAATTGGATTGAAGCTCTTCTAAGATACTTATAAACAAAGACATCTCTCCATTCCCCAGTACTATTAAAGATGCACAAGATCTATTTAGCTAGGAGAGCCATATTAAGATGCTTTAGTTTCCTGATACCCAATCCACCATAGCACTTTGGAAGACAGACATTATCCCAAGCCACAAGGGGATATCTATTCCACCCTTCAAGACCCGTCCACAAAAAATCCCTTTGAATCTTTTCCATTTTCTTTGTAAATTTAACTAGAATCCTAAAAAGGCTCAAGACATAAATTGGGAGGTTTTGAAGAGAAAATTTAACCAAAATGAATTTTCTTGCTTGAAGTCCCTTTCTAGCCTACTAGCTTCTTACTAAACCTATCAATGATCCCATTCCTAAAGGAATCAAGTGGCTTAGCTCCTAAAGGGAGACCAAAATAAGTTGAAGGAAGCTTTCCCACTCCACAACCAAGGATCCTCACAATTTTCCTCTGCCTATCCTCTGGAGTATTAATAAAGAAAACATAGTTTTTTTTCCAATTAATAAGTTGTCTAGAATCTCTAGTGTACAAATCAAGAATCTCCTTCATAACCTTAGCTTCCTTGACTGAAGCTTCCCCTCCCATAATTGTATCATCCATAAACTGTTGATGAGAAAAAGGATCACACCTAGTAGATGGTTTAAACCCTTTTAGCCTTCTAACTTGTTTGTTCTTCTTAATTAACCTTCCAATACATTCCACCAAAATAATGAATAGAATAGGTGAAAGAGGGTCCCCCTGTCTAAGCCCTCTCAGAGGTTTGAAAAAAATAGAGGGATCACCATTAACCAAAATTGCAAGAGAAGAAGTTGAAATAAGTTGGGAAATAAGCGTACAAACTTTTTGATCAAAGCCAAAGGCCTAGAGCACCAACCCAAGTAAAGTCTAGTCAACCCGATCATGAGCTTTTGAAAGATCTAGTTTGAGAAGCATTCCATCTCTCATACTAGCTTCCATTGAATGGATAACTTCATGCACCATTATGATTGAATCCAAAATCTGTCTTCGAGGGACAAATCCTATTTTTTGGTGAGATATGATAAAATGAATAATCATTCTTGAGGTAAGCACCTTCAAGATAATCTTGTAGAAAGAGTTACATAAGCTGATTGGCTTAAATTTATCCAAAGAGTCTGCCCTAGGCATTTTAGGAACGAGGACCATAAAAGTAGAATTAATCTCTTTTAGAATACTTCTAGCTCCAAAGAATTCCTGAATAGCCTTCACAACATCTTCCATAACCACCTGCC
The DNA here is from genome assembly GCA_028749045.1 of Cupressus sempervirens. Classification (NCBI taxonomy): domain Eukaryota; kingdom Viridiplantae; phylum Streptophyta; class Pinopsida; order Cupressales; family Cupressaceae; genus Cupressus; species Cupressus sempervirens. The sequence goes on from CM053787.1 coordinate 499,643,255, forward strand.
AGTAAATTTGGAAAAAGAAGGTAGGAAATCCATTTGGGCCTGAGGATTTATTCGCTGGCAGGGAAAAAAGAGCTTCTCTTACTTCCTAAGAATTAGGCATAGCCATCAAAATTTTGTTGTGATGGGGTTGAATAATCTAAGGAACACATGAAATAATTTCAGTCTAATCCAACTTAGATAACAAGGGGTCCTAGGACAAAAGAGAGGAGAAATAGGAAACTGCCTCAGCAACAATTTCATCTTCTTTTGTCAACATATCCTATCCCTTTTTTGAGGCAAAAATTATGTTATTAACTCTATGCTTTAGAGTAGAAATGTGGAAAAACCTTGTGTTCTGATCCCCTTCTTTTAGCCAATTAATTCTAGATCTTTGCCTCTAGAACTTCTCTTCCTTACTTATAATATTATGCAAGTTAGACAGAATAGACAACTCAACATTTCTGTTCAAATCATTGTACTCTTCCTTTTGAATAGTATCCTAAATGGAGGTGAGTTTGACAAATAGATCATCTTTATCATGAAAAATATGACCAAAATCCATCTTATTCCAGACTTTAATCATCCTTTTCATATTACTCAACTTCTTCACTACTCTAAACATGGTAGTACCTTCCACTTCTATCCCCCACCAATGATATACCTTATTTAATAAATCAGGATGTGAAGTCCACATCTTTTCGAATCGAAAAGGGAAGTTCCTTCTTGGTTCTAAAGAGACAACTAAGAGAGATATAGGGGAGTGATCAAAGCCAATTCAGGGTAGTAGAGACAGCTTATAGAAAAAAAATTACAACCAGTGCGGAGAGATAAGAGCTCTATCCAACTGAACCTGAATACACTCCCTTCAAATTCTTTTATTTGACCAAGTAAAAGCTCCTCCCAACATATCCAAATCCAAATAAGCCACGCTATTTATGAAATTGGAGAGGTCATTTTATGATTTGCTTGTAAATTAATGACCATATGAGACATAATTTTCCATCTCTCAAAATAAAAATTAATATGACAAGGCTAGTGAAAAATAACCCAAATTCAAGGAATGATTTTGACAAGAAAACAACGAGTGACTCAAATGTCAATGTTATTACAAATAATATTGAATCTTTTGGTATTGATAAAAATGATGAGCAATTAGCCTCTAATTGTCCCACTCTGTGTAATACAGGTTGTAAACTTATCACTTTGGCTAACCCCTTTTTTGAAGTTGCTTTTCCCCTAATAATAATGATAGTCCCCCTACCCTTATTAGGTATCAATCATCTCACACTAATTTTAAGTTGAAATCTATTGATAAAAGGGTAAATAGTGAGAACCCCATGATGAAAACACTCAACAATTAGCATTGGACACTACTAATGAAAGAGCCAAAAATATAAGGAATGTCAAACATGCTGCTTGAAAGAAGAGTGATCCCTTACCTAGTACTATGAATTCCATGATGGAGATAATATCATACACACAAATTGTTCCTTATGGGGTTGAAATAGTAGGTAAAGATGGTGATATACAAGTGGAACATTTTACAAAGGTCCTAAGCAAAAAGAAGCATTAAAAAATGGACATGAAATCCCAATCTAACACTACTAGCAATAATGGTAAGAAAAGTAATGTGAATATACATGAGTGCTTTAATATGATTTATAAGAATAAAAAATTATCCTTGAAATAATTCATGATGATTAACATTAATAGATGGAATGTAAGTGGTTTTGAGATCTCTTATAGAAAGTATGTGGTTAAAATGGTGTAGTGACCATGACTAGAAAGATATCATCTTCCTTCAAGAAATTAAGGTAGTAGGATTTTAAGCTTATGCCATTATGAAATTCCTATAGGAACAAGCTACATGCTTCCACTCCAACCATAAAATAGGTAAGGATGTTGTGTTTATCCTTATTGGTCCTAATTATTATTTCCAATGGCACTGTATATTTTTATCAAAGAGCACCAAGAGTCATCTTCAAGGAGAAAGATAAGATGGTATTTGTAATTTTTATGCTACAAATTATTGTAGAGATTGAGCCAAGTTTTGGGATTTTCCCTAAGGGTCATTGGGTTTTTGTTAGGGATTTCAATATGATTGAATAAAAAGAAGACAAATGTGGTGGCCGCAAGCACTCATGGAAAGATAATGAGTAGTTGTTTTGGTCAAAATAAAAATAATATTTAATTTCATAGATTTTATTGAGAAAAAATAGATTTTTATATTTGACATGTGATTTACATAGTGCACCAACCAATTTGATCATTAGACTGTAATTTAGACTTGATAGTTTCTACATTGATTCTTCCTTATTTTTATTTTCTTCTCCTAGTAGGCACTTCCTATCACTATTACTCTAGTTGTAGGAGTTGATGAAATCCAACTCCATAGCTCGCCAATATCACCTGCATGCAAATAACCTGTCGAAGGGAAACCAAGAAGGAAGATGTGGAGCTTGGAAAAACCCTAAATGGACTTGAGAGAGAACATATTGCAAAACAATGAAAAATGTATTTACAATGAAAATGGGATGATAAAATACAATGAGAGAGCTCGAATATAAAGGCCTTATGGAAGCTTGTAGAACAAGCTAGAAAGAGGTAGAAGATAAGGTTGACAACTAAGCACTCTTCCACAAAAAGGTGGAACATGCTAGAAGGGAACAAACTTCCATGTTGTCAACAACTCATCATTACAACAATTAAATACTAAATATTAAATAAATGCATTAACCTAAGTAAGCTTAAGTAAATAGAATAAATAATTAATAATTAATTATTTACTCTAATAGCCCCCCTTAAGTGCAACTTAGGGGAATGCCTTAAGCTCATAAAAACTTCCCGACAATGAGGCCATGTTAGGTACACATGTACAATGCAAGGAAATGCAACCTTTGTAAACGAGGAAAGAGAGAAAACCACATGGGAAAAACCCTCCCCCAAAGAGAGGTAAGAAACTAGTGAAGGACTGAAGTAGCCTCCAACTAGAGGAATGTCCCATAAAATAGGAACAACAAGTGATCATGAAGAGCATCACTGAAGCATGAAGAAGCTACAAAATTTTCCATCTAAAAGAGATTGCTGATCTGAAAGAACCTCCATGGAAGAAGAAGGCACAAACTGAGCATGTCTATATGGTAGATGATCCATCTCATCGAAATGCATAGGTAGCCAGCCACTGCAATCACCTCGTATATAGGATCAACCATTGAATACGTAGCTCACACTATCAAACCATCAAACCAAGGAAGCATTAGAACACCAGAATAACCCCCCCTTAATGCAGATGGGGTGAGATGACAAGTAATTGAGAAGGTGGGCCAATATCCTCTATAGACAGAACTAGGAACGATGATAGAGGGGAAGAGGTACAAACACCTATAAAGACACGGTCACACTGACACTTCATGGGAAAACAAAGAGAAGAAGACCAAAAACAAAAAAACAACTATCCCCCCTATTGGTGCTTTATGAAAATAGTGCAAGTACAACTATCTCAAAACAATGTTCATGAACTTGAAATGCAAGAGTGACACTTTATCTCAGTGCATATACATAAAAGTGCTTACAAATGATGTCTACAATGATTAGAAAAGGAAAAAAGCTTATACAAAAGATAGTACAGCCCAAAACAAAAGATTCCATGCCGAGAAAATGATCCTCAAACCTAAAAATACTTGCACCAATGTTTTCGTCTCAGAACTAGCTTTTTGACACTTCTTTTGGATCTGAAAAATACCTCCATATGCTCAAGATATGGCCGAAAAATTGCAAGTAGGTTAAAATGACCCTGGAGAGCCTGGAAGGGTTGTTGATGCAGTGCTGATGTCATGCTAACATTAGCATTTTACTGGAAAAAAATTGACAGCCTAGGGGTCGTCATAGCCAAAAAAGAGCCACGTGGCAAAATTTGACATGGTGCAGGTGACGTGGTACGGGCCATGTGGCAGTGCCAACGTGGCACCTATACCATGTGGCACCTGTGGATTCAACCAGCTACGTTGAACTCCCACATAGTGCTACTGACTGTTGAGCAAAGGAAATAGGTGGCGGAGCTCACGCAGTGGTGGAAGAGTTGCATAGAGTAGGGGGCACCGTTGGTGGAAGTGGTAGAACAGTAGCACTGCCCTCCTAAGTGGAGTGCAGGCAACCTCATAGTGGCCGCTGGGTAGTGCGCCTTGCAAATATATTAAATTTTTTTTTTTCTTAGATCATTCGTACGACCATACAACAGGGCTTGCAACCAATTTTTTTTTGCCTCACGGAGCTTTGTCTCCAAAATTGATATTTTTTAATGAATCCTAATTGTAAATGGCCTTCTAGATCCAATGGCAACATTTGTTTAGGCCCAAAGTGCTCCAAAAAAATGCTCTTCCCCTGGATTGAAGAAAAATGCACAAACAAACTAGGGTTTGTGTCTCCGAGTCATGAATTCAAAAATCCTTCAACAAAGAAGCAGTAGGGAGGCTCTGATACCATGTAGGAGTTGATGAAATCCAACTCCACAACTTGCCAAGATCACCTGCATGTAAATAACCTGTTGAAGGGAAACCAAGAAGGAAGAGGTGGAGATTGGAAAAACCCTAAATGGACTTGAGAGAGAACATATTGCAAAATAATGAAAAATGTATTTACAATGAAAATGGGATGATAAAATATAATGAGAGAGCCTGAATATAAAGGCCTTATGGAAGCTTTTAGAACAAGTTGGAAAGAGGTAGAAGATAAGGTTGACAACTAAGAACTCTTCCACAAAAAGGTGGAACATGGTAGAAGGGAACAAACTCCCATGTTGTCAACAACTCATCACTACAACAATTAAATACTAAATATTAAATAAATACATTAACCTAAGTAAGCTTAAGAAAATAGAATAAATAATAAATAATTAATTATTTACTCTAACACTAGCTACTATGTATGATCAGTCTCCCATCTTTGTTAGTATATGTCTTGATATTGACCCATTAAACATAAGAAGAGTAATGACTTATAATTGAATGTTTCTCTTATTCAAGATGTGGATACAATAAAGGTTATTAATATTGCAACATGTCTTTCCAAGTTTTGTAATAGAGGTCCTATACCTAGAAAGAATTGGGACTCCCTTACTAAGACTTGGAGGAAAATACTCCAAACTATAGGAAAAAATAAGATTGTAGACCTTTTAAGAGAAAAATTCTTCCTCCAAAATAGTTTAACAATGTTGAAAAGGAGTTACAACTAAAAGGATATGATAGTCAATTAGACGTTGATTTCAATTGGGTTAAACTACACTAGGAAATTGCAAAATAATAGAATCCAAGGCCAAAAGCTAGAGCTGTGATGAATTGGCTAAAAGAAGGTGACATGGGTTCTAAATATTTTTTCAACCTCATCATAGATAAACAATAAAAAGAGCTCATTGAGAATATTCAAATTGATAATTTCTTTACCAGTGGCTCTAATGTTATAAAGGAGGCTTTTTCCAATTTCTACAATAATTTATTTTCTTCTTAATGTAGTAGTGCTAATAAAGAGTTTCTTAATAAGTGTTTAAAATTAATCCCTAAAAAGATATTTGAGGAGGGCTCCCTTTCTTTAGAATAGAACATTAACTAAAGGAGATTAAGGCTTCTATTAACTCAATAGGTAATCGGAAATCCCTTAGACTTGATGGGCTTCCTACAAAATTATATAAATAAAACTTAGTATGGATCAACATGGGACTTGTGGCACTGTATGATGATGTTTATAATCAAGGTTCATTTGGGAAAATATCAACATGGGATTTATACAAATCCTTCCCAAGAGTTGGGGTAAATCATTTGTTAAGAATTGGAGACCCAATACATTACTGATTCTATCCTACAATTTTATTGCAAAAAATCTATCTAGAATAATTGCAAGCCTCTCAAATTATTTTATTTTTTTAATCCAACTAGATTTTGTAAAAGGGAGATAAATATTACAAAATTTGGTTATGAGTTGGGAGGTATTACATTGGGAAAAATAAAATGGTCAAAATGTTTCTATGATTCTCCTTGACTTTGAATAAGCATATGATAGAGTTAAGTGACCTTTTATCATGGGGATATATCATGCATTTGGTTTCCCTCCCTATTTTTTTAAATGGACTAGTATACTCTTTAAGGATTCCTTAATTGTTATTGGAGTGAATGGTGAGATCCCCATTTCTATTTCTTTAAAACTATCAATTAGACAAGGATTTACTTTTTCCCTAACATTATTTGTCATTAATGTAGATGCTTTATGTTATATATTAAGGTCCTTAGAGCTTGTACCACTAATTAGAGGAATCTTCCTCCCTAATGAAGAAGAATTTATTAAATCACAATTTATAGATACATCTCTATTTTTAGAACCCAATAGACAATCTTGATAATGTATTGGATAAATACAATAGTTTTGCTTAGCCTCTAGGGTTAAATTTGATCCACAGAAGTCTACAATTTTGGGATGGTCAAATAAGCCTTCAGATTAGATTAATTCTAGAAGACAACAACTATATGGACCTACAAGTATTTCCATATATTTAGGGATCTCTTTTTCTATTGAATCATCCACTAAGGGTACGTAGATACAAATTTATAATAAGATTAAAAGAAAGAATTTAGAATCGCAAACTTGTCTTCTATCCTTGGTCGAGAGAGTCAAGGTCATTCAAAAAGTTTTGGCATTCCATCACATTTATTATGAATCCTCTTAGATTTTTTCTAATTATCAAGTTAACAAAATTGATAAAATTTTGAGAAATTTCTTATGGTCTAATGGCATGGGCAACAAAGAAGATATTGTGTGAATTGTGGGTCACGTTGTAGACCTAATTTCTTGGTGTAGAAAGTAAAGTTCACCAATATAACTGAGAGGGGGGGATCAATTATATACTTTAAATAACTTTTATCAACTTAAATAAATTTGAAAAATGTAGTAAAATGATATAGAAACCACAAAATGATCATTAGAATCTGAAAAGATTAATAACCCAGAAAACTAGTGCAAAGAATAGATATCTAAACTATGAATGCAAATGATACAAAATCAAAATAGAAACATAGAGTTAATCTCCTAGAGAGTAATACAAATGCTAGAAGCAAAATAGCATTAAGAGGATGTAAAAGAAATCAATCCCAAATACAAGCCAGGTAGAATGATTATATAGACTAGGAAGAGGGAGGAGGTGGCAACACTAACTAATGAGGAGCAACCATCTATTAGACTAAAGATAGAAAAGTATCTTCCTAAGATAGCTAATGGATGCTTACATGTAGGAAGATGACACCTCACAACCACTTACTAAATAAGGCATGCTTTATTAACCTAAGCAAGATTATTAAAAGTGTAGGAAAAACCTAGCAATATAGGGAAAAAAATAACCCACTAGGAAATTGAAAAACTACACTAACACCTCCCCATAAGCGAAGCTTAGGTGGATGTAGAAATGGGCCCTGGTAAGTCAAGCTTGATGAGGTACCCATGTACATAAAAGTAACCCCTAAAAGAGAGAGAAAAGAGACTCCCCAAAAAGTTAGGACTCCAAGAGAGAGGAAGAGGCCCCCCTAACAGATGAAGCACCCCGCACCCCTAGCAAAGCTCACAAATGAAGAAACTTGATATCAATGAAGGGTTTGGTGAAGATATCAGTAACCTTCTCGAAAGTTAGACAATAACGAAGGTTGAGGACCCATATGAAGCCTCAAGAGTAAGTCTAGAGCATACTTGGACTGTGTGATGGTAATCCTGGAAGGAGACTGAAAGATCTCAATCCCGAGAAAGTAATGCAACAAGCCCAAGTCAGTCATCAAAAAACTGTCTTGAAGGGAAACTTTGACAGCCTTAATGGTGGGTGAAGAACTTCCTATGATCAGCAAGTCATCAACATACAAAACCAAAAATATGAGTGAATTGCCCTATTGCAAAATGTAGACATTAGGATCAGAATGACACTGAGTGAACTAAACTGAGAGAAGGAAGGAGTCCATCTTGGCATACCAGGCCTGAGGAGCCTATTTGAGGCCATATAGAGACTTCCAAAGATGAAACACAAGTGAAGAATCCTGAAGGAAACCTTGTGGCTGCTCCATGTAGATCTCCTCATGACGGTCACCATGAAGAAAATAACTCTTCACATCCATTTGATGTACTTCCCAATGATCAACTATAGTAATGGAAAGAATAAGTTGAATGGAATTCATTCAGGCCACTGACACAAAAGTCTTAGAGTAGTCAATCCAGGAACCTGGGAGAATCCTTTGGTGACCAAACGAGCCTTGTACTTGTCAACTGACCCATTTGCTACAAATTTTGTTTGATAGATCCACTTACATCAAACAAGTTTTCTTCCCTTAGGAAGAGGGACAAGATCCCAAGTGTGGTTCCTCATCAATGAACTATACTCTTCCTACATAGTTGTATCCCACTCAAGAATACAAGAAGCCTCATGAAAGGACTATGGATCTGAGGTAGTAGCAGTGAAGACATGTGGAGCATCCACGAATTGTGAACAAGTCTACCTAGTGTCTAATGGATCCCCAACCCAATCACCTGCAAACTGGAAGGTCTATCTAGCCTAAAGTGGACTAGAAGATGGAGAATTTGGAGGGGAATCATTAACCTCTAAATGATGACTAGGAGAGGAAGGAGGTGAGTTTTCTAAATCACTCTCTACATCAAAAGTGGAGGTAGAAGACTGCTTAGGTGAATTTGGGTCATCATAAGATCTATCATGTATTCCAAGTGACTCTATTGTCAAAGTAGGAGTTGGAGAAGTGATAGAAAGTGAGCTTGAAGATCCCTCCTCAAACTGAACACTTCTCTCAATGAACAAATCATGTGTAGTAGGGTGGAGCAATCGATAACCCTTCATAACATTAGGATAACCTACAAATATGCAAGGTCTACTCTGCAGATCCAAGGCCTTACATTTCTCTGTAGGAATGTGGGCCCATGCAGGAGAGCCAAAAACTCAAAAGTGCTTAACTAATGGTTTTCGAACACTCCAAGCTTCAAAAGGAGTAAATCCCTTCAAGGCTTAGTGAGGAACACAATTATGGATATAACAAGCACAGTTAATGGCCTCTACCCAATATTGTGGTGCAAGAGATCTAGAGTGAATCATACAATTTTCCATTTCCTTCAAGGATCTATTCTTCTATTTTGCAACACCATTTCACTGAGGATTGTATGGAACTGAATGATATAAATCATTCCACCCTAAAGTGAAATATTTTTTAATCTAATGGTTGACATACTCACCACCATTGTCTATGCGCAAAATTTTGATGGCTTTCTCGGATTGCTTCTCTACAAAAGTTTTGAAGTCCTAAAAATGATCAAATACCTCTAACTTCTATTTGAGAAAGTACACCCAAGTATATTGAGAAAAGTCATCAATGAGTGTGAGGACATATTGGGCCTTGTTGAAAGAAGGATGTTGAAATGGACCAACCAAATCACTGTGAACTAACTCTAGTATCTGTGAAGCTCTCCATGCCTTACTTTTGTCAAACTTTTCCTTAGGATACTTACCAAGAATGCAACCTTGGCAAACACTGCCTAAGAATTGAATCGAAGGCAATCCTGTGACCATGCTTTGCTAGTTGAGCTTATGCAAATAGCTAAAGTTAAGATGGCCAAACCATTCATACCATAATTTACACACATCATTAGAGTGAGTGAGCAAGATAGTCGAAGGAGGATCAAGAACAAAGTGAGATAATAGATAGAGTCATGACTAATGATTTTCTCTCCAACTACAACTGTAGAATCACTGTGCAACTCACATATCTCTACTAAATTAGTAGTGAACTCAACCCGCTTGCCTGAACCTGTGCGAGTGATTTGGTATACCGATAGGAGATTAGTTGATAATGAGGGTACACAAAGAATATCATGGAATGTGCCATCACCCACATCTATAGACCCTCTCCCATACACCTCAATAGGAGTGTCATCACCCATCAAAATAGAAGGCAAAGTACATGGCTCCAAGGATGCAAGTTCTTCCTTAGATGAATCCATGTGGTGCAAAGCACCCGAATCAAGAACCCAAGTGGATGGTGAGGAAGCAACTACAACAAGGGCCTTGTCCTTTCCTTTCCCCTTGTTGTTTTCTTTTGCCTTGTTAGACACTTCATTAGAACTTTGTTTGATAGACTTAGGAACACTGATATTATTCTTCTCAAGAATGTGTGTCAAGTGATCAATTTGTTTCTTCAAACATTTATTTTCATCATGATCAAGTCTTTTACAATAGGCACATTGGACCCTTTCTTTCTTAGGCTTGTCGCTCTTGGAAGATGGGTATCAATAGTTGTTTTTGAAGCAATTGATATCTGATCCTTCTTTTCCTTGCTATTCTTTTGTTTCTTATCCTTACTATTGTTGTTACTACTTTGTCCTTTTTGTTCTTTTGTGTCTTGGTTGGTAGCCAAGGCATCTGACTTAGAGGACTTAAGAGTGCCCATTTGGATTAGCTTGTCCTATTCTCAAGTGAGATTGATAGAAAAATCATCTAAAGATGGCATGGTGAATTGAGTACCAAGTGCACCCTTAGTAGCATAGAAGGTAGAGAAAAACATAGAATATTCTTAACTTAGCTTATAGCGAATACTAAGAATTAGTTGTTCCTCTTTCTTTTCAATTCCACATTGTTTTAACTACAACCTTAGTGATTTCAATTTAGTGAAGAAATCTTGGATTATGTTGAAGTTGCTTGGACTTAAACTAATTAGTTCATTTTCCAACATATGATCCCTCATTGAATCTTGTGTGCCAAATAGTGTTTCTAGCTATGTCCATATTTTATTTGGTGTATCCAAAGACTCAATGTGAAATATCAAGTCAGGAGAAACAAACAAACAAAATGTTCCATATGCCTCATCACGTTTGTTAAACCACTTAGGCTTATCTTCACCTTTATCAGGTTCAATTTCAAGTCCCATAGTTATCCTATTTAATCTAGCTTTCCTTAAGTGAATTTTCATGCGTGATTTCCACTCAAAGTAATTGTATGGAGTTAGGATGGGCATTTTTTTGATCCATGATGAAGAAATGTAGAGAAGAAATGCCAAAAAAAGAAGAGAACCCAGCCACGACAATGCCCCCCCTTTTACTCAATCAAAGAATCCCCCCCCCCAAATAAATATGATTTGGCACTTTATTTTAGTGCATTTACAACTACGACTAGCAAGAAATACTAAGTGGTCTTGATTTCAATGCATTACAAAACCCTCATGAAGAGCATATGTTGAAAGCGAAACTTGGGCATAATACTCAAGGAAACAAATAGCACCACTGTTATCTACTCAAAAAAGCATGCAACTTTCAAAAAAAGAATCAGCTCGATACAAGGTCATATGAGAAAGTTATGATCCTTCGAAGTTTCCAAAATGAGAACTTTGCAAAGTCATGACTAAGAATCTACAATTTTTGAAAAATTTATGCATAAAAATAAAAAATTGAACTACACTAGTGGATATAGGACAAATAAATATCTAAGATCATAACAAGAATTATTGAAATTAGAGTCTATATGAGCAAGAATGAGGCATTTAAAAAATGTGTTCAAATTTGCGACTGCCAATGGAGAGGGGTGCGACTGTAGTTTTCCGTGCTTTATTTTTTAAAATATACAGATTGCATGCAAAATCTAAAAGATACTTAGATAGTTTTTTGGTGCTTTGAAAAAAACCTAGAAAGCATTTTTCTTGATGATGTACAAAAGATGTAGTTGTAGTGTAAATCAGATGCCTTTAACAACAAAAAATGGCCTCAACAACCAAAAAATGACCCCAACAACCAAAAGATGACATGAAAAGGTTGAATTAGATACCTAAGTTAATAAATTCCATGTTGGAACTCACAATGCTGATTGAAAACACCGAATATGCAAGTTGGTTGTTAGATTTGAGATTGAAACCCTAGAGATTAAAAATATTTTTGTTAACCTTTTCTGATTCTCAAGATCATCCAAAGATGCAAGAGAAGATCATATTGGGTTTTTCAAAAACCTACAATAAGATTTATTAACCTTCCCTTGAATCTCTAAAATAAGGAAACTAAAATCTACTCTTGCACATAGAAAAGCTCTGATACCTTGTTAAAATCTGAAAAGATTAATAACCCAAAAAACTAGTGCAAAGAATAGATATGTAAATTATGAATGTGAATGATGTCAAAATTGATACTTGTGAATAGATACAAGTATGAATATGTGTTTTTATCATTGTTTTATTATTGATGTCAAACTTGCTACTTGTTGGTAAGACAATTTCTTATATGATTTGAGTACTATCATTTGTTTGATTGATGAAGAGGATTTGATCAAATGAGGTAACAATAACACCTAGAGGAAAGGTTGAGTTATGATATGGAAAAGGAGTACAAAGATTAGTTAATATAGTGATATTATACTACATTGATAATCTAATTAAGGTTACAAAGGATGGTTACATTGACTAAGTTCAGAAGAATAAGTTAAACAAAGTTTGTCTACCAAGCTTAACATTCTGCACAATTGGTGTTGAGAAAAGTTAGTGTAGGCCAATCAAAAAATTATTTGGAGCCAAGCAAAGTCAATTTTAGTGTAAGCTGAGTGATACAGTGTAAGCTCAGTAAAATTTAGTTGATGCTGAGCACCAGTAAACTTTAGTTCATGTTGAGTGTTTTGATAGAGGATACCGAGCAACGTAGTATGTGTCAAGCATCAGAAGCTAGTTAATGGCAAGTGTTAGCATTATGAGAAAGATTGAGAATTTGATGAATCTAAGTTGACAAGTTTGATTTCATAGATTATGTGAACTGTGTGGAAGATAAGCTTGATGAGCTCGTGGCATAGAATTCAAGGTAAACTATTTTGAGGAAAATTCAAAGAGGATCTTTAGAAGGGGATGAAATTAAAAGAAGGGTAGATTCATTGAATCCTACCAAATCTAACCTAAGCCCAAAATGGATGAAGGAGAATGAATGACAAAAGATTTGAATTTTTTATTTATAGAGATGGTTGGTCAGAAGCAAAGGTTGTCAAGTGTAAGAACCTAAGGAAGATAAGGAGTCTATGATATTGCTTCATTAAATGACCTAAGAGAAGTATCTACATTGGCAAGCAAAGAAAGAAGGCTTAAGAGTATGAATGCTTTAAAGGTGAACAAGCTGTCAAAGTTGAAGTGTGTGAAAGCCAAGCAGAATGAAGGAGTGAAACAAAGATTTGTAATCTACAAGTGTGTTGTAAGTTGTTATCAGTTCAAGCCTTTCTATTACTTTCTAATCATTGTACCAGTCTAGGGTAAATCCTTTTTATAAATCCTTTAACTAGGTGACATTCCAAGTGAATGATCTAAAGTCATCTAACAAGGCTCACTCTTAACAAGGTGTTTGAAATCCTTTAACTAGGTCACATTTAATAGTGTGCATTATAACCTTTAACAGAGTTGGCCTTTCATAGGGTATCACTTTAGAAGAGTGAGAATGGGTAGCATGTTATTGGTGTTTTTTTTCCTAATTAGGTTTCTACATTAAATCATTATATCAAATGTGTTATTGAATATGTTATGTTTCATGTTTACATTTATACAAAGTTGATTTGACAGTAGCCTACAAGTTTAAGTGATTGCATAATCTAATAGATGCATGCATGATGAAAATGTTTTATGGATATGGTTTCACTAAGTTATGAAAAGTTTTAATTGTACATCTAGACCTTGGATAACTGATTCACCCCCTCTCAGTTATTCTAAAGAATTCCAACAATTGGTATCAGAGTGATCTGCTTAAGAGGAATATTTTGAAGGTACTAGAAGCAAAAAGATCATGATTTCAAAAAGAGAGGCACCCAAGCTTAATAAAGATAAATTTTCTACATGACAAAGTTTGATGAAGCTAAACCTAGGAGGTCTTGGAGATCATGTACAATCTACCATTTTTGTTGAGCATGTTAATCCTATTGTAGTCCTAACTACTGAAGATCTGAAAAAGAAGAAAGAATACAACCATGCAATGTTGGAGATTGCCACTGCCCTAAGTTATGTTGAGTTTGATGATATCAAGGGTTATGACAATGCAAAGAAAATGTGAGATGCTCTACACACAATCTATGGAGGCAGAAAAATTGTTCTAAGAGCCAAAGCTAAAAGTCTTAGAGGTAATTTTGATGATATGAGAATGCAAGAAGGTGAGAATATTGCTCAATATTTATCTAGGATAAAAGATGTTTTTAATACAATAAGAGGAGCTACTAGTAAAATAGATGATGATACTATATTAAGAAATTTTTTAGAACACTATTTCCCATCTTTACTATTAGATTTTCTACAATACAAGAACTGAGATGTATGCCAGGGAATGATCTGACTCTTAAAGGTTCGGTAGGTAGGCTCACTGCTTTTAAGTTATCTAATTTTGATAATTACAAACCTCAAAATATTGAAGCTTTTTTCAAAGCTAAGCTATCATCAAAGGAACCTAATGAGAAGAAGAAGAAAAATGTAAAGTATGTGTCTAGTGACAGTGATACAAATGAGGAAGATGTAGATCAACTTGAAGCACTACTAGCAAGGAGATTTTATAGAGGTAAAAGCAAGTTCAAAGGTAAGATACCTATCATGTGTTTTAATTGCAATGAGATTGGCGATATTGCTACTAGGTGTCTAGAGAAGAAGAATTACAGAGGTAGAGACAAGTACAAAAGTAGAAGAGATGAAGACAACAAAGATTATAGAGATAAAGGCAAGAAGTCTTGCTACATTGCTAAAGAGGAAAAAAAAGATGGATCTAACGAACATGATGATGAAGTTGGGTATGTTGCAATGAAGGATGAATATTATGAGGATGAGGCAACTGCACTAGTGTCTTGTGTGAACAAGAATGACAGATGGATCATTGATAGTGGTGTTTACATTATATGACTAGAGATAAAAGTAAGTTCATTACCTTGAATTATATGATGGAAATAGTGTAAGGTTTGACAATAATGCACCATGTCTAATAAAAGGAAAAGGTTCTATCAAAATCACATAAAAGATCTTATGTGACAATGCTTATTATGTTGAAGGAATTAACTATAATTTATTGAGTGTGTCACAACTAAACAATTTAGGTTGTAAGGTTGAATTTGAAAATAAGATTGCTAAGATATATGATACTAATGGAAAACTAATTGGAAAAGGTGATGAAACTAGAGGTAATCTATTCTAACTTGATATAGAAGATGCTACTTGTTTAATTGTAGAATTTGATGATGTGTGGCTATGGAACAAGAGGTTATGTCATGTTAATTTTGATAACTTGATTAGTATCAGTAACATGAGAAGAGTTAGAGTTTTGCCTAAGTTCAAGAAGCTTGATAATATAATTTGGAAATAATGTCAACTAGACAGAATGACAAAATCAAGTTTTAAGAGTAAGACTCGTACCTCTAAAGAGATACTAGAGATTGTTCATACTAACTTGTGTGGATCAATTGAAGTGCAAAGCTATAAAGGAGATAAGCACATTATGCTACTTGTTGATGATTATTCTAGAATGATATTGGTTATGTTTTTGAAATAGAATCTAATGCTTTCCAAATGTTTAAGTGGTACTTAGAAAGAGTTGAGAAGGAAATAGGTAAAAGTCTGAAATGTTTGAGATCTGAAATAGGAGGAGAATTTATGTCAAATGATTTTGAAATGTTTTCTAATGAAAAAGGAATCAAAAGATAGACATATGCTCCTATGAAGCCTCTACAAAATGGAATTGTTGAAAGGAGGAATAGGTCTATAATGGACTGTGCTAGGACACTCACGATGGAGAAAAATGTTTCTTTTAAATATTGGAGAGAAGTTGTAAGTACAACTGTCTATACCTTGAATCATGTACAAGTCAAGAAAGGTACTCATTCAACACCTTTTGAACTATGGTATGGATACTCACCTAATGTAAAATATTTTAAGGTATTTGGAAGCAAGTGTTATATTCTAAAAGATTTCAAAAATGGTAAATTAGATGCAAAAAGTGAAGAAGGCATACTCCTTGGTTATTCCACAAGAAGTAAAGCTTATAAGTTTTTAAATACTAACACTAACAAAGTTGTGGATAATGCAAATGTGAAATTTGATGAATATATAGAAGTATATGAGGCTGAACCTATGAAGGATCCAGAAGAATAAAAATCATTTTTATACTTTTATGAAGGTATCCCTACTGATGAAGATGTTGTAAATCATGTTGCAACCCAATAACAAGTTTCAGTGACTACCGAATCACATAATATGAATGTCGAGTTACATTCAGGTGCTGAGTTACATAATGAAGTTAAGGCACATTCTGATTCTCATATTAGTGTACATGATAGAGATGTTGAATTAACTAACATAGATGTACATAGTGATTTAGAAGTTGAGAGACCAAGTGAAGAAATCAAAGCAGAACAGAGATTGTCTAAGTATGTTAAGAGACATCACCCTACTGTATAGATCATTGGTGATAAAGATTCTAGACTAATGAAAAGGAACAAGGTGAGAAATGATACATGTTTGCTGAGCATGCAAGAACCTAAAATAGTGAAAGATGTCCTAGAAGATGTGGACTGGAGTAAAGCCATGGAAGAAGATATTGAACAAATTAAGAAGAATAAAACATGGAGTTTACTTCCTAGACCAGAAGATAAAAATGTGATTGGTACCAAGTGGGTATATAGAAACAAGTTAGATAAAAATGGTGAAGTTATAAGTAAAAAGACAAGATTAGTTTGTAAAGGATATGCACAAGAAGAAGGGATTGACTATGAAGAAACATTTTCCCCTATTGCAAGATTGGAAGGAGTAAGAACTCTGGTTTCTTACTCTGCATACAAAGGTTTCAAAGTTTACCAAATGGATGTTAAGTTTGCATTTTTGAATGGTATATTAGAGGAAGAAATTTATATAAAAAAACTAGAAGGATTTGTTGATGTTGAAAATAGAAATATGGTATGTAGATTACACAAAGCTTTATACGTTTTAAAGAAAGTAGCAAGAGTGCAGTATGAGAGGCTTCATAATTATCTTGTGAAGATTGGATTTGAGAGAATTGATGATAACAACAATCTATACTTGAAGACAAAGAAAGGGAAAGGTATTTTCCTATCTAAAATTTTTGTTGATGATATCATACTTGGAGATCAAGATATTTATGTAAAGCTTTTGCAAAAATCAAATGAAGAAAAAATTTGAGATGTCTATGTTTGGAGAAATCAAGTTCTTTGTGGGTTTGCAAGTACATCAGATGAAATATGGTATATACATCACTTAGTCAAAGTATGTTAAGAAGATATTGAAAACTTTTGGATTGGAGGATTCTAAGCTAGTAAGCACACCTATGGTGATAGGACATAAATTGTCAAAGAATGATGATTGAGCTGAGGTGAATCAAACATTATACAAGTCTATGATTGGAAAATTAAAATATGTCGTACACAAAAAACTTGATATTGCATTATCTATTGGGATAGTTTCAATATTCTCTGCTAATCCTAGGGAGAATCATTTAATGATAGTTAAAAGAATACTAAGATATCTAAAAGGAACAAAAGATTATGGTCTATACTATAAGAAAAATGAAAAAAATGAATTAAGATCCTACATTAATGCTAATTAGGCTAGAAATATTGATAATAGAAAGAGCACTAGTGGAGGAGCATTTTTCTTAGGCAAAAGGCTAGTTACATGGACTAGCAAGAACCAAAATTGCATTTCTTAATCTACTGTTGAAGTTGAATATGTTGTTGCTACAGTAAATTGCACAAACATTGTATGGATGAAACAACTACTCAAAGGTATTAAAGAAGAAATCACTGAACCTATAATACTTTATTTTGATAATACAAGTGCTATAAATATATCAAAGAATCCTATGATGCATACAAAGACTAAGAACATTTCAATCAAGTATCATTACTTAAGAGAGTTAGTTCAAGATAAAGAGGTGAAGATGGAATATGTTAACACAAAAGAGAAAATATCTGACATCTTCACAAGAGCATTACCTAAGGATGCTCATGAGTATCTAAGAGGTAAACTAGGGGTGATACCCCTATCAAAGGCTATCTAAAAGGTATGAGGAGTGCCTTGCATCAAACAATTTGATTAACACATGTTACACATTGATGCAGTTGATCTTATTGTAGGAGTTGCCTAAAGTAATCAAAGAGTTGGACCTACAAATCAGTCACAAGCTAGGTGACGGTTGTCACAAAAGCCTGCACCCTTGTCCAAAGTCTTACCTAAGGATAGCCTCATGAAATATGGAAACAACCTCCAAGCTATGGGACTTGAACTATGAGGTTGAGTCTCCGAAGAAGGATGACTTCCTTTACTATTAGGATGCACTTAATCTATTCTAAAGAGGTGATGCACCAAAATAGGGTGTCCAGACTAGTCTCTTCCCATACATGCACAATGCTATTATTAGGATAGTATAAAGATAAATGAATTCAAACTTTTCTTTAATTTGTAAACTACACAAAGATTAGACAACCATATGAGTGACACAAGAAAAATGCTTCACTTTTTATTATTCATGAGCCAAAGAAATATAGAGGATGCACATTACAAATATTCACAATATGTCAAAGAAAGGCAAACAATGTGATGTCCCCACTCTAACATATACTTTAAATAATAAATATGTATTATATATAAAGTAATGTTAATAATAATATTAAAGTAATAATATTTTATAAGTAATATTAGATAATAATATTATCACATTATAATAACAATATGAGAGTATGGAATTGATTAAATGATAATCTAATATAATAATGATATTATTATTATAATATGATATAGAAACACTATTAATATAAAGTATTATAATACAATTATATATATAATTGATATATTATTAAAATAATGTATAGTTATTAATATAGTATACATTATGATATTAATTAATTAAACTAATCTTATTGATGTAAATATATAACTAATTATATTATCATCAATATAATTAATATTAAAAGGACATGACTCTTTGAAATGCACGCGCGCGCGCACACACACACACACACACACATATAAGAGGAAATTTCCTAATGTCCTGAAAGGGGACATTACAAGTGGTATTAGAGCATTTGATTCTGCCAGCCTATGATATTGCATTAAAACTACAAGATTTTTTCACAGAATATGAAGACCTCACAACTTTCTCATCCACTTGATCTTCAAAACATGCCATCCTCATTCTATGGATGGATTGAATCCCAGTAAAACTTCTCCTCTACATTTGAACACACTTCAAATAAAGCCCCACTAAATTCGTCCACCTCTCCATAATTATAAACCCTGCCTTTCTCAACACATCAAGGAACCAAAAAATCTGCAAAACCTGGCAAACAATTACAATAAAACTAACCTAAGAGAGAATCTAGATTTTAAATATCAATTCAAGATAAGAAGAAATATTTCTGAAGTACCATACTGTCGATGATTAGAGAAAATATAGTTTGTTGCTGGGACAAAATCTAAAATAATGATGGACATTTCCTTAAAATTTGATCTCAAGCTTTGTATGCCCTCCCTTAACAATCTCATGTGAAGAGCTGTCATGTTATCATATGTTGAAACACACGATGTTCTGCCAATCTGAGGCATGCACCCCAAATTGAACATATTGCTCACTACAAAATTCCTAAACCCACTTTCATACAGATCTTTAACAACCTCGATGATCTCACTTACCCCAGGTTTCACCATATCGGTACGTCCTTGCAATTTTAAAAAAATTGAGAAAAAACAAATTTTGGTAGTATTCAAATGTGAAGAAAAGTCTTTAGATTTGGAAGTACCTCAATGGATTTGTTACTTTTATAAAGGAATGTGCCATATCCCCAAGGTGGCTAATTATATTGAGATGGTAAATGGAGAAATATGAATCTTGCTAATCTAAATCCAATGGAGACAAATCCACTAGAGGATGCTGAAGGAGGAAGAACCATGTACACATTGAAATCATATAGCCGACAATTATCTCAAGCCCACATTGCAATTAGAATTATATGTAGTGACACGTTTTCTAAAGGAAAGTGGAAGAATGATAATATGTCAACGTGGTTCCTGAATTGATGATCAACTTAATGTTTCTATCAGAATTAATTGAAAATGTAGAATTTGGATATTATGTTATCATATATGGAGCAGTCATAAGAAAAAGAAGATGGAAGAAGGGTTGTGAATGGACGTATATCACATTTTATATATATATCACAGAAGAGATTGTGACCCGTGATATTGATAAAAACAAATGGCTTACAAGTCTGGAATATATCAAGACTAAGCAAAGAGATAGTAGAAACTAAAGAGAATAGAAGTGATAAGAAATGGGAAAATACAAGCATTTATTATCACAAAAGCTCTCTTTTTCTTTTGTGAGCAATGCATTGATTTAATACAAGTAAAAGTCGTATTGAAGAAGTCATGTTGAGAAGAACCCTATACATTTTGCTAAGTCAAGGAGATGAGATAAGATAGCATTTGATGATGCAAAACATCACCTCATTGATGAGAAAGCTATCAATGAATGAAAGTAAAAGCACAAAGAACATCATCCAATCATTATGAGTAGAGATACTCCTAGCGGCATCAACAATGGAAAAAGGTAAATGAGGTATGTGATTTTTAAAGGTAATATGTTTTATTAAATAAGAAAGAAAACTTTTCCTTTCACATTATTGATAACTTTATATTTATAGAAGATGTTATTATAAAGATTATAAGATATTGCTATGTAAGATTTAAACATAGAATTGTAAATGATATTTTATTATTGATTTGAATATAGATACAAACTATTCTATATTTATTTTGAATATATTTGTGACATTTAACATTTTTCAATTAAAAATTATAATAATTAGAAAATCATATTACCTCTTAAGTAGACCACCTTGATGGATGTCAAAGGCTGCCATTAAGGTTGAGAGGGCCAAAGTTTCACTCTTGGGCTTAGGTAGGATATTTAAGAAGAATAAGATTACCTCCTAAGTAGACCACCTTGATGGATGTCAAAGGCTGCCATCAGGGCCAAGAGGGCCAAAGTTCTGCTCTTGGGCTTAGGTAGGAAGAATAAGATTACCATCTAAGTAGAACACCTTGATGGATGTCAATGGCTACCATCAAGGCTAGGAGGGCCAAAGTTTCGTTCCTGGGCTTAGATTTGGTTAAGTTAAGAGTTGACATCATGTCAACTTAATTCAATTAAGAATCTACCAAGTAGACCACCTTGATGGATGCCAATGGCTTCCATCAAGGCCAAGAGTGCCAAAGTTCCACTCTTGGGCTTGGTATGATATTGGTTCAAGACTAATTTATCACGACTAATTTTTTCTTTGAAGCTATTATATACATGTACATGCTAATAGTTGTTTGTGTTGCAGGATCTATGATCAAAAAGCATGTTGGGGAAGTATATTTTATAAATTATTCCCTTTGCTCTACTTCATTGTGAAAAAATGTATGATGTGTTTGCATCATGTTTGCTCTGTGTCTTCATCTATCTACATTGTGTCTACTTCATGTTTTCATCTGTCTACATCGTGTATGCTTTGTGTTTTCATTCATGTTTTTTTCATAAATCTCTCTTGTCTTTTGAATGCAAATATATTTTGTTTGTGTATGAAAGATTTTGCTTGAGGGCAAGCAAATTCAAGAGGGGAGGACTGTGATGTCCCCACTCTAACATATAATTTAAATAATAAATAAGTATTATATATAAAGTAATACTAATAATAATATTAAAGTAATAATATTTTATAAGTAATATTATATAATAATATTATTGCATTATAATAACAATATGAGAGTATGGAATTGATTAAATGATAATATAATATAATAATGATATTATTATAATAATATGATATAGAAATACTTTTAATATAAAGTATTATAATACAATAATATATATAAAATTGATATATTATTAAAATAATGTATAGTTATTAATATAGTATACAATATGATATTAATTAATTTAACTAATCTGATTGATGTAAATATATAACTAATTATATTATCATCAATATAATTAATATTAAAAGGACATGACTCTTTGAAATGCACATATATATAGAGTATCAAATGTTGAGTAGGGTAGGATACAAATTATTATCAAATATATATATATATATATAAAATTGAAGAGGAAATTTCCTAATGTTCTAAAAGGGGACATTACAAACAAGCTTACATAGTATGATGATGGTTGAAAGAGATAAGATAGAAAGTCCTATAACTCAAAGGCAAAAGAAAATTTTATAGTAGCATTCCAAGGTAGTACTAGAGAAAATAGAGAAGATCCGACCCTAAGAAAGAGTACAATGTTTGCCTTTATAGTGCAAGCATAACTTGGATGACTTTCTTCATGAGAAAAAAATAAACCACTGCAATCAAATCTCTAGAGAATATTTACTGCAAAATCTGGAAAGATCTGACTATTACGTAAACCCATGCATGAAAGGATCACCTCCTCACCAAATAGATCTCTGAGAGGTTAGGAGCAATGATCATTTAATCTCTGACTAAATGGATGGATCAACAAATGGTAGTGGAGTATTTCTTTGCACTTATCAAGCCTAGGGATCAATGAAAGTGGTTGTAGAGGATCAGAAAGATTGAATTCATTATTCAAGGAGCTGCTTTTATTGCCATCAACTTCCAACTTGATCACGACTCTTGGTCAACTAAGGTTTAACCATTAAGTCCTCCTACGTGGACCAAACATTTCTTATCGTTATGCCACCCTGTTGACGGTCCAATCCTTATGCCTTGCATTCAATCACCCATGATTGCAACCTCGGCATCACCTTCCCTTAGTAACTATTATTGCTTGTGAAACCATGATCCACTGATCATCACTGCCTCACAACCTACACTTGGCATTCTTTACTAATCCACCATGACCTTGTGAAAGTTGAAGTTAGACCATATCCACACCATTCCCTTCTTAGACTGATGTTACTGTTTGACCCTTGTGATAAAGTAAAACAAAGGAAACCACTACTTCACAACTCAAACCTTAAACCATTTCTTGACTCGCAAAGATTATGCACTGGCCATAGATTTGGATGATCAAATAGTGTAGGATATGTCTTGAAACACAGAAGATCTGCCTTTTTTGCACCATCACAACTTAAACCATAGTCATGTCAATATAACCATGTGATCAAGCAAAATCAAAACAAAGCACACCTTTGTCATCTTGGCCTTAGTTAGCACTTAACTGACCATGAGCATGCAAATTGCATGATCATGACTTAAAATATCCTAAGGTGTAATATGAAATAAGAATATGACCAATACTAAATTATTTCATAAGAAACCCTAGGTGACCATTAGGTGAGTTATCACTTAAATTTGATTTTCTGGTGGGAGGGTATAAATTTTAATAGTGACCATAGGAGAAATTGAGAATGTTCATATCTGCATATTAAAGATGACAAGTCTTTGGCATTTTTTTCAAAGAGGGAGATAGTTTAAGGAAGACATTGCTGAGGGAGATGAGGGAGAAATCTCGATCCTCTTGACGGATGAAATCTAGAAAGAAAGACATAAATGGAGATAGAAGACACATGGAATATTTACTCAGAGGGAGATAGTGTACTTATTGATTACATTTACCTAGTAAGAGGGAGTTAATATCAAAGGATATATAAGAAGTGATCAAGGGTGAGTCATAAGGATGAGTTGATTGATTGTCTATTGATTAGAATAGAATTTTTGTAACCTATTTAGAAGATGAAAGTTGCTGATAGAGGGATAGATTTCAATACAAGGAACTACTCTCTTTTTGGTATTTTGTTGGCTATATTGGTTAAGTTTTGTTAGTTGGTTTGTCATTAATGCCAAAGAGGGATATTGTTGGAAACAGATTGATACAAGTATGAATATGTGTTTCAATCATTATTTTGTCACTAATGTCAAACCTACTACTTGCTGGTAAGATAATTGCTTATATGATTTGAGTACTATCATTTTTTTGATTGATGAAGAGGATTTGATCAAATGAGGTAACAATAGAACCTAAAGGAAAGGTTGATTATGGTATGGAAAAGGAGTACAAGGATCAGTTAAGATAGTGATATTATAGTGCATTAATAATCTACTTAAGGTTGCAAAGGATGGTTACATTGATTAAGTTTAGAAATATAAGTTAAATTTTTTTTGTCTACCAAGCTTAACATTCTGCATAGTAGGTGCCAAGAAAAGTTAGTATAAGCCAAGAAGAAAATTAGTTGGAACTGAGAAAAGTCAATTTCAGTGTAAGTCAAGTGATATAGTGTAAGCCAAGTAAAGTTTAGTTGATGCCAAGAACTAGTAAACTTTGGTTTGTGCCTTTTTTTTTTTATAGAGGATGCCAAGCAACATAGTATGTGCCGAGCATCAGAAGCCAATTAATGTTGACTATCAGCATTATGAGAAAGATTGAGAATTTGATGAATCTGAGCTAACAAGTTTGATTTCTTGGATTGTGTGAACCATGTGGAAGATAAGCTTAATAAGTTGGTCACACATAATTTAAGGTAAACTATTTTGAGGTGAATTCAAAGAGGATTGAAGAAGAAGTTTCTAGAAGGGGATGAAATGAAAACAAGGGTAGATTCATTGAATCCTACCTAATCTGACCTAACACTAAAATGGAGGAAGGAGAATGACAAAATATCTTAATTTTCTATTTATAGAGATGACTAGTCAGAAGCAAAGGTTGTCAAGTGCAAGAACCTAAGAAAGACAAGGAGTCTAAGGTATTGCTTCATTCAATGACATAAGAGAAGTGTCTGCATCGGCAAGCAAAGTAAGAAGGCTTAAGAGTATGGATTCTTAAAGGGTGAAGAAGCTATAAGAGCTGAAGTGTGTGAAAACCAAGCAAAATGGAGGACTAAAATAGAGATTTGTAATCTACAAGTGTGTTGTAAGTTGTTATTAGATCAAGCCTTATTGTTACTTTCTAATCATTTACCAGTCTAGGGTAAATCCTTTGGATCAAAGTTGACCTAACAGTCATTTGTAAATTTTTTAATTGGGTGACATTCCAAGTGAATGATCTAATGTCCTTTAACAAGGCTCACTCCTAGCAAGGTGATTGAAATCCTTTAACCAGGCCACATTTAGTAGTTTGCATTGTAATCTTTAATAGGGTTGGCCTTTCATAGGGCATCACTTCAGAAGAGTGAGAATGGGTAGCATGTTATTGGTATTTTTTACCAAATTAGGTTTCCATTTTAAATCATTAAGTCAAATGTGTTATTGACTCTATTATGTTTCATGTTTACATTTTTGCAAAGTTGATTTGATAGTAACCTACAAGTTTAAGTGATTGCATAATTTAATGGACACATGCATGATGAAAATGTTTTATAGATATGGGTTTACTAAGTCATGAAAAGTTTTAATTGTACATATGGACCTTGGATAATTGATTCACCCCCCTCTTAGTTATTCTAAATAATTCCAACATGATGTCCACCAGATAATGTACTAATATAAAAGTTCCTTATAAAAGGACGTGACCCTATTAGGAGTAAAATAAATACAATCAGTGCATACGAGTCCTTATTGGGAGTTGATAGGAAGATGAATAAACCTAATGTCCAAATTGCTTCAGAACTATTCTCACTAAACAATTTAGGATAACATATCCCAAAAAAATAAATTGATTGAAATAATAAATTAGCTTGTCAATAGAGTTCCTTTGAAGTCAACATATTATCCTTAGCATCAAACATTGCTCCAACCTTCACAAATTTGCATCCAAAGCTCGCATAACATTACATCAATAATGTATGATTGCATATGAGCTCACTAATCAAAACACACAATACTTACAACCAAGGAAACATATTTCCTTTATACCAAGTCCTAATTGTTGAAAATAATTGATTAATTGTGTATTTCCTTTGATGTTACACAAAATGTCATATCATTACCAATTGGCATATGCTGAGCTCACTTGGGTGATGAAGATAGTTTCTTGTGTTTGCCAAGCATTCCAAAGTTTTCCAAGATTAGAAGAAAGTGTACCAAGTTTACTTGGGTGTCAAATAGAAATTCATAGAAGTTGAGTGTTAACCGAGCTCACTTGGTTAATGAAGGAAAAGTTGGATGGAACTAGTGTTAATGAAGCTCACTTGGTTACCAAAGGAACTTTGTGATTATGTAGTATTAATTGAGTTCACTTATTTAATACAAGAAAATCATGTTTGAGTTAGTTTCTATTGAGCAAGGTCGACTAACGAAGGATTTTCTTATTTTGTCATATTGAGTTCAATTGATTTTATTGTTGGTTCTAGTTGACCGAGGAGATAGATATTAAGTATTCTAAGTTATATTCAAGTTGACTTGAAAATGTGTAAGATATAAATATAAGGTTAAGTTGAGGATTGGATGTGTGGAACATAACAAAAGATTCAAAGATGCTTAGAGGAAGTGAATTAGAAGGATAAGTAGTATATCCTTATTGAGCTGCAAAGATACATTCAATTAGGAAGGATCAAGATAAAAGCCAGAATTGAGGTCTATAATCAGTAATTTAGTTGCATCAGAAATCAGGTCATTTCATTGTTACTCTCTAACCATTGTAGCAGTGATCTAAATTTCTTAATAGAGTTGGCTTAACAACTATTTGTAAATCCTCTAGCAAGGTGACATTTCTACATTGAAGTGTCTAAAGACCTCTAGCAAGACCACTCCTAACAAGGTGATTAAATTCTCTAATAGGACACACCTAATAGTGTATTTTGCAACCTTCAATAGGGTTGGCTCCTAACAGGGCTCACTTTAGAAGAGTGAAAATTAGTAACTATTTGCAATTGGTGGTTTTTGCCAAATTGGGTTTCCATATTAAACCTTGGTGTCACTTGTGTTCAAGCTATTTCTTTTATGTGCATACAACTAAGTTAAATAAGGCTAATCACATAAACTATCTTAAGATTTGCATTTTTTGAGTTACTTTTGCAATTTTAGTGTTTACCGAGCTATAACATTTGCTAGTGTAATTAAAGTGCATGTGTGTTTGCCGAGTAACAATAGAATATAGTTCAGTTAGAGTTTATGTTTTGATTTGTATTGACATCTAAGGGATTTGAGATTTATTTTAGTGGTAGTTGATTCACCCCTCCCCTCTTAGTTACTCCTCTTATATTTCCAACACTAATAACTAATTGATTTGGAATTAAGGCTTCCCTATTGTAAAATTAATAATATAGGACCATTATAAGATATTATATTTAAGTTCCACATGCTATAATACATGTTACATCAATAATATAAAATAGTAGACCTCTAAGGAATATCTCACATGTTATCCTTCACAAGTATTTATAGAATGAAAACCCAATTCATCCACCTCAAAAATAGCATTAAAAAAATGTTTGTGACCAAAATTTAAGCCTGTTGAATGAGCTTTAACTTCTCCAAAAAGATACAACATGAACAACAACATACAATTTCCTGCAAATTGTCTTGCAACTAATCTTCAGTAAATCTTTTGTAACTTAATGAAAAATTCATAATTCATCCCTCAAACATAGACATAGTATCTATAAGCATCCATAAACATAGTTCTAACCCCTTTGAAAGAAACCCAACAACCTCTGGCCTCGCTAAACAAAACTATCTATGTAACTTTGCCCAAAACTATCCAAAAAGTAGATATGTTGACATCAATGACAAAACAAGTCATGAATGAAAAAAATAAGCTCTTAGTAATCTCCCAAAGGATACTAACAATCTCCTTAAAGGAATTCATGCCAACAATCTCCTCCTTTGGCATTGATGATAACATACAATGAAAAAAATCAAAGTTTCAAAAATAGCAAATATATTTCTTCCTCATATGCCTTTATTCCCCCATTCATGTTGCTCGCTATGAATATATAATTCTCCTAATAGGCATATATCTCCCTCATTTGTGAAGATTTTTTCATATTCTAATCTCCCACATTGATCAATTTTTTTTTCATGTATATCTCTCCCCCATTGACATCAATGACAAAGGTTCCATTATGCCAACTCTCAATGTTTAATCATCTCCAATACAATCTGAAGAAGCTCACCAATTGATAAAAGACACTATTAAACAATGCACAAGAGTTCTTAGTAATTGTTCCCCAAGGAATCATTGCCAACCTACAATCTATATGTAAGAATAAGCTCTAAATATAATAGACTAATGTTATTCTACATAAATTACTTTGAAGAGGGTTGGGTAACTCTTCCCAAAAGTGACTACTCCCCCAAGGAAGCATCACCAACCTATAATATAGATGTAAGAATAAGCTCTAAATATATTGGAATACTCACAAGTACTCAAAAGTATCCTTATCCAAAGGTTTTGTAAACAATGTTTGCTATTTGCTCCTTTGTGCTAACAAACTCCAATATGATATCTTTCTCTCCTACCTTTTTCTCTAAAGAAATGATAATTTATTGCAATGTGTTTAGTCATTGAATATAATACTAAATTATTTGACATATTAATTGTGCTTGTGTTATCATAGTGAATGACAATAGGTTCTAAAAATTCAATACCAATATCTTATAACATCTGCTTCATCCAAATAATTTGATTATAATTGTTTGTTGCTACTACATACTCTACTTTTGTTGTCGATTGTGCTAATGCAATTTTTCTTAATTATCCGCATGAAACCAATCTCCTCCCAAAAAGAATGCTCTACCACTAGTGTTTTTTCTATCATCAATATTTCCTACCTAATCTTCTTTTGTATAGGAACATAAGGCAAAGTCATGTGATTTG
Organism: Cupressus sempervirens; assembly: GCA_028749045.1. Lineage (NCBI taxonomy): Eukaryota > Viridiplantae > Streptophyta > Pinopsida > Cupressales > Cupressaceae > Cupressus > Cupressus sempervirens. The sequence continues at coordinate 499,672,007 of CM053787.1, forward strand.
TCATACCATAAGCCGTAGTTAGGTGTACCTTTCAAGTATCCAAAACTTCTTTTTACTACTGCCAAATGTGTCCCTTTAGGATCTAATTGGAATCTTTCCATAATTCCAACTACATTAGATATATCAAATCTTGTATGATTCAAATACTATAATCCTCCTATCATAGATCTAAATCTAGCCTTTTTTGCACTAGGAGATTCATTGTTACTTCATTGTGTGTATCTTGTAACCATAGGTGTCCCAAGTGTTTTTCAATTCTCCAAATCAAACTTTGTCAACATATCCTTAACATAGTTGGATTGTGATATGAATATGCTATCCTTATTTTGAGTTATTTGTAATCCCAATAAACACTTCATCTCATCTATCATACTCATCTCAAATTCATTCTTCGTTTCTTCTAAAATTTGTTTGATATCTTCATCATTACCTCCAAAAGTTATGTCATCAAAAAATATAACAATTATCAATAAATCATCTTAATTTCTTCCTCAATTACATAATACTATCCACATTACCTTTTTTAAATACCAAAATTTGTAAATACTTATCCAGTCTTGCATACCAAGCTCTAGATGCTTGCTTCGATCCATAGAATGTTTTCTTCAATCTAAAAAACATGTCCTTGTATTATATTAGGGGAAATGCATTAGGTTGTTCAATGTAAACTTCTTGGTCAAGCTCACCACTAAGAAAAGATGACTTACATCCATATGATAAACCTTAAAGTTCTTGTTAGCTATATATGCCAAAAATATTCCTATTGCTTAAAGTCTAGCAATAGGGGAAAAAGTTTCCTCAAAGTCAATTCCTTATTTTTGTAAATAGCCTTTGCATACTAACCTTGAATTATTTTTTACCACTTCTCCTTTCTCATTCATCTTTTTATAAATACCCATTTCGTTCCAATAACATTCTTATCTTAGGTCTAGGAACCAATTCCCAAGTCTTGTTCTTCTCAATCTACTCTAATTGCTATTTTATAACCTTCATCCAAAACTCATCTTTACAAGCTTCATCTACAATATTTGGTTCAATTTGAAACATTGGACATGATTCTTCATTGGCCTTGTTTCTTGTCATCACTCATTTATTTACACTTTCAATGATCTGATCCATAGGGTGATTCTTTGCAACATATATGTTAGGTGTTTGCTTTACTATTATGATTTATGCTCTTGGTCCTAATCTAGATTCTTCTTTTTATATTTCAGTCTATAGGTCAGTATTAGTTTCATTAAAAAATCTTGCTCAACATTGTTAGTCCTTTGATTAGTATTTTCATAAGAATCATAATCAAGTTTCTTTCCTAAATTCTAAACTATTTATCAACTTTCACATTATCTCTTTGAAAAATAGTTTTTAATCTCTGATTAAAATATCTATATCTCTTAATATTCAATGAATATCCAAGAAATATTCCTTCATCACTTCTAGAGTCAAATTCCCAATATCATCTTCCAAAGATTCTAAAGTATTTCACAGTAGGTGTATGTCCAAACCAAAATTCATTGGGTGTCTTACCAGTGACTTGCCTTATGTGTACTATGTTCATTGGGTATACTATAGTGTTCATTGCTTCTCTCCAAAAGATATATGATACATTATTCTGAAACATCATTTCTCTAGCTACTTCACTTACTAATCTATTCCTTCTTTCTACTATATCATTCATTTGTGGCATCTTAGGAGCTAAAAGTTGTCACTTACTTCCACTATTTTCAAAAAAGATTTTAAACTTGCATGAAATGAATTCTCCTCCTCTATCTGATCTTCAACACTTAATCTTCAAGCTATATTCATTCTCTAATTTATTCTTAAATAAATTGAACTTCTCAAAAACTTCAAACTTATCTCTAAGAAATGCTACTCACATCATCCTTGTAAAATAATCAACAAGAAGCATAAAGTACCTTTCACCATGAAATGCTCTTATTCTTGTAAGACCACTCAAATATGTGTGCACAATCTTTGACTTCATTTTAGTAGTGAACATATTGCTTGGAAATGAACTCTTCTTCTTCTTTGCCAACACACATTCCTTACAAACCATGTTAGAATGTTACACGATCTAAGGAAAATCTCTAACTAAATGTGTAGTAATTATATTTACAATGCTATAAAAATTAATGTGACATAATCTTTTATGCCATAACCAACTATCATCAACCTTTGCAACTAAACATGTCATCTTGGTAGGATTCAATTGAAAAATGTTACCTCTTGTCCCTGTGCCTGTAATAATCAACTTACCATCTTTATCCTTGATAATGCAAGTCCTCTCTATTAATTACAACTGATATCCCTTATCCATAAGTTTTCCAACATGCAAAACATTATGTTTCAAACCATTAATAAAGTAAACATCCTTAGTGTTAGTCTTTCCATCAAGTATAATAGACCATTTTCCTTTACTTTGACAAGATGCATTATTTCCAACTCTAACTACTCCTTCATCATACCTATTAAACTCAAAAAAATTATTCATATCTCTAGTTATATAATGAGAACAACCACTAGTTATATAATGAGAACAACCACTATATATAATCCAATAAGACTTTTTGTTTTCAACATGTGATACTAAAGCTTTCTCTTCTATTACATCTTCTTTCTTAGGACTTTTTTTAATAGAAACAAACCAAAGTTCATCATCTTAATCATCACTTTCTAATAAACTTACCACTTAAACTCAAACTCATTATCCTCATCACCAAAGAAGCAATCTTGTGCAAAATTTGACTTATAAGGCTTCCTAGGTATTGTCTTCTTCTCTCATTTAGGACAACTAGATAAAAAAAGACCAAGTTCTTTGCAAGTCCAATGAGAATTTTTTTTCTTACCTTTAGGTTATCTCTTCATAAATAGTGTAAGTCCATTAGTCTTCTTATCTTCCTCTTGTTTCACTATCCACTCTCTAGCATTAATTATCTCCATTGGTGCTTGCACTCATTGTAAGTTTAGCTCTATCTTTCTATACACTAAAGGTTGATTATGTCCTTGTCAGTCCTTGGTTCTATTTAAAAGTCTATTCAAATTTTTGTAACTTCCCAAATAATGTTTCTCTAGTAAAATTTGGTGTAATATAAATAATTTATTCAATGATCTCAACTTTGTGTGCATAATCAGGAGTCAAAGATTTCAATATCTTCTAGACTACTTCATCTTTAGTCACAATTCCTCCACAAGTTTTGATTCCTATAAAAATCTCATATATTCTACCAAAATATACTCTAAAAAATTATCTACCATCATCTTAGCATTACCCAACATATTCTTCCAATTCTATGATTTAGATTTCTTTGCAAATTTATCTCCTTCAAAAAAATTTTGTAACTTAACCTAAATTTCATTTGCAAGATATGAACCTTTTACCTCAACATATCTAGTTTAGGAAGAGCTGATAGTAATTCTTCTCTAACATTCATATTGTACATGAATAAATCCTTGTCTTCTTGTTTGCAATTGTTTAAATCTTTTTTCTTAATCACATCCTTCTTTTTCCTTGTAACTAACCACTAGTCTGCTCCCATACATAGCAAGTGAGTCTATCATTTCCTTCTGATTTTTGTAGTTTACTCCATTGAATTTTGGACTCTCTTTCCTAAAAGTAGTCATGGATCTCCTTATGTTGTTAAACGTTCTCTTCAAGGACCTGATGCTCTAATACCAACTGTTAGAAAGTAAAGTTTACTAACATAATTGGGGGGGGGGGTATCAATAAATTATATGATTTAAATAACTTTTATCAGCTTTAAAAAATCTAAAACATGTAATAAAAAGATATAGCAACCACAAAATGATGACCATGCAAAGTGAAACAAAATATGTTAACTAGGGAAGCCCTTGATTAGAGAGAAAAACCCAGTGGGAATGATGCTCACATGATAATGTACTAATATAAAAGTTCCTTGTGAAAAGGTGTGACCTTATTAGGAGTAAAATAAATACAATTATTACATATAAGTCCCTATTAAGAGACTTGGAATCTCTGTCAGAAGATTCAACCCTATTAGTAGTTATTCCAACTATTATTAGGAGTTGATAGGAAGTAACTAGACTCAATGTCCAAATTGCTTTAGAACTACTCTTACTAAGCAATTCATGATAACCTATACAAGAAAAATGAGCTGGCTAAAACAATAACTTATCTTTCCAATACAATTTATTTTAAGTCCATAACTTATCCTAAGCATCAAACATTTCTTCAACCTTCACAAATTTGTATCCAAAGCTCATGTAACATTACATCAATAACATATGACCACATCTGATCTCACTGATCAAAATACATGATACTTACAACCAAGGAAACATCTTTACTTTATGCCATGTCTTAATAACTAATTGAGTTGGTCTCAAGGCTTTACCAATGTACAATTAATAATATAGGACCATCATAAATATTACATTTAAGTTTCACCTGCTACAATACAAGGTACATCAATAATACAACATAGTCAACCTCAAAGGAATGACCCACACGTTATCCTTCACAAGTCTTCATTGAAAACTAAATTCCCCCACCTTGAACATAGCATCATGAACATGTCTCTTACCAAAATATTTTCTCATTGAACAAGCTTTAACCTCACCAAAAAGATACAACATGAACAACATACAATTTCTAGCAAACTATCTCATAAACCTTCAACAAATCTTTTGTAACTCATTGAAAAATTCATAATTCTTTTCAAACATATAAGTAACATCTATAGGCATCCAAAAACATACTACTAACCCCGCTTAAAGCAACTCAATAACCTCTGACCTTGCCAAATTTTTTTGTCTCAACAACTCTATTAGAAATGTCTAGAAAGTTGATATATTAACATTGATGACAAACCAAGTCACAAATGTAACACATAAGCACACAATAATCTCCCAAAGAATATTGATAATCCACATAAGGCATTTATTCCAAAACATGGGAGTAATGGGTCTTAGGGAGCTCAAAGAACACGATATTGCTCTATCACCCAAATGAATTTGTAAAGCTCTCAAGAACAATGAGCAATGGAAATTTTTGATTAGAGATAGCATTGAAATATTTGTTATTAAAAGGGGTAAATGATGGAATTATATACCATTACGTGATATTTTCTTGGGGGGTTTTTGTATCAAAATATTTGACTTTGAGGTATTTTATTTTCTTTTTGGAAGGCTTGGTCCTAGGTAAGGTCATTACTCTCATTCAAAGGAGTTGTTGGTGGTTCACCTTTCTATACTATTATTGATAGATCCATTTGGTGAAAGATATATCTAAATAGCAATATTCTCACTTTAACTCAAAGTTCTATAATTAAATATGATATAATAAAGTGATTATACTCATAAATGATGTTTTGGTTGATAAATGATTAGGGTCTTGTGAGTAAATCAACAATAAATGTGGGATCTCTCTCTCACAAAAAAAAAAAAAAAACTTATAAATTGATTTTTTAAGATACAAACTGTTTTTTTCATAGGATATATATGATGCTAGTTCTTTTCGAAGACAACTAAAGTGGATATATGGTTCATTTCTTATGAATGTTTCTAGTAAGCAACTCTATAATATGTTGGAAGATGACTCATCTATATTTAAATGGGTAAATCAATGTTGGGGTCTTGACTAGCCAAACTCTTAATGACATTTTACATTTAATTTCATATGGTGCTCCCTTATTGAGCCTAAGAACACTTATTTTGATTGTTTCCCTTTGTCTTAAGATACTAGTTGTAAGTTTTGTTATATCTTTGGTGGATATTGAGTCTCTCAATTATGTTTTTTATAATATTTTAGAATCCCTTAAGCATTTATTTTTTGAATGTGGTTTTGTTTGAGGTGTATGACATATGGAATATCTTTTTGAATTCTCCTATTACCTAGAATACTTGTTTAGGTCTTTCCTAGAATGAGGTTCTTATTGAGTTTATGGATAGATTTTGTCTTTACCTTAACAAATTTTGATCCACCTTGTCTAGTAAAATTCTATGGGTTATTTGGAAACAAATGAATGGAGAGGTGTTTCAAAATAAAAGAAGAAAGCTTACTAAGTTTAATCTTAAAATCATACACTATTCTATTATATCATGCGTGTTAGTGGTTCTAGAGATGCCAAAGATTATATTTATGATACTGGTCCATGAAGGTCCACCATTGATTTACAAGGTTGATATAAAATCTATCATTTACTTCAATATACATAAAGACATGTTGGGTCCTACAGAGATGAAAAATTTATATCAATTTTTGAGAGATAACAACATGAATGTTGAAAAACAAAGTGCTTAAGTCAAAGAATCAAAATAACCCGAGACCTAAGAAGATGCAAAAACATCCCTCCTATAGTTTAACCTTTTTTGGTGTTTTTTAATGTGATCAAATTGAATGTACTAACAATGTCACATGCCCTTAGGGGTCTTAATATTCTATACAATATTTGTTTTTACTCTATTATAAATAAATATGGATAGTAAAGTAATGCAATGTATAAATTGACCAAAGTAAATGCCTCTTTTTGATTAAATGTATACATTATGTAGCTATTACTAAATGGAATCATGGGAAATGATACAATTAGAATTATTACTTTTTGTCTTAATTTTGGATCTTAATCAAACTTTAGGATGTACTAGCACTTTAAACTATCTTAAGATAAATTAAAAAACTGACAAATGTAGAGAAATAAAGTTGAACATAAGAAAAATCTATAAAAAATATTACTAGAGAACTAATAGAGAGCTTAATATCATCATAGTATTTATGTGCAAACTTGATGGAGGAGACAACAAAAAATATGATAATATTTCCATCTTAAAAAAATTATATTTTCAGCTTAAAATTTGATCATTCAAGCCTTTTGTTTGGATTCCCAAAGAAAATACAAGCCTAACGATTTTTATTTCCCAAGGAAAACTATTTGGTGCACACCAAATAGGGTTTACACTAAATAAAAAAATGCAACTTTAGTTATTTTTAGTTTGACGTGCACCAAATTGGGAATTAGCCAAATATTTTGGATTAGAAAAAAGTATCTCTCTATATATAACTCCAATTTAACCAAGGCTTGAATTTTAGGGTTTATGAATTGATGATGGATAGTTAAGGTTTTGCATTCAATCCCTCTCTTCCTCCTTCCTTTCTTTTGGTACTTCCCTTTAACTCTCTTCCTTTCTATTTTTCTCCTCTAGGGTCATCCCATGCTCTCTCCTCTACCATGTCTTTCCTCCTTTCCCCCAACTCTATCCCTTCTTCCCTCACTCTCTTTTTTCTTCTCCCTCTCTCTCTCTCTCTCTCTCTCTCCATTTTATAATTCATCATTTTAAAGAAAATCTTGTATAGGGTTTAGGGAGAAAGATGTATGATATAGGCTTTAAGGTGTTGATAGTGCAAGATACATAAGGTTGATGGTATAACTTTTGTATTTATACTTTTCTCTATCTATCAATTTTCCCCTCTCTTTCTCTCTTCCTTTGGTTTTTCATATATCCCTCTTTATTATCCCCTCCCTCCATACCCCCATAGCTATATTCCCCTCACTCTTTCTTATTATTTCTTCTTCTCAGCCTCTCCACTATCTAAATCATTTAATCTCTCCCTCCTAGCATACCTCTCTCCTCTCTTTATTTATCCCTCTCCACCTTTCTACCTATCCATATGTTTATCATTACCTATGCCTCTATCTTCTTCTATCTATCTCATTAATCTCTCTCCTTATCTAGTTATATTGCATATCTATCACCATTATGGCTAAACTCTCTATTTGTTCCATCTTTTTTCTCTAAATTCCACTCATCTCTCTCTCTCTCTCTCTCTCTCTCTCTCTCTCTCTCTCTCTCTCTCTCTCTCTCTCTCTCTCTCTCTCTCTCTCTCTCTCTCTCTCTCTCTCTCTCTCTCTCTCTCTCTCTCTCTCCCCCTCCCTCTCTCCCTGTTCCCTTTTCACTCTCTTGTAATCGTTTACCTTTCACCATATTTTTTATTTAATTTATTGAACCTCTCCCTCCTAACCTCCATATCTCCTTTATTTTTTATCCCTCTCTACCTTTATGCTTCTCCACGTGTTTCAAATTAATCATGTCTCTATATCTCTCTCTATCTATCCCACTGCTCTCTACCGTCATCTAGGTATAGTACATGTATATCACCTTGTGTTTCAACTCTCTATTTTTTCCTTCTTAGTTCTCTGAATTTCCCTCTACATATATTCTCCACCCCCCCCCCCCCCCCCCCTCTCTCCACTACAAATTTTTCCTCCTACTTTATCTCTCCCCTCTTTAGGTTTCACCTCCTCCCTATCCACTTTTTTTTAAAAATCTCCATCTATTTTTCACTATCCTACTTTATTTATCCCATTCTATCTTATCTAACCCCCAATATTCCCACCTTAGTCTCTCACATCTTTGTATGTCCTGTCTTTGGCCCCAATCCTCTCTCTCCATCCTCCTTCCATAGGTGTCTTAAGGTATAGGATTCAAAAGTTTAAATGCATTGGTATAGTAATGCAAGAGTATCTTGTGTTCTAGAAATATTACATCATTTAGTTATGTTTTATTCTTTTGTTCTTGTTTTCCTACCTAGGTAATCATGAGATATGTCTTTTGATTGTTCCTTTTAAATAGTGTGGTCATAGTATAGTTTTGACAGCCTAATTTGGATCATTATCATATGATCATGCATCACTTAGATTCTTGTTCAATGAACACTCTTTATTTTTCTCTCGAGTAGTGTATTCTTCACTGATACTATGATCACTTGATGGGTTTTTGAGGAGTGGTGTATGATTTGTAAGTAAAATCATTAAAGGGTCTTTGTGATGATTATTAGAATATGTGTAGACCTATATCTTGGATAACATGTTCTTATATGTTCGTGGTCCTGACTATTGATCCTAGCTTGGTGGTTCTCCCTATTCATTATTACATCTTTCCTAATTATTATAAAATGTGAATCTTCCACGCCTATGTCAAAGTGATTAAATACTTAATATACTTGATGTATCAAGGGGGTGGAACATTGTAGTTAGATCTAGAGATCAAGCTCTTGTGCACATTATGGTCATTCATTGGATTTGTATTTGCTGTAAGGCTACAACCATGTAGGCCTTGTTACCTGACATATTGTAAGAAAATTACATTGGATCAACATTAAATAAATTGAATTATGTTATTTAATCTCTATCTAGTGTCATTCTTCCCTATGTTTACTCTTTCTTCTTGGTTGGACATCTCCTTTGGGGACTCTTTATCCCTAAGCTATGTCAGGTGGTACTAGAGCTAATTTTTTGTTCTTTATGGAGGTTGATTGAATTAGGATCATGTATAAACATAGAGTTTTGATTTTGTTGAGGTAGATTGTAGTTAGACTTGAAGCTATTGAAACAACCCAAAGAATATGAAGACCTATTCAACATGTTAGTAAAGTCAAAGCTAAGGAAGTGGAAGAGAGAATTCCCAATATGGAACAAGGCGATGAAAGATTCTTGATAACCTTGATGAGAATGAATGCAAAGACACATTTAATCCTCTCGATTACAATGATAAGCCTGCTGCTGATGAATTGTTAGATTGGGTCTCTGAGATTGAAAAGTACTTCGAGTATGATAATACATTCATTGATAATAAGGTGATGATTGAAAGTAAAAAGTTGAAAGGACATGCATCTCTTTGGTGGTAACATTTTTAGATTGATAGGAAGAGAAGGGGTAAACAAAAGATTAAGACTTGGATAAAGATGATAAACAAGTTAGAGGTAAATTCCTCTCAAGTGACTACCAAGTTAGTTTGTTGAAGAAACTATAGAACCTAATGCAAAAGGATATGACTTTATAGAACTACATTGGGGAATTTTACAAGATGGATATCAGATCTAGACACAATGATGATGAGGTATAAAGGATTGTTATACATATGAATGTATTAAGGAATTCTAGGAAAGATGAAAGTAGCTAGGTTAAAATGGATAGCATTAAGGAGGCATATTGATTTTCATTAAAGGGCAAAGAAACATTTAACAAGATGAATTAACAATTGAAAAAAGGTAGAGATGGTTTATTCCCTCAAGGAAGAGGCAAAAATTATGATAATGGTAGAACTTGTTCATATCAAGGTAAGACTAATTAGGGTAGTGAAAAATTTTAGAGGAAGGAAGAAGGTTCCTATGGAGGTAGAGGACATGTAAATGGTCATGAAAGAGGTTATATGACTTGTTTTAAGGGAAATTTCTTTAAGTATGGAGAAGAAGGTCATAGAGATTTTAAGTGCACTAATTCAAAAAAAAAAATGGTAGTAATAGTTGAAATGGACTTGTGGAAGAAGAATCATCTAATTCATTGAATGGACCAGAAGAAGGAGAAAACATAATGTTTAGGAGAACCTTGTATAATAAGGAATTTGATGAGGATCTTGTGTCAAGGAAAAAATTATTCAAGACTAGATGTAAAATCCCAATAAATATTGCAAAGTGATCATTGACAATGGAAATTATGATAATATAGCATTAGAAGAGTTGGTCGCCAAATTACAATTATCAATAATGAAGCACCCTAAGCCTTATCAGATTGCTTGGATCAAGGATGAGCATAAGTTACTAGTAAGTGAACAATGTCTTGTGGAATTTAAGATTCGGTCGTATTATGATGAAGCCTTATGTGATATTATGCCACTGAATTATTGTCACATCTTTTTGGGTAGACTTTGTCACTATGATAGATAAGCCATGCATGATGGTAGATTGGACTGGTATGCTATTATGGATAATGGAAAAAGACAAGTTTTTAAAACCTTTGAAAAAAGAGTGTGAGGGTGAGAATTTAACTACTCTTAGAGTTTCCATGATTAATGGGAATTAGTTCATAAATGATTTAAGGAAGAAAAACTCGTGCTTTTCTCTAATGTCTAGAAAGACTATAAAATGATACAAGGATGAAAAACCATAGAGATTCAGAGAATTATTGTTAGGATTTGAAGATACCATTGTCAGATAATGTACGTGATGTGTTATGTCCAATTAGAAGTGTTAGTCATTGCATGAATATGATATTGGGAGCTAGTTCACCTAATAAATCACCACATCGATTGATACCCATAGAGGATGAAAAATTAAATAAATAAGTTAAAGATTTATTGTAGAAAGGTTTGATAAATTTTGATTCCTTTTTTAGTACCAACTATTTTGGAACCTACGATTAATGGTGAATGCTATATGTGTACTAATTTCAGAGTTATAAACAAGATCATAGTTAGATATAAATTTTCTTTACCAAGAATGGATGATATTATGGATTGGTTGAAGGGGGAAATATATTTTACCAAGATGACTTAAAGAGTGGTTATTATCATATCAAAATTAGAGAAGGAGATGAATGGAAGTCTTTTTTAACGATAGGTGAAGAGTTGTATGAGTGGTTGATGTTATCATTTTTCACACCTAGCACAAATTGATGGCCTGGGTAGTTGATCTGAGATAAGATATATCAGTACATTTCCAAAATTTTAAGATTTAGGTTATTTGGTTTGAAATTAGAGAGAAAGTACATAAATAAATTAAAAGAGATATAACATCTATAGAAATAAAAAATAATATTACATTTTGTTCATGAAAGAGTTTTTTTGCAATGGTACAAAAAGGGCTTTGGAAGAGTATTTATAGATATTCTTGCAATAAAAATCTTTTATTTTATATACAAATGATAAATATATAGAATAAATTCCACACAATTTGTGGGAAAATATCTTAAAATAATGCTAAATAAAAGTACAAGAATTAAAGTCAACATTAAGAGATAAAGGGTAAGGGTATGCTATTTCTTGATAGATGGAAAACTGAAGTTATATGCTAGATCAACTAGTTCTATAATTGTACTGGTGAGTCAGTCACAAATGGTGTTAGTATTGAAGACTAAGCAATGGGAGATCCAAACCCTATCTCTAAAATTAACTATCATACAAGTACTTTCATTGACATCATCTCAAGAAACTAAAAAATGTAGATGTTGAAAAGATAAAGCAATCCATATTCAATATAATAATAAAAAGATGATTACAATCATGAAATGTTTTGGTACATTGCTTCAGCCAAAACTTAAAATACATGGAGTATTGCATTAGATATAAGGGGAAATGAAATAGATATTCAAAATTCATATGCATTAAATACAACATCAATAATTGATGTATGAAAATAAGACAACTTTCACAAACTATTGAAAGAGTTGAGCATAGTACAATGGATGTGGCTATCCTCCCTACAAATTGTACCATTGACTAAATTTCAAAAAAATGAAAACACAATGAATTTTAAAAAAAATTTCAACATTTGATCTTCATTGTCTGTATATTTTGTGATAAAAAAAAAACAAAAAAATTTGAGAAAATTTCTTTGTGTTTTTGTGAATATAAAAAAGAATCATGTTTGACTTTTTTTTGGTCTTTGGTGCATTTTGTTTGGAGATTAGCCAATGCCCAATATAATGTCATCAATAATCTAATGATCAAAATTATGTTATGATATCAACATGTAGCATGGAAAGCAAAAAACAAATATCCCATTATTAAAGCCATCAACATTGAGTTGTGTTGAAATGATAGATTGAATTCAATGCTAGAGGTATGTATATAAAATGGTGGCACCTTGATCAAATAATGATAAAAGAATCCAATTAACAAAATTTTCAACATAGTGATATCTTTAGGAAAATATTAAATATGAGACGATACTCAAGTTTGATTAGTCCAACATTATGTAAGTAAAGGTCATTCATTGAATAAGCCAATGTAAGAGTGACTACAACTACAATAATAATAGGTATCTCAATTCTTTAAAGTTAAAATGTTCTTCAAAGAATATAATTAATGGTTAGGGGGGGAAACAAAGTAATAGTGAGTTACATTTTTAGAAAAAAATTAGAACAATCATCTTGCATCTTCTTTTTAGGAAAATGAGTAAGAATTTTAAGAATCCAAGGCATGGTTTTTTATTTCTAGAATGGGCCTAATTAGGTTCTCCTAAGACAATTTCTTCATAAAATGAAACACTAAAAAGAAAACAACATTTTTCTAAAGGCAACACTTTCTATTTTTTTACTATAGGTAATTAGAGACAAAAGACACCAAAGGATCAATAGTGGATGAGTTACCTTCATTAGCAAATAGTCGATTGAAGTTTGTTGCATGATAAACTACATTCATTAGATAAATAAAAAAGGAGCCAATATTATTTATTTCAAGAACACATTGTAAATTTTACACATGAAGAGTATTAGTGACATGAAGATGTGATTAACATTCAAGATTCTTTGAACAACTACAATACCATATGAATATAAATGAGTAGCCTGATTGTAATGATATTAATGCATATGGAATAAATACAACAAATCCAAAAGATGCAATAAACACATTCAAAAATATATATAAGAATGAGAATTTTCAAAGAGTTCATTGCTACTAGAACAAGAGCGATAGAAAATTATAGCAAAATTCATATAAATGAATTTTGCACACATAAAACTGGAGGAATATTGAAGCGCATATATTACAATGGGTAAAGTTTAACAAGCTTAGAAAGTTTTTAAAATAGTTTAAAGAAGTTTTTCTTTGTGATGCAGATAAATATGAGGTATACTTTGGAAGTATGCCTCACAATAGTGATATTATTTGATAAATAGTACAAATTTCATGCATAGAAACACTCAGTAGTTATAAAATCAAACAATAAAGGTTTGTATTAAGTCATAAAAATTGATAACAAGGAAGTATATATTAGAGAAATGCATAGTGCACAAATATCTATAGCTACAATAAAGATAAATTTATTAAAAAAGAGCCAATCTCTATGAATGGATAAAGTGTGAAGAGTAGAAATGATGGCGATAAAGCAACAACAAGTGCATAACTAAAATAGTGAGTGATATAAAGTCTACAAGATGCATGCTACCAGAATGTGGTTAATGCAAAGAAAACCATGTGTTAATCAAACAAAAATAGTTATCTAATGATACCTATAGGGCATATGGAGTTTTCAAATCATAGCAACATGTCAACATGTTACAATATTTCTTGCAAGGATATAAAAATAAAAATGATCATGGCTATGAAAAGAAATAAGCTACATGATGATAGCCATGGATATTAAAAAAGGTGGAAAAAATTTCAAAATTTTGAACAATAAATATCAGTAGATGTCACTGATTTTAAAAGGAATGCTTCAGACAAAGACAACAAGATTGTAAATAAGCATGTAAAATGGTGTAGGAGCACCTAGAGATTAAGTATTTTTAGCCCTCAATGTTTGATGTGTAAGATCCTATAAGGATAATGGTATAAATAAGGACTATCTAAGGGTCCAATAGATGTGTTTGAAAATATTTTTTAGTGTGTGTATGTGTGTCATTTCTGAAGTTGGGTAAAGTTTGTCATTGAATTGGCGATGAATTTCCATGTAAACCAAACTTGGCATAATAAGGGAAATGAACCAAAAATAGAATAGGAGGTCATGTTTTTCATGTAAACATGTTTCATAGTGGAAAGGAATCCATTCCATATCCTTCTAATGCCAAGATGTGGTAAAGAGTTAAAAATTGCACTTGGACAAAAAGTGGTCAATGACAACTTTGTAACTTTTCAAGGTTGCATGAGAATATTTGAGAGAAGTTGTGCAAAATTCATAAAATAAGTTGTGTATCCAAAAAATATGTGGAGAAATGATGAGAGGAATTATTTAATCCATTCCATGACATTGTACATTGGTTGGATGGTGTTTTGAAGTTTGGACAATAACAATGTGTTATAGTTTTATGATAAACTTATCATAGTCCACTTGCTACTTGAGAAATTCAAGTTTAATAGATTAAAAATTCAAATATTTCCTTGTATATAGTTGTATCAGTCCATTTTATTTATTTTTGTTCTTTTGAATTAGATTTTGTGTAGTTTTGATTGTAAAAAATATTCAAACATTTGAATATAATTCACTGGATTGATTAGGGTTTGTTCAAATAAAATAGCCCCGTCGAAACCTCACAATGGGATTTTCAAACCCATTTGAGATTTGAAATTTGGGTCAATGTACAATGATTTACATTTGTTTTGAGGTTATAAACTATGGTTTTCTATTTTAAAACCCTTTCCCTAGGTGAGCTCTGCCATAGTCTGGCTATGAGAAAAGAACAAGAAAATATTAAAACTTCCAAGAGGCGATTGATTTAGCCAATCCAATGGCATGAAGGCATTCATTAGATGTATATAGATAGTTGATAAATAATTTAAGAGTTGATAAATCTATTTGAGTGGATTACCCTTTGAATGGAACCTAGTTCATTTCCTTTATTAATGAGCACAATTAGGGTGGTGTTGTATGGAAAAGCTAGAGACCTAAAGCCCTAATTTTTTTTGAGTATGTCCAAAAGGGTATCTAGTATAGGAGTTTGTTCATAAGGTTACTTGGAATAATTTTAAGTTAGAAGAAAAAGACTTGATTTGGAGGGCTAATATAGGCCTAAAGGGCTAGTAGGCTTAAAAACAAGGAATTTTGAAATCAGTAGGCAAATTCTACAAATAGCTAACAAGATGTGGAGTTTGGTGATTGAATCGATTAGTTTAGATACCCTAAGCTCCCACAAGATTATTTTGAAAGGGTTAGTACGTTGGTTATTGAGCTTATCCTTTGTGAGTTTAAGTTAGTTGTTTGATCACATTGAATGGTAGTGGAGCTCCAAGAGAATAGGAGTGAATCAAGTTGAATCTTCCTAAGGAGATAATGTGTAGGAGTAGAAAGAAAATATAAGAGGTTATAGAAGTGATAAGGAGTAGATCTAGGAGTAGCTCAAGGATAGAGCCTCCTTATCAAATTAGCATAAGAGCCAAGTTAAGGTTTGGGTTAGTGTTTTTAATACATGTCAACAATAGAATCAGTGGGTCCATCCATGATATTGACTAATGTAGAGTTAACTAAGAAGGTAGAAGACCAAGAGGACGAGAATAATCTCCTAAAGGAGAAGATGAGTGAGTTAGAAACTAAGATTGGTGAGGTGACAAAAAAGACAGAAAGAGTGACAGTTAAAGTCACTAAAAAAGAGGATAAAGAAAGATAGAAAGAAGTGTTAGTAGAAGATGGAGTACCTGAGCCAGACCCTAATATACAAGAAGAACCTTTCCTCAAGGTTATAAATGATTTAGGGGGGATAAAATTAGAAGGTATGCCACTCTTTAGTGAAAATATGGAAACAAACTTGGTAATGGAATGTATAGAGGGTTAGAAAACCACTTTGAATATGGAGGTTTGAGTGAGGCACAAAAGGTGAAGGTGGCCAAATCAAGATTGAGAGGGGATGTATGAACATGGTAGAAGTTCATCCAAACATAGAGAGAGAAGGAAGGAAATAATCACATTGCTACACATAAAGGCATGGATGCCAAGGTTAAAGAGGCTTACATCCCTAAAGACTATGAGATCCAACTTCATAGGAAGAAGTAGAACTTAAAAAAAAGGGATCTTGATGTAAGCACTTACATAGAGGATTTTAAAAAATTGTGTTTAAGGTCTAATGTCATAGATGATGAAGGTATCAAAGTTGATAGATATTTGAATGGTTTGAGGTGGAATATATAAGAAGTGATCTTTTTTTAAGCCCCACTATAGTCCAAAAGTGCTATTAGTTGATAGTTAAGGTGTAAGTGAATAGAAAAAAGGAAGCATGAGCAAGGTGGTAAAGGAAAAGGTAGGGGAAGAGATAGTAGAGGCCATAGGGGAAATTTTTGTGGAAGGAAAACAAACCAAAGATCCCATGGAGAATCCAAACTGACAGGGCAAGGTGGGGATTCTAGTAGCAGACGAGGCTACAATAGAGGAAGGGGATACTTCTTTCCTATATGGGGGCTGTAGAAATTAAGGGAAAGAGAAACATGCCCAAAGGAAATGTCAATCTGAACCTGGAAGATAAAACTAAGAATTTTAATTTGAACCTAGGGGAGAATAATCTGAGATAGAGCTTTGATACAAAAGATTAGGGGAATGTGACTTGTGTGTTTAGCAACTCAGGACTGATGAGGAAGGATATTGATTTGATTAAGGGTTAAATGTAGGATATCTAGAGGCAGTTTGAGCATCTTAATAAAAATAATAGGTGAGAGAGAACTTTGGGCTAGCACTGGATAGACTTAATGATCTTATTGGTAATGCTGAAAATATTATAAATATGATGAAAAGAGTGCCATCCCTAGAGGAGACCGTTAGAAATACAGACAATATGGTGAAAGATTTGTAGAAAAGGGTGGATAAGTTGGACAATAGGGTCATGCGTATTGAGAACACTTTGAAAAAGATTGTTGAACATAGTTTCACAATATTACAAGCCACTAATGAAAATATTAAGATCCTTTTGGAGAAGCTGGAGCAAGGGAGAAAGGATCATGGCAATAAGGAGCTGAGGGATGATCAAGGACCTAGTAAATAGACTAGGGAAAGTTCAAAGAAACTTGGGGCTATGAATGATAAAGATCTTGATGAGTTAAGGGCTTCTACAATTAAAATGAACATTCTAGCTGATCAGATTGTGGACCTATTGAAGACTTTTTAGCTATTCTTTTGCTATCTTTCTTTAGTGTTTTTGCTATCTTTCTTGTTTGACCTTTTGTTGGGGGTTCTTTATTTAAGGTTTCTTTTATTCTTGTTCCTGATGCATAGTTTCATTTGTAATTTTTTTTATTATATGCTATGTTCTTTGTAAAAGGTTTTGGGTCCTACCAAAACTCATTTTTACTTAATCAAAACAAAGGTAGGTCTCGAGGATCAAGAAGAGGCTCATATTTTTTCACCATGAAATGTTACAACTATAACCAACTTTCTAATGCTTCTTATAGATTCCCTGAGAAGGATTCTTCATCCTAAGGGATAGAAGAGTCAATTATGTTCATGAGGACACTATAAATGTCAAATCTCTAGAGACAAACCTCATTAGAATTCTAATAGAAGAGCCTGCAAAGGAGGAACCATAAAAGAGAAGATCCTTGTTCAGAATTAAATGCAAGGTAATGAAAAAATTATGTAAGGTGATCATAGGCTCAGGGTCTACTAACAACATAATCTCAGAGGAGGAAGTGAGAAAGGTGTAGTTGCAAATAAATATTCCTCATACTAACCCATGAATGGTTTTACTTGTCTTAAAAAGGGGAAACATGTCCTTGTGAATGAGAAAGCTTGGGTGGAGTTCACCATAGGAGGCTATAAAGATAAGATCTTATGTGATGTTTTTCAATGGATGCATGGCACCTACTATTAGTTAGGCCATGAAAATATGACATAAAATCAATCCATAACGGTGAGAAGAATTCATAATCCTTTCAAAAGGATGGTGTCACATAGAAGATTTAGTCTATTGTGGATGGAGAAGAGGGAAAGTTTAATGCATCACCATGGAACTCGAAAGGATAAGTATAAATGTTACTAACTTTGATGAGTAAATTTTTTAACATAACTTCTTCTTAATAAACTTTCTTGGATCATAGGTGTAGAGTCCTAATAGGTTCCCTTAAAAAATATTACTTAATTTCCTCTCTAACATTCATCCTTAGTACTTAGGTTAATGCATATATTAATTTTAGATATACTAATGATTTTATACCTTATCCATTCTAATATTCAATTCCAAATTAGGAACTAATGTTATAGTCCATATAATTAAATCATCAACCATATATGTAAACCAATTCATCTTCTATTAACTAATTACTTAGATATTTAATTCCATAACATTATGAAGAGTATATGGTGCATCATACATTTATCTATATATAGGGAGTATACAGTGTCATGGTATAACTTCATTCATCCTTTGTCATAATACAATACATTCATATGTCCCTTCATTTTTCCTAGAGATACCCTTGACCATGTTACATAAATTTTTGTTTCATGATACATATACAAATGACTTGTACTTTCTTCAAGATTTTACATTATAATATATATTTATTTCAATGAAATACCACAAATGTACTTCAATAACAAATCTTCAACAATTTCCCAACAAGGATCCATATAAAGGCATCCTCCTACATAGACCATCTTTTCCTCGAGTACTCCAATGGGGATAGGTACAACTAAGTAATGTTGGGATCAACCCCTTCAGATTAGGGACCTATAGTATATGCAATGATTCCCTATTATGATTACTCTAACAAATCTTCCACAATTATCTTTTTTTAATGTGAATAACCATGCTCAAACCCTTAGCTAATTTTTTATTATGTTACCACTTGTTTATTCACTCACAAAGGAGTCAACCTATATAGGGATCTTGTCTCCTAGCATAGGGTCCTTTGGCCACCACTTATGGGCCCTATCACCTATGGTGAGCCAATCACCTAGGGTATCTACCCTACTCACAAATCCAAGACAAAAATCATAGAAGAGTTTAGGGAAAAACATACCTAGGGTCCCATACTCCTAATCCCAAAACTTATCTCACATATCAAGCATAATCACATGAAAAACATCATAGAGATATAAATAACTTCCTTTTATAAGGAACCACAAAATCCAAAAGCCTCTAATGACCCAAAATAAACCTCATTAGGAATCCAATTTAACCATTCACAAGAAAAATGGTTTAGAGCACATTTCTAGGGTAATACACCAAACCCTAATTCATCACATAAGTAATAAGATGCAAGAAACACTTATCAAACACTTTACAAGAATGATTAGCACATTTCTAGATAGTAAAGACCTTAGAATTAATTACAAGGTTACAAGACACAAAAATGATAAGCTGAAATTTTGATTCCTAAAATTTAACTACGTTTGAAATTTCTTTGAACCTCAAAATCTATAACTTATTTTAAGTCCTATGAGGTTGAAACCTATCCAGAAAGGTGTAGGATGTATAAAATAAAATATAATTATGCCACTTATACTTAAATGTTCATTTTTATGTTATACCGTGATGCTGAAACTGACTCTAGAGCTATGATTTACAAGGTTTTCCTATTATCACACATCTATTTCTTATTCCTGCACATTTTTTTAGCAGAGTTGCTCATTTGTTCATTATAGTTGTGCTTTTCTCATTTATAGTTCCACTTTTGTTTCTTATTTCCATGCATTTGTTTACTAATGCTATATTTTTATTTTTCTAAGGTTGCACTTTTGTTTCTTATTTCCATGCATTTGTTTACTAATTCTATATTTTTATTTTTCTAAGGTTGCACTTTTGTTTAAGGTGGTAGACAAATTGCGAATGTGTAGAACTACACAATATGTGCAGTATACTTGCACATTTATTCTAAAAGACTTAAAAATATATATATTTGAATACTATGAACTGAAGTCCTAGGGCTAACTAGATAGCAAAGGATCTTCCAACATGATCTAGGATAAAATCCCAAATAGGGAATCCTTCTAGCATCCCACCTAAGGGATTAAATTCACAACATTCTATTTTAATACTTTCATTATTTAACAATTATAAACTACAAACATAACATGAAATAATTCATTAAAGGAAAGTCATCCTAATACTCAGAAAATGAAAAAATTAGAGGTGATAAAAAACAACAATAAAATATACGTTCATGATGATTTAAAGCATCAAATAAAGGTTAAAATTAACTGAATCCTACTTGGTCACATGTGCTGGGTTGAATATAATATTTATGTGTGTGAGCCTTAAGCTTCCTAGCCTCCAATTTGGCCCAGTTCCCTTGCCCTTCCTAGTTTTCTTAAGCTTCTCCTCATGCAGGTTTTCCTCCATAGTTTTTTTTGTGACTATAGTTTTTAGCTTTCCAACTTTCTATGGTTTTTTTTGTCTATAGTTTTATCAAATTAAATCTAATTTTTTCTCCTTGGGAAAACCTCATATTTATGGGGGACTATATGCCATTTCATTAGTTGCATCTATTGCAACTAACATCCCCTAAGGTTTGGTTAAATAAATCAAACCTTTAATTAATTAATTAATTTTTTTGTTCCAATTTCTACTAATCATAGGGTTGTCTAGGTTGTCATGCAATCCTTACTCAAAGGATTCTTGTGGTAAAATAGTTAAGGAGCTCTTCCTCCATTAATGAGGTTATGGGTTCAATTCCCATGATCTTTTATTGTTGCTCTTTTCTTCTCTTTCTCAACCAACTATGACTTATGACTTATTCTTTTTACCATAGTCCATGAAGAGTATAATAGGTGAGATGGTAGATAGTTGGTTTGGTAGTTAAAGGGTTGAGTGTTCAAGTCTCCCAAAGCATTATGATGTGATCCCCTTTTTATTTTATTGTAGTTATTTTATTTAATTACTTTTTTTTGAATTATTTAATTGATTTATTTATAACTTTATTTAAACCAAGAAACACCAAATAGTGTAATTAAACTACTATCAAACATATACTAACGAAAAAATAAAATAATTTTTTTGGGCATATATGTGTGCACCCATATATACTTGATTAACCTATACAAACATCATGAGATAAAGATCACCCATTCATTTAGTACCTTAAACACATAACTAAACAAATAAATAACAACAATTTGCGAGAACAAAATATGGGCTTCTTATTATCACCATAAATGTGGAATTAATTTTTTTTAGAATTACAATATGTTAACCCACATGGACACCTTCATTATAGTAATTTGCAAGACAAAGCTGTGAACTATCACCAGAGTTGTCCTAGACAATGTATGGGCATTTCTTAAATAGGCAATTTTATGCCATTTGGGAAGGTTCTAGACACTCAAAGTTAATACATAGGGCCGATAGAGCCTAAATACATATAGAGTCAACCAAATATACCTTTGACATTTATTTTTGAAGTTTTGGTTGGCCTAACTTTGGAAGGCATAAATTTCAAACCGTTGCTCTGGTTGGCTATTATAACCACTTTTTAGAATCCTTAGCTTTTGATCCACATGATTGAATACATGCAAGCACCCATCCATTGCATTTTTGGGTCTCATTCGAGCACATTTAGGCCTTCAACACTGAGCCATAAGTTTTTATACCAAAATTACACACCAAAAATCTGTAATAAATCCATGAATACTTAGGATATGGTACTAAGCCTCAACTGGTAGGTTGATATATCTAAAATGAACATCCACCTCTAAAATCAAGACATTTTGAGCTTTTATGACTTTGCACTGAGACAACCCTTATTCAAGAAACAAAAAGAAAATATTTTTGGGTGATGCAAGATTGCTCTTATACCCACGACTCTCATGCATTAGACACCTAGGGTAATTTGAGAAGTGAGCCCAACATGTCTTAGGTATTTAGAGGAAAACCAAGATGGTTAACCTCCTCACTTACTCATGATGAATCTTCTACTAGTCTCCCTTTCCATTTGATTGAGTATTCTTCATAAGTTCTATTCCTTGTACTTTTTCCAACACGACTATCTAGTATCTCCTCAATCTTCTTTGTAATCAAACTAGCCGCTAGAATAGTCTACTGCACTTTTGCAACTTCATCTCCATCACCTCTTTCATAATAGTCTATCAAATTTGAAATGTTAAATAATAGTGAAATATTTAATTCAACAAGAAACTTCATTCATGGGCATTTCCGGAATCATGCCTCTTCACGATCTTGCATGGTCGAAACTTCTTCATTTTTAGCTTATTATATATACCCACTAGAAAATGCTCTTTTCTCAAATGAACCATAACTTCATCTCCAATCTGAAATTCCTTATACCTCCTTTTCACATCTGGCTTATCCTTATACCACATATTCATCTTTGTAATGTTCTTCCTCACCTTGTGATGGATGTTCTTCAAATGTTTAGAAAAATCTTTCACTTCATCACAACTTATTTCTCCTTTGTCCAACTACCGCAATTTGGAAGAATTTCTAGGATTACACCTATATACAATATGGAATGGTGATTTCCAGTACTCCTATTGATAGAATTATTGTATGCAAATTTTTCCTATGATAAAATTAGATCCCAACCCTTTGGTTTATCTCCAACCAGACATCTCAGCAAATTCCCTAAACTCTAATTCATAACTTTGGTTTTTCCATCAGTTTATGGATGATGTGATGAATTGAACTTCAAATATATCTCCAATTTCTTCCATAGTGTACACCATAAATACCCAAAAAACTTGGTATCACTATTTGAAACTATACTCTTTGGTAGACCATGTAGTCTCACCACTTCTCTGAAAAACAACTTTACCACACGAACAACATCACTAGTTTGCTTGCAGGGGATGAATGTGCCATCTTTGAAAACTTGTCAACCACCACAAAGCTAGAATCATGCCCTCACTAAGTCCTTGGGAATCCAAGAATGAATTCCATGCTAACATCCTCCTATGACTTCTTTGGTACATGTGATGGCTGATACAACCCCATATTTTGTTTCACTCCTTTTGCTATCTGACATTCTTTGCAACTTTGTACAAAATTATTGACATGTTGTTGTAACTGTGACCAATAATAGTTCTCAGCAACCAAAGCAATGACTTTATCTCTACTAAAGTGTCTAACCAATCCTCTACTATGTTTTTCCTTGGTGAGATTCTCTCTCATAGAACTTTTGGGCATGCACAACTAACTTCCTTTGAACATCATACCATCTTGGATTATGAAATCCAACCACTATGTCCTATCAAGTCTAATAGGTTTTGTACAAGCCTTCCACACATCACCAAAATTAGGATCCTCTGAATACAATTTACTAAGTTCCTTAAACCCAACCACCTCAATCTACCTTTCTATCAGGAAAAGTTTTCTTCTACTTAGAGCATCTACAACTCTATTAGACTTCCCATTCTTATGTTTCAAAACAAATGCAGAACTCTACAAAACCTCAACCCACTTCAAATGCCTTTGATTCAATTTTACTTGACTATTCAAATATTTCCAAGCTTGATGATTAGAATACAAAATAAATTCCTTTGAAAGAAGATAGTGTCCCCCCTTCTTTCATGCCTGAACTATAACATAAAATTCCTGATCATAAACATAATACTTTCTTTTGGCATCTTCAACTTCTTACTAAAATAAGCAACATGCCTACCTTCTTTGCTCGAAATAACTCCTATTGTAGTACCACTAGCATCATAGTCTACTTGAAAGACCTTGTCAAAATCTAGAAGTGCTAAAACAGGCTACTCTATAACTTTTTATTTCAACAAATTAAAACTCTTATATGCCCCTATAGTCCACTTCAATTATTTCCTATCCTCTCTCATTGTTTTAGTTAAGGGTTTACAAATACTATTATAACCTCTTATGAAGTTTCTCTAAAAACTATCTAGTCCATGAAATGATCTTACCTCTTTAGCACTCTTTGGAATAGGCCATTCAAGGATAACCTTCACTTTTCTAGGTCCATTTTTGGATCTTCTGCTAAGACCACAAATCCCAAAAAATTGCACTTCTTCGAGTTTATTAGCAACTTTTCTTCCTTAAACTTATCAAACACCTTTCAAACATGCATTAGATACTCCTCCAATGTGTTACTAAAGATCAATATATCATCCAAGTAAATAATGACAAACTTACCTAGAAACTCCTTTAGTGCCTCATTCATGAGCCTTATGAAAGTGCTTAGTGCATTGATCAATGAAAAAGGCATGACTAACCACTCATAAAATCCTTCCCTTGTCTTGAAGGAAATATTCCACTCCTCTCATTCTTTGATGCAAATCTGATGGTACCCACTATTTAGATCTATCTTTGTGTAATACACAACTCCACTCAAATAGTCCATTATATCATCCATTTTTGGAAATGGAAATATATACTTGATTGTGATCTTTTTGATAGTGTGAGATATGTGCACATCCTCCATTTTACATTTTTCTTAGGTGCTAATACTACTAGTATAACACATGGAATCAGACTCTCTCGAATTAACCCCTTCTGCAAAAACTCATGAAATTGTCTATTCAACTCTTCATTTTCAACTAGTGTCATTCTATGTGCTACCTTGTTTTGCAAATTGGATTTTGGAATCAAATCCATTTGGTGATTGATCTTCCTCACTAGGGGTAATCCATTAGGTACATTATTTGACACAATATCAAGAAACTCTCCCAATAAATTTGCAACTTTTGTAGGTACCTCCTCTACTTCTTTACCATCTTTTCGGATTACAAAAAAACACATATGTTCATGCTTCATAACTTGGAGAAACTCCCTCCTATCAAAAAAATAAATTCTGGCAGTACTACATACCTTTTCTTCTTTCCCCTTCAATGGCTTCAACTTTTGTTTCACTCCATCCTTTGTCAGAGTATAGGTATTTGCTTGCCCATCATGTACAACATGCATGTCAAACTACCATGGCCTACTCAACAACATATGACATATGTCCATAGGTATGATATTATAAAGCACATCATCTTGGTAGCTTCCAATCTTGAACTTCATTAAACATTGATCATTGACCATGATCTTGTGGTCATCCTATACCTAGACAATACGATATGGATGCAGGTATTTATACCTCTTAAGATTTAACTTGGTGGCCATCTATGATACTAGATTATAAGTACTTCCAACATCAATGATCACATCACAACACTTATCTTCACATTTGCACCTGGTGTGAAAGAAACTCTTCCTTTGATCAGGTTCATTCTCACCACTCACTAAGACTCTCCTATTAACTAGGACTTCTCCTCTTTTAACATCTTTAGAATGGAATGATTTGGCATCTTCATCAAAAAGCATGAATCTGGCCTAACCTTTAGCTCTTTGATCTATCCTTCCATGGCACTATAAACATTCAAATTCTCTATGTCCTTCTCCATAGTGAAAGCATTTTCCGTGGAAATCTCCTCTTCCAAATCCTTGTCTTCTACCTCTTCCTTTGTGATCTCTATTGTTTTGAATTTGGAAATAATTGGAATTATTTCCCCTTTGGTTTTGACTACTATTACCAACCTCATCCTTGTTCTTTTGATCATCATTTCAGCCTCTATAGGACCATCTGCCAGATCTTCCACCGTGACTTCTTCCACTATTTTGTTATCAAACATTTTTCTTAAATTCTCCTCAACTCTTAGGGAAAATTGATATGCCTCCTCAATACTATTCATTCAAACCACACTCAACTCCTCCCAAATTTTTGATCTTAACCCATTAAGATAATGGGAAATTTTCTCCTTATCATCTTCCACATGGCTGATTCTAATGAGAACTTAGTAGACTTCTTTGATATAATCTTGTATAGATCTTCTTGCTTGCTTCAACCCTTGCATTTTCTTCAATAGATCAAGCTCATAATCCACAAGAATGAATTATTGCTTCATTTTAGCTTTCATTCAATCTCATTTGGTGATTTTGTCCTTCCCTCTTCTATTTCACTCCAACTATATCTCCTATTACTAGATCTTTGCATGAACCAATCTTCAATATCTTCATATTCAAAGTACTCTTCCAATTCATTGATCCAATCAATCAATTCCTTTGGGTTAAGATTTCCTAAAAATGTGGGCACATCAAACTTGGATCTTTTTCTAATCTTAGAAATGGCCTTAAAAAGATTTTCCTCTTATGGGTTGAAAACTTCATCTTCTACTGCTTGATCATCATTTCCTTCTTCTTCTCTTTCATCCTTAGTTTCATCATCTCTTATGACAAGATTCATTCCTCTGCACATTTGTTCTTGCAATAATTGTATTTTCCTCTAGAGGGATCTAAAACCCTTAGGTGTAACACCTATGACTCTTCCATCATGCACTCTTTGTGGACACATTTTCACACTTCTACTAAAACCCTAGTGTAAACTACCTTACAATCTGTGATCTGCCTACACACTCAACCCAAATCACAGTCCTAGTGCAACTACCTCATAGTCAGTGATCTATTTACACACTTAGAAACTCTTGCTCTGATACCACTTGATGAAGGGTGCTCCCCTTAATACTTTAAACACATAACATAAACAAATAAATAACAACAATTTGTGAGAACAAAATAGGGGCTTCTTATTATTGTTGCAAATGAAAAATTACAAAATTTAAAATTACAATATGGTAATCCACATGGGTGCCTTTATTATAGTAATATGCAAGAAAAAGCTACGAACTATCACCTAGAGCTATCCTAGACAATGTATGAGCATTTCTTAAATAGGTAATTTTATGCCGCTTGAGAAGGTTCTAGACACTCAAAGTTAATACCTAGGGCTCTTGAGCATAACAGTACATATAGAGTTGGCTAAATACACCTTTGACATTTATTTTGGGAGTTTTGGTCAGTCCAATTTTAGAAGGCCATAATTTTCAAATCATTTCTCTAATTGGCTATTATAACCATGTTTTAGAATCACCAGCTTCCAATCTATAGGCTCAAATTCACTCAAATGCCCATCTGTTGAGTTTTTGGGCCTCATCCAGATGCTTTTAGGCCTTCAACAGTGAGCTGGAATTTTTTAAACCAAAATTACACACCAAAAATCCATAATAAATCCATGAATACTCATGATATGGCACTAAGCCTCAACTGGTAAGCTGTTATATCTAAGATGAACATCCAACTCTAAAATTAGGACATTCTGAGCTTGCATGACTAACTTACTAAGTAGCAAGCCTCTAGAAAAAACAACTCTACACTGAGATAACCCTTATTAAACAAAAAAAAGAATATTTTTTTATGGTGATGCAAGATTTCTCTTACACCTAGGATGCTCCTGCATCAAATCACAAATAAAATATTAATGTGTCATAGCATTATCTCAAGATCAAAATCAAATATAAAACTACTAGTGTAAAATCAATTGTCACAATACCAAATTAAAGGAAAGAATACCAAAATATTCCAAAAAGGTAGGCAATTCCCTAATTAGGAATTTTAGGCTTAGGGTTCCTATATGGGTCATAGATCTATCTCCCTTTTAACTGTAACTTGTTGGAGGATTTTGAGGCACGCTCAGACCTATATAGTCAAGTGGAGTCAATTATTGGTACTTGCACATACCTACATCAGTGACCAAAAAAATATAATACATATGCGTGTATATACAAATAATGATAGGAAAGGAAGGAAAAGTCTGACATTGTCTTGATCTCCCAAAGAAGTGACTACAACTAGCTCCCCTCATCTTGAAGATACCAAACAAAGTAAACACACACACACACACACACACACACACACACACACACACACACACACACAAGGTATAATGGGTTAGTTGAGTTAGCTCAAATTGTTATCAAATAAATGTAATAGTTATTTATAATACTTTTATCAATAAGAATGTAAACATTAATTGATCAAAACACTATCTTTTAAACAATAAGGATGTATGAAATGGAAACATGTAAATATGAATTAACAATATATTGTCTTGATTTAAAACTAGAGTGTATCAAACATCACCAGGACCCTATATTGCTTCCTATTTTTCCCTAAGTCATATGTTAGGGTTAGAGGGATATTAGAATAAGTCCATTGGATCTAATATTTTGATTAAGTAAAAATAGGTTTTGAAGGACCTGAAACATTTTACAGAGAATCAAACAGAAAAGTTAAGAAAACCCATGAGGAACTGTACATGAGCACAAAAAAAATACAAACTATGACAAGTAGCCTTAATACATCAAACAGGAAAAGACAATAAAAAATCAGCAAAAAGACAACACTAGGATAGCTACAAATTCTTTAGTAAACCACTAGCTTGATTTGAAAGGATATTCATGTTCACAATAAAGGCCTTTAACTAATCAATTTCTTTGTCATCCATAACCTCTGTCTTCCTTGAATTAGCCTTGGTGCATTTACTAGGGCCTTGATCCTCTTTCATGTCCTTAAAATCTTGAATTCTACCCTATTTCAATTTGTCTAGCAGAGTTTGATTGTTATCCACTATAGCCTTCAAGATGGAGCAACTTTGGTTTGCAAGTTTGCTTGCACATTCTTAGTGTTGTCAACTCTGTTTCCCATGACATCCATCTTTTTCTACATATCCTTCATCATTTGTTCCATAGCTCCATTCTTCACTTTGAGAGGCAAGGCTCTCTTCATTAAACTCTTGAATTCTTCCATATTTCCAATAACATCAAAGAGTCTATCCAAATGTTGACCAAGAGTCCTCTTTATTGTGATGTGGAGCCTAATCAGACTTAGAGGTTTATTCGGCATGGTTTTCTCCCCATATTATTTCTATGGGGGTTTGGTGGAAATGCCCCTATGGGGTCCTAGGGTAGCACCCTAGGTGCAATCCCAGTTGTAGTATAGGGTGGGGTCGAGGGGAAATGCCTCCATGGGGGTTTTCGGGAGCAACGCCCTTGTAGCAAAAAATGCACTTATATTGTAAAAGGCATCAACTGCTATTTTTCCTATTGGATGACTTATTCTATCCCTAATTTTTGAAGTGGAAAAGGATTGTATAAAAAGACTTAGATTTAGGGATTTCATAATGTGATAGTGATATTATAGCTTCTTGCAGTGGTATTGAGCTATAAGGGATTGTGGATTGTAATCACTAGATAATAATATTGGACTTGCTGTTGGTGGATCTAGCCTAGGGGTTGGGTGAACCATGTTAAATCTTGGTGTCTTGTGTTCTCTTCTATGCTATCTATTATTTTATAATATTGGTTATATATGCATGTAACTATTATTTCTATCTAAGGTTAATCCTAACAAGTGGTATTAGAGGTAGACAATTGTCATTTTTTTTTATCTCAGATTGTCATCATTTTTTTCTTAGCTAGACTAACACCATTTTTTTTAGTAACCCTCTACAAGAAGGTCTTATAGTTGAGTGGGAGTCACATGGTTGAGTGGGAGCTATGGTAGACAAGGGTAAGCTAAAGGTTGAGAAGTTTAATGGGTAGAACTTTTAGTTATGGAAGATACAAATAGAAGACTATCTTTATCATAAGGATTTATGGAAGCCGTTGGAAGGAAAATCCAAGAAACATGGAACTATGATAGATGAGGACTAGGAGATTTTAGTTAGAAAGGAACTTGGAAGCATTTTATTATGCCTAGTAATATTATTAACATTTAACATTACAAAAGCAAAGATGATGAACGAGTTGATGCAAACCCTAGTGAAATTGTATGAAAAGCTCTCTGCTTCAAACAAGGTATTTGTCATGAATCATTTATTTAATATGAAGATGACAAAAGGTGGATCTATTATAGATCATTTAGATGAGTTTAATACTATTACTAGTCAATTATCTTCTATGGGTATTAATTTTGATGAAAAAATTAGGGCTCTCTTGATTTTGTGTTCTTTGCCTGAAAGCTAGAATGGCTTGGTAATGGCTATGAGTAATTTTATTTTTGGATCTAATACCCTAAAATTTGATGATGTGATTGGTGTTATTTTGAGTAAGGAAACTTGTAGGAAAACCTAAGGTGGATCTACATCAGGAAGTGCTTTGAATGCACAAAGCAAAGACATAATGACTAAGAGAGGAAACAATTCTAGAAATCATGGGAAATCAAGAGGAAAGTCAAAGGGGAAAAGGTGTCAATCTACAAGACCAAGAGATTGTTGGTACTTTGGTAAACTAGGGCATAAGAAGAAAGATTGTTAGACTCAAAAGAACAATGAAGGAGATAAGCCAAAAAGGAACAAGGAGGCAAATGTGATAAGTAGCAAATTTGAAGAGGATAATTTGCTTCTATCTTTAGAAAGTGTTGATGATTCCTAGGTTTTAGATTCTGGTGCTTCATTTCATGCTACATCTCATAGAGGTTATTTTATTAATTATGTCCAAGGGGATTTTGAGATTGTTTATTTGGGGGATAATGAATCTTATTAGATTGTTGGAAAGGAAAAAGTTAAGGTTAAGTTGTAGAATGGGAATCATTGGCTACTACATGAGGTAAGACATGTTCCAAGGCTACGTAGGAATTTAACAAGGAAACTCAGTGATGAGGGTTGTGTACTTACTTTTAATGATAAAAATTGGAAAGTTTAAAAAGGTTCCCTTTTAGTAGCAAAAGGTGTGAAAGTAGGCACCTTATATCTTTGTACAGGTCATACTATTCCTTCTACTTTGATTATTTCAGAGACAAATGAATGTTTAGGAATAGTTTCTGTAGTTGAGTAGGGAGAACAAATAGTTGCTGTAGACTTTGTTAAAAAACTATGGAACTATAGAATTGGGCACACGAGTGAGAAAGGTATGAAATTAATTCATTCAAAGAAAGTTTTACTAGGTCCAAAATGTGTTAATATGGATATCTATGAAAGTTGTATGTATGGAAAACAAAAGAGAGTGATTTTTGTGATGACTTGGAAGGAAAAGAAAAGTGAGAGATTAGAGCTTGTGTATACAGATGTATGGGGACTAGCTTAGGCATCTTCCCTTCGTGGATCTCATTATTTTGTTACATTTATTGATGACACAACTAGAAAAGTACAGGTTTATTTCCTTAGACATAAATATGATGTATTTCAAACTTTTAAGAAATGGAAATGATTGGTTGAAAATTAGACTGGTAAGACATTAAAATGTCTCAAATATAATAATGGTGGAGAGTATTGCAGCCATGAATTTGAAGATTATTGCTCCACTAATTGTATTCATAGGCATAAAACTATTCCAAGGACTCTATAAGAAAATGGAGAGGCTAAATGCATGAACATGACTATAATGGAGCGTGCAAGAAGGATGAGGTTACATGTTGGGTTGCCCTTAAACATGTGGGTAGAGGTTGTGAATACTGCTATATATTTTATTAATAGAGGTCCCTTCACTCCTCTAGGCTATGGTATTCTAGAGGAAGCATGGACTAGTAAGAAGGTGAGTTATTCTTTTCTCAAAACTTTTAGTTGTGAAGCATTTGCTCATATAGATTTTGAAAATAGAACCAAGCTAGAAGCTAAGTCAAAGAAATGTGTATTTCTTGGATATAGCATTGATGAACTTGGTTATAGGCTTTGGGAATTTGAAAATTATAAAATTGCGAGAAGCAAGGATGCCATATTCAATGAGAAAGTTTTGTACAAAGATCTATTGCAGCAACATGAGAAGGAAGACGATGATTATGTAGTGCTAGATGATACTCCAAAAGATGATGTTCCAGCCATTCCTCATGATCTGCAATAACTGCAACAATAAATACCACACATTAGTGTTTGTTAGATGGTCAACAAGGCTAAGTAGACCTCTAGAGAGATTTTCTCCCTCTTTGTATTCTATTTTACTTACTAATGGTAGTGAACTTGAATATTATGATGAACCCATGTAGGTGAATATAAAGATTTAGTGGGAGTCTACAATGAAAGAAGAAATGGACTCTTTACTTAAAAACAAGACATAGGATTTAGCTAGTTACTTGCAGGTAAAAGGGCTTTACAGAATAAATGGGTTTACAAGTTGAAAGAAGAGGATGGAGGTAATAAATTATTTAAAGCTAGGTTAGTGGTAAAAAGATTTGCACAAAAAAAGGCATTGATTTTGGTGAGATATTCTTTCCTATTGTAAAAATGACTTCTATTTGTACTGTTTTAAGTATTGTGACTATTGAAGATTTACATTTGGAGTAGCTTTCCTTCCTTCATGGTGATTTGTATATATATATATATATATATATATATATATCACAACCATAGGGTTTTGGGGTCAAAGGTAAGAAGAACTTAGTGTGCAGATCAAAGAAAAGTTTATATGTCTTGAAGCAAGCACCTCGGCAATGGTATCTAAAATTTGATATTTTTATGTATGAGCATGAATATAGTAGGTGTCATTTAGATCATTATGTTTATTTTAAGAGGTTGGATGATGAAAACTACACTATTTTATGTTTAAATGTTGATGACATGCTTGTAGTTGGGTCTAACATGGATCACATTAAGGAGCTAAAATGCCAGTTAGCACATGCATTTGCTATGAAGGATTTGGGAGTGACAAAAAAATTCTTGGTATGAAGATTTCTAGAGATAGAAAGAACAAGAAATTAACATTATCTCAGGCTGATTATATTGCGAAGGTGTTGCAATGTTTCTTTGTGGAGAATGCTAAAGCTGTCAGGTGCACCTTTACCTAGTCATTTGAAGTTGACTAAGGAGATGTGTCCAAAGGAACAAGAAGAGGAGGATAAGATGTCCAAGGTAACTTATGCTTCAACTATAGGAAGCTTGATGTATGCTATGGTATGTACAAGGCCAGATATTGCACATGCAGTGGGAGTCATTAGTACATATATGCGTCATCTAGGAATTGAGCATTGGAACGTAGTAAAATGGATTCTCAGATATTTGAGAGGTACATCCAATAAGTGTTACACTTTGGGGGCTCTACTATTGATTTACAAGGATATTTTGACTTAGATTTGGCAAGGGATATTGATACTAGTCAAAGTACTATAGGTCATGTATTTATTGTTGGTGGGGTAGCTGTGAGCTAGGTTTCTCGATTGTAGAAGGTTAATGCTTTATCCACTATAGAGGTAGAGTATGTTGATACTATAAAGTCAGCCAAGGAGATGATATGACTTTGATTCTTCTTGGAAGAATTGGGACACCCTTAGAAGGATAATTATTTGATTACATATAATCAGAGTGCCATTCATCTTGTAAAGAATTCAACTCTGCATTCAAAGACAACACACATACAGTTATAGTACCATTTCATTCGATTAGTTTTGGATGATGGATAGTTAAAGATGGACAAGATATGTATAGATGATAATCTAATATATATGTTTACCAAGGTAGTAAAAAGGGAGAAGCTGAACTCCTCTTCAACTTTGGTTGGTCTTCTAGATTGAATAGAATAAAAGAAAAACAACATTCAGGGTGGTTTGATATTCCAGTTGGAGCTATATGTTTAGTAGTGCTATGATCAATCTCCAAGTGGGAGATTATTGTTGTAGAGTCTGATCAGTATCCAAGTGGGATATTGTTGTGATGTGGAGCCTAATTAGACTTGGAGATTTATTTGTCACAATTTTCTCCCCATATTATTTCTATGGTGGTTTGGGTGTAGTGTCCCCAAGACAGGGTCAAGGGGCAGTGCCCCTACAGGTCCTAGGATAGCGTCTCAGGTCCACTCCCTGTCATAGTACAGGGTGGGGTCAAGGGGAAATAACCCCTATGGGGGTTTTTGGGGGTAGTGCCCCATAAGAAAAAATGCCCTTATATTGTAAAAGGCATTGGCTACTATTTTTCCTATTGGACAACTTATTCTAGCCCTAATTTTGTAAGTGACAAAAGCTTGTATAAAAAGGCTTAAGGTTAGGGATTTCATAATGTAATGGTGATATTGTAGCTTCTTGCAGTGCTATTGAGCTGTAAGGGATTATGGATTGTAATAACTAGATTATAATAATATTGGACATGCTATTGGTGGATGTAGCCCAAGGATTAGGTGAACCATGTTAAATCTTGCTGTCATGTTATCTTTTGTGCGATCTATTATTTTCTGATATTGGTTATATTTGCATGTAACTATTATTTCTATCTAAGGTTAATCCTAACACTCTCACCTCTAATAGTCCTACTTAGCTGATCAAAATCCCTTTTGATATCCTACATGTATTCCTTTATACTGCTGATACCCCTTTTCATCACACCCAGGTTTCCAAGGATTCCCTTCATATACCCTTGTTCATCATGACCCTTTCTCTAATTTAGGTTTTCCTCATCCATATCCATAGGGTATTTTTTATTATCTACCTCCTTGACACCTTTTTCCTCAACCTTCCATTAAGATAACACTTTCTTACCTCTCAACTCCTTTTTTATCAGAGGCTCATCATCTGAGGGAATGTTCATAACCCTATCAATCTTCTTTGCCTTTGTTTTGGTAACAATACCCATTTCGTCTTTAGTTTTCTTCCTTATAACCTCCTCAAGATCCTCATCAAATTCCATCTCCATCTCATAATTCTCCTCCTTACTCTTCCTTTGCTCAGTAGACAAGCTCCTAGGTGAAATGTTTTTCCTCTTCTTGTCAACCATCTCATCTTAATGTTGGACCTAATGTTTTATTGGTATGTGAAAAGGACTTTTTGAACACTCTCAAATAAGGTGAAGGAGATGGGTTTGCAATAGTTTTTAAGCCTAAAGAAGAGGATGAAGTTAAGGAGGTGAACATCCCTATAGAAGTGCACACATTATTAGACTTCTTTAAGGATATTAACAGTGATGGAAAACTTGCCTCATTACCTCAAAAAAGGGATATGATTAATAAAATTAAATTCATTCCATGGGTTTATTTACTTAATAAAGTTACATATAAGATGACACCTCAACAAAATGAGGAATTAGCTCGGCAAGTAAACTAACTCCTTGATAGTGGCTTAATAAGGAAGAGCATTAGCCCATGTGTAGTTCCTACAATTTTGGCACCAAAGAAGGGGGAATATGGAGATTATGCACTAATTCAAGGGATATAAATAAAATCATAATCATATATAGGCTTTCGATTCCTATAATTGAGGATTTAATAGATTATTTAAGAGGAGCACAATATTTGAACAAGATAAACTTTAAAAGTGGCTATCATCAAATCAAGATCAAAGAGGGGGATGAGAAGAAGACACCATTCAAGACTATAAAATACCTTTTTAATGGCTTTTTATGCCATTTGGAATCACCAATGCCCCTAGTATATTCATAATGCTTGTTGTCTCCTCAAATTATTGGTTGGATTCCTATGAGTCTTGCCCACTTAATGTTGGGAAATCCAATACAATTTGGCCAGTGGATGGGTTTGATTCTTTGAGAATTGAATACCCTTGCACTTTAGGCCCTACAATTCCTAGGTGGGTGCACCTCTACATGAACAACTATTTACAATAACTAAATGCAGAATTTCTGGATGATTCTCCTGAGATGCCAAGTTTTTCTCAAGGAGAAATCACAAGTACAAAACTAAATGCATTTTGAATTCATTGATGAATGATTGGAAATATGAATGCAAGTGGATAAATGACATACAAATTAATTAGGAAAAGAGCTATACAAACTATAATTATATATCAACTTGAATGAACCAAGCAACACCAATCCTAATCCAATTGGGAAAATATAGTCAACCTTGCAAGAACTTATCATCAAACTCTTATGGACATGGTTGTGCATACCATCAACTACTAAACAAAGAACTTAAAACATGGACCATAGTCTAAATGAATTTAACTGTAATTAAAAGAGGCCAATTAGACAAACATCACATAACTTGAAACATTTGATAATCAAGAGTGTACATGAATTTCAATCTATCAAATAATACTTCTAGATCCAAGAGGACAATATAGTATGCAAGTATTGAAAAACCAATTTCCCAAATTGGGACAAAAAAATAGTATTTTTTATTGATTAAAAAAGAAGTACAATTGAGTAATGCTCAGTTATATTACCTAACGGAATAGAAAATCATCTAGTTAGTACCTCATAATATTTTTTAATGTCTCTATTCACTATATCCTATTGTGAATGATCATGAAATCCTTTATAGAAAATAAAAAGATGCATGCTTTAGATCATTGTGACGCTAACTAAAGCCTAAATGCAACCAAACATGTTTACTTAAAATACAATGCTAATTAAACTAATTAATCCAAAAGACCATCTTTCCTGGAATTCATGTCCTTTGGTGTAATTAATCTTCTAATAATCAACTTCATCCATTAATTCTCATTGGATCCTTTTCCAAAAATATTTCAATGATAAATGCATCTTTGCTTCTCTATATTTAATAAATCCTTCACATAGAATAGTATAATTAGATATCTCTTTAATAAAAAGAAATATATCTTTACCTGTAGTCATTTATGGCTTTGCAAAATTTGTCAATATCCTGCACAAGCTTGGATATAAAATGTTAGGGTTTGTTCCAAAAGAATATATCAAAAGTAAAACATTAATCATTAGAGAAATATTTTATTTTCACTCATTAATCTTTCAAATAGATAATACTTTGAGATAAAATATTTTATCCTCTCAAAACATTATCAATATATAAAAAATATTTATTTATAAACCCTTTCCATAGTGTAAGATTTATATTTTCAAAATAACATAATAGCACATTTTGTAAATAAATTAATTTCAATATTACTTGAATAATTTAAAAGGATGGACATTTTGAAATATCTCAACATTTTATTCAAATAATATGAAATCTTATTTAAATATTAATGATCCAAAGATCTATTAATTTAATTACATCATTTATACATGTTAAACACTTCATCTTAAAAAAATGGAGGTAAGATATCAACATAGCATTTTATATTAAAATTTAGAACATACTTACCTCTATTACCTTTTCATATTTTCAAAATAATTTGAGCACCTACTCTACAAAATGGAAAAATTTCACAATATCGCACATCCTCTTACATAGAACTCCTGATTTCTCAAAAATTAAGTTAGGCCTTGTGAAATGGAGATATTTCTACATTTCTCATCCACTTCAAATCAACATTGAGAAATAGAGATATTTCTCCATTTCTCGTCTGCTATAGATAGATTTTGAGAAATAGAGACATTTCTCCATTTCTTAGCCACTTCAAACTTAGCTTGAGAGATAGAGAATTTTAGTCCACCATGATTTGTGTATAAACATTATCATCTTTGGCATTTGATTATGCTCACTTGAGATTCCAAAATTTAGTAAATTTTAGAGGCTCTACAAAATTGCAAAAATAATGCTCCACGCCATCTTGTAACATCTTCTATGACATGATTTTTTCTATCTTTATAAGTGATAGATTAATTTGAAGTATTTCAATTGTTATGACAATGCTACATGTTAATCGCTAGATCTAAATTTCATCATATAATAATTTGTAGTTCTTGCAAATAACTTTGAATTCCAAATATAGCTAGGTAATTTTTGGAGACTTTTGGGCATTTTTTACACTGGCAGCATCTCAAAATGTACGAAAATGTTACAAACTTTCTATCTGATCATGAGAAATGCTCTATCTACCATTTTACATGTAGAAAACATAATTTTCTGCTAAAAATGGCTTTAAATTGATGCCTCAAAATAAAAAAATGTGATTTAGATTTTTTAAGAATCATTCATAAAGTTTATTTCTATTGAAAGCTTCAACATCTTGCTCAATTCATATATTCATAGCCAAAAGCTTAAGTGAAATATCATAATAAATCTAAATTCTAACTTGTTCTTAAGAAACTCTCCACTTTGTCATTGATTAGCATCATGTTGTCTTTTACAATTTTATATCCTCATCATGTTTTCACTAGTAAATTAGATTTCGCTTTCCACTTGTGCCCGATAATCAATGGGGCATAACCCCTCGTACACTATACTAGATGAACAATAATAAGGTGAGATGATATTTGCGTGCCAAAGCTAACAATTTTTCCATATTGGATATCTAGCTTGGAGTCATTTGTGAAACCATAAAATTCATGTGTAGTCAAAATATATATAATATTTAAAATCTATATATCATATTCTAATAAGAAATAGTAGGTGTACCATAATGTCACATATAAAAAATATTTTTATAAATTGAGGAATGATATTTTGAGATAAACAACATATGTAATTTCAATAAATACTATTTTACCATATTAGAAATTTATATTTGTGCATCCTATATAATATGTTGCATTTAATCTCTTATAACTATTTACACATTTATATAAAGAATGCTAAATGCTATTAATTTGAACTTATGAATACATTTAAAAGTCAAATAACATTTTCACATTCTTTCTAATAGTGTTAGGGAAAATCATAATAATGTAACTTTCAAAGAGATAATTTGCATTTAGAAGATATTAAAGATACTAATTTGTTTGGCCTACGAGTTTTAAGAAATGAATTTGTTAAAGCTTTTACTTTGTAATTTTATGGAGATCTTATTAGCTTTAAGAAACAATATTGTATGATATTTAAAATTACTATAAATGTATGCATAGAATCTAATGGAATAGCTGAATTGGTATGAAAATACTAGAATATAAAGAAACTAGAATTCAAATGTGCGTACTTAAAGCTATTTTGTATTTCGGGATACATACCTAGAGATTCAACATCCTATTTATGGAAGTTAGAAATAAAAAAGCACACCTGATAGCACTTCTTGTTGTGCATATGGAACTTTGATTTTGTAAAAAATCTAGGGTTCCACTAGTAGCTCTTTCTAGAGACGTATGCTCCTTACAAGCATAGCGAGATCTCATTTATCTTTGGAGTAGTAGACCAAGATTACATATTATGATGTTGGATGAAATTGGGAGGCTACAATTGCCCCCAAAAGTGAAGCTTTTCATTTTCCTCAATCAAAAAATTTATTTTGATAATTTAATAAAAGAAAAAATCTGAAAACATCATTGACATTATTTATTGGAATATTTCTTGAAATTTTTTTCTACTACCATCCATTTTAAACCATGTTCCACTTTGAGAACAATATATTTAGGATTTCTTGCTAATTTAATTTGTAACCTTTGTAAAATAAAAGATTCATATTTGTATTTGAAAAATAATTCATCCAAAAACTTCTATCCTCCATAATCCATCACCTTTTTTGTATAATTTAATTCATTAATTTTAATGCTGAAAAGAGAATTTCCAGAACTATTAACATCAAAAATCGTATCAACACCAATCATGTCCATTCCTATATTTTGGAATTTTGGGAATAATTTCTTATTCTTAGCATTAATTTGATATGATGTTTGCTTTCCCTTTTCATACAATATGTTTGAGAAAATATTAATGTTGAAAGTATTAAAAATAATTTCACAAGGGTTTTCAAGAATGCTTACATGCTAATTGCAATACATACCTGAGTCCATTATTTCATTGTCCCAAATGCAAGCTTTAATGTTGTCCCTATTATCATTATTGAATAAATCATCATAATGCACACCTTTAGTGAATGGATGTCTTTGAGAATAATTCTATGATTCATCAATAGGATCATCATATGCTGACTTTTTTTCCTGAAGATGAATTGCACATCGATCTATCCCTTCACTATGATATTCCAGACTCAATGTTATCGCACAAAAAAGATTGTAGGACATTTATTCATGTCCCAAGATTTGAGCATTATTCAAGAGACTAAAAAACAACAATAGCAAAAAATTTCATCCTCTCAAATTTTATTACCAACTACCTCTTGAATATGCATTGCTCATTAATATGCTTATTTTGGTGGATATAGAAAACTTTTGAACCATTTTTATGAATATATCTATGATATTTCTTGTCTAGTAAATCTGAAATTTCTTCTACACTAAGAGAGTCCTCTTCCTAATTATGATATTCAATGATTGCTATTTCCATACAAGTTTCATCTTGGATAGCTTCTTGTTCATGTTGTTCCAAACTAGCTTCATCTAGAGTATATTAAGGATTTGTGTCCCTTCATATTCTATTTTTGGTATTCTCTTTCCTTTTCCATCACTCCATTTTGTAAATATTCAATGATAGTTACGAAACTAGAATCACCAATGATTTTTAATTCATGGATTTTACTCAAACATCCACAATGCAGAGGACTTATCTTTGAAGGTATCCTGTGATAAACATTCATCATCCTGATGAATAAGTGAATTCTAGATTCATCTTCATGTCTTTTTGAACTATAGAATGCATCCAAGGGGGAAACATAAATTTCTTCTTCCATGATGTAATATAACTTGCATATGAGAGTAAACTAATTAAGTTGAACAATAAACACAACCATAAAGTATTTTTTGGTCATTTTTGCCTTCCTGCCAAAATTTCTATATTGGAATTCAAACCCAATTAACATTCACAATATTCAAATATTCAAATATGGGGCAAAAAATACTTTATATTAAACTTAGGTTATCAAATTTTTTCCTAAGTAATGTGTGATTAATATCTCCTTGCAGGCCTAGTTTTATCTACCATCAAATGCAAACATATAAAGGGTTATCACTTTGTTGCTTTGGGGAGTTGTACATTCTTTATCCATAGCAAAAAAGTGACAAGTGGACACATAGCATGGTGGAACTTCCTCCCTTAGTTCTGATAGAGTGCATCATGCATCTTCCTAGCCATCAATCTTTCTAGGACCAATGGTCCTCACTATGTCATTATGAAAAGATACAAGTATTTTAGTTATAGTGACATAGCGAGCACTTGCCACGTGGATTGTGGGTAATGTTTCTCTTGGCAAGCCATAAAAGTGAGGACTTGTCAGATAGGTTGGCACACAGATGAGTCTTGATTGGTTCATATTTTGGCATGGTCAATAATTTGTTGTGCATTTTTGGGACATCAGATGGAGGGAGATCAATAGTACTCGCTATGTCATTATGGAAAGCTATGAGTATTTTAATCTATGTGACATGGTGAGAGGTTGACATGTGGACTTGTGGGCTATAATGTGACAAGGAGAGATGTTAGCTAAGTTGGAATACATAAGGCTTTTAGTTGGTCAACATATTGATAGTTTAAAATGGTGGACCACATGTTTCATCCACCATTAGATTGAAGATGATCTATGGTCATCATTATATTGATATGCAGAGATGTAAGAGTGTTATTTCATGCAACATAGTGATCGATTGACACATGTATTTTGTGATGTCATTCTTGTTAGAGCCACAAAAGGAGACTAGTCAAAACCATAGTGTGGACATGTCAAAACAGAAAGGAAATATCACACCGCTTCATTGATTGAGGTGCTGACAATGCAACAAGGTGGGCTAGTTTATGTTTTTTCATCGAATGGAGGTAGATCAGCATCTCTCATTATGTCACTATAGGAAAATGATCGATCTTTAGTTATAGAAACATAGTGAGGTGTTGCCAAATGTATAGTAGGCCCACAATTTACAAAAGGTTAGACACAAAAAGTTAAAATGAAATGTCAATGATGGTATTTAATATTTTTTGGCCATGGTGAACGTAAAAGTTAATAAGAAAGGTAGCACAATTAGTTGGTTTAAATGGTCAAGCTTGTGAAGATTCTGTGAGTTGGCAAAATGAAATAACATGGTTGGTCCATGTGGCTTTCTCTAGTTGCATGACTAGGTTGACTTGCTGACTTTGCTAATTCATGAAACAAGAAAGAAGAAAGATAGTGTTTCTTGTGCGATCTGATCTTTTCAATCAAGCTTAACCACTCCATAGTTATTTCTTTTCTAGAAAAGATGTAGAGGCACTCTTTCCATCACTTGATTGTCACTTTTGAGGAATTCTAACATTGATTGGTGCTATTTCTTTCACTTCAGGGTTTCTTCCAAGTCAAGTTTCATGATTTACATGCCTCTACAAGTGTACCAAATCAAATCTATTATTGGGATTGTCTTGATTGTTCTCTGAGCACTTAATGATAGTGGTTGTAGAGTAACTTTAGTTAGAGATATCTTAGTTATGCTTGAACTATAAAAGCAAGGTTGTAATTATTTCTTAAGGTTGACTCTTCTTTGTTTTCTCTAGCATGCTACTATAAATCCTCTTTTCCTTTAAACTATATGGCATTATGCCTTATCTCCTTCAGCCATTGATGTATTGTACAAGACCTATTTTCCTCTCATTAGTGTATTGTATATATCTAAAATTTTGCATGACTATATCTCTTTGACCTATGAATGATATATAAGTGAATCTCATCTTTCTTGTGTCATTTATTTGGGTTTTTTCATTCGAATGTGATTGTTAGATTAAAACAAGTTTGGATGTGTATATTTTTTGGTGTCATGATGGTTCAAAAGTGCATGTTTGAACACTCTATTTTTGTGCATCACCCCTTAGGTTAGATTAGGTAGATTTGATTTCATTCTTTCCTTCCCCCTTTTCCTCTCGAAGTGTAGTTAGGTGTGCCCTGATAGTAAAGGAAGCCATCCTTCTCCAGAGACTCAACCTTATAGTTCAAGTCCCACAACTTGGAGGTTGTTTCCATGTTTCACAAGTATGTCCTTAGGTAAAAACTTTGGACAAGGGTGCAAAATTTTGTGACAATAGTAATAAGACATGTTAACTAGGGAAACCCTCTGGTGTAGGAGCACCTAGGTAAGGCTACTTGGTAACTTAGGGTTCCTAGTTTACTTTTGGCTTATAGCAGCCTTAGCTAAGACACTAGTGTAATAAAGGGGCTAATGAGTTCTAGAGAATGAATTAGCCATTAGGAGGTCTAATCAGGTCTTCAATGCTACTTGTTTGTCCAAAGTTTCTAGATGACGTACAATTGATGTCATCATTGTTAAAGGGGACAATTAGGCATTTAGAAGGCTAGATTGGAAAAAGAAAGGGTAGAATTGTAGTTTCATGTCTTAAGTGACATATTAAATAATTTAGTAGAGTTTCAAAAGTTTTTGACCAAGCCTAGTCTTAATAGGAAAAAAGTTGTCAAGTAGCATGATAATTTTGCAAAATTGCAAAAGTTGTCATGATAACTTTTATTGTAACAAGTACAATTTTGAGTAGAAGGTGGAATAACCACTTCAAAGAGGTTGGGACATGTGTATCAGACCTATATAATGCCTCCCTCAACCTATGACAAGGGTTGGATGGAAATTTAATAAAATTTTGTTTAACAAACAAACAT
The DNA here is from genome assembly GCA_028749045.1 of Cupressus sempervirens. Classification (NCBI taxonomy): domain Eukaryota; kingdom Viridiplantae; phylum Streptophyta; class Pinopsida; order Cupressales; family Cupressaceae; genus Cupressus; species Cupressus sempervirens. The sequence goes on from CM053787.1 coordinate 499,715,434, forward strand.
TTTTACTGAGTTGTTTTACCACAGTCAAAGTCTTTTGCTTCATTAGGATACTTAATGGATTGAACTATGTAATGTAACTTATTTTATAAGTTTATAGATTTAAGCACTTGATTCTATGTGTGATTATATAGGTTTTTTTTTCCATTTCATTGCATTTTTTAAATATTTGGTTTTTGCACTGTTGTTGGTTTGGACCAGGCAATTTTTGAAGATGGGGTCATAAATCACCTTTCCCCATGGAATATGTACAGTCTCTTGGAATGTGTGAGATGAATCCTTATACTATAGGTATGAAAGTGCATAGGCCTTAGAAAGCATGTTTGACATTTCTACAGTGGTGCCACATGCAAGTGAAATGAGCATGATTAGGGATTATAGTCATGAAACATCATATTATGGGATTGAGTGCATGGGTTGCTTCAATCCAAGTTGATGGAGAGAACGATATGAGGGTGGAGAATCTATATACCCAAGGAGAAGCCCTAGTGACATGCTTTGTTAGGGATTTGAACAAACCCATGTGAATTTTGTTAGCAAATTAGAAAACCCTTAATTTTAGGCTTAAAATCAACAACCCACTGTATGGATAGGTTTGGGAAGTGAGACCAGGTGAATATCAAAGGTCGTCCAAAAGGGTATCAAGTTATGAAGTTTTCTTGACATCTTGTTAAGCCTCTTACCAAGTTGTGTGCCAAAAGGTGAGTTTGGAGGCCTAATTCCTTCTAGCCCTATTAGGCCTAGTTTGGAGTAATTTCTTGAAATTGATAGGGATTTTTTGCATTTTAGGTTGTTGAGCATTGGGATAGATCCAATGCCCTAGGAAAAAACCTTCCTCTCCATTGATGAGAGGTTTTGGTAATATTTGAACACATGATCTGGGTGAAGCAAGAAAGGATCCATGAAGCAGGTTAGGAGTTGAGTGGATTTCATCATTTGTGTGGACAAATTAAAGAGGTGGAGGATTGGGAATAGAATCCTCATGAGTTAGGGTTAGTGAAGAACCTTATTAGGCTAGAGAAGTGGCCTAGTGAAGACCTTAGAAAAAGGTAGGGTTGGAGAGAAAGACTTGTCTTTACATCAGAGTGGTATCAGAGTGCCAAAAGATATGGGATTGTGGATAGATGTTTCAGACTATAGAAGAATCAATAGGTGAGACAATAACGGTGAATAATGCAGAGTTAGCCAAAGTGATGGGTGAGAAAAAGGAGAAAAATAAAATCCTTGAAGAATCCCTACAAGAAATGAAGACTAAACTAGAAGAAGTTGCCAAAGCATCCAAGAATAAAGACAAAGAAGGTGAAAGTAATGATAAAGGGAAGGCAAAGATTGGTGAGGAGGACATCATACTTGGACCAAACCCTCCATTGAATGAAGATCTATTCTTGAAGGCCATCAAGGCACTAGGACAAAAACCCCTAGAAGGAATTCCATTATTTAGTGAAAAGATGGATAATAATACAGTGATGGAATGGATTGAGGGGATGGAAAATCACTTTGAATGTGAATGTGTCACAAAGGAACCAAGGGTAAAGGTTGCAAATTCAAGACTTAGAGGGTCAACATTGACATGGTGGAAATACATGTAGGATGAAAGGACCAGTATGGGCAAAAATCCTATAGCTAATTCGAATGCCATGGTGACTAAAGTCAAAGAGAATTATTTAGCTAAAGACTATGAGGTACAATTATATAGGAGACAAGGTTTGAAGAAAAAAGACTTGGATGTGGTCTCTTACATAGAGGAGTTTCAAAAATTATGCCTAAGGTCCAATATTTAAGAAAAGGAACTTGTTAATAACAAGATATTTGGGTGGAATGAAATGGAACATCCAAGAAGAGAGAAGCCTATGGACCCCTACCACTATTTAGAAGTGTCACCAATTTTCTCTTAAGGTGGAAGAGAAGAATAGGAAGAAGGAAGACTCAAACTTTAAAGGTAGAGGAAAAGGGAGAGACCAAAGTGAGCATAGAGGTGGATACCAAGGAAGATGCAATAATCAAAGAAACCAAGGTGAGCCTAAAATTTCTAAGCAGGGTAGTGAAGCTACTTCAAGAGGGGGTTATGCAAGAAGAAAAGGTGTAGGTAGGAGTAACACATACTTTGCAAGTATGAAGTGTTACACTTGAGGTTAGTTGAGACACCTTGACTATATATGTCCTGACAAGCCTACTTCTTTAAACATTGATAAGAGAGTTGAATATGCTCATGAGGACACAATGGGTTCTAAGGTATCTGAGGTAGATCAACTTGAGTCAGAGAGAGGAGATAACTCAATGTTCAATAGAGTGTTGATTAGATAGCCAACCGAGGATGAACCCAAGCATAGAAGGGCCTTATTTAGAATTAGGTGCAAGATTTTGGGTAAGTTGTGTAAATTTATTATGGATTCAGGCTCCATAGATAATATCATATTAGAGGAAGAAGTGGACAAGCTCAAGTTAGTAAAGGTACCTCATGTAAATCCATACAAGATGACATGGTTACAAAGGGTAGAGTGTGTTGGTGAATGCAAAAACTTGGGTTGAGTTTTCAATTGTAGGTTATAAGGAAAAATTAATTTGTGATATATTTCCTATGGATACATTCCATTTATTGTTGGGAAGACCTTGGAAATATGATAAAGGTGTTGTCTATGATGAGAAGGAAAATTCTATTTCTTTCAAGAAATATGGAAGAAATTTCAAGATTTAGTTTTTATTGGAGGAAGATGAATCACAGTCCAAGACTCCTAGTGTATTGTTGAGTAGTGGGAAGGAGTTCATTAATGCCCTTAAGCATGAAGGTAGTGAAGGGTATGATATTCTTGTTAAGCCTAAGAAAGAAGAGAAATCTAAGTAAGAGCCCTTACCCGCTAAAATCCAAGAGATGCTTGTAAAGTATAAGGACATTGTTAGTGATGGGACACCCACAACTTTACCTCCTAGGAGAGTAATAATTAATCATATTGAATTTGTACCTAGTGCTTCATTTCTAAACAAAGAAACCTATAAGATTACCCTAAAGTAGAACATAAAGGTAGCTAGGAAAGTAAAAGAGCTTTTGGATTAGGGTCTAGTAAAGAAGAACATTAGTCCTTGTGTAGTGCCAGTAGTGTTGGTATCCAAGAAAGGAGGAAAATGGAAGCTTTGTATAGATTCAAGGGCCATAAACATGATCACCATAAGGTATAGGTTTACCATACCTAGAATTGAAGACTTGATGGATTTTCTTGGAGGAGCTTAATATTTCACAAAGTTGGACCTCAAAAATGATTACCATCAGATAAGGATAAAGGAAGGTGATGAGTGGAAGACAATTTTTAAGACCATAGATGGATTGTATGAGTGGTTTGTGATGCTATTTGGTCTCGAAAATGCTCCTAGAACATTTGTGAGACTCATGAATGAAGTGTTGAAAGATTATATGGTGGTATATTTTGATGATATACTCATCTTCAGTAAGAAAAGGGAACACCTTGAACATGTGGAGATGGTGCTAAGGAAGTTTCATGCAGAGAAGTTGGAAATCTATTAAGAGAAATGTGAATTCATGAGGAAAGAGCTTGTATACCTAGGATTTGTAGTATCCAAGGGGTCTTTGAAGATGGACCAAGAAAAAGTTGCAACTATCCTAAGATGGCCACCACCTACCATAGTCATAGAGGTAAGGAGCTTCCATGGATTAGCTCAATTTTATTAAAAAACATTAGGAACTTCAATGGTATTTGTCCACCATTTCTAGACACCATTAAGGGTGGTATGAAGACCAATTTTAGGTTTACTTTTGAAGAAGGAAATGCATTTGAAAAGTTGAAAGAACAAGTAGCCACATGAACTATACTTAAACTACCTAGTTTTGACAAAATGTTTACCCTAGAGTGTGATGCAAGTGGGATGACAGTAGGGGGTGTGTTAAGTCAAGAAGGTAGGCTAGTAGCCTACTCCAGTGAGAAGCTAAATCAAGCCAAGAAGAAATGTTCTTCTTATGACTTGTTATTGTATGCTTTGGTTCAATCTCTTAGGAAGTGGAGGCATTACCTTCTACCTAAGGAGTTTGTAGTATTTACTAATAATGAAGCCCTTAGCTACATCAATACCCAATAAAAGTTAAGAAATAGAAATTTGAAGTGGATATAATATCTTCAAGAATTCACATTCACCATAAAGCACAAGAAGGGGTAATTGAATAAGGTTGTAGATGCACTAAGCAAGAGGATGCTGACTATTCAGGAAGTTCAACTACATAGAATTGGAATAGAGAGTTTCAAGGACCTCTATAAGGACGATGAAGATTTTTTTGAAGCCTACAAGGTATGCTCTAAATTTCAAAATCATTTTCATAGTTCTTTTGCTGATTATACCTTGCAAAGTGGACTGTTGTTCAAAGAAAGCTAGTTATGTGTTCTTAAGGGTTCCATGCAAGAGAACCTTATCCAAGAAAAACATAATGGAAGCCTAAGTGGTCATTTTGGGATCAACAAGACCCTAGAGTTAGTTCAAAGGTTCTAGTATTGGCCAAAATTGTCAAGAGATGTGACAAGATATTTGGAACAATGTGTAGTATGCATGAAGGAAAAAGGGGGAGCTAGCAATGCAGGTTTTTACCAACCTTTACTAGTACCTAATAGGCCATGGGAGTGTGTTAGCATGGACTTCATTGTGGGGTTACATAAAAAAAAAATAGTGTTGTGATAACATCTATGTTGTAGTGGACAAATTTAGTAAAATGGGTCATTTTATAACTTGCAAAACTACCCATGATGCTAGTTATATTGCACATATAGTCTTTAAAGATATTGTGAGAATCTATGGACTACCCCTAAGTATTATGTTAGATAGGGATGTCAAGTTTATGAACCATTTTTGGAAATCCTTGTGAAGTAGGTTGGCAACTAACCTATCTTTTGGATTAGATTACCATCCTCATAATGATGGCCAAAATGAGGTGGTTAATAGGGTGTTGGGTAAATTTTTAGGGTGCCTAACTAAAGAATATGGTCAGACATGAGATGTGATTATTCCTCAACCAAAGTATGCATATAATGATAGTGTGAACAAAACAACAACTAGAAGCCCATTTGAGATTGTTGATGGGATGCATCCAAGGGGAGTGTGTGAACTTAGAGACCTTGGAGCTATGGAGCATAGGAGTGGATAGACAAAATACTTCACTCAAACCATGAAGGAAATTCAAGAACAGGTGAAGAAGACTATACAAGAGACTACACAAAGATTGAAGGCTAAAGTGGATGAGAAAAGGAAAGATGTTCAGTTTGCTATAGGTGACTATGTCATGGTACACTTGAATAAGTCAAGGTTGTAGAAAGGAGTACCCACCAAAATACAAATGAAGAAAGTGGGACCCTATAAGATCATAGCTAAATATGGAGCTAATGCATATAAGGTGGATCTACCTAGTGATTTGAACATCTTACCTATCTTCGATGTGGTAGACCTCATCAAATTTAAGGGACCTTTAAAATAAGTAGCTATGAACAAATAGGAGGTTAGAAAGGATGTAACACCTAATGTTTTACCTCCCAAGTTAGAACTAGAGGTAGAGAAAGTACTGATTTCAAGGGTCAAGAAGACTACTAGACACAAGGTGTACATGGAACATCTAATCAAGTGGAAATATGAACTAGATTTAGAGATACCATAGGTTGTAGCTAAAAACATCAAGAAGATAGGAATTTCTAATGACCTCTTGTCTATAGGAATGACATGATTTAATTTTGTGGGAGCATGTTGCAGGAACACCTAGGTAAGACTACTTGGTAACCTAGGGTTCCTATTTTAGTTTTGGCTTGTAGTGGCCTTAGCCAAGTCACTCATGTAATAAAGGTGATAATGAGTCCTAGAGAATGAATTATCCATTAGGAGGTCTAATTAGGTCCACAATGCTACTCATTTGTCCAAAGTTTCCAGGTGATGTGCAATTGATGCCATCATTGTTAAAGGGGACAATTATAAATTTAGAGGGCTAAATTGGATAAAGAAAGGGTGGAATGGTAGTTCCATGTTGTAAGTGACATATTTAATCATTTAGTAGAGTTTCAGAAAGCTTTGACCAAGCCTAGTCTCAATAGGTAAAAAGTTGTCAAGTAGTATGATAATTTTGCAAAATTGCAGAAGTTGTCATGACAACTTTTATTACAAAAAGTGCCATTTTGAGTGGAAGGTGGAATAACAACTTCAAAGAGGTTGGGACATGTGTTTTGGAACTATATAAGGCCTCTCTTGACCTATGATAAGGGTTGGATGGCACTTTTATGAAATTTTGGTTAATGAACAAGCATTTTTACTGAGTTATTTTACCACATCCAGAGTCTTTTACTTCATTAGGATACTTAATGGATTGAAATCTATATTGTAACTTATTTTATAAGTTTATAGATGTAAGTACTTGATTTTTTGTGTGATTAGATAGGTTGTTGTTTCCATTTCATTGCATCTTTGTAAATATTTGGTTTTTGCACTATTGCTAGTCTGAACCAAGCAGTTTTGAAAGATGGGGTCATCAATCACCTTTCCACCATGGCATCTGTATAGTCTCTTGGGATATGTGAGATGAATCCTTTTACTATAGGTGTGAAATTTCATGGACCCTAGAAAGCATGTTTGGCATTTCTACAATGATGCCCTAGGCAAGCCAAATGAGCATGGTTAGGGATCACAATGATTAAAACAACATTTGATGGGATAGAGTGCATGGGTTGCTCTGATCCAAATTGATGGAGAGAAGGATATGAGGGTAGAGAATTCATATACCCAAAGGGAAGCCCTGGTGACATGTTTTGCTAGGTATTTTAACAAACCCTTGTGAATTTTGTTAGTAAATTGGAAAATTCATAAATTTAGGCTTAAAATCAGCAACCCATTGTATGGACAGGTTGGGGAAGTGAGACTGGGTGAATCTCAAATATCTTTCAAAAGGGTACCAAGATATGAAGTTTTTTTTCACCTTGTTAAGCCTTTTCCCAATTTGTGTGCCAAAAGGTGAGTTTGGAAGTCTAATTCCTTATAGCCTTATTAGTCCTAATTTGGAGCAATTTTTTGAGATCGATAGGGATTTCTTTGCATTTTAGGTTGTTGAGAATTGGGATGGATCGAATGCCATAGGAATAAACCTTGCCATCCATCGAAGAGAGGCTTTGGTAATATTTGAACACATGATTTGGGTGAAGCAAGAAAGCATCCATGAAGCATGATAAGAGTTGAGTGGATTTCATTATTGGTGTGGACAAGTTGAAGAGGTGGAAGATTGTGAATAGAATCCTATTGATTTAGGGTTAGTGAATAACCCTAATAGGCTAGAGAAGTTTCCTAGTGAAGACCCTAGAATAAGGTAGGGTTGGAGAGCAAAACTTGTCTTTACATCACCTTGGCGAAGGCAAAACCCTACTGAGGATGGTACCCACAAAAATGATCCACTAATAAAAAGTATCTTGTAAGAGATGTTGACCCTATTAGGAGTCTATTACATATGTATACTGCCTTGTTCCTTGTTAGAGGACTAGGCCTTGTTATAATCCTTAACCCTATTAAGAGTTGATATTACAATTATAGAATGTATGTAAGCTAAGACCACTGCCCAAACATGAAATATATAATAATATTTAGTATACAAAAGAGTAGATAAATTTTTTTTTTAGAATCGATATCCTCAAAATATGATTTGATCTTTATAGCCCACCATACCAACTTCACATACTTTTTCTTTAAAATTCTTTGATAGAAAGTTTGCATTAATAAATAATTGCATTCAACCATCACATCATATTCATTTTTGCACAACTTTACATTTTAAAAACTTTCCTTTATACGTTGATATTTCATATTAACTTGCACTTTCAACCTTCATACCTTTAAATGTTTTCCAAAATGCAAAACTATATCTTTCCCACTTAGAGTTAACATCTAGGATGTTGTCCCTAATTATTCAAGTAATTATTTTGGTAAAAAAAAAATTCCTTAACATATAATACTCAATATATTATCTTTATCTTGTTCAATTGACTTATTGCAACTAGAAAAACTATAATTTCTCTATCTATACTATCCATACTATCTTGCATATATAGATGTGGTATCTTACCATACTATACTTGCTATAGCTAAGAGAACACATGCCAATATTGACTTTGTAAATCGTGCCAAAGAAATATCTTACTATGCTACAAGATAAACTCTATGATACTTAGAAAATCTTCTAATTCTAACTACCAATACTGTATCTCCATACTTTTATCACTTCATGTAGAGTATATGTTTTCATAAATGAAAACCTCATACTATCTAACCTAGCTAAATTGGCAATAGGTTTACTCCTACAATATGTCCTATTGATGCCCAAATTGATTCTAGATACAAGTCAAAGGAAATCTCTCAATCTGTTATAAAGAGTAGCTAATAAATGGCCAAGATACCAATATGTAACCTAATGGAGAGTAGGCATCATCACATGGCTCTGTACCTCTCCATGATGTCCAAGTAACATACATTCATCAATATGTCATTGCCAATAATTTTTCTTACCCAACCAAGACTAGGTAATCTCTCTATTGTACCAACATATAAAACTTTGTCCTAATTGGCATTGATCCTCAAAGATAGGAGTGAACTTGGGAAGGTGCTCCCATGCCCATACATATAAGAAAAATACTCCAAATACCACACTCTTCACACAATGGTATACAATCTAGTACATCTCATGAAATATGTGAGCCAACATGCACTGGTTCCATCCAAACAAAGCTAGATGATCAATTTCCCATTCAAGCATACTACCCCATTCACATGCTAGACCATGCTTCCCCCTATCAAGCATCAAGTAAAAACCCAAGAATCCACCAAATACTACTACAAAATGATGACTCTGCCTATATGTCTAGACTAGATTGTTCAATGGAATGGTTTATCAAGAATGATGTCATCATCAAAAATCTATTTGAAGGCCTCAATACTAGACCAAGGTTGTAAATCAAACTCAATCTGATGACCATGGAAGGGAATTCTTAGAATCTAATAGATATCCTCAGGAGTCACTATCATCTCACTAAAGGGAAGGTGAAATGTGTTCATTTCCCTATGGAAATGCTCAACAAGTGATGTAAGAAGACATTGATTCACCTAAATTTTAGGGATATCACAAAGATGGGATAAACTAAGGGTGTCAATATGAGCCATTTTCACATCAAATAACTCTCTAATTTGGTATTGGATTGGTGGATAGGTGAATCAGAAAGCAACGCCAAGAAAATCAACTTGCAAAAGGAAAAACATGAAAGGATTTAGGAAAAGATCTATAAAAAGCTATCCAAAGTAGTTAAAACTATGCTACAAATAGGTAAGTAGGTCCTAAAGGAATATAAAAAGATACCCAAAAGACAAAAAAAGAGAAAATATGATTTTAAACTGAGGAAAAGAGCTCTTTATTTTGGTGTGAGTAAACATAGTTTCAAAAACTATCGCCAACACTCACACAAGAGTTAAGGAGTTGCTAGCCAAGTAAGCTCTATTGCACGAGATTCATTATGGGGAAAAAAGAAGAAAGCACCTATTCTAGGGCTTCCTAGGTGATAGGTGGGTCTTCCCGAGGTGATACCTAGGGGGTCCTTGTTAGAAATAGATAATACTAGTGGGGGGTGAATTAGTATTTTCAAAACTTTTTCCCGCAGCTGGATATTATTAATTACTTTGCGATACACATAAGAAAGTAAACCAATAATGCTGAATAGTATATATAACCATAAAAAAAGAGAAATCATAACACATATTTTGTTAACTAGGAAAACCTTGGCCAAGGGAAAACCCTAGTGGGGATAGAACCCACAAGATGATTCACTATATAAAGAATCTGGTTAAGGGTATTGACCCTGTTGGGAGTCTATGAAGAATGTATAGTGTCTTGAGTCTCTACTAGGAGACTAGGCCTTGTTAGAAGCCTCAAACCTATTAGGAGTTGGTAGATCATATAAAAATGTGTGCATGAAGAGCCCACTACCCTAACATGTAACTATACAATTAAGTTCTTCAAAAGAATAGATATACATATAATATTGGATCACTTTCTATGCTTTGTATTTCTTCTAATTAGATATATCAAATTTTTTCTTCATAGAAACCTCTAGTAGCCTATAGATAATCTTCCCTTTAATTCACTCAATGTCATAAACAAGGAGTAACTACACATTTATCAACTTGCATTATATCTCGCATTATCATATCACATCACATATATCTCTTCTAACTTCAAAAATGAAGTTCTTTAATTATATCAAACATATTGATAAATCCTTCCTCAGTCAAATCTCATATCATCCTTAGAGTCTTCTCATCAAGACTTAATAATCAGAATAATTCTTTAAGTTGTACAACTCAATTTGCTGACATACTTTGTTTTGTACTATGAAGTATCTGCATTGATATTTCCTTCATAATTTGAATTCAGTTATCCATACATGCACAGGCACTGGTATACATCATTAAGATGATGTCATGCATCAGTAGTGAACTATGCAAGAGAATATTCTACTATCAATAGAACTCATCATGTTGTTGTATCATTGTCCAATACTTAGACATTTTTCCATCACAAATAATCATAACTAAATTGTAAAGCATATGTTGCCATAAATGACAACCACATATGTCACTTTACTTGATTGATTTTCCATATTGCCAACAATCTCCTTTGTTATTGATGGCAACATTTTATGAAAATTGACTAAGTCCAAAAAATACTGTCATACCAATCAAAGTAAATAAACATACATAACACAGTAAAGACATTATATTCATATTTTGAGAAAAATCTTACATCCCTTATAACTCTAATTACAAAGCTTGATTGAAGAAAAGCTTACTTCCATACTTCAAAATACAACCATACAATTTGCAATTATAATTTTACTTATTTCTCCCCCTTTGACATCAATGAAAAAGTGTCAACAAAAAGAAAATCTTGTCAAAATCTGAAAGTTGCATCAAAATTTGGAAAAGAAATCATTGAAGTTAGTTTAGAACTACGCAAGGTGCTTCTTCCAATTGTCTTTCACTACATCTAACACACTTATTAGCACACATAAGGCATATGCGGCTAGCTCTACTACATTCAAGTCTATAACCACAAACTTGTCATATGAAGTTTTAGCTGCCAAGCATTCCTCCAACTAATTTTGTAACAATGTAATATGTGGGGATAAGTGGTCTCTCAAAAGTGAAAATATTTTTAGGGATTTCTCTTTTTTTTCTTGTATACCTCGGATGCTATCATGAATTACTTCCATTGTATGCTCAAAGTTTTCTAACTTCTAATCTTGTTTCAGAAAGTTATCAGTAAGAGTCTGTAACTTAGTTATCTGCCATTTGATCTATTCATCAAAATTGTGTAGGTGAAGGTATGCTAGGTTGAACTTAGCATAAATCTTCTTCCTTTCTTCCATACTTTGTCTCAATACCTTAATACATATATTTAATGTTTCTATATCATTCCTTATATTTGTACACATAGTATTAAGAAGACTCGCATCATGCTTAGTCTATGATTGCACTGTAGCAACATTAGTAAGCATTGTAAACTCATTGTGAAAGGTTTCAAACAAAATTTCTACTCTTTGTTGAATGTTTTTAGATGTATCCACAACAATTATTGTCTTCTCTAATCTATCTAAAACTGAAGTTAAAGTCTTCTCAATTGCCTTTACTAATTCCTTCTTTTCAAAGAATTTTCTCAAAGAAGATATAAGGTTTTGTGCTTCAACTTCATCATTTGATTGTACTACTATGGTGACCATTTCTTCCTATGTAGGTGGTATAGAGGGTGTCACTATCACTATGGCTATAGGAACACTTGTAGTAGCTATCTCAGTGTTGGCTGACATAGCTTCAAATTTCTTCTCAGCAAATATATCTTCTTTCTTTTGCTCCTACACTTCTTCTTTTTCTTCATAAATAGAGCTACTATAGTCAACAATATTGCCAATAATGTCAAAATCTTTGAATGGATCTTAAGTTCTGTCCACTATTACATTAATGCTATCCACTTACATGGATTCACTATCAATAGTAATGTGTGGTGGTGAATCAATTGAAATTGAAGCCTTAGTTGGTTGCTCAAAACTATGAGAAGGACTGATTGCTGCCACAGTGGGGCTTGTTCCCCCTGACTACACACTCTTCTCAGTCTCCTTAGGCAAAGTAGACATGTATGAGACTATTTCTTTTTTAGTTTCCATATTAACTTCTTCATAATTTCCTTCCATAAGAAGAATGGATCTTTTCTTATTCCTCAACAAGGGTGCTATAATACCTTTCAAAATTTCTCCTAACTCTTCTTTATTATTTACTATACATAGCTTTTTCACCATATTTATCCTTATTTGTTATTCTTCCTCAATTACTCTACTCTTTCTGTTTCTTAGTATATTATATAAATCTTTAGGAATTTGACCTTTTATGTTGTCAAATATTTTATCTTTTAGAATCATCTTTCTAACTACAACATTCTCTAGCTGCCTCCTATCTATATTATTGTACAAGTTATAGTACTTATTCAAATGCATAAAATTGTTGGTATTAATGATTTTCATGTTAAGATTTTTTGCCTTAGGTTTCCATGCTCTCCTTCTTGATAAATTCTTTACTTCCTATTCTACAGAATCTACTAATTTGTCACCAGTCTCTTCTTCAGATTCTAAGGAATTGATTTGCAAGGTTTTCCTTCTCTTACTTGGTCCACTTGATGTTTCCTTAACTCTCTTCTCAAGAGAGAGGGTATGCACAAGTTTCTCTTCTCAAGTCTTGTAGAATTTCTTGGCATAGATGCTTCCTCTATTTTCTTTTCCATTGATTCCATTTGTTTCCTTAGGGTTGCTACTGCATAACTATTGCATATGGCACTACAGGTGTTTGTGTACTTGTCTGTGCAATTGTGACCTCTACAATAGGTTTGACCATTGCACTAGGTGTAGGAGTTAGTATTTCAATTTTACCACTAACCTTTATCTCCAAGGCCACCCCTTTCATCTCTTCAAACTCTTTTCTAGACATCCTTGATTCTTTTAAGATAGAATCAATTACATTTTCTACCTTCTTCTTGGTGTCCTTGTCCATTAGATTTGTTTGAACCTCTTTCATATTTTTAGTATATGTACCCCATCTAGGGAATCTAGAATCTACTTTAGAACGTAACCCATAGGTTCAATGAACTTTACTCAAGGAACTACTATCTCCATGCATGTGAAATCTATTTCTACCGTAAAACATAGTTCAAACTTGTATTTCTCTATCAATGTAGGTGGTATCCTATACCTCTGCTTCATTTCAACTTGGAATTATTTTATCATTCTATCAATATCATTATCTTTGATTACTTCCAACTTAGATCTGTAAGCTCAAGTGATAATTTTCATTGCGCACTCACTTTCGTTCTAATTTGAAATACCAAGAAATTTCTTTGCCATGTAGAAGAATATATGTGTCAATAGAGGTTCAAATCTAAAGATTGCACTCTTAGACTTCTTGATATTTGATATATTATCCATTAATTGAGTTTGGGTAATATCATATAGGTTAACTTTTTCACCCTTTACTACCATCACATAAGTTGCATGAAGAAATCTATCTGAGACTGAATCTAACTTAGATCCATGGTTGAATTTATAGCCCAAAATTTTGCCAAGGAGTCTTACTCCTTCATCTTGAATGGTTTTATCCTTCATGTTTCTACCATCAAATCTTGTGTTGAGATTTGTTTCAACCATTTTGTGCACATTCTTTATGTTCACAGGATTGCATCCTTCATTGCTCAAACTAGTGACCTTGTGAATTAGGTCATTATCAAGGTACATACGTGAATCTCCTAACCATAGAAGGTCATCATGAACTCTGCTCAAAATAATTCTTGTCCACTCGTGGTTTTCAAAGTTTGTATAGAATATGTTCTTAACTAGGTTAAGTGGTTCTAGGTTTGCATATTCTAGTTTCAATGATAAATCATTATTGCACATTTTCTCCAATTCTTTATGGATCTTAGTGTCTCCTATGCTTTCTATCTTACAATGAATGTAACTTCTTATGTCCTTGACATGAAGAAAATTTTCCAGCACTTGCAAAAATTCTCCAATGGGATCATCAAGTAGAGAAGCAAATGGATGTTTCTTGAAAGTATATCTAGGTCTATCACTGATATCAAACATTTCTTGTGTTGCCATAGTTGGTTCTACTAAAATATGCTCAATTTTTTTGAAGAAATACCTCAATTTTGTGTTTGGGTCTTTCAGTGGTCACGCGTATCTGCAAACTTCTTCAACACTCCAAATAGATTTCAAGTCACTCTTCAGTATTGTACTTAGGATTTCAAACAAGAAAATGATGCTCATAAATCAATCTCATCCTTTCAATATTTTAGAATTTGTACTTTGCATTGAATGTGTATCTACCATAAATTCAAAATACTATGTCTATGTAATAGAGAGGTCATTTTCTACATAACCTCATACTATGATCATATCAAGCAATGCACACTTTATTGTAGACTTCTCTCCATGTCTGGTATATACTTCTAACTATGCAACTTCTAGTATTCTTCTCTAACATCAACATTCATTTAACTAACACACTGTCTCACTAAGAATGCTTAATTCAGGTAGGATGGGTCACAAATGATAAGTGACTTTACTGTCTTATCAGATGCATTAAGATGTACTTCTTCCAAAATTATATGAGAACTTCTAGGTTCTTTTGCCTTAACAAATGTTTCCTTAAAATATACTATTTTTTCCTTCATTTCTTCATTCAGACTATCATCATTTCTTCTGTTGTTCCTTTTGTAATTCTAATTCTTGTTCAAGTTCCTTCTATCCCTTCTGTAGAATCTTGTTGTGTTTTCAAATTTACTACATAATTGACATACAGGTACATTCCTTCTTTTTTCACTATGCTAGTTATATGGTGCTCTGCAATTCCTTGCAATGTGTCCAAGATTATTACATTTGTAGCAAAAAATTTATCTTCTTTCTCCACTTTCATTGCCGTGAGATCTTCTTCTATTTCTTGCAGGGTTAGTATTCCTAAACATTCTACTATTTGCATTATCATTATCAAATTTAGGTTTTTTACAATCTACTACATTATGTCCATATCCATGATGATTATGACAATAAAAATTTGAAATAGGTTTAAAAGACTTACCTACAATTGTCTTCAATATGTTTAGGTTCATCACATGTAAGGCATCTAACATGAGATTCCTTTCTTGTTTCTCTATTTTTCTCATTTTGACAAGATTCTTTAGATTTCTCAGAATGAATAACATTGTCTTTAGATGTATCATTAGATTTACTCATGTTCAGATCTTTCTTGGCTTCAAGAGGATCAGGTTCTTTTCTCTCACTAGGTTTCTTGGTAGATTATCCAAGAAAGAATCCAAGTCCAGTCTTATCATAACTATGTCTTTGTATAGATATTTTTTCTTCAATATTTTCACTACTGGTATATAATTTCTTAAGTTGCTGTTTAGTTTGCACCAATTCACTTTTCACAATAGTGTTGTATTTTTATAATTCTGCATGTTCCAACTTGATAGATTCTAACTCAAATGTTACTTTGCTTAACTGGGATCTTAGATCTACATTTTCAGCTTTTATTTTAGAATCATTCTTACCTCCATTTTTATTAAGACTTAGCTTGAGTTCTACTATTTTTAACTTGTGTTTCAAAATCTCATTTTCTTTCTTTAGATATTCAATATCATGATCAATAGTCTACTCACTAGGTCCTTTTTGCTTTAGATCATCTATCTTGTCTTTTAGTTTACCAATATAAGCTTTTGCATCTTCATATGTATCCTTTAGGCCATCTCTTTCATCAGTAAGGAGATCAATTTTCTCAAGAGCTTCTTTGAGATTTTCCTTCAAATGTTCCATATCCATAGGGATCTTATTCAAGCTATTAAGCCTCTTCTGAATAACTGTTCTCTGATACCAATTGTTAGAAATAGACAATATTGACGTAGGTTGGGGGGGGGGGGAGGGTGAATTAGTATTTTCAAAACTTTTTCCCATAGATGGATATTATTAATTACTTTTCCACATGCATGAGAAAGTAAACCAATAACCATACACAAGGAGAGTTCATAAAACATATTTTGTTAACTAGGGAAACCTTGGCCAAGATAAAACCCCAGTGGGGATAGAACCCACAAGATGATTCACTGTATAAAGAATCTAGTTAAGGATATTGACCTTGTTGGGATTCTATGAAGAATGTATAGTGTCTTGAATCCCTATTAGGAGACTAGGCCTTGTTAGAAGCCTCAACCCTGTTAAGAGTTACTAGATCATATACAACTACGTGCAAGAAGAGCCCACTACCCTAACATGCAACTATACAATTAAGTTATTCAAAAGAATAGATATACATATAATACTAGATCACTTGCTATGCTTCACAGTTCTTTTGATTAGATATATCAAATTTTTTCTTCATACAAGCCTTTAGTAGCCTGTAGATAATCTTCCCTCTAGTTCGCCCAATGTCATAAACAAGGAGTAACTACACATATATCAACTTGCATCATATCTCACGTTATCATATCACATCACATATATCTCTTCTAACTTTGCAAATGAAGCTCTTTACTTATATCAAACATATTGATAAATCCTTCCTCAGTCTACTCTCATATCATCCTTAGAGTTGGCTCATCAAGACTTAATAATCAAAATAATTCTTTAAGTCATACAACTCAATTTGCTGACATGCTCTGTTCTATATTGTGAAGTATTTGTATCAATATTTCCTTCATAATTTGAACTCGGTTATCCATACATGCACGTGCATTGGTATACATCATCAGGGTGATGCCATGCATTGCTAGTCAACTGCACAAGATAATATTCTTAAGGAATATTTTGCTATCAATAGAACTCATCATGCTAATGTATCATTGTCCAATACTTAGATAACTTTCCATCACAAATAATCATAACTGAACTGTAAAGCATATGTTTCCATAAATAACAACCACATATCTCACCTCACTTGACTGATTGACCATATTGCCAATAGTCCTAAGGTGAGAAAACATCATTTTAGGTAATTCTCACAAGATATTTCTCATCATGTGAGGCAACTAAAAAATTTGACCGAAAAGAAAATGTAAATGAAATATAAAAATGGCTAAAAACATGAAAATTTTAGTTGAAATCAAAGAAATTTACTTCTATGAGACAAGGAAAAATCACTGGAGGAAGGTAGTCTTTGGGCCTGTTATGGTGCCTTAAAAGCTTGAATCCATGTGAATGTACCAAGAACACCATTTTGACTTAAACAAGAATATGAAAAGTCAATGATACAAATGAAATGAGAAAAATGACCTTTTTGAGAGATTATATAGGTTTTTGACCTATTTTCAAAGTGCCCAAATTGCTAAATCCATTTCGAGGATTGAAATTGAAATCAAAATATGATATTATTAAACAATAAAAAGTTGCAATATAAAATTTTAGGACCTATGCGATCTACTGCTTGTGCAAACATCATAATGACACAATAAAAAATCAATAACTATATCAAAAATTTTGTTATAATATTCAAACATCATCACATTTTTGACTTTGGTCAACTAAGGTCAAACTTGGTCAACTTGACCTCCAATTGATGCATAAAAGGCTCTATATATTTTGGAAATCATACCTAATGACAACAAAATCATTTCAATCTTCTATGAAGCTATTTAAGATCATTAATCTATACATCATCTTTTTGATTTCCCTTCCAAGGGAGTAGGATCAATGCATCACTACAATTGATCTATCAATCTATACTCAAAATAGAAAGTCCTAATTGCTAGGGGAAATCTTATAACCAGGGGCATGTCAGTTTCATCAGTATCCATATTAAACTAAACTTCCTAATAAATTCTTTATCTCAGTAGTTTTTGTTCAATCAAGTTTAGAATCAACTTATCTTTGACCATTCTAAGTCAAAGTCAATCTCAAATTACCTTTGGCCATTCTAAGTCAAAGTCAATCTTAAAATACCCTTGATCATTCTATATCAAAGTTAGTCTCAAGTTATCTTTGACAATTCTAAGTCAAAAAAAATAATAATATGAAATTACCTTTAACCATTCTAAGTAAAAGCCAATGCCTAATCAACTTTAGTTTAATTGAGTTCAAAATTGTTTTATCTTAATTAATTTTTTGTTCAATTGAGTTCAAAATCAAATAAACCTTTGACCATTCTAAGTCAAAGTCGATGCTAAAAAATTGTTGACTATTTTAATTCAAAGTTGATGCTCACATAACCTTTGACCATTCTAAGTCAAAGTTGATAGTTAATCAATCAACCTTCATCCAATCAAGTTCAGAGTCAACTTCTTATCTCTTTAGAATAGCTTCATTAGATCTATATTAAGATGTCATGTACATCAACATTAAAAATTATTTTAATAGGTGTGATACTCACACATCAATTCAAAGAGGAGAAAATGTAATCACCTAAAAGTGGTATGATAAAAAAATGCCCCTAAACTCAATTATTAATTTCTACCACTTACTCTGATCTAAGTATCAAATTGCATAAAATCCTTAACTTTAAATAATCCTCAAAAATTAATTAGTTTGTAAATATTGACATGACAATAAATCATCCTAAATAAATTAATTTAATTCAACATCCTAGCACATTAATTAAATTGAACCCATTTGTCAGTTCCACATGAAAAAGGAGTTATAATTGATTAAATTAAATATTAAAAAACCAGTTACTAAATTAAATATTTAGTAATTGAGAAAATCATATTAAATGAGATAAATATTCAATTATCTTCCCTATAATTCTAAAATTGATATAACAATACAAAAATAGAGTTTGTGTGAAAAGTTGAGCTCAACGCTATAACATGAAATGAAAAAGTAAATAAAAGAGTTAACTTTACCATGCATAAATAAAAAAAAGCAAGTCATAGGAATTGTTACATCATTCTTATAAAAAGAGAGTCACTTAACCAAGAATAAATCTCATATAGACTAGTCAACTCTCCAATCACTCTCAATCAGGGATAGTGAGCTATGCTTCCACCTCCTAAAGTATCTGATCAATAAGAGGTGCATATATTAAACTCAACTCAAACTCATCCTTGTATCCTATTAAAGGAGACTTCTACCCTTCATTTCTTATGTGCAATTTAAGAGTAACATCATAATTCAAAATTTTCTCTAGAGATATTATGCATCACTTTTATTGAGATCATTTCTTTTACTAAGTTCATATAGATTAATTGCATCATTACTTCAATAATCTATATTCATACATGCCATTACATACAAAATCACAAAAAATATATTAGATTTCATTCATATTAAAGCATTCATTTCAATAGCCTCTATAGTCATTGAAAATGCTTTAAATTTTCTAAGAGCATCATACTCCTATTGACTAGAATGTTATTGTAGTGCCCCTCCCATTTGATGGTCTTTCTTTCTAAGAGTTCATGTTGAGGCCCATGAGTGGTCTACACCCTTAGGGTGATTGGATTTATGTTTTTGTCTTAGTGGATTGATTATGTTTTATGCCTAATTCATATGATTATGATGTATTTGATGGTTTCGCTGAGGTTTCTGCCAATGGTTATGATGGGGACACAACCCAACAACCAGAATAGACACAATAGAAAGGGGAAATTATATTAACTGAGAAAATAAGCTGGTACAAACAGTGCAGAGAAAATAAACTCAAAACATGCCCTGCGGGCTTACAATAGCATAAATTTGGAGAATATTTCTCCTTTTAGCACCTCCTCTCAAGCTCCAATCCGAACTGCCTTTTACAATGCCAGAAATCTCCTTAAATAGACCCCGGAGGGTTAAGGACTAGGAGTACATTCTAGAAAGTGCTAGTAGGCATCCACCGACAAAATAGAAGGTTCCGGAAGCTGCGTTAGAAGTCGGTGCAATTCTAGAAGAATCCAGAAACGGTAGCCGAACTTCCGGGAGGCATAACTTTTGAACCGTAACTCCGATTGACAAACCGTTTACATTTTCGGAAAGCTCTCGAAGCGCTCTATAGCCCTATGGACGAGCTTCACTCATCCCCCATTTTTCGACCATTTTTGATGTCATTTAATGCCCCAAACCTGACTTTGAAGCATTCTTAGGAGGTCTCCAAAACCCGAAAAACTGCAATAACTTTCAAACCGTGGGGCCTTTTGACCTGATTCTTTTTTTGGAATGCTCTAAATCTCGATTACATTCATCTGGCCAAGTCACACCTTCTAGGTCACCAAAATGATGGTCAAATTGCATGCTCCTATTTTTTCGGGATTTTCAAATGCACTGATAGTTGAACTATGAGAGTTGGAACCTTTATTTGAGCCAAATGGGTATCCAAAAATGTAAAGACATAAAATAGAAACTAAGTCTAAGTACATTTTTTTGGGTGACACAGGATTGCCCTTATACCTCTGGATGCTCCTGCATCAGACACCCAAGGTAGATTGAAAAGTGACCCTGTCACTTTATGGATGGTAGAGGAAATCCCAAATGGGAAACCTTAGCTGCTGAAATCCAAGTCGAGTCCTCAATTGGCCGTCCTTTCCATTTGACCAAATACTCTTCATACTGCCTGTTTCTGGTACTCCTACCCACACGATGATCTAGAATGTCTTCTATCTCCTCCTTCTTAGAAGCAGGAATTGGACACGGCTCTAAAACCAGCTCCTCATCTGCACCATCATCATGATACTCTATCAAATCTGCAATGTTGAAAATGGGAGAAATGTGAATACCATCTGGCAGCTCCACCTCATATGCATTTCCTGAGTTATGTTTCTTCAAAATTTTGCAGGGGCCAAATTTCTTCATTTTCAGCTTGTTGTAGGTACCAACCAGAAATCTTTCTTTTCGTAAGTGCACCATGACAAGATCCCCTACTTGGAATTCCTTATGTCTTCTTCTTGCATCAGCCCTAGCTTTATACTCTTGATTCATCTTGATAATGTGTGCTTGAACCTCCTCATGTAGACGCTTGATGTGTTCAACAAATTCCTCAGCTTCAGCACTTGTTCTCTCCCCTTGTTCTATCTTCCTCAATTCTGGTGCAGTCCTTGGGCTATTCCCATATACAATTTGAAATGGTGATTTTCCAGTACTCCTATTTACAGAGTTATTATAAGCAAACTCTGCCTGTGGTAGAATCAAATCCCATCCCTTGGGCTTATCCCCAACTAAACATCTCAGCAAATTGCCCAAACTTCTATTTACCACTTCTGTTTGGCCATCAGTCTGTGGGTGATGCGTGGAACTAAATTTCAAGTCTGTTCTCAACTTCTTCCACAATGTCCTCCAGAAATACCCCACAAATTTAGTATCTCGGTCAGAAACTATACTCCTTGGAAGACCATGTAGTCTTACCACCTCTTTGAAAAATAAGTCTGCAATATGGACAGCATCATGAGTTTTGTGGCATGGAATGAAATGTGCCATTTTGGAGAACCTATCAACCACCACGAATACTGAGTCATTACCCCTTTGTGTCCTTGGCAATCCAAGAACAAAATCCATACTTATGTCCTCCCATGGCCTTGATGGAACAGGCAATGGCTGATATAGGCCAGTATTTTGACTAAACCCCTTGGCAACTTGACAAACCTGGCAACTCTGTACAAACTTCTTCACATCCTGTGTAATTTGAGGCCAAAAATAATGTTCTCTAAGAATGGCAATGGTCTTATCCTGACCAAAATGTCCTGCCATCCCTCCACTGTGTTTCTCCTTAATCAGATTTTCCCTCATGGAACTCCTTGGAATGCACAATTGACTACCTTTGAACAACATGCCATCCTGAATCAAATAGTCTAACCACTTGGTTCTATCTACAGCCACAGGTTCTTTACAAGCTTTCCATGCTTCAGCAAAATCAGGATCCTCAGGGTACAAATTCTTGAGTTCATCAAACCCAACTACTTCAACCTGCATTGTTGTAAGCAACAATTGTCTCCTACTTAATGCATCTGCAACCCTGTTAGATTTTCCACTTCTATGCTTTAACACAAATGTATAACTCTGCAAGAATTCTACCCACTTCATATGCCTTTGATTCAATTTACCTTGGCTATTTAGGTACTGTAATGCCTGATGATCAGTATACAAAACAAATTCCTTTGGCAATAAATAATGCCTCCATTTCCTTAAGGCCTGGACTATCGCATAGAACTCTTGATCATAAACAGAATACTTCTTCTTTGCATCATTCAATTTTTCACTAAAATATGCAATAGGCTTACCTTCTTGGCTTAATACAGCCCCAATAGCGCTACCACTAGCATCACAATCCACTTGGAATACTTTTCTAAAATTTGGAAGTGCCAACACAGGCTGTTCAGTCACCTTCTTCTTTAGCAATTCAAAACTTCTCGCGGCTGCTGCAGTCCATTTGAACTCTTTTCTATCCCCTCTTATTGTATCAGTTAGAGGTGCACATATGCCACTGAAATTCTTAATAAACTTTCTGTAAAAACTAACCAGACCATGAAATGATCTTACCTCAGTAGCATACCTTGGAGTAGGCCATTCCAAGATGGCATTTACCTTCTCTGGATCCATTTTGAGACCTTCAGGTGATATAACAAATCCCAAATACACTAACTCCCTTTTTGCAAAGACACACTTCTTTAGATTAATTAACAATTTCTCTTCCCTTAGCCTTTCAAAGACACTACGAATATGCAGTAAATGTTCTTCCAAAGTCTTGCTGAAAATTAAAATATCATCCAAATAGACAATAACAAATTTTCCCAAGAACTTCTTAAGTACCTCATTCATGAGCCGCATGAAGGTGCTTGGGGCGTTCGTCAATCCAAAGGGCATGACTAACCACTCATAAAGACCCTCCTTGGTCTTGAAGGCTGTTTTCCACTCATCTCCTTCTTGAATCCATATCTGATGATAGCCACTCTTCAGATCTATCTTTGTGAAGTACTGAGCTCCGCTCAAGCAGTCCATAAGATCATCCATCCTTGGTAAAGGAAACCGGTACTTGATGGTTATCCTATTTATAGCTCGAGAATCTGTACACATCCTCCACTCTCCATCCTTCTTTGGTACAAGTACTGCAGGTACTGCACATGGACTCAGGCTCTCCCGAATCAGGCCCTTCCTCAACAGCTCCTGAGCCTGTCTATTTAGCTCCTCTCTTTCAGTAGGAGTCATCCTGTGAGCAGCCTTGTTAGGCAAACTAGCTCCTGGAATCAGATCTATCTGATGACTGATTTGCCTTACTGGTGGTAATCCATCTGGAACATTATCAGAGATAATATCTCCAAATTCCCCTAGTAAATCTGAAACTTCAAATGGTATTTCACTACTACCTTCTTTATCTTTCCTAGGAATCAAAGCATAGCACATATGCTGATGTTTCATGCCATCTAAAAACTTCCTTCCATCAACAAGACAAATCCTAGCACTGCTACATACCTTTTCACCTTCCTTTTTCATGGGCTTCAATTTGTGGTGAACTCCATCCTTTGTCAGAGAGTATGTGTTTGCATGTCCATCATGTATTGCATGTCTATCAAACTGCCATGGTCTACCCAACAATAGATGGCAAACATCCATCGAAATAACATCACAGAGAACTTCATCATGGTAACTTCCAATTTTGAATTTTACTAAACATTGTTCACTTACCAGGACCTTATGATCATCTTTTACCCAAGAAATCCGATAGGGCTGGGGATGTTTCTCCCTCTTGAGCTTCAGCTTAGAGACCATCTCTTCGAATACCAAGTTATCAGTGCTACCACCATCAATGATCACATCACAACATTTATCCTCACACTTGCATCTGGTACGGAACAAGCTCCTCCGTTGTCCTGGTTCATTTTCACCACTTAGTAGGACTCTTTCATTTACCAAGGTCTCTCCTCTTTCTGCATCCTCTGAATGTGATGATTGTGCATCCTCATCCACATGAGCAACCCTAGCTTGGCCCTCAGCTCTCCTATCTGTCCTTCCTTGTCGTTGAGTGCATTCAAAGGCACGATGACCTTCTTCATTGCAATGGAAACAGGTACCATGAAAGCCTCCTCTTCCTTGTCCACATCCTCTACCTCTTCCTCTTTGATTTCCAAAGTCTTGATCACGGGAGCGGTTGAAACCCTCATTCCTCTGGTTCTTGCTAGTACCCTCATCTTCATTTTTCTTTTGAGTTTCATTGCGGCCTCCAGATGATCTACCGCTTCCCCTTCCTCCTTGACCACGCCCTCTTTGTCTTCCTTCAAACCTTTTACTCAGCTTCTCTTCAACTTGTAGGGCAAACTGGTATGCTTCTTCAACGCTGGTCATTCTTACCATACTTAGTTCTTCCTGGATGCTAGGTCGTAACCCACTGATATAACGAGCAACCTTCTCCTTATTTGCTTCTGCATGCCCTGCTCTAATCAGGAGTCGGTAAAACTCCTCTGTATATTCTTGGACTGATCTTCCTGCTTGCTTTAACCCATGCATCTTCTTAAACAGATCAAGCTCGTAGTCCACAGGAATGAACTACTTCTTCAATTTGTCCACCATGCAATCCCATCTTGTGATCTTCTCCTTTCCTCTTCTAAGTCTTTCCAGTTGAATCTCTTGCCACCAGATTTTGGCATGGCCTTTTAGTTTGGCCTTTGCAAACTTAACCCTATCTGGGTCCCTTATATCCTCATATTCAAAGTATTCGTCCAGTTCATTGATCCAGTCGATCAACTCATCTGGTTTCAAATTTCCCAAAAATATACCCACTTCAATTGTAGGTCTTTTCCCAAACCTAGAAATGGCCCTAAAAAGCCTTTCCTCTACAGGATTCAGAACTTCCCCGTCAACTTCCATTACTTCCTCTTCATTGTCATCCTCACTATTGTCATCTACGGCAATATATGCTCCTCTACGAAGCTCCTCTTGCAATGCTTGTACCTGTCTCTGGAGGGCTCTAACCTCCTTAGGATCAACAGCTCTGGCCCTTCCACCACGCTCTCTTCGTGGAGGCATCTTCTAACTCGAACCCACAACCACACAGTCCTAGTGCAAACTGCCTCACAGTCGGCGCTCTGTCTACACACTCAGGAAAACCCGCTCTGATACCACTTGATGGGGACACAACCCAACAACCATAATAGACACAATAGAAAGGGGAAATTATATTAACTGAGAAAATAAGCTGGTACAAATAGTGCAGAGAAAATAAACTCAAAACATGCCCTGCGGGCTTACAATAGCATAAATCTGGAGAATATTTCTCCTTTTAGCACCTCCTCTCAAGCTCCAATCCGAACTGCCTTTTACAATGCCAGAAATCTCCTTAAATAGACCCCGGAGGGTTAAGGACTAGGAGTACATTCTAGAAAGTGCTAGTAGGCATCCACCGACAAAATAGAAGGTTCCGGAAGCTGCATTAGAAGTCGGTGCAATTCTAGAAGAATCCAAAAACGGTAGCCGAACTTCCGGGAGGCATAACTTTTGAACCATAACTCCGATTGACGAACCGTTTACATTTTCAGAAAGCTCTCAAAGCGCTCTATAGCCTTATGGACAAGCTTTTCTCGTCCCCCATTTTTCAACCCTTTTAGAGGTCATTTAATGCCCCAAACCTGACTTTGAAGCATTCTTAGGAGGTCTCCAAAACCTGAAAAACTGCAATAACTTTCAAACCGTGGGGCCTTTTGACCTGATTCTTTTTTTGGAATGCTCTAAATCTCGATTACATTCATCTAGCCAAGTCACACCTTCTAGGTCACCAAAATGATGGTCAAATTGCATGCTCCTATTTTTTCGGGATTTTCAAATGCACTGATAGTTGAACTATGAGAGTTGGAACCTTTATTTGAGCCAAATGGGTATCCAAAAATGTAAAGACATAAAATAGAAACTAAGTCTAAGTACATTTTTTTGGGTGACACAGGATTGCCCTTATACCTCTGGATGCTCCTGCATCAGGTTACTTGGATTGAAATGGTATCACAAGGTTGTTTTGTGAGGACCCTTGATATATCAATAGTGGTTGCACTATGTGTTATTTGGAGCATTTTATATTGGGGAATTATGATGTTAGTGTTGGATTATCATCTGAGATCACATGTTGTATTGTGCCTTTTATACTATAGGGTATTTTGTTTTTATTTTTGGTATTGAATGCTTAGAATAATTGGAAATGAGTTTATCTATATCAGGTTCATTGATTTATGTTCTATGAATATTCACCTTGTCTCTTTCAGTAAATTTATGCAAATGGATTAATGATTATATAATTATTATTTAAATGGGTTTCATTAGATGCTTTAATTGCACGATTATGTGTACTTGTTGCTTCAACTATGATATATTGTTCATATACACTTGATTGTGATCATTTACTGTGCATGATTTATATTCCTAATAGTGCCACACAAAGTTATTGATCAGACCTTTCATGTTGAGCCAATATCATTCCTCTATGGGTTGTGTATCTTTACATTATTTATTTTAACCCTCTGGTAATTGGTAATTCTAGATTTATTATACATGTGTCTAGACCTGTGAGCATGTCTATGCATTTAGGAATATGAAGTGGTCACATAAAATGTTAAGTAAATATTATTTTAATGGGGTAGTGGGATTTTTATTATTTAACTTAATTTATTTGATTGCTAGCTAATTTTCCACATTCCAATTTAATTGTAATTTCTTGATTAAATTTGGGAAAGGTCCAATCAGTCTATTAAGTTATTTAATATTCCAATTTATAAGTCACTTTAATTTGATGCTTTGATTTGACCAAGTTGGGTGGGTGTGAGTGTTTTATATTTTCAACATGTGGGTTTGTGATTTTTCCTATTGCTATTCTTGCTGGATTTTTTTGAAGTGTTTAGATCCAATATTTTATTTGAAAGTGTGTTGTTGGGTGGATTTATACCAATGGGTTTTAATTTCATTGATTTATTTGATGTTTGATTTTTGTGTGTTTTGGGCATCATCTCATTTTGTATGTCATCTAGTTTACACCCATTTATCTGTTTGGCTTAGAGATTTTTTCTTGTAGCCCTTGTGTCAATGATTAGGATTATGGAATCAGAATAGATAAAGGCCATTTTGAGGTATTTTATTTCCTTATCTAAACTTGTGTTTCTATATTGATTTTTGTGGACTTGTGTCTTTTGCTAGATTTGTTAGATTGTGAATCCGAGTCTATTTTATGAATTTGATTGGAACCCCAGTATTGTGACCATATTCTAAAGTTGGAGATTCAATTTTGTTGTATTATGAGAAGTTTGAATTTTGGGCTTTTTATTCTTGCCTTATTTTGTATATTGTCCATATTATGTTGGGGTTTCAACAATGTCTTCTTGGATTATGGAAGTGGATTGTATTTCATGGACATTGGGATTTATGTCAAATCCATTAAACCTAAATTTAGGTCGGTTGAGTGAGTTCATGATACTTGGTATTTTGTTTCCTTTCTCATATCCAATCCTTGCATTGGTATTATATGATTATATTTGTGAAGTTGGTTATTTCCACACAAGAGCATGCATGTGTGTATATTATGGGATCTTGTGAGACATAAACTCCCAAATATATTGTAGTAGAGGGATTATTTATTTGGTGGTTAGATTGGGAACTTGTGTTGCCTATGAGAACTCATTGTGTAATGAAAATGGGTATGTAGGGTAGATGTATGAAGTGTCTTCTCTCATGTACCCAAGACTAGAAGTGTCCAACAAGGTGACAAGAAGAGGTTTAAACAAGTGATAACCAAAAATAATAAATGGGATAATAAACCTTAATGATAAGATAAGAAAACACATGTATAGTATGTGGCCTCCTAAGGGAGTTAAATTGCCATACTATATGAGCGCATGGTGTGTGGCCTCCTCTTTGAGTTGAGTTACCATGCTAGGAATGTGGCTTCCTGAGGGAATCAAGATACCATTCCATATAGCTTTGGCTTCCCAATTCCAAGTGAATTACATTGCACTAGAGTCCCTACAAAGTTATCCTATAATGGGTTTAACCAATGACCTGATGTACTGCATTTTCTTCATGATCATATAGATATTTATTGCTCAAATGTTTAGAATAGCTTGGGGGGGTGGGGGATTAAGTTATCCAAGGTCTAGATGTACCAATTAAACAATCAAACACTTAAACTACTTCAAATCTTAACATCCATTAGCTCGACCTCTTTAGTAAACATTTAATAACATAAACTAGTAGTCCACTATCCTAAATATAATAGACTTGCAGAATGTAAACATTAATAGTAAATTATCATAAACAACATCCACACAAGTTTGACACTAGGATTTAATGTGGAAACCCAATTTGGGAAGAACCACCAGTAACATGTCACCAATCTTTTCACTCTTTTGAAGTGAGCTCTATTAGGGGCCAACCTTGTTAAAGGTTATAAAACACACTATTAAATGTGACCTTGTTAAAGAATTTAATCACCTTGTTAGGAGTGGTCTTGTATTTTGACACTCGATCATCACTAGGTTACTTGGTTGCTACTAATTTTTTATTTGGCACATATACTATTACTTGGTCAATATTGATGCTTTGTTAACACTACTTTTGCTCAACATATATAGTGGCTTAGTTGACATATATTGTAGGTTACTTAATCTTTTGCTTTTTTTCTTAGTCAATTCTATGAATTTGATCAATCTTTGATCACTTTTTCAAAATTTCAGTACAAATGTCTTCTTCACTTGCAAAATGATTAAAAAACCACTTTATTTTGTCAAAGTCTAACTAATCAAGTGCCCATTTGTAGTTTCTTCTCATAACTCAACCTTTCCTCTAGGTGCTTTTGTTATGACCAAATTCTCAAATCCTCTTCATTAATAATCCAGATATGACACTCAAATCAGATATCAAATTATCTTACCAATAAGTTTTGACATCAATTACAACATAATAATTGTTCTAATTGTAGTTTCCAATAATCTCCCTCTTTAGAATTGATGGAAATACCTCTAGTTTCCATGAAATCCAAAACATGTACTACATTGAGCAAACTCCCTCTATGTATAGTATCGAATCTTCATTAATATCCTTAGTTTCATTTTGATTCTCATCTTTATATCCAAAAATCTCTTTCTTTTAGTTTCATTCTATTTCTCATCCATACAAATCTGATATGGAACACATATGCTCCCTTTATCATATCAGATCATGAAATAAATCAAATTCTTGTGTATTGTTGGAAACACCTTGCATACATTATCCCTCTTTCCTTTTTAATCTTCCATGGTAACACATGTCATCAACACCATTATCTTCCATCTCCATGTATTGATCACTACATGGATATGATGGGGACACAACCCAAGAATAGAATGGACACAACAGAAAAGGGAAATTGTATTAACTAAAAAATAAGCTAGTACATTCAGTACAGAGAAAATAAACTTCAAAACATGCCCTAAGGGCTTACAATAGCATAAATGTGGAGACAATTTCTCCTTTTAGTACCTCCTCTCAAACTCCACTCCGAATTGCCTTTTACAATACCATAAATCTCCTTAAATAGACCTCAGAGGGTTAAGGACTAGGAGTACATTCTAGAAAGTGCTAGTAGGCATCCACTGACCAAATAGAAGGTTCCAAAAGCTGTGTTAGAAGTTGACGCAAATCTAGAAGAATCCAGAAATGGTAACTGAACTTCCGAGAGGCATAACTTTTTAACCATAGCTCTGATTGACGAACTGTTTACATTTTTGAAAAGCTCTCGAAGTGCTCTATATACCTATGGACAAGCTTCACTCATCCCCCATTTTTTGGCCCTTTTCAAGGTCATTTAATGCCCCTAACCTGACTTTGAAGCTTTCTTAGGAGGTCTCCACAACTCAAAAAATTGCAATAACTTTCTAATTGTGGGGCCTTTTGACTTGATTCTTTTTTTGGAATGCTCTAAATTACAATTACATTCATCTAGCCAATTTACACCTCCTAGTTCACCAAAATGATGGCTCAATTACATCCTCCTATTTTTTTGAGATTTACATGAACACTAAGAGTGGAACTGTGAGAGTTGGAACCTTTATTTGACCCAAATGGGTATCCAAAAATGAAAACACATGAAATAGAAACTAAGTCTAAGTACATTTTTTTGGGTGACACAAGATTGCCCTTATACCTCTGGATGCTCCTACATAAGGATAACTAAGTTTCATCTTCTCCCTACACCATATCCCTCTTTGACAATAAATCCAAAGACATTTTATCTATCTTATGCATCTTTTCATGTAGATATCTTTATGTCAGTACTAAATTCTTCATCTTTCATTTGTATATGACTAATAACATGATTCTATCATTCTTACTTTACTACTACCTTAGGAAACTCCTTAAGTAGGACTGTCTACATCAACTTGTAAGATGTTTTGATCAATCCATTTGATGCAAAACACCATTTCAACTTAAGTAGCCTTGTCTAGAGGAATCACCCATAATTTTCCTCTTAGATATCCATGAGCATCCTTAGGTGAATATATCAGTTGTTTTCTCCTTAGTATTCACATACTCCAATCTCACTTCTTTGCCTTGAACTAGCTCCCTCAAGTAATGATACTTGATAGCAATATGCTTAGTCTTTTTGTGCATTACAAGATTCTTTGATATTTTTATAGAACTAGTGTTATCTCAATAGATAACAATTGGATTAATGATCTCATCCTTCATACCTTTCAACAATTTCTTGATCCATATGATATTTGAACAATTCACTATTACTGCCACATATTCAACTTCAATTGCAGATTGAGAAATACAATTCTTCTTCTTGCTTATCCATGAAACTAGTTTCTTTGTTAGAAACATTATCCACTTGTACTCTTTCTATCATCACCATTTCCTGCCCAATTTGAATAAGTGAATACCTTTAGTTCAAACTCATCATTCTTTTGATACAATCCATAGTCTTCTATTCCTTTTAGATATCTTAGTATCCTTTTCACTTTCATAATATGATTTTCCTTATGACTTGTAGAAAATCTTGAAACTATCACAACTACTAATGTAAATCAAGCTTGCTATGAACAACATATTGTAGTTTTCTAATCATTGATCTATACATGTTTGGTTCACATGAGTAGAATCATCATGATTAGATAACTTATGTCCCATGGCTATAAGTGTACTAAATGGTCTTGAATCTTCCACCTTGATGTACAAAGAATTTTATCTCACCAAACATAGACATTTCAAATTCCTTCCTCATCTCATCTATAAATGATTTGCATAATGCTTCCTTCCCTCCAAATATGATATCATCAACAAAGATTTTAGATAATAGTACCTCATTGTTATTACTAGTTTTCAAGTATAGATTGCTATTATCATTAGTTTTAGCGAAACAATCTTCACCAAATGATTGTTTAGAATTTCATACCATGCTCTAGGGGCTTGTTTCAAACCCTATAGATCCTTGTGCAACTTACATACCATATTCTTCTTGTTGGGGTCAAAAAATCCTTCTAGCTACTCAATATAGCCTTCTTCTTCAAGTATTCCATTCAAAAATCTAGATTTGACATCCATTTGGTATAACTTAAATCCTTTATAAGAATAATATGCAAGTAGTGTTCTAATTCCTTCTAATCTTGTAACAGGGAAAAATGTTTCTCCATAGTCAATTCCTTCTTCTTGTGCATATCCTTTGCATACTAGTCTAGCCTTGTTCCTTGTGACTTCACCCTTTTCATTTATCTGGTTCCTAAAAACCCACATTCTTCCAATAGCATTCTTGTCCTTAGGTCTAGGTACCAGTGTCCATGTTTTGTTCTTTTCTATTTTCTAATTTTTTTCATTCATTTCTTGAATCTAGTCCTCATTCTCTCAAGCATCTCTTACTAATTTTAGCTCAAACTCACAAAGTAAACATGTATCACTTTTGAGTCTTTTCCTTGTCATAACACCAAATTATTTATCTCCAATGATTTTCTTATTTGCATGATGTCTTCTCAAATATTTTTCTAGTCCAAGTTCTTTCTTTCTCTCTTCTTCTACATGTTCATCCTGAAAAATGATTTCAAGCTTAGTTTCTCTTATAGGTTCAAGTTCAGGTTCATGTTCCACTTGCTTAACATTGTCTTCCTGATGTTTGGTTCCTTCCTCATGTACCTCAACATCATTTTTCTGTTGCTTGACACCCATAGTTTTCTTGCTAGACAATTGGCTATTGCAACTTGACATTACCATTTTGTTATTGGTTTGAAGCTTTGTTCTCTTTCTCAAATGGGCTGCTAGGAGCACCTTCATTCACATATATGAATGTCTCATAATCTTCAAGTTCTATCTTGTATTCAACTTCATTCTTTTCTATATATTCATCAACTTTCCCATTTGCACTTTCCACAAATTTTTTAGTGTTAGAGATCAAAAACTTATAAGATTTTCTCTTAACGGAATAACTTAGGAATATTATTTCATAACTTTTAGTATCAAGTTTTCCATTTCTATTATACTTTAGTATATATTATTTTCTATAAAAAACTTTAAAAGACTTCACATTAGGTGCATATCCATAACACAATTGAAAAGGTGTAACATTTGTACCTTTCTTGACTTGCACTTTATTCAAAGTGTAAAAAATTGTACTTACAACTTCTCTCCAATATTTATATGATACATTTTTCTACATCATTAATGTTCTAGCATATTCCATAATCGATCTATTTCTCTTTTCAATTATTCCATTTTGAGGAGGGGTCCTAGGTGCTGATATTTGTCTCTCGATTCCTCTATGATTGAAAAATATATTAAATTCATTGGAAATGAATTCTCCACCTCTATCATATCTCAAGAACTCAAGACTCTTTCTTGTCTTCTTTTCAACTTTGGCCAAATACCACTTAAATAACTGAAAAGCATCAGATTTTTCTTTTAGAAACATCACAATCATCATTCTAGAATAGTCATAAATAAATAAAATAAAATATTTATCTCCACAATAGATTTGAACACCAATAGGTCCACAAAGGTCAATATGAACCATTTCCAAAATATCATTAGATGAATATGTCATGCTCTTGAAACTAGACTTTGTCATTTTTTCTAGTTGCTATTGTTTACACATAACATTATCAGGTTTCTTTATTTTTGGCAATCCTCTTACTCTTTTCATTTTACTAAAGCTAGCCAAAATGTCAAAATTTACATGACATAACCTCTTGTTGCATAACCATATATCCTTGTATTGTGCAAAAAAATATGTCTCATCAGATAAATCTAGATTTAACAAATTACCTCTTATTTGATCACCACTTCCAATTAGTTCACCATCAACATCAAATATCTTGGCCTTTCTATGATGGAATTCATCTTTGTAACCTAATTTGATCAACTATGAACACTCAACAATTTATAGCTAAGTCCTTTAACCCAATAAACATTGTCACACTTGATCTTACCAGTTAGTTATATTAATCCTTTACCTTTCACAAGATAAGATGCATCATTACCAAACTTAACACAACTACCCTTGTATGGTCCAATATTCTCAAATTTACTTTTATCACTATTCATGTGATTTGAAAAACCACTATTAATAATCTACCTATCACTTTTATTCACATAAGAGATTAATGCAGTTTTCTCATCTTCATTAGAATCTTCTTTTGTAACAACATAGACAACTTCTTCATCATTAATTTCAGATTCATTATTAGTCTCTTATTTAGGAATGTAACAATATTTCTTACCTTTTTCTTTGTAGTCTTTGCTTCTCCTATTGTCTTGGTCATCTCTTCTTCCTTTGTACTTTCTTTCCCTCTTTTCATCCATGTCTTCTCTATCTGGACATCTTGCAACAATGTGACCAACTTTGTTACATGAAAAATAGATTATAGGAAGTTTACCTTTGTATTTCCCTTTGCCTCTTGAAGACTTCTAGCCTTGAGTGCTTAAAGCTCATCAAGTTCATCATCAAAAGTATCACTGTAATTTTTCACATATTTTCCTTTTCCTTTCTCACTAAGCGCTAATTGTGATTTAAAGAAGATTCAACAGAGGTAGAAGTAAAATTATAAAAAATTGACATCTCAAAAGTAGTAAGTCTACCAATCACACCTTCTATAGTTAGGTCATTACCTAGAGTACATCTCAATTCTTGTATTGTAGAAACCCTAATAATGATGTAGGAGCATCTTGGGTGTAAGAGAAATCTTGCATCACCCAAAAATATTTTCTTTTCAATCTTTTCTATTTTAATAAGGACTAGTAGATAGGGTGGTTACTATTTATGGGAACTTGCTATTTTTAGTAGGTTTGACATATGAGCTCAAAATGTTCTCATTTTCTATAGGAAGGTCCATTTTAGTGTTGTAAGCCTACCATAAAAATTTCATTTCTCTAGCTTAAATATCAGAGAAGTTATTGTGGATTTTTGGTGGAAAAAATCATAGAAAAATCTTTAGGCTCATCGTTGGAGGCTTTACAATGATTGGATGAGGTCCAAAAACTCGATGGAAGGTCACTTGCTCAGTTCTAAGCCTGCAGATCAAGAGTTGACATTTCCAAAAAGTGGTTATAATAGCTAATTAGAGCAACAACTTGAGAGTTATAGCCTTCCAGAGTTGGGCTACCCAAAATATCTAAAATAAATGTCAAAAATGTATTCGACTGACTCTATATGCATTGTTAGGGTTTTTTGGCCATAGGTATTAAGTTTGAGCATCTAGAACCTTCTCAAGCAACATAAAATTGCCTATTTAAGAAAGACCCAAACATTTTCTGGGAAAGCTTTGGGTGATAGTTCGTAGCTTGTCCTATAAATTACTATAATGAAGGTGCCCATGTGGGTTAGCATATTTTACTTATGAATTCTATAATTTTGCATTTGTGACAGAAATAAGAAGTCCATATTTTGTTCTTGCATTTGCTATTACTTTTTTGTTTCTGTTATGAGTTTATGGTATTAAGGGGAGCACCCTTCATCAAGTGGTATTAGAGATAGAGTTCTTGAGTGTGTGGATAGATCACCGACTATGAGGTAGTTTGCACCAAGACCATAGTTTGGGCTAAGTGTGTAGAAAGATTGATGATTATGAGGTAGTTTGCACTAGGTTATAACAGCAGTGCAAAAATGCCGCCACAAAGAGAGTGTGGTAGAAGAGCTATAGGTGTTACTCCTAAGGGTTCCAAGCCCTCCAAAGACAAATTCAAGTATTGGAAGAAAAAATGCATAGAGGAATGTATCTTCCCATAAGAGATGAAAGTAAGGATGAGGACAAAGTAGAAGAAAACGCCGA
The DNA here is from genome assembly GCA_028749045.1 of Cupressus sempervirens. Classification (NCBI taxonomy): domain Eukaryota; kingdom Viridiplantae; phylum Streptophyta; class Pinopsida; order Cupressales; family Cupressaceae; genus Cupressus; species Cupressus sempervirens. The sequence continues at coordinate 499,750,685 of CM053787.1, forward strand.
AGTATGGGTAGTTCTAAACCTAGAGGAAGAGAGGCTTTTTAGGGCCATCTCTAAGATTGAAAAAAGACCTAAGTTTGAGTTTCCCACATTTTTGGGAAATCTTAATCTAGAGGAGCTGATCAATTGGATCAATGAATTGGAGGAGTACTTTGAGTATGAAGGTATTGAGGATCCTAATAGAGTTAAGTTTGCAAAGGAAAAACTAAAGGGACATGCAAAGATCTGGTAGTAGGAGGTTCAATTGGAGCAAAATAGAAAGAGAAAGGACAAAATCACTAGATGGGATCTACTGATAGCTAAACTGAAGTGAAAATTCATTCTCATGGATTATGAGCTTGATCTATTGAAGAAGATGTAAGGGTTGAAGTAAGTGGGAAAATCTGTTCAAGAGTATATTGAAGAGTTCTATCAAGTTCTCATTAGAACCAACCATGTAGAAGTTGATAAGGAGAAAGTGGCCCATTATCTTAATAGGTTAAGGCCAAGCATTCAAGATGAGTTGAGTCTAGTTCGAATGAACAATATTAAGGAGGCATACCAATTTGCCCTAAAATTTGAGGAGAAACTAAGCAAGAAGTTTGATAACAAGAATAGTGGAAGAGGTCATAGTAGAAGATCAGGTAGATGATCTTATGGAGGCCATAATGATGATTAGAAGAACAAGGATGAGGCTTGGAATAGCAATTAGAACCAGAGGGGAAATAATTCCAATCATTTCCATGATTAGAACAATAGAGATTAGAGAGGAAGAGGCAAAGGACAAGGATTTGGAAGAGGAGGCTTCAGTGGGAAATTTTTTCACTATAGAGAAGAAAGGCATATAGAATTTTAATGTACCTAGCACCAAGGAAGGGTAGATCAAAGAATAGAAGGCTAGGCTAGAATTGCACATGTTGATGAAGATGCTAGATCGTTACATTCTGAAGATGCTGAAAGAGAAGAAGTCCTAGTTAACAACAAAGTCCTACTAAGTGGTGAGAATGAACTTGATCAAAGAAGGAGCTTGTTTTACACAAGGTAAAAAAAGAGACAATCTAGTCTTAGAAATGATGGTTACCAAGTTGAAGCTAAAGAGACAAAAATACCCGTGTCCATACCATATTGCTTGGGTGTAATATGACCACAAGGTCATGGTCAATGAGCAATGCTTAGTGAAGTTCAAGATTGGAAGCTACTAGGATGAGGTAGTATGTGATATCATACTTATGGACATATGTCATATGTTTTTGGGTAGGCTGTGGCAATTTGATAGGCATGTTGTACATGATGGGCAAGAAAATACCTACACTCTAACCAAGGATGGAGTGAAACATAAGTTGAAACCATTGAAGGATAAAGGAGAAAATGTATGTAGTGCTTCTAGAATATGTTTTGTTGATGGAAAAAAGTTTCTCAAAGATATGAAGCATGAGCATGTATGTTTTTCTATAATTCCAAAAGATAGTAAAGAATAAATAGAGGAGGTGCCTGCAGAAGTTGTGAATATGTTGGGAGAGTTTTTTGATATTCTATTAGATAATGTACCTGACAGATTACCCCCATTGAGGAAGATCAGTCACTAGATGGATTTGGTTCTATAAGCCAATTTTTCAAACAAGGTAGCACATAGAATGACATTGATAGAAGGTGAAGAGTAAAAGTTCATGAGTTGTTGTAGAAGGGGTTGATTCAAGAGAGTTTGAGTCCATGTGTTGTACCAACCACATTAGAACCAAAGAAGAATGAAGAATGGAGGATGTGCATAGATTCTCATGCTATCAACAAGATCACAATCAAGTACAAATTTCCATTTCCAAGGATGGATGATATTATGGACTATTTGAGTGGAGCCAAGTATTTTACAAATATAGATTTGAAGAGTGGATACCATCAGATTTGTATTAGAGAAGATGATGAGTGGAAGACTACTTTTAAGACAAAAGAAGGACTATATGAGTGGTTAGCCATGTCTTTTGGGATAACCAATGCACTGAGCACTTTCACGAGGCTCATGAATGGGGTACTGAAGGAGTTTCTTGGTAAGTTTGTCATTATTTACCTAGATGATATTTTGATCTTTAGTAAGACATTGGAGGAGCACTTGATCCATATTCACAAGGTGTTTTATAAGTTGAGGGAAGAAAAGTTTTTGATAAACCTGAAGAAGTGCAATTTTGTAAAGAAGGAGTTCGTGTACCTCAGATTTGTAATCTTGGTAGAAGGTCTAGAAATGGACCCAGAGAAAGTGAAGGCTATCCTTGAATGGCCTACTCCAAGGAGTGCAACATAGGTAAGATCTTTTCATGGATTGGCTAGTGTTTATAGAAAGTTCATAAGAGGTTTTAATAGTATTTGAGGACCTCTGACTAAAAAATTGAGAGGGGATAGGAAATAATTCAAGTAGACTATAGGAGCAGATAAGAGTTTTAATCTATTGAAATAGAAGGTTACTAACCAACCTATTTTAGCACTTCTAGATTTTAACAAGGTGTTTCAAGTACACTATGATTCTAGTGGTACTACAACAAGAGCTTTTTTGAGCAAAGAGGGAACACCTATTGCCTATTTTAGTGAGAAATTTAATGATACAAAAAGAAAATATTCTGTTTATGATCAGGAATTTTATGCTATAGTTCAAGCATTGAAGAAGTGGAGACACTATCTTCTTCCTTAGTAGTATATTTTGTATACTAATCATCAAGCTTTGCAATATTTGAATAGTCAAGGAAAATTGAACCAATGGAATTTGAAGTGGGTTGAGTTTTTGTAGAGTGATACATTTTTTTGAAACACAAGAGTGGGAAGTCTAATAGAGTTATAGATGCTCTTAGTACAAGATAACTTTTGATGATAGAAATGTAGATAAAGGTGGTTGGGTTCAAGGAACTCAGCACTTTGTATCTAGATGACCTAATTTTTGATGAAGCACAAAAGGATTGTACAAAACCTATTATGCTTGACAGGACAAAGTGATTGGATTTCATGATCTAGGATAGTATATTGTTTAAAGGAAGTTAGTTGTGCATTCCCAAAAGTTTAATAAGGGAGAATCTCATCAAGGAGAAGCATAGTGGAGGATTGGGTGGACATTTTGGTAGAGATAAGACCATTGCTTTGGTTGTTGAGAATTATTACTAACCATAGTTGCAACAAGATGTAAAGAAGTTTTTACTAAGTTTCAAAGTATGTCACATAGCAAAAGGAGTGAAGTAGAATACAAGCTTGTATCAGCCATTACTTGTACTAGAGAAGCCGTGGGAGGATGTCAGCATGGATTTTGTTCTTGGATTATCGAGGACACAACACAAGCATGATTCTATTTTTGTGGTGGTTGATAGGTTTTCAAAGATGACACATTTTATTCCTTGCAAGAAGACTAGTGATGTTGTTCATGCAGCAGAGTTGTTTTTTAGAGAAGTGGTGAGACTACATGGTCTACCAAAGAGTATAGTTTCAGATCAAGATGCCAAATTTGTTGGGTATTTTTGATATACATTATGGAAGAAGTTAAATATAGATTTGAAGTTTAGTTCATCACATCATCCACAAACTGATGGACAAACATAAGTTGTTAATCACAGTTTGAGAAACTTGATAAGATGCTTGGTTGGAGATAAACCAAAAGGATGAGATATGATTTTACCATAGGCATAATTTTCATATAATAAATCTATCAATATGAGTACTAGTAAATCACCATTCTAGATTATATATGTGAGTAGTCCCATAAATTCTTTTAAATTGTGGTGGTTGGATAAATGAGAGATAAATAGTGCTGAAGTAGAAGAATTTGCTGAGCATTTGAAGAACATCAATGAGGAGGTGAGGAAGCACATCATAAATATGAATACATAGTACAAGGCTAAGGTAGATGTGAATAGGAGTTATAAGGATCTTTAGATTGGAGATGATATCATGGTTCATTTGAGAAAGGAGTTTTTCTAATGGGTACATATAATAAGCTGAAGATGAAGAAGTTTGGACTGTGTAAGATAGTGAAAAGGCATGATTCTAGAAATGTGTATGAAGTGGAGTTTCCTACTGAATTGAATATTTCACTAGTATTTAATAGTTTAGATTTGATAGAGTATTATGAAAGAGGTGATGGAGATGAAGTTGCAGAAGCGTAGTGGAGTATTCTAGCAGCTAGTTCGGCTACAAGGGAGATTAAGGAGATAGTGGATAGTCATATTGGCAAATTTATTATGAAAAAAACTTATGAGACATATCTAGTCAAATGGAAAGGGAGGCTAGTAGAGGATTCATTAGGGATAGCAAAGGAGGAGGTTGACCGACTTGGTTTTCCTTTGAACACCTGAGATGTGATGAAGTCACTTCTTAAATTACCTTGGGTGTATGATGTAGGAGCATCTTAGGTGAAAGAGCAATCTTGAATTGCCCAAAAAATATTTTCTTTTCAGTCTTTTCTATTTTAATATGGACTAGTAGATAGGGAGGTTACTATTTATGGGTACTTGATTTATTTAGTAAGTTTGTCATATGAGCTCAAAATGTTCTCATTTTCTATAGGAAGGTTCATTTTAGAGTTGTAAGCCTACCATAAAAATCTCATTGCTCTAGCTTAAGTATGAAAGAAGTTATTGTGGATTTTTGGTGGACAAATTTGTAAAAACATCTTCACACTCATTGTTGGAGGCCTTAGAGTGCCTAGATGAGGTCCAAAAACTTGACAGAAGGGCACTTGCATGGTTTCAAGCCTATAGATCATGAGTTGGTGTTTCCAAAAAGTGGTTATAATAGCCAATTAGAGCAATGGTTTGTGAGTTATGGCCTTCCAAAGTTGGGCTACTCAAAATATCTAAAAAAAGTCAAAAATGTATTTGGTTGACTCTATATGTATTGTTAGGATCTATCGTCCCTAGGGATTAAGTTTGAGCATCTAGAACCTTCCCAAGTAACATAAAATTGCCTATTTAAGAAAGACCTAAATTATTTAGGAAAACTTTGGGTGATAGTTCGTAGCTTGTCTTGCAGATTACTGTAATGAAGGCACCCATGTGGGTTAGAATATTGTACTTATGAATGCTGTAATTTTGCATTTGAGGTGCAAGTAAGAAGTCCATATTTTGTTCTGGCATTTGATATTGTTTCTTTATTTTTTTTATGAGCTTATGGTATTAAGGGGAGCACCCTTCATCAAATAACATAAATGGGAAGTAGAGTTCTCTATACCTTTCTGATTATAGTTTCATCATCAATCATTCCATTGGATCCTCTTATAGAATTTACAACCTCTTTGATTATTCCATAATACTGAACTATATTCCTACATTTTACCATTCTCATTTCATCAAACTTACCTCTCAAGCTCTCTAATTTTGTTCTCAAGTGATTCTTTTCTCCTCCATATATGGTCTTTAGTTTATCCCACATTTCTTTTGTAGTCTTGCAGTATTTGATGTCATCAAACTTGACATAGCTTAGGGTTGATGCAATCTCCAACATAGCTTGGTTGTGTTCTTGCTTCTCTTTCAGTTGCTAAGCTATTAGATGAATTATTATTATCTCTATATATGTATTATCCACAAAATATATTGCACCATTCATGTTAGATGTAGCTCATCAAACTTTTCCATACATGGAAGTTCTCTTTGTTCAATCTTGGTACCTCCTTTTTGTACAACTTGATATTTAGCTTCAAGTACCTTCAAAATTTTATCTACAAGCACCAATGCTTTGAAACCAATTATTAGAATGTTTAGATTAATTGAGAAGGGGGGGGGGGGGGGGTGAATTAGTTATCCAAGGTCCAGATGTACTAATTAAACAATCAAACACTTAAACTAATTTAAATATGAACATCTATTAGCTTGACCTCTATAGTAAACATCCAATAACATAAACTAGCAACCCACTATCCTAAATATAACAAAATTTTAGAATGTAAACATTAATAGTAAATTATCAAAAGTAACATCCATACAAGTTTAGCACTAGGATTTAACATGGAAACCCACTTTGAGAAAAACCACCAGTAACATTTCACCAATCCTTTCACTCTTTTTAAGTGATCTATATTAAGATACAACCTTGTTAAATGTTACAAAACATATTGTTAAACATGACCTTGTTAAAGGATTTAATCACCCTATTAGGAGTGGCCTTGTTAGAGGACTTAAGAACATTCTATTAGAATGTCACCTTTATCAAAGGATTTACATATGACTGTTAGGTCAACCTAGATTAAATGATTTCAATATTGATACAATGGTTAGAAAGTAACAAAATTTTTTGATCTAGTAAATACAAATCACTTTTCAAATATAGATCTTAATTTTTTTCAAATATTGAACCATTAATTGGCCTTCATTGTCATCTTAGTCTCTAATTCACTTGGTAACCCTTTAAGCAATCAACCTTCACCTCTTCTTAACTCTTCTTAGCCTTATGCTTAAGTTCACTAATTAGTAGCATCAATAAGTGCTCCAAGCTTTCTCGGTTAGCCCTTATACCTCTTTAAATAGGTAATTTAAATATTTTTTCCACTTGAACATTATCATAGCTCTTAGGGTTATAAATAGATTCAACACATTCAATGAATATATCCACCTTCTTGTTCATCCTCTCCTTTTCTAGAAACTTCTCTTTCAAATTAATCCAATTATCTCGTACCTAACCCTTACCTTTCATTAAATTTTTAGGTCATCCATTCTTATCTTCAACACACTTTACATATTCCAAGAAATCAACTCTGTCAACTGGAAATCTTGATTTCTTCATAAACTGTCAAAATTCTATCCCTTGGCCAATACTGTATTCTGACACTCAATCATCACTGGGTTACTCGGTGGCTAATATTTTTTTTGGCACATATACTATCACTCAGTCAATACTCATTCTTGGTCAAAATTACTTCTACTTGGCACATACTATGGCTTAGTCAACACTAGCATCACCAATCATATATTGCAAGTTCCTTAATATTCTACTCTATTGCTTAGTAAAGCCTATTCATTTGATCAATCTTTGATCACTTCTTCAAGGTTTCAATACAACTATTTTCTTCACTTGTAACATGATTAAACAATCACTTTATCTTGTCAAAATCTAACTAATCAAGTGCCCACTTGTAGTTTCTTCTCATAACTTGACATTTCCTCTAGATGCTTTTGTTAAGACCAACTTCTCAAATCCTTTTCTTCAATCATCTACATATTGCAATAAAATTAGATATAAAATTTTCTTCCTGATAAGGTTTGACATCAATGAAAAATAAAAATTATTCAAATTATAGTTTCCAAAAATTTGTATCATAGTTTGATTAGCGTGTGTTTGTCATAGGTGATTATCTTAGTTGATTGTGGTCAGGTCATTATCTCCATATGATGAGAGTGGGCCTATGGGTACTACTGTGCAGAGATGGTATACTTTCAATCAAGATCGGTACTAGATATTTACTTAGATTCTTTGTATATCTACAATATATTTCCTTGTGATTTATGTTTCACTTTGGATGCATTGATATCATATTTTATACAATTCTTAGTATGTTTACTTTTTTCTTTCCTTTATCTTGATATTATATCTTATTGCTTAGTTGAGTTTTCCTACCAGTGCTATGAGCTAGTGATGCTATTGGTATATTAACATGTTAGACATTTTTTATATCATGTGAGGTTATATAATGGATTATTAGTAGCATATAAATCATAAGACAACACCAAAAATATAGTTGCTAAAATGAGACTTCTTACTTGAGGGCATGGTTAGGATCCTTGAGGTCTCATTATTCCATTAAGGTTGGGATACAATGAGCGAGGTTGATTTAGTTTGGTTGCATCTTATGCTTGTACTTTCCCTTTATTGGGATGTTTCTTATGTACATGTTATTTTATGAGGATGTCGATTATCATGGATTAGAGTAGTATGATGCTATGTGAGGTGTGTTGATCCTCTTTATTCTTATTGATGTTCTCAAGTATTCACTCCTTAAGTTTGGTGGTTTTGGTATTCCCTAGTGTGGAGGTTTTTCCTTCTTGCTTTTGTTTGGACTTTGTAAAATAGTGTTGCCTTGAGATCATATGGGACTCCAAAGTCTTGTATGAGACATGGATTCAATCGTATGGGAATGCAAAGGCTTGTATGAAACTTTTGTGACTCATACAAGACTAGAAGGTAACTCATATGAATCATGGAGAAAGCTCATCTAGGAACTAGTCCTGATTGGTATGAGCCTGACAAGATGTTTGGTCATATGGAAAAAAGTGAACGTGTACATAGACTTTCCAAAAAGATGAATTGTGGTTTGGGATACTCTTTTGAGTCTTTCATCTTCCTAGATCATAATAGATATGTTACTAAGTGTTGTTGGGAACTTGGACTTGGATTTTCCATCATGTTAATTGGAATGAACTTGTATGATTTTAATTATTTATAAAAAATTTCTTTATGTTTTGAAATGAATGTGTTAGTAAGTGATGAATGCTTAGGGAACTTTTGTGGTTTGGTGTTTATCCTTCCACTGCATTCTCTTATATGTTTTTAGTCGCATATATCTATGCTTTATCTAAAAAAGAAATATGTTAGTCTATGTTTAACCTTGTTTTCAAGGATCTTCAGGTGAGGCATTACATATGGCATCAGAGCCCATGTTCAAACATTGAGATCTTTGTGTATATTTTTCCCATATGGTTATTTTGCGTGTTATGCATGTGTGCATATCTCTTTGAGAGATCATATTGTTTTATTTCTTGGGTACCTACTTGGGATGGAATTGTTGATCTAATAGTTTTGACTCACATAATGTGAGGAGAAGAAAATGAATCTTCTAGTTTCTTGCACCTTTTAGGGAGGGCTCATACCCTTCGTGAGAACCTCACCCTAGGATTATAGACCATATTATGGGTTTTTGCTCATGGTTTTGAGTGGCTGGTGGACCTTGTGTAGTCCATTGTTTTTTCCTTGAGTGCCTTTTTGTGTTGCTTCTTGTGGAGTAGGGTGCATTATTTTCCTTATGATCTCCTCATTAAAATTAAATAAGTGAATCTTAATTGTAATTCATTGTAACTTCATGGTAGTAATGAAATGTTTCCTTATTGATAAATGGATGTATATTATAAGACCATTATAAAAGTAATAATCTATCACAATAGATCATTTGGATTAATGACTTACGTATCCAAATTGCTATTTCTTAAGCTTATGCACATTGTAGTGATATTGTTGCACATCATAATGTTGCATTGCATGGAAAAGAATTAAGGAAATTGTAGTTATGCATATTCATGAGGTCATTGATGGTGTAATGTATGATGTGAATGAGTGTGTTCTCTAACACTTCTAGGATGGTGTATTCCTTAGCATTGTGTGGTTGGTAATCCCTTTCATGTGGCTATTCTCACTCATCACTAGTAATGCAAGTTAATTGATGCCTTATTTTATTTGGCTAGAGGATCTTTCCACATGTTGGTTAGGCTAGCAATGTTTTTGGTATTTCACTTGCTTTGACTAGTCATAAAATTTATCTATATCTCTCTTAGTGATAGTTGACACACTTTACTTATTATTGAAATGAGCTTTTTTGGTGATTTACTATTAGAATTGATAATCCCCCATTTGGGCTTGTCAATTCTATATGTTTTCTACTATTGGTTAGTCTTGTATTTTAAATCTATCATGTTCATTTTTAACCTCTAGTAGTATGTACAATGATTAATATCACATAGTACATACTAGTGTGTTTATGAATAAATATAAATTTGGTTATGAAGTGTATTTGTCTTATGGTAATAGACTCTTGATCCCTTGACTTAGAAATGATTTAGTTCATTATTTATAAATTATTTTTATATAGTTGAATTAATGAAATAATGTAACTGAAGCTATATTGATTTATAATGTGTGAATATATTTCATTTCATGTATTATTTCAATATGAGCATGTCTTCCCTTTGGTTGTTTAGGATATTTCGTCCACTACATGTCTTCATGGTGATCAAGATTGTCTTCTTTCTAATATGTTGTTTTCTTTTGAGTCATGACTGAAATTATTTGGTCATATGACTCTCTAAGCTCCATTATATCATAGACCTTATTGAGATATTTTTGATACATTTTGAACAGAGTCAATTAGAGTTTGAATGCAAAATTTTGAGCCTCTAAAGTGAAGACAATACTTGTTATCCTTGAAATCTCATACGAGGAAACTTTTTATCTCATATGAGAACTTTGAATTCTCATATGGGAACCAATGTTAACTCATATGGGACCTTGGTAAATTAAAATCCTTTTTAGGAAATAATGAGAACTTTCACTTATGTTCTGAAGGTGAAAATTGGTGTTTTGGATACCCTTTATCAAGTAGATACCAATTCAATCATAATAAATTGTGTTTTTGGCCATGATAAATTTAAACCTTTGTACTATATATTAAAGCATGATTTATTATTCCTCAATGATCTACTCAATCCTTATTTGGGATCCATGTTTGTGTTTTCATTCTTAGTATGACTCAAGTATACCTCTATGATGTGAAGTGTAGACTATGAGTGTTTCCCTTTTGGTGTAGATGTGGCCTTGGCCAATTGGGTGTGACCTAGCTACCTATGAGTTTGACCCTAGTTGTATACTTTGATGTTGGAAAATCTCCTTTGTTTTTGCAACTTTGAGAGTGAGTATATTGGTGTGGTTACACCAGTAGTGTAGTTACAATAGGGTGTATGTTAGATGGTTGGTGATATTCCATGTTTCCCCTGTAATCACCTAAAAATGGTCATCTAGACTATTAGCCCCCTTCTCAGCATTTTGGCTAAATTAACTTAATCATTTACCTAGACCAAATTGCTAATAATCAATTTATTTGATTATAACCTATAGTTTCACCATGCTATCCTAAGTTCATTATTTGATTAAAAGAACATGTCCCCTTTTAATTAAATAAAAGACCCTATTCTTCTAACCCACTTAAAGTGCACACATAAAGTCCTTTTTCTATTTTACAATTAAAAGAAAAGGCTTGTGAGACTTTTTGTCTAATGTGACAAGTCAACTTATATTCTATTGGTTGACTTGTGTGTGCACATGGATCACTCCTCTTTTCGAATTCCACTGTTGATCATCTACCATCTTCATCTGGATCTCTACCATCCATACAAATTTAAAAGGGAGAGAGCTTTCCCCCTCAAAGGATCTATCTGTCATTTGAATATTGTTACATTGTAGGTTTTCTAACAGGTTTTTTTGGAACTTTGTGGAGAAATTCTCATTTCTTGCCTCATTCTCTCATTATCATTGCACACTAGTTTAGATTCATACTTACATGCTAGTTTAGTTATTTCCTTGCAATAACCTATCTCACATAGTTTAAATAATGGTATTGTAACACTCTCATTCATATTCTAGCATAGCTACATCTTGCATTTCCATTCTGGTTTAGTCTTCCATCTTGCATTGCATACTTGAGGGATTCCTTGAGATATATTCACTCTTTTTCTTGTCTCAAAGAACCTCTTGTTGCATGGTTTACTAGCAAGAAGCACATTTCTAAGGCTTGGATGAGAGCCTTCATGCTTGAATACTAGCCTCTTGCACTCTGTGGATAGGGAGCTCTAAGCTGGCATCCAAGCATTCTAACTCATAGAATCATTGGGATAGAATGGTTTAGAGTGTGACATATTTCTAGTGTACATTTTTGGAACCCAACGTGGGGCAGGACTGTATGTTTTCCCCTGCATTTTCTTAGTTTCGCTTGTATTTCCTTTACAGTTTTGTTTTCTTCATTTTTTTTTACAGTCGCGGTGTTGGGTGACATTCTTCCAGTTTTGCACGATAGTTCACAGTACTGTCATGCAACACTTTTTTGGAAATAGTGTTGCACTTGAAGCCTACATTCTATCACCCTCTGTCCAAAACTCTATTGCACGGCTGAAGAAAAGTATCGTCTGCACAAAAACTATCACATTTGTATACTATAAAGTATCGCGCGACATTTGTTCAGCAACAAGTATCGCCTGACAAGTTTTTCTCATTTCTTGAGGGATTTTGATCAAATTTCTTCTTAGTTGGCTGACTTTTGTTTTTTAGCAGATTTCTAAGCTATCTTACAGAGATCTAGTTAGCAATTTTTGTGATTATTTCATGCTAACTTGTGGGCTAACAAGTTGTGATTGCAGGTTGCCCTCTTTGTGAAGAAAAAATTGAAACCTTGCATAAAAAAGAACACATGTCAAAGCTTCAAATGCGCAAGGGCTACTAACATTGTTTGCAGGGCTACCCAAAAGCATAAAAACCCAAACTTGCTTGATTTTTTGTTTTCATGTGTGACATTGACTAATTGTTCATTTTTCATAGGCAAATAAAAATTGTGATTGGAGTCTTTTGGTAATAGGAGATATGCTCTTCACCCTTGTGGTGAATCAGAAATCTTGACTTGCCATTTGGTTTCAAATGCAAGGGGTAACTAAATCTTCCTGGTGTGTTTGGGAGAAAACAATTGGAATAGAAGAGTATGCTCTTTACCCTTGTGGTGAATCAAAAATCTTGACTTCCGAAAGTTGATCCACTCTGTGTAGGTAGAATCCTTTAGAGGGCCTACTCTCAGACAACCTGAGAGGAATGACCCAAGTGGGGACAAGCCAATCAGCTGGCTCTTCCAACCTACTATAAACTCGAGGCTACCAAGGACACAAAACCTTGGTAGATGTAGTCTTTATCTTCACTTAGTGTGATCACTTATGGGATTTTGACCATAGGGAGATCACTAGGCAAGGATGCTTAAGGTACTCTTGTGGTCGTGAGATCGGTTACTCACCACAAGGTGAGGTGTCCCTTAATTGGGAGCAAGAGGAACACTATGAACAGAAGCCCTATCTAAATACCCTATGTTAGTAACTACCCTTTTTAGCCGCTCAACTTCTTGGTGCAAGTATCGATCCTAGTGGACTACTCGGATCACCCCAAGATTTTACACTCACCATATGTGTTCCCTTGATTGTGCTTATGGCACTTCCATAACAAAGCCAATATCTCTTGTGGGAAACCACTTGGTGTGAGGTGAAGGAGCATCAAGTGTGGGCCAAGTTGTTGAGTAATGAACTGTGACTCTAAGGTAGATTGCTTAGCTATTGTTTTGGATGTTTTGACCAGTGTTAACATTCTTGCAACATAAACATTCTGATAAAAGTTGTTAGGAAGGCTATCTTGATATCCCAAATGTGTATTGACAAGGTTGTCTTTACCCTTGATCAATTGTTTTGAGACATGTTAAAGCACTTACTATTTGCAAACCTTACTATTTACTGATACGAACTGAAATGAAACACTGTCTAATTGAAACAACTATCTGATTGACAAATTGAAATGAACTTCAAAACAAAAATTAACCTTTTTTTGCAAAAAAATAGCACTCTATCGCACACTCTCATGAGAAATATTGTGCAATAGATTTTACCCAAAAATTTGTCACAGGTCAGTTCTAAATTCTGTCCCACTACTTGTAAATTTTTGTCGTACTTGGTTACAATGTCTGTCGCTTAAACAAAAAGCATCACACCCATGTTAAAATTCTATCACGTGACACTATATGCTGAACTTATGTCACCCTCCTTCTAAGGAAATATTGCCTAGAGTTATTTTGGGTCAAAAATAGAGTTTACAGTTGAATTTTTTTGGTCTAAGGAGCGTCGCGTTGGTCACCCTTGGTTCTAGCTACGTATCAATGTGTGAAGAATTCATCCTAGGTTGAAAAGATGGGTTTAGTCCATCGAATGTTAGTCTTGAAACATCTTGATGAATCACTTGTGAAAATTTAGCTATTATTGTATTCTAGCTATCTGCTATTGAGCTTCTTGCTCATTTGTTCAGCTCAAGTCACCCGTGCTATAAGATCTTGAGCACTATTTGATAAGCCAGCTATCACATTTTGACAAGTGAGTAGTCCTGATCATAAAAGCTTCAAAATTGGCTCACTTTTCTTGTCCTACTAAATAAATACAACTCTTTACATGCCAGTCACAACCAAAAATCAAGGTGGTGATGGTAATCATACCCCTTTCATTTTTAGACAATTGGAGACACCACCTAAGTGTCCTCACAAACAACTTTGTGTGGAAGATCTCGAGTCTAATCAAACACAAATAGCTAATGTTAGGCATAATCTACTCTATAGTTTTGAAAATCCATTTGGTACACCCTCTGAGACACCCAAGGATACAAGTGGTATAGTCACTATGGTGCACCCTGATGAAATTAAGAATCACCTAGAAGAAAAAGCACATGAAACCCAAAAGACTTTGGAGGCGATATACACTATGGAAAGAGAAAACCAACAAGTTGATACTGACAATCAGACACGCTATGAAGGATATAAAGGAACTTGTCCTCGAAATCCTTTTGAGAATAATTATGGTAATCACATGCCTCCAAGGACTCCTAGAGTTGCCACTGGTGCATGTCCTTCACCACCTAAACCATCTCATCATGATAGTGAAGAAGAAGTAACTAGTGAAGATGTGATCAAATTTCAACAAGATGGCTTTGCCCAAAAACCAATGCTTAGAGCTTTAGAGGAAAATGGAGACCAATACTTCTGATACATGGCAGCTAGGGGATGGAAACTCCCTCAAGGTTTTAATGTTGAGCATATTATTCCAAAATGAGAGCCCACTGAGGCTGAAATCTTAAGGGAAGAAATACAGGAACTATGGAAAGAATTTGCACAACTGCAAACTTCAAAAGAGCTGCCTAAAACATCATTTGTTGAATCAATTTGCACTCTTCCATTTGATAGGAGTCTATACATGCTGCCATTTCCTAAGGATATAGAGGTTCCTAAGTATGACAAATATGATGGGAATGGTGATCCTCATGATCATGTGAGGCATTTCTATGCTCTTAGCATGGATTTTATGCATGAAGACACCTTTCTTATGAGGTTATTTCCTAGGAGTCTAAGAGAACAAGCTATGGAATGGTTTACAAAACTGAGTCCTCCTCTTAAAACATTTGATGAACTTGCAGAATGCTTTATCCAGCAATATTCATACAACATTCAACATCCTGTGACTGTGCTAGACTTATGCAACATCAAAAAAAAAACCAAGAGCATCTTTTGCAATATACCTTCAACAATGGAGATCTTTATACTCTCGGTATCCTCGGCAAGTGCTTGAGGTTGAAAAAATTGACATTTTTGTCAATAAACTTGTACCCGAATTATACTTTGATCTAAGAAAATAGTTATTCACATACTTCAATGCCATGGTGGAAAGTGCATATCGCATTGAGGATGCTGCTATCAAAAGAGGTGACATTGTCATAAACAAGGATAAAGTTAACAATGGAAATAATAAAGACAAAGGAAAACCTTGGAACAAAAACAAGTATGTTGTCAATGATGGAGTAGTGGACACTCCTAAGACTAAGGAGCCTGTGTTTAACCTTTCCAATGCCATCGATGCAACAAAACAACAAGAAGGTTCAAAGCCACAACCCTTTGACAAAGGCTCTAAATTTGCAAGGAAGTGACGTGTTTACACACCTATGGTCAAACCTTA
The DNA here is from genome assembly GCA_028749045.1 of Cupressus sempervirens. Classification (NCBI taxonomy): domain Eukaryota; kingdom Viridiplantae; phylum Streptophyta; class Pinopsida; order Cupressales; family Cupressaceae; genus Cupressus; species Cupressus sempervirens. The sequence goes on from CM053787.1 coordinate 499,766,176, forward strand.
TGAAGTGGTTTTAAAAACCTTAATTGCAAACAAATTGGTTACCTTACCAAACAACTTACATCCTTATGATCCACCCATTAGACCTCCATGGTGGAGAGAAGATCATACTTGCAACTATCATCGAAGTAAAGGACATAACACAGAAAATTGCTTCAAACTCAAAGATGTAATTCAAGACTTCATCAAAGCTGGAAAAGTTGTCACATATGGCCCTGTTAAAAATGCTGATCATAAGGCTTTGCAAAAACCATTACCTGAATACAAAAAGGGTGAGACCTCAAGGGTAGCTACCAAAAAGAATCATGATGCCAAAATTAGTTATGCTTATGCTGACACTGATAATGTTATAGGCATGCTTGAGCTCGTTGAATACATATGTATGGCAAGCTCCAACAATGACAACTAGACAAATTATGATGCTGAAGATGAACAACCAAGAGTGGTCTTAAGGACATGATCCACTCCTCAAGATCATATTGATACTAGACCCAAGGTGGTACTTTGAGTGGCTGAGTCTTCATCTTCTCAGAGTGAAACACTTAACACTGGCACTAGGGGGGAATCTAAGGTTGTCCTAAAAGTTGCTCATGATCCTAAAAATGCTTCATCATCTAAGCAACCAATTACTTCCAAGATCTCCAACTATGATCTTTTTAGCTAACTACAATGCACACAAGAACAAATCTCCATTTTCAAGTTGCTAGACTTATCTCCTTTGCACAGGGATATCCTTGAGAAAGCTTTACGTTCTGCCAACATTCCCACAGATATTGATGCAGAAGAATTCCAAGCTATGGTGAACCACATCTCCTTGCCTCACTATCTCACCTTTTTTGAAGAAGATGACTTAGCTCTCAGTCATCCCCATAACCTCACCCTTCATGTTGAAGTTCAAATCTTTTGTACTCATGTCTGCCGAGTGTTGATAGACAATGGTGCAGGGTTAAATATCATTTCATTCAATGTAATCCAACAATTGGGAATGTCTGAATTTGCCATCAATCCTAAGTGAAAGATCACTATAAAGGCCTATGATGAGGTCAAAAGGCCTTCTAAAGGTTTAATTGTACTCCCAATTAGAGTTGGTCCAGTTGAGAAGAGTGTCATTTTCCAAGTCTTAGACATACCACTTGCATATAACTTATTGTTGGGATGACCATGGATTCATGATATGCAAGTAGTACCCTCCATGTACCATTAGTGCATCAAGTTCACATTCAATGGTAATGAAGTAGTTGTCCCCGGTGACAACTCCATGTCTATCAACACATTATCTACTGCCAAGACACTGGTTCCACATAATCGTTGATCTCATGAGCTAACACCATCTTTCACAGAGTGTGAACAAAAACTAAAAATGATGAGCCTTGGCATGGATGAGTATACTTTGGACTCTATTGCTGCCTTACCAGTTTCCCCTCGGTCCTATGGGAAACCAACTACCACAAAGAAGCCTTCCGCTTGCACTATGACACTTTTTGGCACTTTTGTGCAATCATCACTACCTCTAGAAGTAGAGAAGGAAGAACATGCCATTAAGGACTGGATCTACAGAGAAGAGGAAGATGAGGAAGTTATAGTGACTATGCCTATTTCTCCCAAAAGATATGGAAAAGGCTATAAATTTCTAGCAAAAATGGGCTACCAGGGCCACGGGTCCTTAAATGGTTGTAAGAATGCTCTAGTTGAACCTTTAAGTCACACTCAAGGTCATGATACTTGAGACACCACTGGTCTAGGCTTTGGGCTAAACAATGATATACCAACCTGTGATCGAAGATTGCTCATGTCTAGTAAATTGGAGGATGATGACCATCCAGTAATTGCTACCATTGCACAAGACGAAGAATTTGTTCCTCTCACTTCCCTCCTTTGGGAGAAGAAATATTGAATGCTAATAATGAAGAAGCTTCTACCTCCCAACAATAGGAACAAGAAGGGTCTGCTTCTGAGGACATAAATAGAGGATGAATTAGGTAGAATATTACTCATCTCATAGCTAGGGATCAGAGTACAGATTCTCATGAGTATGAGTGAGAAAGTCTCTCTGATGCATCTTGCAAGCTAGGGGTGGATGTCATTCATGTCTATACAACCCAACCCAATGTAGTCGAATGGTCTAGTATAGGGTCAGATGATTTTGACTCACAACATGTCTCAATGGATGATGCTAGTCCCTACAGGACTATTCCTGAGCTGGACTCCTTTGTGACATTTTCTATAGGCTCAACTTCACAAGTGACCAAAGATGACTCCTTCCATGTCAATCATATTGAAACTTCCTCGCCACTCTCACTAATTCACCCAGATCTCATAGATTGGTCTCTCCAAAATCAAAGACCTAAAATACGATCTTTCCATGTAGCTCAATCCTTGTCAAATGAAGAAAAGACACAATTTGCTCAATTCTTTCAAGACAAGAAAGTTAACTTCGCATGGACATACTCTAATATGCCAGGGCTTGATACAAATATCATCATGCATCACTTATTAATCTCACCAGATGTCAAGCCTATCAAATAGAAGTTGAGAAAAATGCATCCACATGTGGCCCTACTGGTCAAGACGGAGTTGGAAAAACTATTGAATGCAAACTTCATTAGGGCCATTGATTATGCTGAGTGGATTTCCAACATTGTACCTATCTCTAAACATGACAAATCTAGATGAGTTTGTACTAATTTCAAAGATCTCAACAAAGCATGCCCCAAGGATGACTTTCCACTACCAAACATTGATATGATAGTGGACATGACTGTGGGTTATGAGATGTACTCACTCATGGATGGATTTTTTGGGTATAACAAAATCAAGATAGCTCCAGCAGACCAAGAAAAGATAGCTTTTACATATGCATGGGGTACCTTTTGCTGGAATGTCATGCGTTTTGGGCTTAAAAATGCTGGTGCTACATATCAAAGAGTAATGACAACCATCTTTCATGATATGATGCATAAAAAAATGGAAGACTATGTTGATGACACATTGGAAAAATCAAGAAAATGAGACACACATCTCAAAGACCTTAGTTTGATATTGGACCGTATAGAACAATTCCAACTTAGGCTGAATCCAAAAAAAGTGCCTTTGGTGTCACTTGTGGAAAATTGCTAGGTTATATCATTTCAGCAAAAGGCATTGAGGTTGACCCCAAAAAGGTCCAAGCTATCATGGATATGCCTCTACCAAAGACTATCAGTCAGCTTAGAAGTCTGCAAGGACGTCTACAATCCACAAGAAGATTTATCTCTCAATTAGCTGATAAGGCTCATGTTATCATTTTTTACACCCCCGCCAAGATTCAAATTTCAAATGTTTACCTGCCAAGGCTAGTGTGCAGAGTTAATATTATTTTAAATACTTGATCAAATCTTATAATATGTTTTGCGGCTTGCAATTCTTCCATCGTCAGATCTAAAGAATATCTACGATTGGCACTATCTTGCCATGGGAAGTTGCACAGTGGATAGATTAGTGACATAGTGCCCTTTTTCCGCGTGTTAGGTGGGTCCCCTTTTCCTTGATTATTTCTTCAGTGCCAGGTTTTGCTAGTTCCATGGTGGGCACCATGGTGCTATCAAAAAATCTGAGCTTCTTGCCATTAACAACATAGTGCCCAAACAGAAAGTGATCCTGCGGCAAGGTTTGGAAGTATGGTGGGTCCTAGGTGTACCCCATCAGATATTAGTGAGGATTCATCAGATAGTTGGCACGTGGCCAGTTCCTATTGGCTATGCACTGAGAAGTCAGATCTATCTTGGTCACTGTTAGATCAGTTCAGATCAATGATGGGCACTATCTTCCTATGGAGAACTGTGAGAATTTTAACCATAGTGACATAGCGCCTTGGTGACATGTGCCTTGTGGGCCTGGCCAAGGTTGACAGTTAACGACTAGTAGTTAGTGTAACCGTCGCAACTAGAGTTTAAGGAGTTGGCATGGTTAGTGATGAAAGAGATGGTCAACTATGTAGGACTTCTGCGAGGTGGCAAAATAAAAAGAGGTTTTTGGTCCACATGGTCCGTCTTGCTTATAGAAATAGGTTGACTGGCTGACCCTGCTTATTCATGCACCAAAAATGATAAGGAATCGGGTTTGTTGCGTGATCTGATCTTCATGATCGATCCCAACTACCATGAAATGAATACAGAACAAGAAGAACACTCCATCACCCATATTTTGACCCATTTACCTGACCAGGACAATTAATGGTGCTGTTTTTGTCTTCTTAGGGCCCTGTCCAGATCAAATTTTTCCTTGATTATTCTCTACAGGACTTAATGGCAGGTAGCTACAAAGTCACTTCAGCTGGAAAAGATCTCAGTTATGCCTGAACTATAAAGGCAACTTTTGTAAATTTTGTTAAGGTCAGATCATTCTCTATTGTTCTCTGCTATTGCTTTGCAATTCTAGTATAAATTCCCCTGTGCCTCTAAACTGTATGACATACTACCTTATCTCCTTCAGCCATTGGCGTGAAAGTGCAAGAACTATTTGCCTCCACTAGTGTTTTGTGGATATCTGTAACCTGCATGACTGTATCTCTTTTGGCTTGTGAATGATGTATAAGTGAATCTTCTCTTTCCTTGTGTCATTCATTCTGGTTCTCTAATCTATATGTGGTTATTAGATTAAAGAAAGTCTGAATGCATATATCCTTGGTTTCATTATGGTTCGATAGTGCATGTATGGGCACAGATTGGTCTGAACACTCTATTTTGGTGAATCACCTCTTTAGATTAGATTAGGTAGATTTGCTTCATGCTCTCCTTCTCCCTTTTCCCCTCAAAGAGTAGTTAGGTGCACCCTAATAGTAAGAGGAAGCCGGCCTTCTCCAAAGACTCAACCTCGCAGTTCAAGTTCCACAACTTGGAGGTTGTTTCCATGTTTCACTAGGTTGTCCTCATGCATAGGCTTTGGACAAGGGTGCAAACCTAAGTGACAATAGCTCAATCTTTCAATAAAAATCTACATAAAGGATCTACCTATATTTGGAATAGTGACTGTCAACAAAGTTTAGATCAAATCAAAAGCTACTTGGAAAAACCTCCAGTTTTGATGCCACCCATTCTGGGAAAACTTTTGATCTTGTACATTTCAGCTATGGATTCTTCTCTAGGAGCACTCTTAGCCCAAAGTGATGAGACAGGTAAAGAAAGAGCCATATACTATATTAGTCAAACTTTGGTGGCTTATGAACTAAACTATACAAGTATAGAGAAGGTATGCCTTGCTGTAGTTTTTGCCTCCCAAAAACTCTAGCATTATATGTTGGCACATACAGTTCACTTGATTGCTAAGATAGACCCTTTGAAATATTTTTTAAGTAAAGCTGTACCTACTGGTCGTCTTGCTAAATGGATGATGATTCTTTTCAAATTTGACATTCTGTATGTCAAACGTAAGGCAATCAAAGGACAAGCCATAGCTGACTAGTACGCTGACTTCCCACTTGAAGATGTAGCACCTATGCAAATTGAGTTTCCAGATGCCTTGATCATGTACATTACTGAGAGAACATGGAAGATGCTTTTTGATGGATCCCATACACAGAATGGAGCTAGAGCAGGGGTTTTGTTTGTTTCCCCTCATGGTTATACGATCCCAAAGTCTTACAAACTATTGTTCCCATGTACAAACAATATTGCAGAGTATGAAGCATTAACAAATGAGATCAAAATGGCCCTTGAATGGTAAATAACTAAGCTACACATCTATGGGGATTCTCAATTGGTTGTGAACCAAGTGAATAATGAATATCACACAAAGGATGAAAAGTTGATCCCTTATAAAAAGTTGATAGATGCTCTAAGGAATTATTTTACCTTTGTAACAATCCAACAGATTCCTAGAGCAAAAAACAAGGCTACTGATGCTATGGCCACCTTAGCATCAATCATCCAACTACAAGAACATGAATTGCGATTTGAGTTCCTGGTGGAAGAACCGTGTCATCCAGCCTATGATTACTCGGATAACCAGGTGATCTACACTATTGTGTGTCATGATTCCTCCCGCTATGTGGCTATTTTCTCCTACCTACGTGATCAAGTTATTCTGGAAACCTTCATGTGCAACCAAACATGCCAACTCCTTTGTAATGCCTCACACTACACTTTGGTCTCTGGTGACTTGTATAGGAAGGGTCTAGATGAAATGTTGCTTAGGTGTTTAGAGCTAGAAGAGTCCAAGAAGGCACTTCCTGAAGTCCATGATGGCATTTGTGGGGCACATTCTAATGGCCTTACACTTGCTCGAAAACTACTTAGGACGGGTTATTACTGGCCCACCATGCAAGCTGATGCTGTGCGCTATGCAAAGTCCTGTCAAAAATGTCAGCTCTATGGCAACCTGATACATGTTCCTAGGTGAGAGTTAATCCCTTTTGTGACATATTGTCCATTTCAGCAATGGGCCTTTGACTTGGTAGGAAAGATTCATCCAAGCTCATCCAGTGGTCATAAATTCATCATCACAGCAACGAATTATTTCACTAAATGGGTTGAAGCTGTACCATTATCTACTGCTACAGGCAAACATGTTGCCCTGTTTATATTGAATCACATCATTTGCTAATACGGTATCCCATCCTCTATTGTTACAGATAATGGAGGGCAGTTCAAGAATAAGGACTTAAAGCAGCTATGCAAAAAGTTTCAAATTAAGCAACACTGGTCCTCTATTTACTATCCCCAAGGGAATGGCCAAGTTGAGGCCTCTAATAAAACATTGCTGAAAATTTGAAACCACATAGTTCACAAGTCTGGTAAAGATTGGCACTTGCAAATAAATCTGGCACTTTGGGCCTATAGAACCTCTATTCATACTCCTACAGGGGCTACACCTTTTTCTCTAGTCTATGGCTCTGAGGCTATTCTCCCATTAGAAGTCGAGATCCCCTCTTTGCGAGTCTCCTTACATGGGTTGATAACTGATGAGGACCATAGAGCTATGCGAGTACAGGAATTAGAGACTCTTGATGAATGTCGTAAGGCTACTTTTGATCACATGAGGGCTTATCAGAAGTGCATGTCTACTTAGTATAACAAGAAAGTTCACCCTTATGAGTTTCAAGTAGGTGAACTCGTGGTTAGAGAGAATCCAAAAAATCAACAACAACAAGTGCAGAAAGGGAAATTTGAACCTAACTGGTTGGGTCCTTACATTATCATAGCAACATTTGGGTCTGGTACTTATCAGTTGTCTACTCCTAAAGGGGAAGAGCTTGTAGAACCTATCAACATCCTACACTTTAAAAAGTTCTATGCTTAGAGACTTGCTGCTCAACTATCTTGTATATATCTATGATCTTGAAAAAATCCTAAAAATTAGAAAATGCCCTGAAAAAATGATCATCTTAGTGAAAACCTAGCAATAGGTGCTTTGATGTATCACCAAAAAAATAAAAAAAATTCAAAAATACAAAAAAATTTGAAAAAAGTCCTAAAAAACTCTGTCAAGTGGTGAAAACCTGGAAACAGGTGCTACTTGAAACCCTCGCACCTATGTCTATCAATCTCAATCATCCATTTCACTATACATTTCTTGGCTGGGAATTGTTTCTTATCCTCATCTCGAGGGCATAGCTACTTCACCTATTGAGGTATTCTTGTGCATTAGGATTTCTTTGACAACTCACAAAATAGTGTTTCTCAACACTTCCCCCACCTTGACATCAAGTGTTTTTTAACACTTTTTAGATAGTTTACCTACGGTCTCCGATGTCGCAATATTTCTCACTATCAGAATCAAGTCTTGAAGAAATGGCCAAGTGACTTACACACACAGACTTTAACACTTAAATGACTGAGCTATGTTGATCTTTATCTACTTTGTGTGATGCCTATGACAATTTCTTTTACTATATGTGCCATCCTTAATAGTCTTTCAAGGATGTCATTGACTAGAAGATTGGGGGCATGGGGCATGTTTTCTTGATTTCTACTTGTGGGTATACTTTGTTTTTCTATAGTGTTGTAAGCATTTATGCTCTACCTATTCAACATTTTGACTTACAAAAGTATCATCCTTGACTATTTCGCAAGACCACACTTGGGGTTTATCTTGGTACTTATGCCTTGATACATGTGTAATCTTACTAAATTAAACTTAGGGAATCTAATCGCGTAGTTATCTTGACTTACATGTCTCTGATGCTTAGATTGGATTTCCACATCCCTATCTGATATCGATCATATTCATATCCTCATAGTTATACTAGTGATGATTGTATGATCTCATGATGTCCCTAATAGATGCTCAATGATGAAATTAAGAGTCTAAATGTTATGAGTTTCTTGCTAGTAAACCACTTTGCATAGTAGCTTACATTTTAGGTTCATGTCATTTATAATCTAGTTGCGCATTCCTACACATGGGAAGAGCTCTCTCTTCATCATTTTTTCTTCACAGACATATCAGCTAGCTGCTTTCATCTTTTCACTTCTTCATATCTTTTTATCTCCTTAATCTTTCACTACATTTCTTTGCTATCCTATCATCACAAGGGGTTAATCCAAAAACATCACATACGATCTATCCAAGTGTCACATATTTTCACAAACACATTTAAGTCTTTACCATCCATATGAGAGATCAAAATCAATACACATGAGCATATACACATACATGAGCTGAAGACAACAACTAAAACACCACATAAAAGCTGAAACATACATTTTGAGACAAGAACACAAGAATATCGATAAAATCTAATATCTCATATATATATCAAATGTGTCATGGTACATATACAAATATAGGATCCAAAATTTGGATATATGTCTCAAAAATACATGAGGTACAATCAAAACATAGCTATCACTCAACATCATGTTTGAATATGACCCTTTGCGGCTAGTCCTGGCCCTAGTGGAGGAGCTTGTCTCCTATCCAGTGGCTGCATTGCGCCCTCTAATCTACCCGCTCGCTCTAAATAGTTAGGAAGACCCTGTCCTGGTGGTACCACACTCCTATAGGTAGCATAATAGTATGCAGATCGTGCACCATGATGTGCTTCCTCTTGCCTCATGGTATCCTACTCTAGGCGTAGCTCATCTGCTCATGCTTGCTCATCCATTAGCTACTGATCTCGTATTGCGATAATCACATGAGATGCCTACAGCTCTACCTCCAAGGCATAGATCCTCACACCCCAATCCTTTCCTCCTAGGTGCCTCTACCCTCACCGCTCACCATCTCCTCAGGGGTACCTCCTCCTTCCCACTATCATCATCACCAGACTTTGATGACTCCTCTACCTTCTACATCATCTGCGCTCACGTCCTCCTTCGCCTTGCTCGGGAGCTCTCCCCCTTCATCTACCTGCTACCTCTCCCCCTCCCTCTCCCTCTGCCTCCTCCTCCCCCACCACCTCCACCTCCCACTCCTATAGATGCTGCATTTGGATATGTGAACCAAGGGAATGAGTGTCTCTGCATCTCATAAAGATACCCTAGATCTGCCCCTGCATCTGCCACATATGGGCAATAATCCTAGGGAGTCGCTACTAGCACCGTTGTATCCCAAACTACTGTCTGATAGTCCAGCATTAGTAGCCATCCCAATCCCTCATCTATGCACATTTGAGCATAGGTGGTGGTCTCCATCGATACCACCTAACACTCTGCAAACTATCACTATACGCAACTGATCACAAATCATTGCACAATGTCCATACTTTGACCCACCATTGGTCTGCTATACCGCATGTAGTCTAGCTCCCATGAATCTGACTACCATTGACACTCTTGGTACGGTTGCCTTGTAAATACCATTAGCTCATCAAACACGTGTCGATAGTAGGTCACATCTCCACTATGTCTCTGTGGGATGAAACCTCCATAGCAAAAAATAAAAGGTTGGCTGCACTTTCGTGGCTGCACCTGTAGTCGAATCATAGCGATGTGCTCCCAAGCCCAGATCTGTGCTAACACTACTCTGCATGCCCATGAATCACCCTCATGGTATACTATCTCATGGAGATCATGGTACATCTCTACCAATATGGCAGGCCCCCATGCCATCCTACATGGTTGGGAGATCATATCGTACACTAGTCGACCCCATCCTAGTAGGAAGCCCTTTTGTCCTCGGTTTGTCACCAGGGCTTGGGCTACCAAAGAGCATAACAAGTTGGGCAAGGATAATCATATCTGTACATGGTCATCAATCTCTCCCAACTCAGGTGATGGTCCAAAATGGTCACATCTTGGAATAGCTCCTGCACTCGTGCTCGCCCCTCTGTTGGGGTCGTATCATAGTACACTTGTGCCATCATCAAACTTGACATCAGTACACTTGGCATCCAACATCGACATTTCTAAATCAACAAACTGCTAATTAAGCAACTTACTAGCTTGCCATGGCATGACACTCGTAGAATATAATACACGTCCTCTAAGGTAATAGAGGCCTTGCTAGTCGGTAAGTGAAAGGTGTTATGCTCACTATGCCACCTCTCTGCTAGCACAGTCAACAGACTATGGTTTGCTTGAATATGGGGCATCTGTACAATCTAGTACAAGCCCATAGCCACTAGAGTAGTTTGCTCATCATCGCTCAAATGCTCCACAATGTGCAAACCAACTACCCTGGGAGCTTTGATCTGTAATGCCAAGAATACCTCCTATCCAAGTAAAATATACAACCATTAGTAATAGTCACATGATGAAAAAAAAATTAAGAAAAGCATCAAAAATATTAGTACAACACTTTTTACATGCATCGTGCAACACAATTTTTTGCAACAGTGTTGCGTGACACTTTTTTTGAGTCCGTGCGACATAATTTTGTCGTGCGACATTTTGCACCATTCTGTGCGACATTTGGGTATAGCCGCAGCGACACTTTTTGCTAAGCGGTATAATACTTTTTTTGAAAAAAAGTATTGCACTATAGTATTTCAATACTCGTGTGATACTTTAAAAGTATCACATGATTTTTTTTCAAAAAACCCTTAAAACGTGCAAAAAACATCAACAAAAGCTCAAAAAAGTGACAAAAAAGTAATTACTTATTGGCGCCCCATATCGCTCTGGCTAGTTGTGCAACCGGCTGCACTTGAAATAGTGTTGACGAAGAGGAATGTTCGCCTAAGCCATGATGCTATGTGGACCACTCACAAAATCTCTCAAATCACAAAAAGACAAATGAATGGTGAAAATGACACTTGGACCCCTTTTATAGCCTCTAACCTCATTTTGATCTAATTTTCAAACTCCTTAGAATTGGGCAAAAATTGCACCCCTAGCTAATTTCAATGTCTTGGATCCATTTTTGGGATCAAAATCAAAATCTAAGTTCATCTTGATGGTCAAAATTGCATTTTCAAAATTTTCCTTCTTCTGAGCAGTTAGCTAACCTTTTGAGGTCTAATCTCCAAATCATCATTGGGGCATCTTCATTTCTTCATGTCTTCATCATTTCCATACTTCATATCTACTAAAATTCAACCTTTTAATGTCTAAAATCATCTTTCTACTAGATTTGACCTAATTTTACACTATGTCCTTCATGGTCAACTCTAGTCAAACTAGGGCATTTTATCACGTTCTTATAGTCATTCTTGGGCTCTAATCATTTATCTATCATATCAAACATCGCTATATCTCAATTTTCTCATGTTTAGCTAGTTTCTACTTCCTCTTATCTCATTTTGATTTCGATCTCGAGGGGGCAAAAATACTCTATTGCTAATTGTTACAACTATCTATTTCTTAGGAGCATTTGTTTGACCTTATCACTTGCTCTCGATCTATTCGCTTTGCTAGGTGTTAGAATTCTTTTCAAATCCTAACATCATCTTCCTAGTGTTCAGTACTACCGCTATCAGGTTGTGTATTCAGGACTTGCTATCTATTTTTGCATTTCATTCTTTGGAATCAGATATCCATATCTATCACCACCTACTTGGCTTTCTATTTTCTTTGACATAATGTGTTCCCAAATCGATTAGGCATTAGTCAAAGAGGAGAAAATGTAATCACCTTGAAATGGTCATCTAGACTATTAGCCCCCTTCTAAGCATTTTGGCTAGATTAATTTAATCATTTACCTAGACCAAATTGCTAATAATCAATTTATTTGATTATAACCTGTAGTTTGACCATGCTATCCTAAGTTCATTATTTGATTAAAAGAACATGTCCCCTTTTAATTAAATAAAGGAACCCATTCTTCTAATCCACTTAAAGTGCACACATAAAGTCCTTTTTCTATTTTACAATTAAAAGGAAAGGCTTGTGAGACTTTTTGTCTTATGTGACAAGTCAACTTATATTCTATTGGTTGACTTGTGCATGCACATGGATCACTCCTCTTTTCGAATTCCATCGTTGATCATCCACCATCTTCATCTTGATCTCTACCATCTATACGACTTTAAAAGGGAGAGAGCTTTCCCCCTCAAAGGATCCATCCCTCATTTGAATATTGTTATGCTGCAAGTTTTCTAATAGGTTTCTTTGGAGCTTTGTGGAGAAATTCTCATTTCTTGTCTCATTCTCTCATTATCATTGCACACTAGTTTAGATTCATACTCACATGCTAGTTTAGTTTTTCCTTGCAATAATCTATCTCACATAGTTTAAATAATGGTATTGTAACACTCTCATTCATATTCTAGCATAGCTACATCTTGCATTTCCATTCTAGTTTAGTCTTCCATCTTGCATTGCATACTTGAGGGATTCCTTGAGATATTTGCACTCTTTCTCTTGTCTCAAAGAACCTCCCATTGCATGGTTTACTAGCAAGAAGAACATTTCTAAGGCTTGGCTGAGAGCCTTCATGCTTGAATACTAGCCTCTTGCACTCCGTGGATAGGGAGCTCTAAGCCGGCATCCAAGGATTCCAACTCATATAATCATTGCGATAGAATGGTTTAGAGTGTGACACATTTCTAGTGTACATCCCCAACTTATCTTGGACTAGCTTAGAGTGAAGGTTGAGAAAAACCCCCTTCCAAGGCTTGATGCTCCATAGTGGTATCTCCTTATGCAAATATTTATTGATGCTCCCCTATTTGAGTTGTCCTTTCATAGATGACTCAAGATTGAAAATTGAGTGATAGTTGAACTTCCTAAACTATAATGACTACATGGTTAATGTCCCTTTGCAAGAAAGATGTAAATTGTCAGCCTCTATCTTGTGAGAGCTCTTAATTGTGATTATGCATCTGGACATGTTTGTACCTCTCTTTTCCCTAAGTTTGAATAGTATCCTTCAATAGAATGCAATTTTGGTAGAGAATCTTCACCCACTATGTTCCTAAGGTGAGACAGTGAGATTATGGTTAGATTCAAGAATGCTCATGTGTTGCATGGTAGTAGTCTTGGGTGCTTTGAGATGATTCTTCCCATTTAGTCCAAACTATATTTGGAAGTTCTTAGTACTTTAACCTTGCATAGTGGTCACTTGGTAGGTGCATGTTGTAGTTGGACACCTATTGATGAGGTATAGTGGTTTGTTCCTTGCCTTACAATGTTGAGTTTGTGGCTAGATGAGTTTTCCTAGTGCACATGAAATTCCTTGTTGATAATTTGTGTGTCAGTGTGAAACTTTTTCTCTTGTGGTTGGTCATTTTTGGTGGTTAAAAAGTTGGTATGTGAGTTTTAGGAGTGATTTGGTTCAATTGTGGAGAATTCAACGAGATTTTTTTGAGTATTGTGTTTTAGATTTTTCTCTTGGCGTGCTTGGTTTCTACTCTAGGATTGTAAGCTTCTAGGAGTAAGCCTAGTCTTTAGGAAGGGGGGATAATGTAGTACCTCTCCCATTTGATTTTTGTGATCCATCCAAATGAATGTAACTTTGATGTTCTTATGTTTTGAGAGTTCATGTTGAGGTCCAAGAGTGATCTACACCCTTAGGGGACTAAATCTATGTTTCTATCTTAGTAGGTTGATTATGTTTTATGCATGATTCATGTGATTATAATGTATTTTATGGTTTCACTAAGGTTTGTACCAATAATTACTTGGATTGATATGGTATCATATGGTTGTTCCATGAATACCCTTGAGATATGAACAATGGTTGCATTGTGTTATTTGCTACAATTTATATTGGGGAATTATGATGCTATTGCAGGATGATTATCTAAGATCATATGTTGTATTTTTCCTTTTATGATTTGGGTATTTTGTTATTATTTTCATTATTGAATTATTAGAATAATTATAAACAATTTATCTATATCAGATTCATTGATTTATGTGTTACAAATATTCACCTTGCCTCTTTCAGTAAATTGATGCAAATAAATAAATTAATAATTATTTAAATAGGTTTAATTAGATGCTTTAATTATGTGATTTTGCATACTTGATGCTTCTACTATGATATATTGTGCATCTAAACTTGATTGTGTTTGTTTACTATGTAGGATTTATATCCCCCATAGTGGCATGTGGAACTAATGATCAAACCTTTCATGTCAAGCCAATATCATCCTTGTATGGGTAGTGTATCTATACATTGATTATTTTAACCCTTTGGTAATTGGTAAGTCCAGATTCATTATGCATATGTGTTTAGATTCATGAGCGTGTCTATGTATTTAGGAATCTGAAGTGGTTGTAAAAATGTTAAGTAAATAGTTTTTTAACGGGTTAGAGAGATTTTTATTGTTTGACTTAATTTATTTTACTATTGGCCAATTGATCATAGTTGTATTGCAATTTAATTGGAATTTCCTAATTTAATTCAAGAAAGGGACAAGTAGCCTATTAAGTTATTTAATATTCCAATTTATAGGTCACTTCAATAAATTACTTATATTAGGAAAAAAGGGAATTTCTATTCTCACTTCTCACTTTTCGTTTCATGGTTTTAGAGGATAATCCTCGAAACCCTCTTGTGAGAATTCAAACTTTTGATCATTGTGAGAGTTTGGTATGGTGAATCATCGGGAGATCAGTCTCATTGAATTCATGTTAGGGTTTCTCCACTATGTCAATGGTTTCATTTGATTTGATAACCCCATTATTTTAGAGTGGTATTTCTCATTTTAACCCTTTTGTCTATGAGGTAGGGCCTTCTCATTTTTATGGTTTTACTCATTATGTCTTTTTTTTCTTATTTCTATTTAATTGGAGGATGAAAACTAGAGTTCCCCTCTATTTTCATGCTTTAATATGAACTTGTTGAGTAGGTGTGAGTGTTTTTCATTTTTGGCATGTGGGTTTGTGCGTTTTCCTAGTCAAATGTTGTTAGATTTTTGTGAAGTGTCTTAATCCAATATTTTATTTGAAAACTGTGATTTTGGGTAGATTTAGAAGAATAGATTTTAATTCCATCAATGTATTTGATGTTTTATTTTTGGGTGTTTTTGGTATCATCTCATTTTGTTTGCCATCTGGTTTTCACCCATTTCTCTATATGGTAAGTTAGGGATATGATCTTGTATCCCTTGACTCAATGATTAGGATTATGGAATCAGAATAGATATAGAATATTATGAGGTATTTTATTTCCTAATCTAAACTCATATTTCCATATTGATTTTTGTGTACTTGTGTCTTTTGCTCGATTTATTAGATTGTGAATCTAGCATGTTTTGTAAATTTGATTAGATCCTTAGCATTGTGACCATATTCTAAAGTTGTGGTTTTAGTTTTTTTGTATTGTGAGAAGTTTTAATTTTGGTCTTTTTATTCTTGCCTCTTTTTGCATGCCACTCATATTATGTTAAATTTTTGGCAGTGTCTTCTTGGATTATATTTCATGTTTTTTCTCTTGTTAGGCTTCTATTTCTAGGACATTGAGATTTATGTTGGATCCATACTCCCAATTTTAGGTTAGTTGAGTGAGTTTTTGATACTTGGTACTTTGTCACATATTTCATATCCAACCCTTACATTGGTATCATGTGATTATATTTGTGAAGTTAGTTGTACCCACACAAGAGAATGTACATGTACGTATGATAGGATCTTGCAAGACACAAACTCCCATATATAGGCTGGTAGAGGGATTATTTATTTTGGGGTTAGGTTGGGAACTTGCATTTCCTATGGGTACTCATCATGTGATGAGCATGGGTATGCAAGGTAGACATGTGGAGGGCCTTCTCTCATATACCCTATCCTAGAAGTGACCAACAAGGTAACATGAAGAGGTTTAAACAATTGATAACCAAAATTAATAAATAACATAATAAAACTTAATGATAAGAAAAGAAAACACCTATATGGTATGTATCCTCTCAAGGGAGTTGAGTTACCATACCATATGAGGGCACAGTGTGTGGCCTCCTATTGGAGTTGAGTTACTATGCTAGGAATATCACCTCCCAAGGGAGTTGACTTACCATTCTGTATAGATTGAGCTTCATGATTCCAAGAATATTACACTCCACTAGAGTCCCAAAATAGTTATCATATAGTGAGTCTAACCAATAACTTGATGTACTATATTATCTTCACAATGATATGGATGTTTGAATCATACTTTGATTAGCGTGTATTAGCCATGCACAATTATCCTATGTGATTGTGGTTGGGTCATTATCTCCATCACAGTGGGAGTGGACCTATAGGTACTACATGGTTGGGAGACATAAATACCTATACCACCAGTAGGGACTAATGTATAGAGACAATATACTTCCAGTTGAGTCTAATGCTAGATATTTACTTAGATTCTTGATGTATCTTGAGTATGATTCCTTTGTGATTTATGTTTTACTTTGGATATATTGTTATTATGTTTTAGATAATGCTTAGTATATTTTCTTGTTGCATTACTTTATTTGATGTTCTATATTATTGCTTAGTTGATGTTTCTTATCACTTCTATGAGTAGTGATACTATTGGTAGATTAGCATGTTAGACATTTCATATATCATGTAAGTTTATTTGATGGATTATTGGTAGGATAGAACTCATAAGACAACACCAATGTTGTGGCTAGTGATATTAGACTTCTTTCTTAGGGTTATGGTTAGGATACTTGATGTCTCATGATTCCATTAGGGTTGGGAGGAAACACATAAGGGAGATTTAGTCTAATTTCTTATGCTTTTGTACTTTCCCTTCATCATCATGTTGCTTATGTACATGCTATTTTATGAGGATGTTGATAATCATGGATTATAATAGTATAATTTTTGGTGAAGTATTCTAATCCTCTTTATGCTTATTAATGCTCTCGATTGTTCACTCCTTGAGTTTGGTGGTTCTAGTACTTCCCAGTGTGGAAGTTTTTTCTCTTTCTTTCTTTTACTAGCATGGATCTAATGACTTATTGAGGTTTCTTCTTTAAAGATAGAGGTACAATTTCCACACACATAATAAGAAGAGATAGGTAGAAAATGAAAAACATAAAGAGACATAGAGAGAGGATATGATGGAGAAAGAAAGAAATAGAGTGAGAGAAGATAGAGAGAATGAATCCTTATGTTGAGAGAGATGATTTATATAGAAAGAGAGAGTGGATACAATGGAGAGTGAGTGAGTAGGTGGGAGAGAGAGAGGATGTTCAAATATGAAGAGAGATAGTATGGAGAGATATATAAGTGATGGAGAGAGATATAAGTGATAGAGAGAGATAGAGAGAGAGGGGAGAGAGAGAGAGGGTAAGAGGGTGTGGATATGATGAATATAAAAAGAAAGAGTGGATACAATGGAGATGGGAAGATAGAAAGTGGATATAATAGATAGTGAGTCATAAATAGAAAAATATAGAGAATAGGATGGATATAGGAAGGCAAAAAGAGAGAAAAAGTGGCTATAAGAAGAGAGGGAGAGAGGATATGATGGAGAATGATAGTAGGGATGGCAAAATAGAGAGGATATGTAAGAGAGCTAGTGGGGGATATGAAGAGAGAGATGATGAGAAGAGAGAGTAAATGAGAGAGGATGAAGAGACCTAGTAGGAGATAGGACGAGAGATAGAGGTTTGGGAGATAGTAGGGGATATGATGTAGAGATAAAGAGAGATTTGATAGGATGGAGAGAGAGGATGAGGAGAGATAGTAGGGCATATGAAGATAGAGAGAGAGAGGATGGGGAGAGAGTAGGGGATAGGATTTAGAGAAAGAGAGAGAATGAGACATAGAGAGACAAAGATAAAGGCAAAGAGAGAGCTTAAGAGAGTAGGGGGGAAATAGAGAGGATAGGATAGAGAGATAGTATAGGATAAGAAGGGAGAGAGTATTGGGAGAGAGCACATAGGATAGGATGTAGGGAGGAAGAGAGATCTAGAGTGGATAGCATTTAGATAGGAATAGAGAGGGTGAGAGAGTGAAAATATGGAGAGAGATACTAGTGGATAGGAAGAGAGAGAGGAAGGGGATAGAGTAGGAGATATGAAGAGAGAGAGCAGGTATGGATAGAGATAGTAAGTGATTGTAAGAGAGTAAGGATACAAGAGAAAGAGAGTAGGGGATATGATTTTGTGCATGAGAGAGAGAGAGAGAGAGAGATTGAAAGAAGGGGATAGGAAGAGAAAGACGGGGTATGATAGAGAGATATAGTGGGTGATGGAGAGAGAAATATATAGGGGGTAGGAAGAGGGACAGAGGTGATAGGATGGACAGAGAATAGGGGATAGGATGGAGAAAGAATGTGTGTGTGTGAGAGAGGTCGAGAGGAAGGGAGAGAAAATTTTGTATTTCATAGTGCACTTATTCTATAGTGTGATTGTGCTATGAAAAATACACAAAACCATAAAATAATAGTTTACTATTGAGAAAGATCCATATTCTCTAGTTTATTGTCTATTTTATTCTATTTTTCTAACAAAAAACATGCTTTTATGGTGTAAAATATCAAAAATTTCCAAATTTAATCATTTTATACAATTGTTGAAGTGTTTATTAATATTACAACATATTTGAGGTTAGTGCTATCTTTTTTAAATGGACAATGTGATTATCAAAATTTATTCTAATTTGACAAGTTATAATATATTAAATTTATATAAATCATTATATTTTGTATTTTTAAATGATTTGATATGTATAAACCATTGTAATTCATATGTTTGAATATATTTAATTCATATAAATCATTTTAATTTGTATGTCTAAATGAACATGTAGAAATCATCATCATACCAAGGAAGAAAAAAATAGTCGAATAGGGAAGAGCAAGAGAGAGATTTGGAAATTAAAAGGGATAAAATGAGATTATTATGTGAATAAAGAAAATTATAATTGATTAATGAAGAATTATCTTTGATGAGGAACATGAAACACCAAGACAAAGAGAATGATCCTAAAGCTACACCATCATCTAATATTAGAGTCACATCATCATATCGTGTTGAAGATACATCATGTTCTATGTGTTACAAGCTAGGATTTCCATTGCACCAAAAGATTGACAAGTCAATGCTCGATACAACCACTAGACTTATAGAACACAAGAAGTGGTTAAACCATGTCACAAATCCTGAAGGGGAACATTGGTAGTTAGTCCAACAATCTCCTCCTCAAGTAACAATGTTACTTGAGGAGATTCAAACCTGTGACCAAGCTTTGATACCACTTGTTATAAGGTAGGATTACTGTTGCACCAAAAGATCAACCTGTCAATGCCTGATCTAATCACTAGACTTATAGAACATATGAGGTGGTTAAACCATGCCACAGATCTTGAAGGGGAATGTTGGTAGTTAGTCAAACATTATGTCCAATGTTGTATGCACTCCATCTTGTCACATTGTAGGCACAATGTCAACATACCAAGTAGGCAATAATCCATCCTTTGTATCTTACTATCAATAATGCCTTGCTCAAGAACCCAAGAGAAATTAACCTATTATGCTACAATATTTACTGAACTATTTTTTTCTCATAAATATTTATATAACATCATGATAATAATGTGGAATAAATATACACATACACATCAATTACGCATAATAAATTAAAAATACAATTTTAATTTATCAAGGGTTCCTTTATGCTAAGTCACATTTAAGAAAGTTCTATAAATTAGATTTAATCTTAAGTGCAATGTTCATAATCATAAATTAATAATATATACATAATGTCATAGGAAAATATATGAGTATAACTAATACAATGAATCACATACAATAAGAATCATCCACTACACATATTTCAAGGTAAGTAATGATAAATACAAGTACATCAAAATACAATACAACAACCCATAGAATCTCAAGATACAAGATACATGAATACATAGATACAATATCTAAATAGAAAGTTTCCAATAAAATAAGAGATAATGTTATAACTACATCAATGAACATCCAATATCTATGTCAATCTAATGGGGATCCAAATGGTAAGAAGCCACTACCTCCTAATCTCTTGGAACCTAGTTAGGCCTACTCCTATTTTGATTTTAAAATACTTATAGAACTTTTTTCATGCATATGTTATATTTCATAGATACTTGAGTTATAATTATATGACATTACTTCATGATTTGATTATATATTAGGATTGATTACATGGTTGATACATTTCATGAGTTAATTGATGGTAATGATTACTTTTGTAATGATGATGCATTAATTACTCTTAGTTAGTAAATGTAATTTACTTCATGATAGTGAGATATTTATATTGAATTATGATGCTATTTCCACATGTGATATATTATGGTTCTTATCCCATACTTGCACATGTATGGTGTGTGTTCCTATTTTGCATTTATATTTGATGTGCCTAATATAGTTAAAGGAGGGAGTCATAGTCACCTACTGATTGAGATTTATATACACATAGAAGGTATACTTATCTAAGACATTCTATATAGCTTAGGAACCTTGAATGACAATTTAGAGCTCCCTATCCATGATGTACAAAAGGTGCAAAGAACTGTTGTGGCTCTCAAATGAGCTTATATATGCATCCCCTTGCAAGGTGCATAATAGAAAAAGAGATTCAAAGACACAAGAAATAATGCTAGGGTCCACGAATCAATATGCAATGCAATGAAAATACAAACTAAGCTAAATGCATATCAAATACAAGCTAAATTAACAAGCATGAGAGTGCTACAAGCCCTCTTATTTAATCTCATGAGATAATCTAAAAAATGAAAGGAACGCTACATTGATGCAAGTATGACACTATGAGATACTAATGTAGATGCAATGATGTCACAAGATCTCCAAAAGCTCCAAGAGTACCTAGAGATCCTACATGATAATGTTAGTACAAAAGTTTGAGATTATGAGATGAGGAGAGAGCTCTTCCTTTTAAAGATAGAAAAATGATAGAGATCAAAGGAAAAGAGGGATCTAATCAAGGGTGGAGGATGAATGTTGAATGATCCATGTGCATAAGCATCTTGACCAATCACAATCAATAGTTGAATTTTGTGTTACTCATATGAGACAAAAAGTATTTTCTTTTATTTTTTAAATAGGAAAAATGCATTATGTGTGCACACTTAGGATACGTAGAAAGTGGGGAATTTAATTTCATTAAAGGGAGAAAGTTTCTTTTAATTAAATAAGAACTTAGGATATAGTGGTCAAACCATAAGTTATAATTGAATAAATAATTTTTTGATGATTTGATTAAGGATAAGCGATTAATAAATTAAGAAAACATTTCTAGAAGGGGGGATTATAGTCTAGATGACCATTTTTGGGGTGATTACATTTTCCTCTCTTTGACTAGCATGTGATCAATCTAGGAATATATTACATCAAAGAATAAAGAAGCTAAGAAAGCAACATAAATTGACTTTGAAGAAAAAAGTGTAGAGAGATAGAAAATCATAAATGCACAACCTGTTAGTAGAAAGACTGAACATTAGGAGAGAGATGGACAACATCAACACTTGAGATGAGCATTAGTATGTCATGCCAAGTAGCCAAAGTAAGCAGAAAAAGCCAAAGAGATAGCTGTAGCAAAAATAAATTTGTAGCAATGATAGAATATTCCTCCCCCCTTAGGATTGAAATCAAAATGAAATAGTGGAGGTGTAGAAATGAGCTAGATCTGATCAAATCAAGATAGATAAAGGTTCATAATGAAAGATGAGGGATTAAGACCAAAGAGTAACCACTAAGTAATGAAGATATACCCCAACACAATTGATTTTAACCAAGAAAGATAAAGCATTATAATTAGGTCAAAGAAAGAGGAAAGGTAAAATTAAATGAAATATAATGAAAAATAAGAGAGAAAGAGAGTAGAAATGATAAACAAAATGAAGAAATGATGATTGCCCTAGCAAGATTCGAAGATAAATCCTAAAAAAGTTAGCCAATTGCATAGGAGGAAGAATTTTTTTAATGCAAATTTGACCATCAAGTGGAACTTGGATTTTGATTTCAATCCTAAAAATGGATCTATGTGGTTGAAATTAGCTAGGGGTTTAATTTTTGTGCAAATCTGATGGGTTAAAAAATTTAGGTCAAAATAGAGTCAAAAGTTTAACCCAAGGGTGTAGGTAGATGGGATAATAAGATTAAACCTTCATGATTTTAGGAATTAAAGAAGCATTAAATTGATAATATTGAAGAAAATTAAAATCCATGATTGAGAAGAAGGGAATGGAGATCAACACAGTTAGTTGACATGCCCATAAAAGATAAAGAAGACTCTCTCAACATTCAAGTGCAAAACTAGGCTACAATGAACCCTAAAGTGCAAACTAGTATGCAAAGGTACAATTGTAAGGGTTATATAGGTAGGTAATACTTTTTATATTAGATCCTTATTAGGGACATCTGAAGGTCATACAATCATCACTAGTATTACTATGAGGATATGAATATGATCTGTATCAGATAGGTATGCGAGAACCAAACCTTTGCATCAAAGACATAAAGGTAAAGATGACTAGTGTGGTTACATTCCCTAAATTTGATGTAGAAATATTTATCTTGCATCAAGGCACAAGCACCAGGATAACCTGCAAGTGCGGTCTTGAAGATCCTAAATGTCAAGTAAGACAAGCACAAATGCTCATGACACTTAAGATCAACAAGGTATAGCCACCAGAAGAAAGAAAGAGAAAAAATGGCCCATGCCCCTAGTCCTCTAGTCCATAACATGTTGAAAAAAATTCTTCAATTGTGTATTTCCATTGATGTTTACACAAATTTTAGTATTAACCGAGCAATATAGAGTTTGCAATATTAACCTTGTATATCTCTGTATTAACCAAGTAGTGAAGAAGTTTACAATATTAACCTTGCAAATCTTAGTATTGATCGAGAAGTCAGTTAAAGAATACTTTTCTATTATGAACCAAGCAATTGGTTAATGAAGGGATTCCTACTTTTTAGTATTGAACGAGTGGTTAGGCATTGAAAGACTTGTAGTATTGACCAAGTATTCAATCCTAGTATTGAATGAATTGCAACAAAATTTAATTTTCTAATCATTACTTTTTTGAGGTCAACTATTTGGACGTTTATTATTATTTTGAAAGGGTATTCAAGCTGACTTATCATAGATTATGTATATTAAAAAAGGTCAAGTTGTGAAGATAAGAAGAAGTAGAATATGAAATAAGATGGATATGTGAGCGAAGGAAAAAGGAGTAGAAAAGTGCAAAAGATAAGCTATAAAGAACATATGATGAAGAAGGATCCAAAGGTCAAGCCAAAATAGAGATCTAAGTCTACAAAGGAAGTTGCTTCATCAATTAGGTCAAAATTGCTATTGTTTTCTAATCATTGTAGTAGTAAAGAAACCTCTTAATAGAGTTGACTTAATAGTCATTTTGTAAATCCTCTAACAAGGTGACATTTCAAGATTGAAGTGTTTAAAGACCTCTAACAAGGCCACTCCTAATAGGGTGATTTAAATCCTCTAATAGGGTCATACTCAAAAATATGTTTTGTAACCTTTAACAAGGTTGACTCCTAATATGGTTCACTTTAGAACAATGAAAATTATTGTTACTAGTTACAAGGTGGTTTTTCCCAAATTGGGTTTCAATGTTATATCTTGGGTCATCCATGTTCATGTTATTTTCTTTATGCTTTAAGTTTCAAAAACTAAGTTACTCAAGGTTAAAATAGATAAATAATCTTAAGATTGCTTTGTTAACCAAGTATCAATAATATTCTAATGTTAACTAAGCTAGTCAATATTGCGTGATCAGTGAAAGTTTGTATTGACATCTATGGGACGCAAAATTATTTTTGTGGTAACTAATTCACCCCTCACCTCTCAGTTACACTCTTACATTTCCAACAATTGGTATAAGATAAGTTGGTCCTTGCTAGGAAAAGTTTTAAGGAACTAAGATAAAGATAAAGATGTCTTATAGAAGGGAGATTCCGAAGATCAACAGAGATAAATTTTCATCATGGAAAGAATAGATGAAGTTGCATCTATCAATCATCAATGATATTGGTCTATTCTACTTGGAAAACATATATGCACTACCACCTAAACCTATGACTGTGGACTAGATGAGAGAGGTAAAGGATCATAATATAATGATGATTTATATAACTTCTTCTTTGAACTACTTTGAATTTGATGAGTTCAAAAACTATCCTACTACATTTGACATGTGGTAAGAGTTTCAAAGTGTCTATGGAGGTGATAAAATTGTGTAAAGAGCCAAGGTAGAAAGCTTGAGAGGTAAGATTGATCGAATACTACCACATTTGAACTTGAATTATGATGGCAAGATGTTATAATTGTGATGGTAAACCATCACCAAAGTGACAGTACCAAGAAATGGCTCTTGTCGGATGGGTATTGCACTTTTGGCATCACACAATATGATGAGAAGATCTTCCATCACAATTGTGACAAAGCAAACATCACAATTTGGTAGATGGTAACAACAATAGGTCATCATTACATTGTTGTAATTGAAATAGGTGGGTGTCATAATTATGATGGCTAACTATTCCATCATGTTGTCCCCATAGTGATGTCTACACTTTACAGCCAATAGATATTTGTCACAATGCAATCACAAGTGCCATGGTGTGTGATGACCATGTCATGGATGTGAATACTATCTATCAGATTATTCTGTCATGAATGCAATAGGAGTTTGATGACATTGTTGTTGGTCCAACAATGTTCCATCAGGCAGGCTATCACAATTGTGATGACCTGATGATGATCTACTAAAATATCTAAAAAAAAATTGTTTGATAGGAATGAAGATGGATAATTGAAATATAATTTGATGTACTTATTTTTCCTCTAGCTCTCTGGTTCTAGGCAATTTCAATATACATGAGATTGTGGTTGTGAGGAAATCGACCATACATATATGGTTTGCTAGAATATGTTGGATATGTAAAATAAGAAATATTTAGATCCTTTAAGGGCACTTGCAAAATATAGAATCCTAATCTTAAATATCATTGTTTTTATTTGTTGAAGAGAACTATTCATTATGGAAGGGCATTGCAATGATTTGAAGCATGAGGCATTGCAATGATATGAAGCATGAGGCATTGTAGTGATTTGAAGTAGGTACAAGTCATGATCAATATGATTCTAATCTATTTAAGGTTTTTGGTGTGGTATGATGCAACCAACATTTGTATTACGTTTAGTTGCCCTTCTAGTGGTGTGCATTCTAGATAAACTAGAAAATAAAAAGAATAAAAAAAGGGGACACTATAGATCTTTCTTGTTTAAAAATGGAAAGATCTTCTAAACCAATCTCCATATCAACTATACTTCAACTATGGTAACTATACAATCATGTAGCAGCTGTGTTGCCAAATTATTTACATCATATATTACCATTTGTATGGTGAAGGAGCACCCTGACCATCTCCCATCAAATTTTAAGTCATAAGTAGCATGTTTTTGAGTCATGTTAGATTAGGGTAATAGTTATTTAAGTTCATGTTATTAAGTGTTCAATTAAGGTAATGTTGACCAAGTTCATGTTTTAAACAGTGTGGGTCAAAGAGAGTCAAAATGTGGGAAATGACATGCAAGGAAATAGATAGAGTGTTAAAAAGGTCATAATAAGATGTTGGACCTATTTAGGGTGCCTAGAAAATATGTGAAAGCATAAAATGCAAATATGTGCAAAAAAGTGTAAAATTGTCAAAAAAATTGCTATCAACAATTTTTTGTAAAATGACAAGTTTTGGGGAAGATGGATTGTCATCCATCTTAGATGACCTTGTAGAGGAGGTGAAAGGTCTTGTTATGATAAAAAAAAATGTAATCTCATGCAGAGACATAGAAAAGAAGAGAGGTAGAGTAGAAAAATGCAGATTTTGATGTATAACTTTGTATAATACAAGTCTGTTTTATTTTGTGAAAATATCCATATATTGGTATTTGAGTTACAGTCTTAATATCTTCTTATTAATTTTTCTCAAGTTGTTGGTGATTATTAAGATCTTTTTATATGGCAAGGAATGTCTAAGAATCAATGCTGATGTTAAACTTGTATATAGGATCATTGAGTTATCAAATATCATTACTCCCTATTTTAGAATAGCAAACCTGTACTTTGTCAAAATGAAACACCACTTTAGCTGCATGTTATCACTAAATGGAGTTAGAGGAAGATGTTAAGGATCTTCTTGGTTGTGTTAATATCCATCTCATGGGTTTGAAATATAACCACTTCCCTTTGTGAAGAGTTGTCCAAAAAGCAACAAGTTACATGTTGTTACAATAAAAATGTAGATAATTCACAATTAGAGCATGGTAGAAGTTTTTATACAATCAACACAAATGATTTGGAGATTGATTACATTTATATAATATTGATGAACCTTTTTGAAGAGTAGAACAAGAGAGGTATTGGATTTTGAAGGCCAGTTACCATATTCAACATTGAAATCTTCATAAATTCAAGGGTTTGAAGGTTTAAGTATCTCCTCAATGAGTAGGAGCCTAAAAATTAGATGTTGGAGTGGTGTTAGTAAGGTAATAATGAATTCAAGTTCATTTATTATTGTTCTTTGAGAGTTTAGTGAAAAGGTATGTTTTAGGCCTATTTGTCTAGACTTGAGCTTGCAAGTTATATGCTTTATTGAATAGTTGGGAGTCTTTATTTTTTTGGAATTTAGTCAAGCTTAGTATTGGGTATCTTAATCCCACATTAATTTTGGTAGCCCAAACTTATTATACTATGAGATCCACATTCTCTTTTTGCCTCTTCTTAGTTTAAGTGCCTCATACACCTAACTTCATCAGAATTTAAAACATATATTGGCCTATATGATGAGATCTCATATGACTTTTCTAAGAGAATGCCATCAATTCCACTACCAAATGGAAGGCCACAATTGAATTTGTGAATATGTAGAAGGTAGAGCCACCAAAGCACATCCATAAGATCATCAAAAATCATGGATTTTATCTAGAAGAGGTAAAAAAACAATTATATATTTTTATTTATAATAGTGATTGTATTATGCTTGCATTAATGTCAACTATTGATCAAACTACTGTTAAACAAGAATTATAAAAAGTGCAATTGACTGGCTTGCTTGTAGTTTGGTATTCACTTTTACTATTTCTTGCAACCTTTCAACTAAACTTAGCCAACTCTATGAAGATGAAAGCTTAAACTCATTGGGATTTGCAAAAGGTGTAAAGTTAGTTAAAGAATTATTGATGCCAAACTATAGTAAACAAGAAGCTATCTTGTATGAGTTAAGTGATTTAGCTTCAAGGAATAAAAAACTCCCATGACAGTGGAAGTGCTTATTGGACTACCATAAATTTTCATGGCATGTCATATTTCAAATAGGGAACATATACAACTTGCCAATATGGAAGGAGGAATTATCTGGAAGCATGAAATGAACCATCTAATTAAGGTAGCAGGAATAATACCTATACTTTTGTTTAACATAACACAAAATTGGCCCAAGTACATGAGTAACCTTATTGTAAAAGAGAATGATGATGGAAGGAAAAGAAATGGCTGCGACCCTCTACTAAGTGATATTGTTGTTGAACATAGAAACATCAGATCATTGCAATGCCCTTCTATAACAAATAATTCTCTTCAACAAATAAAAACAATGATATTTAAGATTGAGATTCCATATTTTGCAAGTTACCTTGAAGGATTTGAATATTTATTGTTGTTCTTATCCAAAATATTTTAGAAAACCGTATATGTATGGTCAGTGTCCTAAGAACCACAGTCTCACATATATTACAATTTCCCAAAATTGAAGAGCTAGAAGAAAAATATGTACATCAAAGTATAGTGCAGTTGTCCAATCTAATTCTAAAATCAATAAAACATCAAATATTTCCCTTCTTGTATGTACATGTAAATAAATCAGAACTAGAAGACAAATAAGTACATCAAAGTAATGATTGAAAAAACTAAATTTTCCTATTTCTTTTAGGCCAAAAAATGAATGCTTTTATATTACAATTTGTTCACTACTTGCATGGCATGATATGCTTGTTTCAGTGTAAGGATGTCCTGTAATCAAATTGAGGGGTTTAAATTAAAGAGAAGGTGAAAAATTTACATTCATGTAAATGATCAATTGAAGTGTGGGAAACTAATTGACATGACATGAGTCATTAGATCTTGGTTTAAGTCAATGTTAGCTATGACAAGACATTAACAACTATTTAAAAATCTGTTTAAGGGTGACTTTAATATGCACACTTGAATTCTCTTTCTATAATTTATTATTATTATCTATATAATGTTTGTGAATATAGTAATTATCACATTCATTAAACTTTTACATAAATATGAATCTTGTAATAACTATTAGGTAAACAAAATTTAGGATAAAAAACCAAATTCCCATTCTTTGATACTATTTCATATCCTAAAAAGAGTTTCTAAATAGGCAATTTAATTTGGGGGTCATTTAGGATTTGTAGGAGAAAAAATTAAGACTTGATGAATAATCAAAACTCTGATCTTACATGGGATGTTTAACATGGTATTAGAGCATAGTTAAGAGAAAGATTAGATCTATTTAGAGAGATACCTCTTCTATTCTGGCAGGTTCTGTGTAGTTTAAAATAATGTCTATTGATGTTTGTCAATACAAGCTTGGCTATCTCAAGAGTATTCTACTCTTTCTTGAGACAATGACTACACTTTAGGATTCTTTGCTTCCTCCCTTTAATATTATTCAACATATCACCACACTAAAAATAAATAATAATAATAGTTCATCTATCAATGTATACTTTAGAATGATCTAATATAATTTTTTTCCATGATTCAAATTCTTCTTCATGTCTCCCATTTTACAACAAAAGTTATCAAATGCAATTAAACATGACTGTAGATAAATAGAAAGAATATAATACCTTAGAGAGGAATAATTTGAGGCAATTCCATAGTAAACCATTCTTTCAAATACTTCATACATTGTAACTAAATTTCATAAATAAATGAGTTTGACTATACCGTCCTTCTACATTGCATGAAACCAAGAGATTCACACAGTTAGTTGTCATGCAATCATAGGTTAATGTTGAGCTTCACTTGGTTTTGAGAATAATTTAATATTCTCTACTAATCAGGGCCAACCACATGAAGGTGGAAACTCATTTACCCCCCCTAACATCTAAATTCCTTGTTAACATCAAAAATTCATTTATTCTATTATTAAAATGTAACATTCATGAATTATCACATGATAACATTCAATAACACATTAGTTTCATTAGAACATTCACATTATCATTAAAGCATTAGATTCATTAGAATATTCACATGAACATTCAATATCTAAACATAAACAAAAAATGTATACATAAACATCAATCATTATCAATAAGTTACATAAATAAGTTTTTGATAAGGTAAACAGGTTTTAAGGGGTCATGAAACCCATAAGTTTAACAACAAGAAAGGCTGAAAATAAGCGAAAAAATGCCCAGCCAAAACATAATCCTTACGGCTGAAAATAAGCCCAAAGGCCTAGCCCGAAACAGCTGCCCACTAAAAAGGCCAGAGAACCAACTAGAAAAACAGAGACCGGACAAAAAGCCAAAGCCAGGAGAAACAAAAACCAAAGGACAGAGACCAAACCTAGTAGACTACTTCTCCATCTCAAGCATGGTCTGGGCAGCTTCGGCACACTCTTGTTGCTCTTCTACCTTATGATCCTAGGTGTTCGTCAAATCCTGCTCCATAGTGCTGTCCTTGGCTTTATCCACATCCAGCCTATCTTTGTCTCTCTTCTGTTTATCATCTTCCTCCATCTGGTTCCTGTCTTTGAGATTATCCAAGAGAGAGAGGATGTTGTCGTTGATCAAAGCAAGGAGGGAGATCATTTGACTAGCCAGGTTGTGATTGTAGTTCTCAATATTTTTTACTCTCCTCTCTATCAAAGTCTCCCAGCTGTTCTGGTCGCCTTGGCTTTCAGCACCTATCTTGCTCTTGATTTTTTCCATTTGGGAAACCCTATCTCTGACATCCTTAAGCTCATGGAAAAGCCATTTAATTGATCTGAAGTTGTCGATCATGCTATTGCGGGCATTGTTCAACAGATTCATACCCGTTTCTCTTGCATTATCAGAAATAGCCACCATCGCCGGGTCAATTAGCTCATTGAGTCTAGGCTTCTCGAGGTCGTCCACCAGGAGTTGGGGGTTCATCGCCTCTCTGTAAATTCCCATAGTGGCCGTTCTCACATTGAAGTTCTTCCAAGCCTTCCTTCTGTTATTAACTTGCACTTCCCCCTCAATCTGTCCAGAGTTGTCATTTTCCTCCAAAGGAGGCTGAGGATGAGTAGGGGAGAGGGGAATGGGCAGAGAATCCTTTCCCTGATTGCTGGAGCGCTCCATGCTCTCTCCTTCCCTCTTCTGTCTTTTTCTCAGTTTCTCCTCATCCAGCTCCTCCTTTGAAACCTTGTCAGAATCATCAGTATCCATTTCCTCCTCCTCCTCAGCAGAGCCAATTTTAGCTGGGGTATGACCTCTAGGGCTCTTTCTGCTGGGTAATTTGATAGAGGGGTAATCCTTCTTATGGCTTTTAGTCTTCTTACCAGAATGCTCAAAAACCTCATCAAAGCTGATGCTCTCGACATCGTCGGAGTCTGAGGAAAAACTGGAGTTGCTCTTGTCAACATCCGCCCCCTAGATAGGGTTTTTGCTAATGGTTTGAGCATGGAAATGCTCATGAGTCAGAAGCAGAAGACCCTCATGCAGTGCCGGGTTGACGGTAGCTTTCTTTTTAAAACTAGAAATGGCCTTGTTCATCGAGTTAAAAAGATAATACGGGAAGGAGATCTTACTACCATGGCGAAAATGATTCAGAATCACAAAATGGTGAGTCCTAACCCTATCAAACCTGGGGTCTAGGGTTATATATTCAATGACAGCGTAGAGAACATACCTCCAGAGCTTCTTTATAGTATCCGTTACAAAAAACGTCTCTTTCTTGCCCAGCTTGTTCAGCTCTTCAGTGTTTTTCACAAAATCCTTGATTGCATTAGAAGACATCTTCTTGTCTCTGAAGAATTTATGCCCCTCCATCGGAATCCCCGTGACTTCAGCAACCACATCCTCAGTAATTTGAAAGTAGACCCCGTTCACCTTAACCTTACCATTATTCCACAAATTCACCATGCTGTTAGTGATCTCAGGATCCGAGCCATGAAGTTTCTCGAAGAAATTAGTAACCCCACCCTTTTCCAGCTCTCTCCAAACTTTGGCCTTGTTCTTCCACTTCTGAACTTCCCCCACTGGCTCCTTTCTGCTCCTCTCACCCGTCATGTTTACCTGATCAACTTCCACAATTCTCATGAACTCTGATCTGTGCAAGTTATTTGCATTCGAAAAAATGGTGATGTTTCTTTTATGATACCCATGAATAAACCCCTTTCTAAAAATAATGGTATCATCCTTTCGAGCGTGTCGAAAAGTCAGAGGAAACCCCTTTTGCTGGTGCAAATCACAATGCCAATAATGGCACTTACCATTTATTAAGCAATCTTTATTATCCATAATTGCATTGGATTTGAGCCATCCTTCCCAAGATATTATCTTGGTCGATGAGCAACTTTGCCTCCGCCGAAAAATCTTTTCCGGCATGCCAGGACAGATTAATGGTGGCGTTAACCCCTTTATTAGCAAACCAATCAGCGACTGGGTTTGTCTCTCTGTAAACATGAGTGACGTGGACCTTATCGAACTTTGTGAGAGTGGCGCAAGTCTTAGCAATTATGTTCGCAATCATCCACGAGGGAGGGGAAATACCATTAATGGTATTAATAATGTTTTTGGAGTCCCCCTCAAGCCAGAGATTAGTAATCCTGGCTTCAAAAGCCAACTTGACCACCATACTCGCAGCTCTAGCTTCGGCCAGATGAATAGTCTGGATTCCTAGCAGGGAAGCAAAGGCAGCTATTCCCTCCCCATAGCTATTTCTTATGATTCCACCATAGCCTGAAGGGCCTGGGTTACCCTTGGAGGCCCCATCAAAGTTGGCTTTTGACCAACCATCTGGGGGGAGAAGCCAGCTAGCATCCTGCCTTTTGAGGTTCCTGTCTTTTTCTTTAGCTATCTTTCTGTCCCCTTCTTCTTCTTCTTCCTCCTTCAGCACTTGGAGATTTTCCTTTATATTCTTCGAGACCTTCCTGCCAAGGATTATAGCTAGCTCCTCTCTGTCTCTAAATATTCTATTATTCCTTTCCTTCCAGATTCCCCAGCAAAAATGGGGTAAAATCCAGTCCGAGTGATCCTGCCGACCAGCAATCTTACAAAGACCTTTCTACTGATGGAAAAAATCCATGAGATTATCCGGTTTGCACCAGAGGGTCACATTATCATGTGTGATGACATTCCACACCTCCCTGGCATAGTCACATAAGATGAAAATGTGATTTTCGGTCTCAGCCTGATTCTTACACAAGGGACATCTACTGGGCATAACATGTCCTCGCTTCATGAGATTGTCATGAGTAAGGATTTTGTTCTGAAGAGCCAGCCAGTAAAAAATGTTGATCTTTGGAGTGAGACCCGAAATCCAAGCCTCCGCCCAAGGGGCCTTCTCTTTTAATCTCCAAAGGGAATTATAGCTTGAGGCAACAGAGTATCTTCCATTGGGATTATCCCTCCAGACCAGCTCATCCCCCAAATTGATAGGAATCATGGAATTGAGCATAAGCATTATAAGAGTCAAGACCTCAGAGATGAGGGATAGGTCACTCCATTCCTGGCCATTCCAATAATCACAAACTTTGGACCCAATTTGATCAGCACAAGCTTGCATCCATCTCTCAAAAATAGGGTTATTGATAAGTGGATCTTGGGAAAGCCATCTATCCAACCAGAACTAGATGTCCTTCCCATTTCCCAATTTCCATGATATCCTGGCCTTAGCCAGGTCCCTAGCTTTCATGATCCCATTCCAAATGTTCGATCCTTTTGGGATATCTTCATTAAAAAGGGTGAAAAGAAGAGTGGGTCTTCTAAGGTACTTGTTTACCAGGGTGTCCCTCCATTCACCGGTGCTACTGAAGATCCGCCATATTTGTTTAGCTAGGAGAGCCTTATTGAGGTGAGTGATCTTTCTAATGCCCAGACCTTCATACCTCATAGGGAGGCAAACCTTCTCCCAAGCAACAAGAGGATATCTTTTCTTCCCTTCATTACCATTCCAGAGGAAGTCTCTCTGAATTTTCTCCATTCTTTCAGCTATTTTCCCCAAAATTCCAAAGAGGCTCAGGGCGTAGATTGGCAGATTTTGAAGAGAAGATTTGACTAAGAGGCATTTCCCCGCTTGA
Source organism: Cupressus sempervirens (assembly GCA_028749045.1). NCBI lineage: Eukaryota > Viridiplantae > Streptophyta > Pinopsida > Cupressales > Cupressaceae > Cupressus > Cupressus sempervirens. The sequence continues at coordinate 499,799,798 of CM053787.1, forward strand.
CTAAGAGAGACCCCTTTCCAACCAGCCATCTTCCTATTGAATCTATCCAAAATATCATTCCAAAAAGACTCCGGGAGTGAGGATCCCAAGGGAAGACCAAGATAGGTAGAGGGGAAAGAGCCTACCCCACAACCCAGAATCCTGGCAATTTTACTTTGTCTAAACTCAGAGGTGTTGATGAAAAAAAGTGAGCTTTTGTTCCAATGAATCAACTGACCCGTCCCACTGGAGTAAGTATCAAGAATCTTCTTCAGGGCTCTGGCCTCTTTGACAGAAGCTTCCCCCCCCCCAAGATAGTATTGTCAACAAATTGCTGATGAGTAAAGGGAATGCAATTAGAGGAGGGAAGGATCCCTTTGATACAAGCCTCACGCTTTCTACAGTCTATAATCCTTCCTAAGCATTCAGCTAAAATGATGAACAATATGGGTGAAAGGGGGTCTCCTTGTCTGAGGCCTCTGGAAGGTTTGAAAAAATTAGAAAGAACTCCATTAACCAGAACAGCCAGGGAGGAGGTGGAGACCAATTGAGAGATAATTTTGCAAACTTTACTGTCAAAGCCAAAAGTCGAGAGGACCTTCGCAAGGAGAGACCAGTCCACCCTGTCATAAGCTTTAGAAAGATCCAGTTTGAGAAACATACCTTCCCGTTCGGATGCCTCAAGAGAGTGGATGACTTCGTGCACCATCTGGACAGAATCCAAAATTTGTCTCCCTGGAACAAAACCCGATTGATGCTGTGAGATTATCATGGGCAATATCTTGAGCATTCTTAAAGTGAGAACTTTAGAGATGATCTTGTAGAGAGAGTTGCACAGACTAATAGGTCTGAAGTTGTCCAACGAGTCTGCCCCAGGGGATTTAGGAATGAGAACCACAAAAGTCGAGTTTAGCTCCTTGAGAATAGATTTGGCTCCAAAGAATTCTTGGACAGCCTGAACAACCTCTCCCATGATCACCGGCCAGAACCTTTGGAAGAAAAAAGTGGGAAAACCGTCTAGGCCAGGAGCCTTGTCAGCAGGCAAAGAAAAGAGAGCCTCTCTAACTTCCGAAGCCTTAGGAATAGCACAGAGCTGTTTATTATGGATAGGTTGAATGAGCTGAGGGATACAGTGTAAAAAATCCTTCTGGTCCAAATTGGAAAGCATTGGGTCCTCAGAGAGAAGGCTAGAGAAAAAGGAAACAACTTCTTCCGAGATGGCAAATTCTTCAGTTAACAACTCCTGCCCCTTTCTGATACCATAGATCCTGTTACTAGCACGGTGCTTGAGGGTGGTTAGGTGAAAAAACTTAGTGTTCCGATCTCCTTCCTTTAGCCAGGTGATCCTCGATCTTTGCCTCCAAAATTTTTTTTCCTTATTAATAATGTTATGAATTTCAAATAGGGTCTTGAGCTCCAAAACCCTGTTGGTCTCAGTGTAACCTTCCTTCTGAATGCAATCTTGGATAATAGTTAGATTATCAAATAACTCTTTCTTTTCATGGAAGATGTGACCAAAATCAGACTTGTTCCAAATTTTAATCAACCTCTTCACATTGCTAAGTTTTCTGGCGACTCTGAACATGGCTGAGCCCTCCACCTCTATCCCCCACCATATCTTGATATTATCCATGAGGTCAGGGTGTGAGGTCCACATTTTCTCAAACCTGAAAGGATGGTATCTCCTGTGTACCAGAGGGGAAACTAAAAGAGAAATGGAAGAGTGATCCAAACCAATTTTGGGAAGCAGAGATAGTCTGCAGCTGAAGGATTGAAGCCAGTCTGAAGATATAAGAGCTCTATCCAGCCTAACCTGAATGCAATCATGGCCTTTTCTCTTGTTTGACCAGGTAAAGGATCCGCCCTTAAGCTCTACATCCATAAGGGCCAGATTATTTATGAAGTTAGAAAGATCCTGTTTACTTTCCCAATCCGGGGGCATACCTCCCTTTTTCTCTTTATCTTCTAGCGGTGTGTTAAAGTCTCCCATGATTATACCTTTCTTAATGTCACAATCTTGCACCATATTACCAACTTTGGTCCAGAAGTTTTTTCTATCTCTCTTATTATTGGGGGCGTAAATATTCACTAAAAACCAGGAATCATTGGTGTGCAAATGTTGAACTCTGCAGAAAAGAATGTTATCTTCATCATACTCAGCTACTATATTGAAATACTTATCATTGAAAAGTAATAGCAGTCCTCCAGACGCTCCTTCAGAGTTAGAGGCTATGCCCTTCATGCTATTGTTGAACTTAATATTTTCCATCCTTTCCTTCTTCATTTTAGTTTCCTGGATTAGAAACACATTAGGCCTTTGGTCCCTTATCATATTTCTAATAACTTCTTGCTTGTGGATTCCATTGAGTCCACGAATATTCCAAGATAAGATCTTCATTATTTAACTACTGAACATGCTTCCTGGATGGTGCGCTGCATTCCATCCTTAATGTTTCTTCTGGCTTCCTCTTTCCTGATTTCATTCTTGTTTTTCCTTCCCACTAGGTTAGATTTGTGGCCGAGATCAGCCTTGGCCATGCTTCTAGTAGAAGGGGGAGATACCGGAGAATGGTCCCTGCTATTCTTCTTCTTTCTACTCCTGACTTCCGTCCAGGGATTCTCTTCTCCCTCTAGTCCTTTGTCCAGCCAAGCATCAATTCTCGCCGAATCTTCCATTGTCAATGCAGACAGCCTCTCTATGATTCTGTTTACTGTTGAAGGGGGGGGACAACACACCGGGTTAGGGTCCTGGGACATGGGTTCCCCCTCCTTTGGTTCTTCCATGGAGTTCAAGGCAAAGGATAGTTTCAAGTCATCCTCCTGAGAATCCAGAGGGGGAAGAGTCATTTTTTCACCTATCTCCTCAGATTTCTTCTCAGATTCCTTCGCATTGGGGAGATGCATTGAATCGTCTTTCACTCCTTCCTCTTCTCCCCCTCCTACGTTTCCAGTCACCCGAGGAGGCCCTGATTCCTCTTGGGGCGCATTAGGAGCAGAATTAGTTTTTTCTTCTGCCTCTCCATTTGCCTTGACTTGCGATGCTTTTTTTCTCCATTCTTTTTTGGAATCTAGAGAGTCTTTTATCCCCCCTTGTGGACGAGCCTTTCCCACCGTACTCTTTCCTTTGAAAAGTGGACATGATCTAGCCTTGTGGCCAGCCTTCTTACAATGGAAACAAGAAAAAGGCACACTTTCATAGTCAATCTTTTGAGATCTGTTTCCCAGACGAGATTGTAGTTCTAAAACCTGAGGCATGTCCTGGCCTTCGATGACTCCTACACAGATTCTTGCGTAGTTCAATCTTTTCTTAGCTGCTGTGACATAGTCAATGGAGAGGAGCTCTCCAAAGGTCCTGGCTATGCCATCAAAGACATCCTCATGCCAATATTCCAAAGGAAGTTTCAAAAATCTTAAGCAAACTGGAACCTGAGATTGGAAATCATTGTTCAAATCCAAGTTGGATGTCCATTTTTGGAATATTAGGTTGGATCTGCCCAAAGACCAGTTCCCAGCACATAGTATACGAGAAAAATCTTCCAAGCAAGAAAACTCGAAAGACATGAAGCCTTTGGCCATAGCAGTCACATCTACATGCCCTTTAAGGTCCCATTTTCTCCTGGTAAATGTCCTCACTACATCAATATTAGGTCTTGGCCCTACAAATTTTCCTACCAGAGTGTTCGCCATGCTTAGGATATTGTGGTCAATAATTTCCCTAGGGATTTCCAGAGCAAAAATACCTTTCTCCTTATCATATTTGTCAATGACTTTTGGGAAAGACGATTTACCTGATGGTTTTATCCCGAATAGATTCGACCAGCGTCCCCATGTCCCAGACGGCCCACTGCCCACATGGGGGGGAGGGGGAATCTTCTCACCTGGATGGGGCATCAAAACCCGTGGGTCCCCATCCTTTGAGGCATCCTCATCTTTCCCCTTTGTTTCCTGCCCTGTGCTTGCTGCATGCCCTCTTGCAGACGTGGTCTCCTGTCTCCCGCCTTTCTCCAGATTCAAAACAACGTGATTCGAATTGCAATTCCCGCCCGCTCCATCCCTCTCTCTCACCGTGCCCATTATTTTTATAAGTTACATAAATAAGTTACAATAAGTTACATGAATCATTTCTTTTTTCTTTTTTTCTTTTTTTGTCCTTCTCTATATTGTTGTAGAGGCATATCCATGTTGTCATCAATATTTCTTCACACCTGTGAATATACACTCATTATACTTTACAAAAGAAAGTCATATGCAATAACAAATAAAAGGGTTAAATTTAAAGAAATTGAGACTTTAAAGATTTTAAAGAACATTGTAGCACTCTTTACCTTGTCCAACCATATCATCTTGCTCGCTGACTTGGACCTCAACATGCTCATCAGGAAAAATGTTTGCATCCCTTGCAACTGCAACACAAGATGGTTTTTTAATTCTCAATACATATTATAGTTAAATTTTTATTACTACACCAAATTCAATTTAAAATGTTTACTTGTATTAATAATTTAGAAATCAAAACTCGAATAGAAAATATATATATTGAGTACTAGGATCCACATTCGAATCGCCACCTCTACAGTGCTCGACTGATGTATCAAGATTGGCAATCCAATTAAATAATTAGTGCATTTATCAGTAATATATACATATAAATAGAAGACAAATACTGAGAAATCTTAGTCATTCATTTTAATATGTATATCAAATATATAACCATTGTTTCCTTACTTAAAAAAAATATAATGACCTATATCTTTGGAACTTAATATCAAATATAGTAATTGGTAGAGTATTTAATTTGAAATATAAATCAATTGACTTATTTACCTTAGCAAACAATCCAATAGAAGAACCTTGTGCTCTCATTGCACCAATCATTCAACTACAACTGTATAGCCTTTTGTGTAGCCTAATTTCTTGTCCTCTTTAGAGATTGTTTTTTAAATTTCATGGCCTACATTTTTTCTAGGTATCATGATTTTATTTGTAATCAATGTCATCAAGACTAATTGTTTTACAATTTATAAATATTTGCATATAATGTTTCATTTACCTATACTTACAACTCATGCAACAAGTTTTGAATATCCATTCGAGCCAAGCTTGTGCTGCACATGCTTCTATTTTCTTGCTTCAGTTGCCTTTGATGTATTAGGAAACCTATGTGAAGTTTAAAATATGTTAGATCACATAATTATTAAGAGTAATTATTACTTAATTTTATTCTTAATATTATGACATACATCTTTCCTTGGGTGGTACTGGTTCTCCATCATTTCTTGCTTTTATCTCAGTGACATCCTTTATAAGATTATCCCACTCAATAATGGGAATATAAGGGGTTTCTGATAACAAGGGTTTTTTTTTTTCATTTGGGTCCTGTAGTTGAACCTAACATACTTCAAATCTTGGCCCACTTTCTCAAGGAGCCTAAGTCTTTGAAAGACATTGGATCCAAAAAGTGATGTCATGACATCAATGAGTTAGTCCTTTAACTCTTTTGCTTGCAAATTCTACCATTTAAGAAAAGAAAAGAAACTATTAGATTCATAAATGAACTGAAGCTACCTTTTAATTTAATTGAATAAATTGATTAGATTAAGGAAACATGATCTAGCAATGAAATCAAAATATGACACCCTTTGCGTATGGTCAACCTAGATATATGCAAACATTCATCATTAAGTTTTTCATAAAATATATTATTTCCTACAAAATAATAATGTGATTAGTAGTTGTTACAAGGGACTAGATGGGAGGTTAGTGCATTTGATTATGAGTATATGATTGTATAGTAAAAGAAAGGATCAATCTTTAAAGTACTTGGAAGTTGGGGCACTTTCAGGAGAAGACCATCTTCATTACTAATGAGAAATTGATCACAATTTTTTAATGTTTCTGTAGTCTAATATGGGAACACCAAGGAAGATCCTCATCACCTCCTTCATAAAATGAATCTAATATTACAAAATGCCCCCAAATAAATAATAGTTCAAGTGAAATAAACACATGAAAAATGAGAGAGAAAAAGAGTAATCAACTTACCAATAGGCAGTGCCACCACATTTGCCACTGAGCCACGTGTTGCCAAATTTGTAGCCAAAAGTTCCTCTTTAATTCTATTCCTTGTAGGTAGGTGATGTAGTGAACAAAGGATCAATGGTAAGATCTGAAATATGAGATTTTTAGAACACAATAAAACAAGATTGTTAGAGCTATTAAAAAAAAACTGTTTGAGAAAAAGATTGTAGGATAGAACATGGGATGTAATTAAACCACTTGAAGTATCATCCTCTAGAGGATTGCCCCTTAACATCCTTACCATACTCTGAAAAAATAACACATGCATCTTATTTAATGACATAAATAAAAGAGTATAGTATAAAAACTATTATTGAAATTTTATTATAATTAAAAACTACATTAATACTTATTGAATATGTGCAAACTAGGGCCAACAACTTATTGATCATATCTTGTGTTGCAGGAGTCTAAGGTTGAGTTAATGCTAGTTCTGATAAATTTTTTCCCATATCATTAATACACTTCTTCAATGCAAGAATTGGATTAGTGGCTGAATTAATATCAATAGTAAATTTAGCTAGCTCATCATGGCGCAACTCCTCATCCTCGTGGACTACTAATTTTTCCTTTCCCTTGTCCTGATCAACACTCATTTGTGAGAGCAATATTATTAGCTGTATATTTAAAATTAATCCAAAATAGTACTGAATAATAAAACATAATAAAAAATACACATTAACATATTTCATGTATCTAATTTCTACAACAACAATGAGTTTTACCTATAGGGAAGAAGAACCATCACTACTATATGGATCCTATGATTGTTGATCCATAATGTAGCTCTACATTTCAAAAAAAATCATTGAGACATGTTAAAATACATGTGTTATTATTCTAAGTTAGCAATATATATATAAATTTAATGGTTTGTTTATCTTCATTGCTTGGAGTTGATTTTAAATGTACATAGTAGGTACCACCTCACCCATGATAGTGGCCTTTTGGTATCTATGTGATTAAAATTATAATAAATAAGAAGCTCTCCACCTCCACATATTTATTTTGTCACACATACAAATACGTGATTTCCCTCACATGCCTCAAATATGCAATTGGGTCACTTCTTAGTTGATGTAGGTTGTGTACTATTTATAAAACTTGCAATATTCCTTGATGCTTTTGACCTTCACCAATGTATATAAATACTATTTACTTTGTCCACTAACCTTTTGTTGTATATAATTTTCCATTAGTGCATACCTACACATACTTCTTTTATATCTAACAATTAACATCCAACTACTGTAATCATAGCAAGGTCTAACATACTCCCTCAATTCAACAACCTTTTTGTAAGAGACCTTTATTCCATCCATGGAAAATAGGCTCAAACCATGTAATGAGGATGGTGCTATGCAATATATATCTCTCTCCAACACAAAAAATAGTGTTTATTGGAGGTATTTCATTGGGGACCCATTATTTATGTAGATGTTTGTACCTAAAGGGCACATTGAAGTCACCTTTACTCTCATCATCATAAGAACATGACCCTCTTTGAGAAAGGAACTATTTCATGTGCTTATTGAATTTATTTCTAATATTTTGACCTTGAGTTGATCTCCTTGATTTAGACATACTAAATGTCTCACTTTCTTCTTCCATTCCTAAATTTTCCTCACTCGAGGAAGACAAATCTGATAAATACCTATTTTCTGGTACCTAGACTCCATAAAATAAGAGAGATAGGTGGCAATGAGAGATATTTTACAAATGGTAAAATAAATTAATCTCTATGGGGTTTATTGACTTATACTTGATGATCCATGATACTTTGTGGGATGCTCGTGAAAGGGCTTCACATTTCTATAGTAGTAAATCAATTGGCTTATGTTAGCTAAAAAATTCATGATACATGTACTCAAAATTACATTGAATATTAGCACCACATATGAATTATAAATAGTAAAAAGTTATAATCATCATCATCATCCTCATCATCATCGTGATTAGTAGAAGCATCATCATCGTGATCAGTAGCAATATCATTTGCATCAAGAACATCATTTGTTTAATGTTTATATTTGCACATATGGTTTTGAAAGAAGATTTTGGTGTAATTAATGTGTCTATTTGCAAAAATATTGGACATGTTGTACTTAATATTTATACCTACACATATGGTTTTGAAAAGAAAATTTTGTGTAATTAATGTGTATATCTGTAAAAATATAGGACATGTTGGACTTAATGTTCATATCTACACATATAATTTTAAAAGAAAAAATTGGTGTATTTATGTCTCTTCATTTTGATTTTTTCATGGGAATCCTGTCAATGGTAATAGAAAAAAAGAATTCATTTTCTAAGAGTTTACAATTTGTTCAACAAAATTAATGTTTTATGAGAAAATGCACCTGAAGAACTGTTAGCTCAGAAGCAAGAACATGGTGTTGATATTAGATTGACCTTGCTAATTCCTAATGGGTTGGGCTATTATTATTTGTCCCCATCACATTCAGTTTGATAGCCATGTTAGGTAGGTGATCTCACCTAGTTCATCCTCATGACTTTGAAGTCCTTAATCATGATCTTGGGTGTTCAAATTAATTTCTGAGACATTTTCACCTTAGGGCCCTATTTGATCATCATTTGAAAGGGCCTCAATGTTGACCAAAAAATGTCTCTCAATATGTTTAGATGTTTATAGGTAATGTCACTAACTCTTCACTGAAGTTATTCTTCAACATCCTTGGCTTCCATTGTTGGGCTAGCATATGGAGCCTTTATATTCAACCACTCGTAAGAAGTTGGGGAATGCACTTCATGCTTGGCATGCAAGTGATGCATTTGCATATGCAATATTATCACCTTGAAAACCTATACTTGATCCTACTAGCTAGGAAAATTGATTGTTCAAATTATGTTCACTTGAAAAAAATATTTTTCCATCTTCAACTAACCTAAAATTCTTGCTTCTCCCAGCTGTATTGTTTCTCTATTGTTATATATTGTAGAATAGATTTTCAATTTATTTCTTCATGTTTTTATGATGCATAAAAAAGCCCGTATCATCTTAGGATAACACTAAGGAAAGTGGTTACAAATATATGAATAAAAAACTCAAAAAGGAGTTCAATTAAATAAATAATTTATGTGTCTGATGCTATTTAATGAAATACTAAACCAACTAATCATCATATACTTATAACGATCAAAGTATGCACAATGTAAGATCTTGGTACATAAAATTTCTACAAAAAATAGAGGGAAAAAAATTCAAATAGGGAGTCATATTCCTAAAAAAAAGGTCATAATATGCAATATGAATTACAATGAAGAGATAACTCAAACTAAATTTGCTGTATGATAGAGCCAGATATTCAAGTTAGAAGTGCATGATATGCACAATGTGTAAACTAGAGACCAACTAGACTAGAATATTATAAATTTAGGCTTGATTAAGTGAACTTAAGTTAGAGAATAAATGTAAAAACATGTTCTTGATTATGTATAAAAATGTCTATGATGATATTCTTCAACATGTAGGCAATTAGTTAATGCAAGATTGAAAACTCTCTGAGTATGAAATACATGAATAGGTCTAACAAAAAAACACCTTATTGACTACTATTGCACAATGAAAGCCTCTCAAAGTGAAGAAAAAGGAGCAAAACTACATGGTCAAAAAACCCTCTCCAAAAGTCAGAGATGTAAGTATATGAACTGTAAAATAAAGGGAGGCCTCAAGAGGACCCCTTAAAGACAAATTCATTCATTGAAATAATCAAACATAATTAAAGATAGCATGAAGATGCCAAAGGATTTAAAAAGATTGCACAAAATATGAATAACACTCAAATTATCACATAAAAGAATAATGAGACCATTAAGAGGAAAGAGAAACTCTATCATTAACTAATTAAGCCATAAAATGATGCAGTCAAATCTGTGTAAACATGGTATAAGAATTTAAATATCTTCCATGGTGTAAGAAAACATATAAAATTCTCACCCAAAACCTCTTTTTCATTCATCAAAAATGCTATCCAATTGTCTATATGGAGCGATGAATAGTTTGTAGCAGTAATGGGTGATTCAACTGACAAACTCTTTTTAGCAGTATATCATGCCTCAGGAGGACTAGCTAATCTAACTCGAAAGAAAATCCTACAATTATTCTCACCATAGGCTTGAATAAAGAAAGTCTATATGCTCTGCATATATTTGAGTACAAATCAAATAGTTGGAATCAAGGACAAGATTGTGCAGTTTGTCTCTCTAAATTCCAAGAGAATGAGAAATGTAGAATTTTGTCAAATTGTAACCACAACTTCCATATATAATTTATTGATATGTGGTTTTACTCTCACTCTACTTGTCCTCTTTTTAGAATTGCAATGCAACCATATTCATCTTCAAAGATTACACAAGAGGAAGAATCAATTTCCTTAAGTAATATTGGAAGAACAAATGGTAGTGTTTATACCCATTTGATGAGAGGTCAGACAAATTCCACTATATTGCACTACAAGAACCCACCAGATATTGTTTTGTGCATAAGAGAGAATGAGACAGGTGAAGGACTACCCATTGGAAGACCATGACCACAAATTGCTCTTCTTAGCTCTATCTTTCAAACATGGATTTCTCTATTTCTCTATTTTTTCAACTCTATTGAACATTTTAACAAGTTTTCCATGTAAATTTCTATTAATGGAGGCTTTCAAAACCACATTAGAACAATGAGGATCTTGAGGTAAGTCACTTAGCATGGGTTGAGTGAGTTTTATTATTTTATTATTTGGATTCTAGAATATGTATGCAAATGGATCATTTTTTGTAAAGTTTATTGTTCATTTTATTGTACTTAATCTGATGATAGTTGTATAGGAATTCATAATCAACCCAACTAATAAAAACTACACCAATTTAACTAGGTTATGGCTTGTTTCTTTCTAAAAATATATGCTATGATATATTTTTTGTAAAATTTCTTGCGAACTCTGCCCATTTTTCATGGTATGCATTATTTTTGAGCAAGATCTTGAGATAAGTAACTTAGCATGGGTAGAGTGAGTTTTATTATTTTATTATTTAGATTCTAGAATATGTATGCAGTTGGATCATTTTTTGTATAGCTAATTGCTCATTTTATTGTACCTAATCTGATGATATATAGGAATTTGTAATACCAATTTAATTGGGTTATGGCTTGTTTGTTTCTAAAAATATCTACTATGATATGTTTTTGTAAAATTTCTTGTGAACTTTGCCCATTTTTGTGGTATGCATTATTTTTGTGTAGGATCTTGATGTAAGTCACTTAGCATGGGTTGAGTGAGTTGTATTGTTTTATTATTTGGATTATGGAATATGTATGCAGTTGGGTCCTTTTTTGTAAAGCTGATTGTTCATTTTATTGTACCTAATTTGATGAAAAATCTATAGGAATTTGTAATCAACCTAGCTAATCAACAACTAGACTAATGTAACAAGGTTATAGTTTATTTTTTTCCAAAGATATCTATTATGATATATTTTTGTAAAATTTCTTGTGAACTCTACCCATTTTTCATGGTATGCATTATTTTTGTGTAGGATCTTGAGGTAAGTCACTTAGCATGGGTTGAGTGAGTTTTATTGTTTTATTATTTGGATTCCATAATATGTATGCAACTAGATCATATATGTAATAACCACCTTGAAAAATATCTCTCCAAATATATAAATAGATACATGTTTAGAAGGAAATATAAAGACATACATGTTCACAAGGAAAAGAAAAGAAAATAATTTACATATGTTCCTCTTCTTGCCCTTGAAGAAAATCGTAGAGCAAGGGCATGACATGATAATCAAATCATAGAGCAAGGGCATGAGAATGAAATGCAGAGATCACAAGGGCACAAAAACCAAATTCACTGATCACAAAATCCATGACAACATTCACAACTCTCCAACCTCATAATTCAGACCTCTCCACCTCTTTCATATGAAACTCTACAAAATCAAAACAAATGGAAAATGATTCTCATGTTTTTCTTTTTTTGTTTTATGATTGGGGGCATCACAATTATGACACCAATGTTGGTATTGTGATGCCGTCAGGGACAAGTGCAAAAAAGAACATGAAAATGACCATAAATTTCATCACCATCATGAATTGCCATCATAAATTGACCCCAAATTTTGTAGTGGAATGAAAATGAAAGAAGGTGAGAACATTGTCCAATATAGTGAAATAATTAAAGAAAGTGTGAGTGCAATTCAAGATGTAGGAGGGAAAATTTATGATGAAATAGTAGTTAAAAAGGTACTAAGAACACTTCTTCCTACTTATGCAATTAGAGTTTTAGAAATTTAAGAGATGAGATGCAATCCTAAAAATAATATAACCTTGGATGCACTTGTGGGAAGATGAACTATTTTTGAGTTGGATAACTTTAATAAACTTGCTCCTACTTCTAGCAATCTGGAATCTACATTCAAAGCCAAACTAACCCTTGGTAGAAAAGGAGGAAAATCAAAAGGAAAAAAAATTGACAGTGATGAAGAAGATTCTAATGAAGACCTTGAAGTTATTAAATCCCTACTTGCAAAAAGAGTAGAAAAGGAAAAGGACAATTTAGAGGTAAAATCACATTGATCTATTTGTCATGTGAAGAGGTTTGTCATATTGCTGCAAGATGTCCAAACAAAGAAGATAAAGATGAGAAAAGGTACAAGTTCAAAAGAAAGAAAGACTTCAAAGGCTACAAGGACTATAAAGATAAAGGTAAGAAATCTTATTACATTGCTAAGGATTCTAATAGTGATGATAATGAAGAAGAAGTAGTTTACATTGCTATTAAGGATGAACTTGATAATGAGGAAAATGAAAAGATGGAACTTATCTCTCATGTAAGAAAAATTAATATGACTAGTGACAAAACAAAGTTTGAAAATTTAGAACACTATGATGGTGGAAGTGTTAGATTTGGAAACAATGAACCATGTTATGTAAAAGGAAAAGGAATCATAGAATTAACTGATGTAATCAAATGTGAGAATGCCTATTGGGTTGAAGGTTTAAGATACAATCTAATAAATATAGTTCAAATGAACAATATAGGATACAAATAATTCATAAATGGAAAAGAAAAACTATTGGATGGAAAAGGAAACCTATTTGGAACTGACAATCAGACAAAAGGTAATTTATTTTACTTAGATCTCATTGAAAGTACATATTTGCTAGCTTAGATAGAGGAAAGTTGGATATGACATAAGATGATGTGTCATGTTAAATTTGATAACCTAGTTACCATAAGCAAGAAAAAAAGAGTAAGAACCATACCTTATGTGAAGAAACCTAAGATGAGCATGTGCAAACAATGTCAAATTGGAAAGATGAGTGAAAGAAGTTTTAAAAGTAAGTCCTACAATTCTAAAGAAGTTTTGGAACTAGTTCATATAGATCTTTGTGGGCCAATAGGTGTGGAAATCTACCTCTAGAGATATATATTACATTCTATTTGTTGATGATTATTCTAGAATGATGAATACAATATTTTTAGAAGATAAGTATGATGCTTTTCAAAAGTTGAAATGGTTTTTGGCTATAGTTGAGAAAGAAATAGGGAAGAATCTAAAATGTCTAAGATTTGATAGAGGAGGAGAATTCATCTCAAATAAATTCAATGATTTCTACAATGAAAGAGGAATCAAAAGACAAGTATTAACACCTAGAACTCTAGAGAAAAATGGAATAGTAGAAAGAAGGAACATATTTATCATAGATTGTGCAAGGACAATAATGAAAGAAAAGAGTATTGCACCAAAATACTAGAGAGAAGCAATCAACATAACAATTCATACCCTAAACCGAGTTCAACTAAATAAAGCTACAAATAAAACACATTATGAATTGTGGTATGGTTACAAGCTCAATTTTTTTTATCCCCAAGTATTTGGAAGAAAATGTTATATCTTAAAAGATGTAAGGAAAGGAAAGCTTGATGCAAAAATTGATGAAGGTATATTCCTAGGGTAATCCAATAAAAGAAAGGCATAGAAATGTTTGAATCTTACTACTCACAAAGTCATTGAAAGTGAATATGTGAAGATTGATGAGTTTGTAGAAAGAAGTGAAGAATAGAGAAGTAAGGAGCCTAAATACTACATAAAGTTTATTTATTATGAGGAGGAACCTAAGAATTTATATCAGAAAGTTGAAGCCAATAAACAACCAGGTGAACATAGAAATTCTTTGGTATTTTAGACCAAGTAAAAGACAGAGGCACCCAAGTCATAGACAATTCAACTTGAGTTGTAGCCTTAGGTAGTGTAGCTCGAGTCATAGATAATATAACCCAAGTTATAGCCAGATCAACTAGAAGAGCTCAAAAAAAAGGATGAAAATCTTGAAGATCTAGGTGAACCAAGTTTAGAATCAAGTAAGAAAGATCCAAGACTTGTAAATATTTTAAAGATAGATTCACTTGAATGAGGTCTTCTGGGATGAGCAAAGAAGCATATAGATTAGAGCCCATAGACTGAATTGGCTATAAGGATTTGTTCCCTCCCTATTTAGTTCCATTCCTCCGGGTTAGGATCTCTCTAATCTTGGACCTCTACATGTATGCTTACCTAGAGTTGGAAGGCTTAACAAATAGTTCTCTTGGGGAGGAGGAGACTACCTTGTAGAATAGGAGTGGAGGCCAAGGTGGGGGTAATTCATTGTGTGTATCTCCCTAACCTATTAGATTATTCTAGCCCCACTTTTGTAATACCCCAAAATTAGCACATTTCCATGCTAAACCAATTCTGGTCTATTTAATCAATCCTAAGTCCTATTTTACTAGGCAATTCTAATTTTGATAATCACTATTTGACCTAAGTGTCAAATTCAAAAAATCCTAATTTGCATTAATCACGCTCTTTATTTAATTCCTAAGTATTAACTCAAATTAGCTACATTAAGCCTATTAATTAAGTTTAGTTTAATTATAAGAGCTCATACTTTAATTAAATTAAAATTACCTCTTTAGCTAATGTACAAAGGAATTAAATGTGTTTAATTTAATAAGATAATGTCCTCATTTTAATTATTGAGTTTAATTATTCAATCAAATAAGATTATGCATTTATGATGTCATATTCTATTTTATTAAATTAAATATCATCTCCAAAATCTTCTCTTCAGTTCAGAAATGGAAATTTTGAGTAAAATAGAAATCAAAATGGAATTAACTTAGTTAACCCTTTCTCACATTGAGAAGAGACTCAGTTAACTTCATCTACACAAGGAAGTTTCCACTCTAACCGAATCTCATTTCCAATCTTGACCCTTTATTCTATCTAATTTTGACCGTTGATTGATTCTAGAATTCTATTTAAGAGGCCTTCAATTCCTCATTCCAAAGGTTGAATGGATTTTGCATCAAACTTATGCTGAAATATCTATCCATTGCTCTTTCATTCTTAGCTTAAATTTCTTACATATCAATATCATTCTAGTTTAAAATGCATACATTTAGAATAATATGTTCATTTTATTCTTAGCTTAATACATGCATTTCATTTAGATTAATCCGCATTCTCATATAGCTTAATTAAATCCTTCATACTAGAGGTCTAATTGCTAGCTTCTCATTTTGAGAGCAATAGCATAATCCATCTAGTTAGGAGGCAATAGATCGGTTTGCCAAATCATTTTAGATGAACGACTCAATGTTTATTCTGGGATGGTTTTGCATATAAGGATACGAATGACTTCAACATGATCCTTATATGCCAAATCATCCTAGAATGAAGATTGAGTCATTCATCCGAGTTGATTCAACAAGCTGATCTGTTGCCTCCTAACTAGATGGATTTTGTGCTATTGCTCTCAGAATGAGAAGCTAGCAACTAGACCTTTAGTATGAAGGATTTAATTAAGCTATATGAGAATGCAGATTAATCTAAATGAAATGCATGTATTAATTTAGGAATTAAAAAACTTATTATTCTAAATGTATGCATTTTAAACTAGAATGATATTGATATGTAAGAAATTTAAGCTAAGAATGCAAGAGTAATGGATAGATATTTTAGCATAAGTTCGATGCAAAATCCATTCAACCTCTGGAATGAGGAAGTAAAGGCCTCTTAAATAGAATTCTAGAATCAATCAATGGTTAAGATCAAATAGAACAAATGGTCGAGATTGGAAATGAGATTTAGTTAGAGTGGAAACTTCCTTGTGCAGATGAAGTTAACTATTTCAGATTTGAGTGTGATGGAGAGTTAACAGAGTCTCTTCTAAGTGTGAGAAAGAGTTAACTAAGTTAATTCCATTTCAAGTTCTAGTTCACTCATTTCCATTTCTGAACCAAAGAAAAGATTTTGGAGAGAATGTATGGCTGAGTTAGAGTGTTATGGATCAGATCTCTCCCACAACTATGTAAATGGTTATAGACTTTCCTTGCATGCATTGAGCCTAAATTCTAACTAGTTGATCAATTGTTAATTTGAGTTTTGGGGGACAAAAAGTAGGATGAGATAAAATGAATGACTATTATGTGAGTTCTGTTGCCAGTGGCCTTAGGATTTAAGTTCATGTTTCTTGACCCATGATGTATGAAATCTTTTCCATAATGTCATAGTATACCTTTTCTCCATAGCCCCCTATGGATAGAAGCCCTCAAAATTCTATGGCCCCCTTTACCCCTCTATCCCCCTACCTAATAGTAGGGCCCCTATCACCCCCTACCCCCACCATGAACATGCCCCTGTAGGTGGTAAAGAGGCTTTGTTATTGGATTTTCAACTAGATAGATTGGTACCTCATATATAGAAAGGGCAACTATCCATATGGCAATGATAGACCCATCAAGAATAGAATAAAGGGCCACATGAACATTACTGACACTGGAGCCTATAGAATGGTGGAGGAGCCAAGGCATTTGGCATGCCTTTACTCATATTGGGGCACAACCAGCTATGGACATTATGGGCATTACTAGCCCTTTAACTTGTATTGGGTATGGAGACCCAGAGAAAAAGGAGGATGTAGAGAGCTTGTGGGAACACATACATGCTAATTTTGGAATATCTATTCTTGGAACATGATAACATGGTAGATTTGCATATGGAACTATGATAGGTAAAGGCTCTGAGTGAATTAGGATTTTTCAAAAAGCATCATGCACCTTAACAAATAATTGGAGGAGAGATAGAAGGCATATTGACAAGGAAAAATTTAAAAGGTATATGTTTACTTAGTGAATTTGAGCCTAGATCTATAAAATATGCTTTAGAAAATGAAAGTTGGATAGAAGAAATGAATGAAGAGATTGACTAAATAAAAAAGAATAAAACCTAGTCTCTTGTACCTAGACCTAAGGATAAACATGTGATTAGTACAAAATGGATATCTAGAAATAAATTGAATGAGAAAAGAGAAGTAACAAGGAACAAGGCAAGGCTAGTATGCAAATGTTAAGCTCAAGAATAAGGTATTGAGTATTGGGAAACATTTTCTCACATTTCAAGACTTGAAGGAGTTAGAATAATTATAGCATATGCAACACAAAAGGGATTCAAAGTATATTAGATGGATGTTAAATTGGCTTTCTCAAATTGAGCCTTGGAAGATGAAGTTTACATGGAACAACATAAAGGTTTCATTGATCCAAGCCAAAGAAATATGGTATGTAAAATTATAAATCTTTATATGGATTAAAACAAGCTCCTATAACATGGTATGGAAGACTACATGGATATCTAGTGAAAACTAGTTTTGAGAAGACAAATGACGATACCAATTGGTATATCAACAAAGGATCACATGACAAGATATTGGTTGCACAAATATTTGTAGATGATATAATATTTGGAGGACATGAGATGTTATGCAAATCATTTTTTAAATAAATGAGGAGAGAATTTGAAATGTATATGTTTGGAGAGATTAAATTATATTTGGAGAACATGAGATGTTATGCAAATCATTTTCTAAAGAAATGAGGAAAGAATTTGAAATGTATATGTTTGGAGAGATTAAATTCTTTGTGGGTCTACAAGTTCATTAGATGAATGATGACATATACATCAATCAATTAAAATACATCAGGGAACATTGAATGCATTTGGAATGGAAGATTCCAAGCAAGTTGGAACACCCATGTCTACTGGACATAACCTCTCAAAGAATGATGATTCAAAGGAGGACCAATCAAACTACTTATAGATCAATGATTGGGAAACTTTAGTATGTGGTACACACCAAACTTGATATTGCATTAGTAGTTGGTATAGTTGCAAGATTTTTTACTAATCCTAAAGAAAATCACATGATGATAGTCATAATATTTTTGAGATACCTAAAAGGGACTAAAGAATATGGATTATGGTATAAGAAAGGAGGGAATCTTAAGTTGAGAGCCTTTACTAATGCAGACTGGGTAGGAAACATTGATGCCAAAAAAAAGTACAAGTTGGGGAGCATTATTTCTTGGTAAGAGGCTAGTATCTTGGACAAGCAAGAAGCAGAATTGTATTTCTCAATCCACAACAGAGGTAGAGTATGTTTCTTCAACAGCCAATTGTTCTAACATAATGTGGATCAAGAAATTAATTCAGGATTGAAGGAATGTAATTCCTATCCATATTTGTCTTTTCATGTCATATTGCTGAATTATTTTAAGCTAGTTTTATGATTATGTTTTATGATAAAAAATGCTTGGTTACTAGTTTTGCTTAGATGTATGTCATATTCAGTTGATATATATGTTGAGTTACTTAGTTATTTCATGTGTTCATGATTATTTTGATGATGATATATGTATGCTCATTTAATTTCAGTTATCTCATGATGGTTAGTAGCTAGATTATTTACATGTACTTCTATGGTTACTTACCCCATACTTGCATGTGTATGGTGTACTTGTCTATCTTACTTTATGATTGACATTCCTGATATGGTTGAGGGAGGGAGTTTTAGTCACCTGCTAGTCAAGATCTACATGATGCACCAATTCCCACCATTACCTATTTAGTTTAGAATATATGAGTATGTACATATGCAGATTTTATGCATATTGTATGTATCGAGTATCAGCTTCCCTGAATTGCTAGTATGAACGTACCCTATCATAGTATCTCAATGGTAAAAGAGGGGAGATAATTCTTGAGTCCAAATCCCAACCTAAGCCAATTGTCTTAGAAAGTAGGACAAGTATCAGAGTTGTGTACCTATCCAAATTCATCAAGTGATGTGAATTTGTGATTTTGACCCTGGTGTTTGATTATGTTCTTTGTCTTTAGTTGAGTTTTTGTATTTGGTTTTGTGGGTTTGTTGTGAATTTTAGTTATTATTAAATTAAATTAAAAGATAATTTAATGATTTAATTTATGAAAATTTAATATTCAGTTATATTTAATTAATTGAGAAGTCAATAAAATAAAATAATTAAATTTAAAAGATTTGATTAAAGTTCTAATTTTGGCATAATTATATTGATTTAGCAGTTTTATTTAAATAATAAACTCTAAAAAATATTATTAGTTGAATTAATAAATATATTATTAAAAATGTCTCGTGAATTAATAAGAGTGAAATAAATTGATTTAATAAAAATATTTTAATTAAATTGCAAAAAGGTTGCACATGGAAATTAAAATATACTAAAGTAATTAAGGAAAAGGGGTTTTGCGTGATTACACAATCGAAGCCCTAATTTGGGAAAAAAATCTTTATTAGGAAATTAGAGTTCATTTCTCCACACTTGAGGTTTGGAGGAAACAATTTCTAAGAAGAGGGTTTTCAGAAGAATTTGTTTTTCCTTGTGAGCTCTGTGCATCCGTTGTTTAGCATCATATCCAGGTAGGATCTTGTAGGTTTTGTGTAGTAGATTCATCGTTTGAAATTTCTATCTTCTCCATGTCTTCTTATGAATCTATTTTCAAAATTTCAATTGGGTACCCTTGTTGCAAATTTCATTGTTCCTTTTTTGAAAATCATCTATATATGAACTAAGAATTAGAAACCCGTATTTTGTAAATTTTTAGTAGGTTTTCATTTCGAAAAAGTTTCCATTTTTAACAAGACTTTATATTTAAAATTTTTGCATTTTTAGCAAGTTTCCATTGTAAGAAAGTTTTTGGTATTGGAAATTTTGCATTTTTAGCAGGTTTCCATTTTGGGAAAGTTTATGTTTTTAGTATGTTTCTATTTCAGAAAAGTTCCCATTTTTAGTAGGTTTCCATTTTGAAAAAGTTTTTGTTTTTAGTAGGTTTCCATTTTTGGAAAGTTTGCATTTTTAGCACATTTTTGTGTTAGGAGAATTTCCATTTGTAGCAAATTTCTATTTTAAGAAACTTTCCATTTTTAGCAGGTTTCCTTTTTGGGATTTTTTTTTCCAAAGTTTAATAAATTAAAATTATTTTGGTAGTAATTGATAATAATAATTATTAATTTTAATAAGTATTATTGAAATTTTAAATTTAATCATTTGAAAATTTGATTTATTATTTTATTATTTAAACGTAATTTTAAAGTAAACTGAAAATCAAATTTTTTTTTGGATTGGTAAAAGGCCAAAGCCAACGTTAATTACTATTATACATTGTGATTAATTATCTTAAATATTAATTAATCTCAAGTAGATTTGAACCCAAGACCTCCCAATTAAGAGGTTCACAATTTACCGTTGTGTTGTAGCCTCTTGCTTGAAAATCAAAAAATTAATTGAGAGAATTAATGTTTTTTATAAGCTTGGATGTGTTTATATGGTTCAAATATATGAAAATGATTTGTAATACTAGGGAAATCTTATTATTTGAAAAGCTTAGTAATTATAATACTTTGAGAAGACAAAAATTGGAACCCTAGTTGTATATTGAATCTTGTGTTCTTTTTTGAAAACCACAGTGAAAATTGACCTTTATGACTTCAAATCTAATGAGCTATGAAAGTTACATTATTTTTTAATTTATGTGATGTGTGGTTTACTAATATTGGGTTTGGGTTTTGACTTATTACTTTGACCAAATTAGGTTGTCTACCAGAGGCTTGGGGATTTTTTCTATGATGATGTTATGTATACGATGTTTTATACCTGACCATGGTGATGTGTCATGTGTTTCTATGATTTGTTTACTTTATGTGATGTGTGGTTTACTAATGTTGGGTTTGAGTTTTGAATTATTACTTTGACCAAATTAGGTTGTTTACTAGAGGCTTGGGGATTTTTTCTATGATGATGTTATGTATACGATCTTTTATACCTGACCATGGTGATGTGTCATATGTTTCTATGATGAGTTATGATTTGCTGGTAATTTTTGCTTTATATTTTTCTTGTGTATAACTAGGTTGAATGGTGTGACTTTTATGGTGTAACCTTTGAGTCTTTGATCAATTATCTTTGGATGCTTTCCAATTGCTTGTATAGGATTGAGGTGATTATTGTATCTTATCTTTTGGTGCTTTCCATTTGATTGTATAAGACTGAGGTGATATTGAGATTGGTCTTTAGGTGCTTTCCAGTTGCTTGTAAAGGACTAAGGTGAATTATGTGTTTTATCTATAGGTTCTTTCTAGTTGTTTGTAAAAAGTTGAGGTGAAAACTGTGATTCTTTGATTTCTACTTTATTAGCCTAAGGTAGGTAATCTATGTGTACATTGGGAAGTGACTTGCAATGGAGTTTGAAGCCTAGAGTGGCTGCCTAGTTAACCCATTGTAAGTTATTTTAATAAGTGACAACATTTCATTAAATGGGTTTAAAATAAATAAATTAAAGTCATTGTTTTTCCTTGCCAATGCCTTGAGTGCTAGTACAAGCTAGGATGGGAGTAGAGAGGATGCTTGGTTGTGACCATGCTACATTAGTATGCCTAATCTGTATGAAAGGATACTAGTGCCACATAGAGACACTAGGGGGCTAGAGTCTAGAGAGGCTGCCAGGGTAACCTTAGAGTTGGCTCATGAAATGACACCAGTCCACTTGCATAGTAGTTTTCCTATATGCCATTCTTGCCTTTGGGTATAGATAATACTTGTGTCTTGGTACCTTTTGAGATAGTTTACTTTTAGGTGTTTCCTTGATCTAGATGTTGGTATTGACTTGTGTCTTGATATCTGTATGAGACTTGAGAATATTACTGTCACAACAACTTGCACCCTTGCCTAAAGCTTTTACATAAAGGCAACCTTGTGAAACATGGAAATAATCTCCAACTTGTGGGACTTGAACTATGAGACTTAGTCTCCGAAGAAGGCCAACTTCATTACTATCAAGGTGCACCTAACAAGTCTTTGAAAGGAAAAGGGAGAAGGAATACATGAAAGAAAACTAACTATTCTAATTTAAAGGGGTGATAAACTAAAATAGTTTTTCAATCTTATCTTTGCCTAAGGATGCATAGTTCACCAACATAACCTCAAAGTATATAGGTTCAATCCTTGCTTCATCCAACAATCACATGCAAATTAGAAACCAAGGGAATGCTATAAGGAAGTGACTTCACTATATATCATTCAAAAGGCCAAATATATATAATAATGTAGTTGAAGAATAAGACAATGCATTAAAAAAAGGAAAAAAGATATTGCATAGTATATTAATATAAGAAAGAGATACAATCAGAGAATTATGTTAACACAAACGTACAAAAAATTACAATAGTAGAGTATGTTGTAGAATCAAAGAAAAAAAATCAACCCTTGGGAGGATTACAAAACTTGCCTTTATAGTGCAAGCATAACTCAAATAACTTCATCAAGAAGCCAAAATTCAGCCACTATATTCAAGTTGCAAAAGAATAATCATTACAAATCTAAAGAATATTTGATCATGGTACCATTCAGATGCAAGAAATCATATATTTCACCAAAAGAACAACCTTGAGAAGACAAAGACAATGACCATTAATGCATTAGCTAAGTAGATGGATAACTAGGCAATGGATGAGTGTCCCTTTTCATTTATCAAGTATGGAAGATGTTGAAAATAACTAGTAAATAGTCAAGTAGATAAGATTCACCATTAAAAAACCATTTTTTCTCACAATCAACATGCCAAGTCAAATATGTCAGTAGTCAAAGGAGGTCAAGCCTCAAGCTATGCCATGTGGACCAATCATGTTTTATCTTTTTTCCATTCTACCATTCTTCTATCTTTATATTTGACCTTTTGACCACAAATTATCATAGCTTTGTAACTCTTTATTTCCATTAGCCATTTCTCCTTGTGAAACTTTGACACCATCACATAGCTGCCATCACTACTTGTTTCTAACATCCTCTACTAATTTTTGTGATCAAATGACTATATGAAATTGACCTTCTACACCATCATTTAGTTTAGGCCTAAGCATTTATTTTACCCATGACACTATAGAGCTAGGTTCCCTCTCCTTATCGCACTGCTACAACTCAACTTCTAACCTAACATTAAATGCCTGTGACTATGCGAATGTGAGCTTAATTATCTACTAGATGGATTACACAACATCACAACTTGTCTTCTAACCACCATTTAGAACCCTATGATAATATGTTGAAAGCCTTCTTGGGGTCCACTTTGAGACACATGTCAACAAGGTGTATATCTACTTTTCTTAAAGTTCATTCATCTTGGAAAAATAGGAAAATGACTATCGTAGATCATCGTTCAGTCAAAGGTGCCTAGAGACTTGGAAAACCCTTGATAAAAATAGTATACTGGCTAATAGAAGATGCACACCTTGTGAAACTTTGACATACCTTTTCAGCCTCTATAGTTCACATTATGAAATTGGATCCATGATTCCATGTGGTAGGAAGGCATTTACTCATATTCATTAAAGATCATGCATTTTTGTAAAGCATGTATGTGACTGTTGTAGATCATTGGGATCTGACGACCAAGATCAAACCTTTAAATTTGCACACTATTCTTTCTTGTTTATTGGATTCAAGTTGTGACTCTGCATCAATTGAACATTTAACCCTTGTCACCCACTTGTGATCTTAACTTAGGTTCCATCCTTAACCTCTATGACCATGGGAAGACAATTGAATCACAACTTTGGGGCTATGACCATTATTAACCTTAAACCCTCTGTGATCATGTGAATGAGGCAAATTATGATATCAGAACCTTAATCATGACTCAAGGTCATAACCCTATGACCATGTACACAACAAGACTTCACCACTTTGCAGCTCAAGCTTTGGTTAACTCTTAACTCCTTGCAACTGTGTAGACAAAAGGCTTTCACAATCACTTAAATGCTGATTGGCTGATTTAACATTTTGAATGTATGGACAAGGAAAGATCTCTCCATTGCCACCTTGATAATGTTTAACCCTTTATCCCTTGTGACTGAGCAAACAAGAGGGCTCTCACAATGTTTCCACTCTTAATTGGATGCTAACATTTTAAATGATGACCTTGCGTTAACCACAAAGATGACCACCTTGTAACATTGAAACTTGAAACACTTGAAGCCTTGTCGATTGAATGTCATTGATTGAAGGATTTAGCCTTTATTTGATAACTAATTTTGAAACTTGCAATGATGCAATGAAGATTGGGCCCACCATCATGTATCCTTTTATTGATGGATAATGACTTTAACCTCATTTATATCTTTGACTACTATGATGATCTGAAAAAACTTGAATCACTTCATTACATCATAAACTATGGTTTGGAAATTTAACCTTGTGATTTGACAAATTGACTTTCTAATTATTTGTCCCATGATTGTGACTTGCAATTCTTAAGTCAATTTTGATAGAATATGTCAATTCAATTGGTTTACCCTTCATTCGATAAGAATAAATCCATCCTTGTGACATTGTGAACAAGAAGCCTCTGCAACATCACGACCACTGACTAGATGTCATCATTATAAATTGTAGCCTTGTGCTAACTACAAAGGTTACCACCTTTCAACCTCACATTGGTTTAGATGAATAGACCTTACCAGAATATGATCAAGCAAAAGGGTAGTCACAAGATCGTGACTTGAACCATGAGCATGAAATATAACATGAATGGTAGAAGACTCAGGAATAAGAGGATAATACAAGGTTTTCATGTATTCCTATATCATGAACATTTGAACATTTGAATTTATATGATCATTGGGCATGCTATACTTTTGAATTAATTTTTTTGAGGGGAGGGCAGAAATAGCTAACGATTCTAGCAACTCAGAGGGGATACTAGCTTAGTAAGTATATGACTAGTGAGCTTAAGCATCTATTGGGCTACAAAGTTATAAAAAGCATGAAATTGAAGCATTATGAAACACCATAACCCTACCTCTGCTTGCAACTACAACTCAAAAATTTCTATCTCTAGAAAAAATAACATGTGCTCATGTAGTTCTTGGAAAACTAGAAACTAATCTAATATATACAGAAAACACTAACCCTCTCTAGAGGCAGGGTTTGAGGTAAATCCTATTAACTATAATGGGTAGAACATCACCATTAGGCTTGGATAACTAGAAGGAATTGGTTGTCTACAACTGGAGATGACATAGGGACCTCTCCACATGACATCAAATTTGGAGTGCCTCCCTAGCTTGGCTTTGTCTACATCTCACTTGAGGACAAAATCTCCCTCTCTAAAAACCTTGGCTTTAGATTTTTTTGTTAAAACTCCTTTTGAGATGATGTTGATACATCTCAAGTGTCTACATAGCTTGCTACCTTTTCTCTTCTAGTTCCATTAATTCTACCATTCTAATAGTCATGGCATCATCTTCAATCAACTCCAATTGATGAGCTAGCTCAAGAGAGGGGAACTCTAGTGAAATAGGAAGCTTTGCTTCCCTTCCATATAATAACATGAAAGGAGAATTCCCAATATCCCTCTTAGGTGTAATTTTTTTAGCCCAAAGGGCTATTCTTAGCTTATGATGCAAACACCTTTGATTGTCTTCAATGGTCCTTTTCATGATTCTAATCAAGCTCTTATTGGAGGTCTCCACCAAGCAATTTCCTTAGGGGTAGTAATTTGAGGATGTACTCAAATATATTCCATGATTAATTGCCCAAGAGAAAATATGAGTCCCAACAAAGGACTTAGCATTTTAAGATATAATCATTGAAGGGGTGCCAAATATGGTTACAATTTCATCAAGGAATTCAACTACTAAAATCTCTGTGGTATCCTTAAAGGAAATTACCTCTATTCACCTTGTAAACTAGTCTATTGTAGGTAGGATCCACTTGTGACTAGAGTTGGAAGGTGGATTGATTGGGCTAATGAAATCTAGTCCCCATTGAGAAAATGGTTGATCAAATTGAATAGGATGTAGGGGAAGAGCTGCTAATCTCTATTTACTTGAAAAGAAAGCACACTTCTCACATTTCCTTATATACTTATAGTAGTCTTGGAACAAAGTTGGCTAGTAATAACTAGCTCTCATGACTTTCATTATTGTTGTTCTTTCTAAGAAGTGACTACCATTAGGGCCATCATGAAATTCTTTGATCATCCTATTAGTCTAATCTAGTTCAATACATCTCAACAGGACTCCATTGAAATCCTTCTTGAAAAGAATCCCATATAATAGGACAAAAGGGATAGATTTTAATCTTTATTGTCTTCTTTTGGCCTTACCAAACCCTTGTCAATATCCTTCTCCTAATAAGAAGGTTGTCTAATGTATCCAATTGTTTGGATTCTCATCTCCTGCTGGTTGCTCATCTATCACTACTAATGCAACCTCCTCAATTGTCTCTTGAGATAAAATAATTTTTTTTACACAATCCTTTTCCCCTCACAAGCTTTTTAACCTAGATATCTATGTCATATTGCATGAATTTGGTGATCCACCCTACCCTCTTCTCATTGATATCTCTACTTAGGAGGAAATCCTTTACACTTGCATGAGGGACCAATAAATGTACCTTATTGTGAGACAATAGATTCCTAAACTTCTTTAGAGCTCTTATGACTACAAGAGCTTTCTTTTCAACATAGCTATATTTATCTTCATAGTCCTTAAGCCCTTCATTGAAAAAGGCTATAAGTTTCTCTTCATTTGTATCATTTAATTGTGTCAAAAAAATTGATATACTTAACTCACCTCCAAGGGTATAGAGAATGAAGTCATCAAAATTGGGGTTGATGAGGGTGGGGGCTGATGCTATTGCTACCTTGATTTATTCAAAATTGGCTCTTCCCTCCTTTGTCTAGGTGAACACGATGTTCTTCTTTAACATGGCTATGAGAGGCTTGACCATGGTGGCCGGATTAGGGATGAACCTTCTCATAAAGTTGATTCTACCAAGGAAGCTCTGCAATCCTTTCTTATGAATAGGAAGTGAAAGTTGAAGGATTTCCTTTTTTCTCTTTGGATCAATGGTCAAACCATCTTTGGACACAACATGCCCAAGAAATTTCTCTTGATTAGTGGCAAACACACACTTACTTGGATTTAGGGATACACCATATTCTCTATACTTTATGAGCACTTAGATGGCCAAAATGGTCTACCACATTCTTTGAATAAACCTTGATATCATTAAGGTAGACCAACATAAACCTTTAAAGCATCTTCTTGAAAGCCATCTCCATTGCCTTCTGAAATGTAGCACCTACATTGGTTATCCCAAATGACATTTTACTATAGGAATAGGTGCCCCATTTAGTTGTAAAGGTTGTTTTATACCTATCAAACTCCTTGAGTAGTACTTGGTTATAACTAGAGAACCCATCCAAGAAAGAAAATATTTCAAAACCACTTACTTTAGATAATATCTACTCCATGTAAGGGAGAGGATGGTGATCTTTAAGAGAGGCTTGATTTAGATCTCTAAATTCTACACATAGTCTAATCTCTCCACTCTTCTTCCTAATAGGAACAAGGTTAGCTACCCAATAGGAATGATTAGTGGGAGAAATTATGTTGGCCTATATTAGCTTGGATAACTCCTTTCTCATTAATGGTTCAATTCTAGGATTAATTGTTTGTTTGAACGATTTGGCATTATCATTCAAATCTATGGTATATTGAAATAAACTTGGGTCAAAACCCTTTAAATCATCATATGTCCAAGAAAATATATCATTAAACTCTTGACATAGATGAAAAAAACTTTCTTATTCAGATTCAAAACATACCTTCCCCCTATTGAGGATATTCTCATCAACAACAACAACTAGTATGTGATCATCTTTGTTGGTAACTAAGTTAATACCTCTATCCCTTGCCTGATCATCAAGATTGAGGACATTATCTAAGGTGATTAGACCTTTGGGAAACTTATTGGAATTGAGGTTGGTGATTTGATCACTATACTAGCCTTGTAATTTGGACTAGTTTCTATCTGAGAAATCTGCCTCATTTTTTAGAAAATTGACAATTTGCACATCAGAGTCAAATACTTTCCAATTGGTCTTGTTTTCCAAGATTATAGGTCTAACGAAAACTATGATTTTTTCTCTTTTTCATCTTCTATATGCTTTGGTACATCATAAGAAGCACTAATTACTGCAATTCTATTAGCATGTTTATTCTCTATTTTAGGGATGCTCTGGATGTTAAATGCTTGAAAGCCCTCAAGTAAATCTCATACTCTATGCTTGTAATATTTGAGAAGGTTGTTCTTTGTAATATTCTAATTTCTAACTTGATGAACAACCACATCACTATCCCCATATACCTTTAAAGATTTGATACCTCTCCTTTGTGCTAGTTTAAGGCCTTAGATAAGAGCCTCATACTCTGCCACATTATTGGTGCAGTTGAATTGGAGCCTATAAGAGAAATATTTCTCCAGTTTAGGAGAAATGAGCATGCCACCAGCCCCTAAACCATTTTTGTTCCTTGAGCCATCAAAGAACAAACTCCATAGACAATCAATTTCCCCTTATGTCTTCATAAGACAAGGGATAACAATGCCCTTTTCCAATATGTAGTATGTACCAAGGCTTGTTTATAGAGTCTCTTGTGTTGGGATCAAATTGGTAAGCAGTGGCCCACTCATCCAAAAGATAATCAAGAACCTTTGCTAAAGAAGTAGTAGGCTCATGAAATGTGTTCCCTTCATCCTCGTCCATAATTGTACAATTCATATTTATAGGGCTTGAAGTATAAGTCTCTATGTGGTTAAGGGCTAAATCTTTGCTCTCAAAGAGGCTCTTGCCCCATATATTTTCCTGAATAGCATATAGGACCAATCTACTACAATGTGCCCCCTTATTTCTATAGTGAAGTCTCTAGAAAGACAAATAGAAAATTAAGGTTCTAACTTTGCTACTTATATATTTTGGGTTACAGTGCAACTAGGGAAAGCATGTAATGCCATCTTTACATTTCTTAGGATTCCTATAGTCTTGATAGAACTACTATCCAACTGAAGGACATCCCTAACTATGGGCTTATATTTGATGTGAAGGAGACTAGCTACACTTTTAGGCATTACAAAACTACTAGCCCCTAAATCTATCATATAATTGTGGACTAGTTTGTCTCCTATGATCAAGGAAACATAAAAGGGAGGAGGCCCAGTTTTCTTACTTGTTTCTCCTTCCTTTATTAGCTACACCAAGCTTGTTGCATTCTCTTTTTTAGGTGTATAATCCTTGGCTTCTATGCCTTCTAGCTCTTGCTGCAATAACTTCCTCTATGATGGCATAGCAACAACAACATCTCATATAGATAGATTTATACTAGCCCTCTTTATCTAATCTATAATCTTGAAAGGATAACTCACTACTTTGGTTGACACTTTAGGAGCTGCATGGACTAATGACTAAAATTGAGTAGCATGAGCTTCAAAAAAGTCCTTGTTGCTCATGTTCTACTTTTGC
The DNA here is from genome assembly GCA_028749045.1 of Cupressus sempervirens. Taxonomy (NCBI): domain Eukaryota; kingdom Viridiplantae; phylum Streptophyta; class Pinopsida; order Cupressales; family Cupressaceae; genus Cupressus; species Cupressus sempervirens. The sequence continues at coordinate 499,829,591 of CM053787.1, forward strand.
TAAAGAGAAACATTAGATTGAGTGTTCATCACTGGTACATAAGGAGCAACATCTAAAATTGAATCTTGATTAGGTGAGGGAGATGTAGCATCCTCAAAAACCCTCCTTTTACTCTTGGTATTAAGGGCTATAGCATCATGACTGGCATGACAATGCTCCTCTAGTTGGTGGTTCATGAAGGAGCAATCACCCTACTATTGTGTATGTGAACCCTCAATAGGTTGGGTAACATTATATTGCTATCCAATTACTTTCTCTTGTGTGGTCAATACTAAGTAAGACTCAACCTTTTGGCACATACAATAAGCATCTAGGAATAGTTGTAGGAAGGGAAAAGTCTTGATCTTGAGCAAGATTATTTTGAGGGACCAATGCCCTATTTTGGTTTGCATTTGTAGCATGTGCATTACCAATAGGTCTATTTTGATTGTATGGGGCATTACCCTAGTTTTGATTTGGGGTTCTATTATTCATAGGGTCTTGATACTGAAGTTGGGGAAGCTTGATTCTTTGAGCTTGCCACTTTTCTAGGGTTACCAACTTATTGCTCACCTTCTATATCATTGAAAAACTATCCACTAAATTTTTTTCTTGAATCTACAACTTCTTATCTATATTTTGCATCAAAGGCTTCAACTCTCCCAACTCACTAGTAGATGTAGAAGCTTGAGGATATATAGCAAGAGGTTGACATGTAGAAGTAGTAGGGGTAGGGGCTATTTTACATTGATGGTTAGGCATATCAAGAAGGAAAAGCATTGGAGGCCTTGGAGCCAATTTTCCCCCTTGTATCAAGATATTCTCTTCCCTTATGGAAATCTCATAGGCATCTAGTAAAGTATCCCCTCCCATATTTTTCACTGTGGTAACTATATCACTATTAAAATCTCTAAGGTAATGCAAGAAAACATTACTTGGGAAGGCTTTACTACATAAGGTATTCTATCCCATGTCTTCTAAAATCTATAATTGAAATTTTTCATGTACTCATGGGGTGCTCTCTTAATAGTTGTTAACTATTCTAAAAGTGATAGGTGATCAATTTTGTCCTCAAAATTTTTACAAAGCTCTACTCCTAACCCATCCCAATTAGTAATAGAGCCATGAGGAAAACCTCTATACCATTGTAATGCTTTTCCCTTTAAGGATGAAGTTAGAAGCCTAACAACAACATCATCCTTTGTAATGCCATGCATATTGCACACATTTTTAACTTCTTGGATATGCTCTATAGGGGAGATATAAATTTCACCAATAAAATTAGGTATACTTTTCAGAGCTGATACTAGGATATCATGTATTTGAGCAAAAAGGAGAGGGCTCCCACCACTAAATGTGGCAAATACATGTGCTCTAGGCTTTGCCATATGGAATAATGATCTATTCAATTGAAAAGATGGCTACTTGAGCTGTAACCTATCAATAGGGGGAGTGGAAAGAGACCTTGTAGGTGTATGTGCTTCTGTTGCACTCCTAACTAGTGATAGGGAAAATCTATTCCTCTTTCTTCTAGGATTTGAGAATGAAAGCTCAGTATACTCAAAATTACCTCTAGAAGATGCCCTTGTATGAGCTTGGGCATGAATCAACAACTTTGGTTTGAAACTAGATGTATTGATGTGACAGAGTACCCAAGTACTTGAAATGAGCCTCTTGAAGGCTTGGAAAATTGAGAGTAACATTGTCTTCTCAACATCAATTTGAAGTTATTCTTTTGACACCAAGGAAGTAGTAGGCTTATGAATGCTTCAATATTAGTCCCACTAGGAATATCAAAAATTGGTGTCACAAAAGCTTTCACCCTCACCTAAATTTTTTACCTAAAGGAAACCTTGTGAAACATGCATATAATCTCCAAGTTGTGGGACTTGAACTATGAGATTGAATCTCTAAGGAATGCTGAATTCCTTACTATCAGGGTGCACCTAACTAGTCTTTGAGAGGAAAAGGGAGAAGGAATGCATGAAAGAAAACTAATTTTTCTAATATAAAGGGGTGATACACTAAAATATTTGTTCAATCTTACCTCTACCTAAGGATGCATAGCTCATCAACATAACCTCAAAGTATATAGGTTCAATCCTTGCTTCATCCCATAACCACATTCTAATCAGAAACTAAAGGAATGCTATAAGGAAGAGACTTCACTCTATATCATTAAAAGGGACAAATAGATACAATCATATAGTTGAAGAATAACACAATGCATTAACAAAAGACAAAAAGATATTGCATAGTATATTAATAGAAGAAAGAGATTCAATCAGAGAATTATGGTAACTCAGAGGCACAAGAAATTACAATAACAAAGTATGGATTTCAGTGCTATAGAATCAGAGAAAAAAGATCAACCATTGAGAGGGTTAAAAAACTTCAATTTATAGTGCAAGCATAAATTAGATAACTTCATCAAGAAGCCAAATTTCAACCACTATATTCAAGTTGCAAAGGAATAGTCACTAAAAATTTGAAGAAGATCTGATCATGGTATCATTTAGATGTAGGAATCATATAGTTCACCAAATGAAAAGCCTTCACAAGATAAAGATGATGACCATTAATGCATTAACTAAGTAAATGGATAACTAGGCAATGAGTGAGTGTCCCTTTTCATTTATCAGGCATGGGAGATGTTAAAAATAACTAGTCAATGGTCAAGTAGATCAGATTCACCATTTAAAAACCATTTATTCTCAGAATCAACATTCAAGTCAAACATGTTAGTAGTCAAAGGAGGTCAAGCCTTAAGCTATGCCATCTGGACCAAGCATGTTTTATCTTTTTACCATCTTGCCATTCTTATATCTTTATATTTGATCTTTTGACCACAAATGATTGTAGCTTTGTAACTCTTTATTTTTATTAGCTATTTCTCCTTGCAAAACCATAACACCATCATGTAGCCACCATTTCTTCTTGTCTCTAACATCCTCTACTAACTATTACGATCAATTGATTATATGAAACTAACCTTCCACACCATCACCATGGTTTAGGGCTAAGCATTTATTTTACATGTGACACTATAGAGCCAGGCTCCCTCTCCTTATTGCACTATCCCAACTCAACTGCTAACATAGCATTAAATGCTTTTGACTATGCTAATGTGAGCTTAACTATTTACTAGATGGATTACTACAACATCACAACTTGCCTTCTAATTGCCATTCATAACCCTATGATGATGTGTTGAAAGCCTTCTTGGGGTCTACTTTGAGACACATGTCAGCTGTAAGGAAACTCATGTGTGGAAACAACTTCCTACACTAATGCCTTAAGGAAATTATTATGCAAATTCTTTTTAAATACTTACAATTTTAGATTCAATATTATGTAAACAATATTATTGTAGTCAACTATGAATACGAAAAATAGATAGAGAAAGAAAAGACATAAACACAAAGATATTTCAGTGGGGAAATACCTTTTGGTAAAACAACCCTACTCCTCCAAAACTTGTACAATGTATTATCTTCAACACAAAAGGTTACAACACACTTGCAATGCAAGTTCTTTTAGGATACAAAAGACCAATCTAGTAGCAACATACCACACCAACAATAAACTTTCTCTCTCTCCTATCTACAACCCTAAAATGCTTATATCATGTGCTTTCCCTTTTAGGGAAACTTGTAAAGAACAACCGTATTAGGGTTTTACCATTCTTTGGAAAAATAGGAACCTAATTTTTTTTGAGGCAATGCTCCAAACCCTACACGTGAGTTGGAGACTTGAGTGTACAATACTCAATGATCAATTGCCACATGTTTTCACATCTTCACCCATTATCAAATCTTCCAGAGATAGCTCATACACATCATAGGAATTAATCATAACCATTTCAACCATGATCTCCTTACACACAATTCAAGATGTCAACACATACAGGTGGAGTGACACATCAACATGCCAACTAGACATGTGCACTTATGCTTAATTACATTACTTGTAAAAAATACATTTACAAAACAAATAATAAGAATAGAAATTATCCAAGGTTGAGACACCTTATTCCTAATATCAACAAGGTGTATTCCCACTGTGCTTAAAGTTCATTCATCTTGGAAAAGTGGGAAAATGACTACCATAGATTGTTATTCAATCAACAGTACTTGGAGAACTGGAAAAACCTTGATAAAAATAGTACACTAGCCAATAGAAGATGCACACCTAGTGAAACTATGACATACCTTTTTAGCCTCTAGAATTCACACTATTAAACTAGATCCATGATTCCATGTGGTAGAAAGGCATTTAACTACATTCATTAAAGATCATGTATTTTCATAAAGTGTGTATACGACTTCCACAGATCATCTGGGATTTGAAACCAAGATCAAACCTCTAAATCTGCACACTATCCATTCTTGTCTATTGGATTCAAGTTGTGACCCTACATCAACTGAGAATTTAACCCTTGTCACCTAGTTGTGACCTTAACTTAGGTCCCATCCTTAACCTCTATGACCATGCGAAGACAATGGAATCACAACTTTGGGGCTCTGACCATGATTAGCCTTAAACCCTCTACAATCATACAAATAAAGGAAAATCACAATATCACAAATTTAACCCCAAGTCAAGTTCATAACCCTGCAACCATGCACACAACAAGAATTTTCCACTTTGCAGCTCAAACTCTGGTGAACTCTTATCTCCTTGTGACTATGTAGATAGAAGGCTTTCATAGAGTCACCACTTAAACCCTAATTGGATGATTTAACCTTGTGAATGTGTGAACAAGGAAAGATTTCTTCATCACCACCTTGATCATGGTTAACGCATTAACCCTTATGGCCGAGTGAACAAGAGGGCTCTTGCAATGTTGCCACTCTTAACTAGATGGTAAAATTTTAAACCACTACCTTTCTTTAACTATGAAGATGACCACCTCACAACATTGGAACTTGAAAAAGTTGAAGCCTTGTTGATTGAATATCATCGATTGAAGGATTTAGCCTTTATCTGATAACTAACTTTAAAACTTACAAAAAATGTAATGAAGATTGAGCCCACCATCATGTATCATTTTGTAGCTAGATTATGACTTTAACCTTAGTTATATCTTTGACTCTTGTGATAATGCAAAAAAAAATTTAATCACTTCATCACATCATAAACTATAGTTTGGATATTTAACCCTTTGATCCAGTGGATTGACTATCTAGTTGACCATCACATGATCACAACTTACAATTCTTAAGTAAATTTTGATAGAATATGTCAATTTTCCTCATTTACCTTTCATTTGATAAGAATAAATCCATCCTTGCAATATGTGTACAAGAAGCCTTTGCAACATCACAACCATTAACTAGATGTCATCATTATAAACTGTGGCCTTGCACCAACTGCAAAGGTAACTACCTCACAACCTCACAACAATTTAGATGAATAGATCTTGACTGCATGTGATCAAGAAAAAGGTAGTCGTAGGATTGTGACTTGAACCATGAGCATGAAATATAACATGAAGGGTGACAAACTTAGGAATAAGTGGACAATCCAAGATTTTTATGTATTCCTATGTCATGAACATTTGAATATTTGAATTTATATGACCATTGGGAATGCTATACTTTTGAATTAAATTTTTTCGCAGGAGGGAAAAATAGCTAACAACTATCTCCTTAGCATGGTGGGAGTGGGCCATTTAGGTTACCACAAGGTCTGGTGGTAGTGAATTTTTCTTATAAAATTGGTATCTGACAATTATATGTCATTGCTATATGTGCTTGTGTAGTTGTACCTTTCTTTCTAATCTTGTGTTATTTGATGGATGATTATTATTTGTTGCATTGTATTTGATTTTAGATCTTACAAAATGATGTATTTACTTTATGATGTATATTCTTTGAGCTTTTCATACCTTGTGATTTGTAAAGTGGCTAATTATGCATTCTAATTATGCGTAGTGGCATCCTTTGTATTTGTATTTATTGGATTCGTACTTGTGATTATTCTTTGATGTGGATTTTTTATGTATTGGATTTATTATTAATTAAACTTAAATGTGATTCAACATCATGGGACCCTTAGGAGATGTAATATATTTTGATGGTTTTATGTATGTGAGTTATTTCTTCTACTATATTTGATCTATTATTGTTATTATCTTTTATGTTTAAAAAAGTTTTTGACAAACTTAGTGAAACTTTAGGTTAATTTATTTTGGGTTCCCTGGTGGGGCATTACAAGGAAGAAATCAAGAAACTTGTGGTTATCTATTGTGATAACACAAGTGCAATTAGTATGTCCAAAAATCCTGTGATGCACACAAAGACAAAACACATTGCAATCAAATATTATTTCCTAAGGGAACTGGTTCAAGATAAAGAGGTTAGATTGGAATATGTGAATACCAACAAGCATATAGAAGATATATTTACTAAGGCTTTACCTAAGGATTCATTTATTTTGTAAGAGGCAAACTAAGGCCTTTTATTCCCATATTTGATGCTCACTAAAGCAAAAGATAGTGAGGTATCAACCAAGTTTCATTGAAGATCTATCAAGTTGATGTAGGTTGTCACACTTCAGGTGTGAAATGTAGAGTATATCACATATTAATTAGTACAAAAGGTACATTATAACTTTAAAATATCTATCCTTTGGCATTTAATGTCAAAGAGGGAGAGTTAAGTAATGTCAACAAGAAAGAGATGAAAGAAAGGGAATGTTTAGTATCAAAATGAAAGAGGAAGAGTTTTGCATCTTAGAAGGAATATATTTAGATGATGGAATGTACAACAAAGAGGGATTAAATAAAAAAAGTCCACAATAGAGTGTTGACAGGAAGCAACGGAAACAAATCCAAGAAAAATCTTAGATTGAGTTGGTATGGATAAAAATTAGAATGAAATTAAGGATATTATCTAATTGCTCATACTTTATTAGTCTATGTTGACATGTTATGTTACCACCAATGAAAAAGAGAGAGTTTTTTGAAAAAAAATCTTCAATTGTGTATTGTTATTTATGTTTACACAAATGTCAGTATTAACTAAGCAATCAAGACTTTCCAGTATTAACTTTGTATATCTCAGTATTAACCAGGCAGTGAAGAAGTTTGTAGTATTAACCTGGAAATCTTAGTATTGACTGAGTAGTCAATTAAAGAAAACTTTTCTAGTATGAATTGAGAAGTTGGTTAATGAAGGGATTACTACTTGCAGTATTGACCGAGTGGTTGGGCATTGAAGGACTCACAATATTGACCGAGTGTTCAATCCTAGTATTGATTGAGTTACAACATAATGTAATTGTCTAATAAATAATTGTTTGAGGTCAACTATTTGGATTTTTATTATTGTTTTGAAAGGGTATTCAGGCTGACTTGTCTTAGCTTATGATATATAAGAAAGGTCAATTTGTTAAGATAAGAAGAAGAAGTGGAATATGAAATAAGATGGATATGTAAGTGAAGGAAAAAGGTATAGGAGGAAAGTATGGAAGATAAATTGTAAAGAACATGTAATCAGGAAGGATCCAAAGGTCAAGCCAGAACAAAGATCTAAATCTATAAAGGAAGTTTCTTCATCAATCAAGTCAAAATTGATGTTTCTTTCTAATGATTGTAGCACTAAAGAAATCTCTTAACATAGTTGACTTAACAATTATTTGGTAAATCCTATAATAAGGTGACATTTCAAGATTGAAGTGTTTAAAGACCTCTAACAAGGTCACTCCTAAAAAGGTGATTTAAATCATATAATAGGGTCATACTCAATAGTATGTTTTGTAAAACTTTAACAGGGTTGGCTCCTAATAGGGCTCACTTTAGAAGAGTGAAAATTATTGTGACTAGTTGCAAGGTGTTTTTTTCCCAAATTGGGTCTCCATGTTAAATCTTGGTGTCATCTGTGTTCATGTTATTTTCTTAATTCTATAAGTTTCTAAAAATAAGTTACTAAAGGATAAAACATATAAATAATCATAATATTTCTTTGTTAATCAAGTATTATTAATATTCTAATGTTAACTATGCTAGTCAATATTGCATGATCAGTGAAAGTTTGTATTGACATCTAAGGAACAAGGATTATTTTCTGTACTAACTAATTCACCCCTCCCCTCTTAGTTGCACTCTTACATTTCCAACATGACATCATCAAGAGACTATTAAGGAAGAAACATCTAGCAAAGAAATCATCATAGACAACAACCAAAGATAAATAAAACCAACAAGTCTCAGTTAGTTTCAGTGTTTAAGTGTGTGTGTGTGGAAGTCACATGGTTGTCTCTTTAGGACACGAGTTTGTTAGTGATAAATATTGTAACATCCTAGGTTATAACTAAATTATCTAATAATTGTTGAAAAACACTCAATGTGAAGGGGAAGTGTTGAAAAACATTGTTTAGTGAGCTAGCAAAGAAATACCAATGCACAAAGATACCCCAATAAGCCAAGTAGTCTATGCCCGTAGACCTAGATGAGAGTTAATTCTAAGCTAGGAAAGATGAAGAAAAATGAGATGAATAGGTTCATGAGTGTAAAGAAAGACTGATAGACATAGATGCAAGGTCTCAAGTAGAACCTATTTCTAGGTTTTCACCATTTGGCCAGATTTTTTTATACTAGGACTTTTTATTATTTTTTTGTGTCTTTTGAGATATTTGATTTTTTTGGTGATACATCAAAGAACCTATTGATAGGTTTTCACTAAGATGATAATTTTATAGGACATTTTACACTTTTAAGGATTTTTTAAGGATCATGAAGTATATACAAAGCTAAGCAACAAGCACTAAGCATAGCTCATATTAAAGTGCAATATTTTGATGGGTTTAGGGAATTGTTCCCCTTAGGTATAGAGTGCTCATATGCACTAGATCCAAATGCAATAGTGACAATGTAGGGACCCAACCAATTAGATTTGAACTTCCCCTTTTTATCTTTATTTTGCTGATTTTTTGGGTTCTCTCTAAGGATGAGATCTCCAACTTGAAAATCTCTAGGATGATTTTTCTTATTCTAGCTTGTGGACATGCATTTTTCATAAGCTCTTATGTGGTCAAAAGTGGCCTTATGGTGTTCATCCATGACCTAATTTTCATGTATTCTCATGTCCCTATAATCTTTATCAGTAATCAACTATTATAAAGATACTCACAAAGAAGGAATCTCAACCTCAAGTGGTATAATAGCTTTAGAACCATAAACTAGAGAAAATGGGGTAGCTATAGTGGGAGTGTGTATGCTATTTTGATAAGCCCATAATGCGGGATTGATTTGTAGATGCCAATCTCTCCTTGACTTATGTGCATTCCTATACAAGATTTTCAATAATGTCTTATTTGATGCCTTAGCTTGCCCGTTCCCTTGGAGATAATAAATAGAGGATCAATATTGTTTGATTTTGAACTTCTTGTAGAGCTGTCTAAGGTCCTTGTTTTTGAATTGTCCCCCATTTTCAATAACTATGAAGGAGGGGATTCCATAATGACAAATAACGTGATATAGAATAAACGAAGCAACATGCTTCCTAGTAGTAGAAGAAAGAGACATAGCTTTATCCCACTTTATAAAATATTCTGTATCTATAATGATAAACTTTTGTCCACTTGAGGAACTAGGGTGGATCTTGCCAACTAGATCAAAGGCCCACTGTTGAAAAGGCCAATGCATCATGGATGACATTTCTTACAAGATTTGGCATAACACATGACATCTGCTTGCATAGTAGGCCAATAATAACTAGCCCCAAGTAGTTTCCGAGAAAGCACAAGGCTATTAGAGTGAGATCCACAAATGTCATTGTGAACTTCAGCTAGGCTCTTTTAGACTCATCCATTTCTAGCCACCTAAGAAGAATTCTATCTAGGACCTTCCTATACAAGTCACCAAAGACAAGGGTATAGTGGGAGGCATTGCAGATGAGTTGGAATTTTTCATTGCAGGTGATATTTTCCAAGGACAATTTAATCACATAAATAAGAATAAATGGTGGCATAATGAGAGGAATAATGACTAAAAATAGTGGAAATAACTTGGTTTTTTGGGGAATAATAAGAAGGATATTATATCTCTTCCACCAAGAATTAAAAATAAGACTCATGTTCTTGTAATGGTAGAATAGATGACAAGGTAGCCATAGCTTTTGTAGCCTTGTTCTGAGCCCTAGGAATTTGTTGGTTCATGAAAAAAGTGAAATAATTTCTTAGGGCATCAATAAATTTCTTGTATGGTACCAACTTGTCATCTTTGGTTTCATAATCATTATTTATTTGATTTATAACAAGTTGAGAATCTCTATAAATATGAAATTTAGTAATCCTCCATTCAATAGCTAGCTTGATATCGTTAGTGAGGGCCTCATCTTCAACTATATAGTTGGTGCAAGGAAATAGAAACTTGTATGACTTAGAAGTTGTATATTCATGGGGTGTAATGAACAAGATACCAACACCAACCTCATTTTGAGTGTGAGATCCATCAAGGAATATTTTCTAGGTTCTCTCAATGAGATACATAATGGATGAATCCAAGAACTCTATCTACATGGGAGTGTTGTCCTCGAGGGAAAATTAGCAAGCTAATAAAAAATGGCTTGCCCTTTTATGGCCTTACATTTTACATACTGAAAGCCAAATTTAGATAGAATCATCATCCATTGAGATAGTCTTCCTGTAAGTGCAACTTTATTTAGAAGGTAATTTAGAGGATCAATCTTAGCAACTAGTTGTGTCGTATGTGCAAGCAAGTAGTGAGAAAATTTTTGTGATGCAAATACTACAATAGGACAAGCCTTTTCAATGTTATTGTAGTTGATCTCATAAGAAACTAATGTTTGGTTGATATTGTGTGTACAAAAAGTGTCACACTTCTATAAACTATTATTCTTGAGAATACCCATGAAGGAGGGCATCTCAACATGTGACTTATAGCTCTCTATCTATGATATGTAAAGATGGTGGCTCTCAAATAAACCAAACTATGCAACCCTTGCAAGGTAAACCATAGAACAAGAGATTCAAAGAGTAGAGGCAAGAGTGACAATATCCAAGAATCTAGAATAAAATGCAATGCAAATGTAAGCTAGTCTAAATGAAATGAAAGATAACAAAGAGAACTAAGCTAAAGCATAAAGGAAACTAAGCTAAACAGTATACCATAATGTAAGTAGAATGAGAGCCAAGCTAAAATGAAAAAATGAAAGAATGCTCCAAGTCTTCAAAATCACCAAGAAAAATTGCAACATAACAATAGCATGAGAGACTTATATTTTTGAATGAGGAGAGAGTCCTCCCTATTAAAGAAAAATGGATGGTAGAGATTAAGGAGAAAAAGAGGCATAATCAAGGGAGGAGAATGCATCTTGAGCGATCCATGTGCATAAGAATTTCCATCAATCATGATGAAGAGTTGAATTTTGAGAAGGTTTTAAATATGTGGAGGAGAATTAAAGTTATTTTTAAAATAGAAGATTCCTCCCACCTAGAAAATTGTGCATTCATGTTTAGAGAGAAATGCTTTTTCTTTTATTTTTAAATAAGGGAAATGTTTGCATGTGAAACTTAGGATAAGAGATGAGTGGGGAATTTGGTTTAATTAAAAGGGGGACATGTTCTTTTAATTAAATATGAACTTAGGATAAAGTGGTCAAACTATAGGATAAAATCAAATAAATAAATATTTGATGATTTGATCAAGGATAAGCATTAGATAAACTATGAAAAAATGCTAGAAAGGAGGCTCATAGTTTAGTTGACCATTTTTGCATGATTGTATTTTCCTCTCTTTTACTAATGTGTGATCAGTTTGGGAACATATTACATCAAAAAATGAAGAAACCAAGATAATAGCAAGATCTGACTTTGAAGAATGAAGCACAGAGAGATAGAAGATCCTAAATGCATAGTCTATCAGCATCCATATTGAACATTTGGAGAGACATTAGACAATATTAGTACCCAATATGAGCATTGATATGTTGGGAAAATAAAGCAAATAGATCAAGAGAAAATAGATAGTTGTAGTAGAAAGCAATTTGAAAAAATGATAGAATATTCCCACCCCCTTAGGATTGAAATCAAAATGAAATAGGTTAGATTTGATCAAATTAGAAAAAGTTCATGATGATAGATAAGAGATTAAGACCAAAGAGTGACCACCAAGCAATGACAATATGTCGTAGTTTGACTAATTTTGACCAAGAAAGATTAAGCATAAGAATTAGGTCAAAGAAAGAAGAAAGAGGAAATGAGATGAAATATAAATGAAAGAGAAGAGTGGAAGAGAGTAGAAATAATGAAAAAATAAAGAAATGATGATTTCCCCAACAAGATTCAAAGATTAAGCCTCAATAGGTCAGCCAACTACATAGAAGGAATAAATTTTGACTAGCAAGATGAACCCAAATTTGGATTTCAATCCCAAAAATGGATCTAGGATGTCAAAATTAGAAAGTATTGGTCAAAAGCATAGATGAGATGGTAAGATAGAAAAGAAGTGAGAAATAGAAAGAAGAGATAAGATAAGATCAAGAAGAACCAAGAGACAGATGAATGTAGTTAGCTGACACATCCATGAAAGATAAAGAAGAGAGCTCTCTCAACATGCAAAATGCAAAGCTAATATAGAATGAACACTAGAATGCAAGCTAGTATGAAAGGTGCAATTACAAGGGTTACATAAGTATCTCCTAGTTTTTATCATTGAGCTTTATTAGGGACATCAAAAGATCATACAATCATCACTAGCATAAACTATGAGGATATGAATATGATCTATATTAGATAAAAATGTGGGAATCCAACATATGTATGAAAGACATGTAAGTCAAGATGACTTGCAGTTAGATTCCCTAAGTTTATTATAGCAAGACTGCACCTATATCAAGGCATAAGTGCTAGTATAACCTCTAATTATGGTCTTTCATAAATAGACAAGGATGATACATTGTAAGTCAAAGTGTCAAGTAGGAAAAGCATGAATTCTCAAAACACCTTAGATTAACAAAGTATACCCACAAGCATAAAATAAGTAAAACATGCCCCATGCCCCATGTCCCTAGTCTTCTATGTTGGAATTACAATAGGAAAGGTAAACTTCTAAGAGGGGGTGGTGGGGGGTGAATTAGTAGTTTAAACTTGGACCCTTAAAACTTTCACCACACATCCATCTCATACATTCAATGTATAAACTAAAATAACATGTAAAGTATTTATATTTAAAACATGTAAGAAAGTAAACATTCACACCCATATAACACCACATATGATTACCCAAAAACCCTCCAAGTGAGAAGGTAAAATTGGGGTGGAGATGACACCCACAAATCTTGACTACTGCAATAATAAATTGTATCCAATGAAGGTTACAACGTTTTGATCATAGACATGATCTCCCCTATGAAAGGTCTACTCTATTAAAGACTTACAAAGGCTATTAGGTCTCACCCTACTAAAGGATTCCAAAAACCCATTAAAAGTGTGCCTTGCTAAAGGACTTTAACTCACAATTAAGTAAGCACCTTGTTAGAGGATTTCAATACAACATATTATAACTAATATGTTAAGAGATTTTGACTAAAATCATCTATTAAAATGTCTCAGAATTGATCCTACAATTAGCACTTGCTTTCTTTATAACAAGTCACCTCTAAACTATTGTCTTCTTGATCATTCTTGATCAAATGTCTCTTTGTTATATACTCTTCTCTTTCCGTTGTTCTACTCTAACTAATTTTGCAATGTAATCCCACTTCATAACTCCTTAGCCACCATGAGTGTTCTATTTTTGCATGCAAACTTCTCTATATTCTACTTCAACACATTACACAGTCACTAGAGAGTTTAAGGTTTGTCCTCCTTAAGAAGACTTTGGTGACTTAGGGTTAGGTATGAATCTACGGCTGAGATTCATCCATTTTGCTACTTAATCCTTCCCATTTTCTGATTGGCTACATGTAATTGCATTGAGAATCCAACTTAACATTAATCCTTATCTCCAAGATATCATAATTCATCTGTAAGTTGGCTCAAAAAAGGTTTACATATTTGTTTGTGCCATTACAAACAAATATGTCAAAACTATCTTACTAAACACCTAAGGTCTCTGATGCTCATCATATACCGATCTCTCTACTGTGACTCAACATCTATATTACTTGGAACCCACTATTTTCTCAGCTCCTAAATCACTTGGAATACACTATCTACTTAGCAGTCACCATGGACTTGACATGCTCTATAATATACATGTTGTGCTCCACATGTACTACTTGTTCAACATGAACTAAGTAAATAACTTAAGTGTGTTGACATTCACTTGTCAAAACTAATCTTGAGATCAACAATCTCCCCCTTTGACATGAGTGTAAAAAAAACTTGAGTATGGATTAATATCCTTAATTTCATGAGCATAACATATCTATAACTTGACTTATGTATAAAACTTCAAAATTTTAAAATTTTATAACTTGTATACCTTAAAATTTGATAACTCCCCTTGAGTTGATAGGTTTGTTTAGTATCCAAAATTTTGTACTCCTACTAAGTAAATATGCCTCAACTGATACTCTTTGACTTCATGCTATTTTATGATTGCTCCCTCTTAGCTTAATTTGTCTTTTCTCTAACTTTTTTCTTTCTCCATTTTGTTTCTCTTATCTTTATGTCTCCCCCTATGCTTAATCTTCCCCATTTTTCACTCTCCTTATATCTCCCCAAAATTCACTCCTTTATTTCTCCCCCTTTTTGACACTTTCGTCAATGGGCTATACACTTATAGTGTGTTTGTCCAAGAAATATTTATGGACATCTAGGATTATCTTGAGAGCTACATCCCAATTCTCACCTGCTATGTCCAAAGACTTGATTTTGATAGCTAGCTCGATAGCAAGGCGGACTAGACCATATAGTGTAGAAAGATTTGGGTCTTTCTTCATTAATGTTTCAACATAGCCTAGTTTCTTGTGCAAAATTTCCATGCATGGGGTTAGAGTGGTCTGGATGCTAATCAATTTGGCCCTTATATTGGCCTCATCTACTGACAATGCTTCTAACTAACTTTGGGTTTGTAGCAATGTTCTAAAGTTCTTTACACTTTGAGTTGGATTCATAGGTAGTTTTGCACCTGATGAATTGATTTGGCTCTCTAGGATCAAAATGTGACTTCTAGTTTCTTGGATGAAGAGTGTTGGATTACAAAATTTAGTTTATAATGAGAATATGTTCTCAAGTACCTTCTTCACACCATTAACCTTAGTTACCAATGCAACTTGTGTAAGTGCTATGTCACCTGATATCTTTTCATTCACTTTGTTCTCAAATTTCTTTCCTGACCATTCTAATAACTTAGTATTTGTATCTAGGTTTGTACCACTAACCTTCTCCACTATGTTTTTTAGTTGTTCAATTATTTGCTTGGTCTCATCTAGAGTTGGTAGACTAAATGCATCTAAAAAGGTGTCTTTAATATCCTATAGTGCCTACTTCTTCTTGTGCTCCCTTCTAATCATTTCCTGATGCTTCTTCCTTGCTAGGGCTTGTTGGAGTATGCCCATTTGTTCTATAGTCATTGTATCATAGTCATACTTGGGTAGACCAATTTCTTCATCAAGGTTCACATCTCCATATTGCATGACTTCTTATGCCTTTGATGAATTTAGGATCGATACTAAGATCTACAATGATGTTGCATCTATGCTCAACTTCTAAAGAGTTTGAGTGGAAAGAGTGCTAGATGCTAATAAGATTACTAGGGCTTGTATAGTTGCTTGCTTATTCATCTTAGGTGTTAGCTCCATCTCTTTAGGCTTAGCCTTGACTTCCACAATGACTTGTGATGCACCTTGATCTTGTGCATTAGGTGCGAATAACTCTATCTAACCTATTTCTCATTATTCTTTAGTAGTGACTTGTGTTTCTACTATATCCTTTGCAATTTCATCAACCTTTTTAGATGTAGCTTTTGCTATTTTGTCCAAATGTTGTGCATAAGTGACTTGAGGGATGATAGAAGGTGGTTCTTGTGGATTCACCTCTACCCTTTCTATTTTAATCACTAATTTTTATAATCCATCCACATTGACCAGTATAGGATTATCACAAAGTCTTTCCTATAGTGTGGACTGATCTATTATCTTCTTGAGATCTTCCTCTATAAGGGGATTAATTCTCTAAGTTGTGATGTTAGAAACATCCTTAACTATTATATTTTTAGTATTCTCACTTGTGACCTATTGAGGACTGACATTAGGCAATTGTGTGTCTTGTACATTCTATTCTTCTTGCTACTTTGGTTTAGCTATTGCCTTGTCATCTATATTCATTTCTATTCCTCCCTCAACAATACCTTCATTCTTATCATATTCTTCATCATCCTTTACCTCTATGGGTTTTTTCTCTCCTTCCTTTACTATAGTCAACACATAAGTAAGTTTCCACTTTTGTGTGGACTTCTTAACTACATCCTCAATATTGTTTTGCAAAATGCTAAAGGCTCTATATTTAGGTGTAAACCTAACTACATACTTCTTCATAGCCTTAGCAATTTTACCCTTACTTAGTTTAGGCATCACTTGTGCAAAAGAGGTTTCTCTTATTTGTCTCTCCAAGTTAAGATAATAGTGCCATTTTGCTTAACTCTATCATATAAACTCTTTGGCATTGAGTTGACAATCTCTAGTCAAGTAGTCTTGAATTTTGACATCATGGCATAGATAGCCTCCTCCACTTGATTCTTTTCCACTTTACCCAAATTATCAAAATCAACATAAGAAAATTCTGATAGATTTGCACTATTCTTAACATTTTTACAAAGGTTCTCAAGATCCGATAGGGGATTGTGACTCACTACCTTAAATTGGCTATTATCTTCTAACTTTTTTTTTTCCTCATCTAATTCTGCTTGTGCCACATATTTCCTTCTTGGATTTTTCTACACTTGACCTTCTTGTTTTGTAGGTTTTGTCTTTTCTTTAGCCTTTTGTGCAGTTGCATGTGCACTAGCCCTTGAAGTAGGTGTTGTTGGTTTGGGCTAACTTGGCTTGGCTACCTTCTTGGCTTTTGTCACTGGTTGGGCTTTAGCCTTCCTTTTTTTCTTCTTTGGGAGTAGGTGCTTCCTTGGCTTCTTCTCCCTTGAAACCTTCAATAACTTCAGTCTCCTCCTTTTATTGGTCTTCTCCCATTCCTTGAGTAAGTACAAGTGGTGATTTTTCCTAAGAGTCTTCTTCCTCTTCATCCTCTTCTTCTTCTTCTTCCTCCTGCTCAACACCTTCACCAAATTTGGCCTTTAATTTCTTCACCAGCCTATCTTTCTTCTTGATAATTGAGGCATTCTTTAGTTCCATGGTGATTTTGGACTTTTCCATTTTATAGCTTCCAAATTCCTTAGCATTTTTATCCACCTTTTCTGCCAGTAAAGATATTATAGTTGTAGAGGCTTCATCTAATTTATTTCATATCCAAGTGGCCTCAGCCATCTCACCCTTGGTGTAGTAGCTTGTACAAAAGTATAATCAGCATCAACTAGAAAACATACATCATCATAGTGTTTCTCTACTAATGACATTGGTATTCTCAACCTCTTCTTCATTAACTACTTGAAGTCCTAAAAAGTAGCTTGTCATCATAGATTCAAAATTCTCACCTAATTGCTCAATATATTCACCAATTTCCACTACTACTAATCTATTGGTTTTCCATGCAACTATTCCAAATGTAAGGAATGTGTTTTGCACATAAAAGTATATACAAATTAGGATAGAACCAAATTTTCATCGTGCACTCTTAGTTTTTTGTATTGCTCCTAAATTCTTAACCAGTTTCTGTAGTTGTAACTCTGTTAGATCATATGTGTGATCTTTCTTAAAAAATTTATATCCCAAATCTATAGCTATATAGAGCACACTATTTAATCTACTAGATTTGTAAAACTTGTGTGAAATAACCCTTACTACATACTCTATCAAAGGATCAGTGAATGTGTCAACTATCATGCCTCTCTTATTCCATACAATTCCAATGTTTTTATCAATCACCTCATTCAAATCACTTCTTAGTGTCTTAGGCTGATCTAGGGTTGGATAACCAGTAACCCTATAGATTATCCTTTTAGTAATTTTGATAGGTCCATTATCTAGCCATAATGAACAATCATGTATCCTACTTAATACAATTCTTATCCATTCAAACTTGAACACATTTGGGAAATCTAGGGCACGATTTAACCCTTTCCTCTCTACAATTTTGAATTCTTATTTTAGTATACCATTATCACAGAGTCTGTTATATGCTTCCCTAATCTCCATATTACCAATGCTACCAATTTTATAGTTATAGAATTTCCTAACATCTTGCACCATTAAAAAATTTAGTGGTATCATGGATAACACACCAGAAGGGTCTTGCTTGTAAGCAACATCAAGAATAGCTTTGAAAATTGGTTTCTTAAATTCATTACTAACTAGTTGGACATTCAAAAACTCCTTTCCCTTTATATTACTTTAACTAGAAGCCATTGTACAAAATAAGGGTTTATGAGAATATAAATTGTATAGCTTGACACTTGATAAATACCTTATAAGATCTAACAAACTGGTGTAGAATCACTGCTAAAATCTTCTGCAACTACTTTGAATAGATTTCTAGATCACCTTCTACTATCCTAGCTCTTTCTCAAATTTAAAATGATGTAAAATGAGCTAAAATTGATAAAATACCCTTTGAAACTCTATAGTTAATGTGGAGTGCTTACACAACTATAAGCTAGGCATCAACCAATTTTAGGCTTACTTGACATCCATTAATATTCCATTCACTTGGAAACTGCTACAAGCTCTACATCAACTAGCTAGTTTGTTAGCTCGGTATCTTCTAGCATTTCACTTAGCACACATAGGAAATATTTCATGCTTGGCAGGAACATGAAAAACTTAAAGATTTTTCTTGAATTTCTAATAACATCTTGCATCATTATTCATGCTAATGTAATATTTTTAGTAGTAAATCCTTTGGAACTGATGAATGATATAACCTTTAATTATCAGTCCCACATAACTCTTGATTGCCGAGTTTGATGAGATGTGATCACTTGACCCATTGGATGAAGTGATCCCTTCTCCATTAGATGTGCTACAATCATCTTTCTTCTTCCATGTCTTGTTCATTTCATTTCTAACATTTTCAACATCTGTCTTGCCTTTGCCTTTGTCAAATTCACAACTTGGTGCATTTGACCTTATTGGGCAATACCTACTAATGTGACCAATCTTCAAACAACTAAAACATGTGGTTTGATACAACCACCTCTTGTAGTCACCTCTAAAGTGTGTCCTAATACAATTCTCAGGAACATGTCAATATTTTTGACAATAATGATAGCTATATCTTGTATTATAATCCTAGTTATAAGAGTTTCCATTGTTCTTTACCTTTTTTTCCTTGTTTGATGATCATATGGGTTTGGATCTGTACTCAAAATCTCTATGTCCATACTTCTGATAGTTATAACAATATCCCTCAAATATTTGTGTTTGCATGGTCTTGGTTTTGCATTCATGTGGTTGATGACCTTGTTTGTTACACTTATGGTACTGAACCATGCTCTTATGCTTAACATTTTGATTTGTAGCTTTTCTCCTACACACATTAGTAGTATGTTGTTTCTTACCACAATTATGACAAGTAGGTATGTTTTTATTTCCTCAACTTTGGCTCTATTATTTTCCATTAGATATGCAACTGCTACATCAAATTCATTGGAGTCTCGATCTACAAATAGCTTAGTAGTGTCAATTTCTTTGTATTGTGTGTCATTCTTTATAATAGAAATTTCCTTCCTTCTCTTCAAGGATTTCTTTAATTATTCTCTTGCTTCATTTAGTTGATGTAGAATGAGATGTATTTCAATCGCATGATTTTCAATAGTCTTTCCCAAGTTGTAGACTTCCATTTCAAGATTTTTCCTCAAACCTGTAAAGCTTCTCTTTTAGAGAACATGGCTCTGATACCAATTGTTGGAATTACAATAGGAAAGGTAAACTTTTGGGGAAAGGTGAATCAATAGTTTAAACTTAGACCCATAAAAATTTCACCACACATCCATCTCATACATTCAATGTGTAAATTGAAATAACATGTAAAATATGTATATCTAAAATATGTAAGCAAGTAAAGATTCACACACATATAACACAAGATATGATTACCCATATGTGAGAAAGTAAAACTAAGGTGGGGATGACACCCACAAATCTTCACTACTATAGTGATAAAGTGTATCCAATAAAGGTTACAATATTTTGATCATGAGATATGATCTACCCTTTGAAAGGTCTTCCCTAATAAAGGCTTATAAAGACTATTAGGTCTCACCCTGCTAAAGGATTTCAACACCCTATTAGAAGTGTGCCTTGCTAAAGGAATTTAACTCACAATTAAGTAAGCACCTTGTTAGAGGATTTCAATACATCTTGTTAGGACTACTCTGTTAAGAGATTTTGATTAAAATCACCTATTAAATTGCCCCAGCATTGATCCTATGGTAGCACATGATTGCCTGATAATAGATCACTTTTAAACTTATGTCTTCTTGATCCTTCTTGATCAGATGTCTCTTTTCTTTATACTCTTCTATTTCCTCTATTCTTCTCTAACTGATTCAATAATGTAATCCCACTTCATAACTCCTTAGCCACCATGAATTCTCTATTTGTGCATGCAAAAGTCTCTATATTCTACTTCAACACCTTACACACTCACTAGACAGTTTAGGGTTTGTCCTCCTTAAGAAAACTTTGGTGATTTAGGGCTAGGTATGAATCTACAACTAAGATTCATCTATTTTGCTACTTAATCCTTCCCATTTTATGATTGGCTACATGTAATTGCATTGGGAATCCAACTTAAGATTTGTCCTTATCTCCAAAATATCATAAGTCATCTTTAAGTCAGCTAAAAAATGGTTTACATAGTTGTTCGTGCCATTACAAACAAAAATGTCAAAATTGTCTTACTTGGCACCTAAAGTCTCTGATGCTCAGCATATACTGATCTCTCTTCTATGACTCAACATCTTTATTACTTGGTATCTACTTTTTGCTCAACTCTGAATCACTTGGCATACACTGTCTGCTCAGTACTTGAGTGACTCAGCACATGAGTGGCTCGACACTCACTATGGACTTGACATGCTCTATAATATACATGTTGTGCTTGGAATGTACTATTTTTTTGACATTAACTAAGTAAATAACTTAAGTGTGTTGACACTAACTTGTCAAAGCCAATCTGAGATCAACATTCTAGTCCATGACATCTTCGAAAGACTATTAGGGAGGGAACACTCAACAAAGAAATCATTATAGACAACACATAAAGAAGATAAAGTTTAATATATCTTATAAAGTTTAATGTTTAAGTGCATGTGTGTATGTCACATGGCTATTCCTTTAAGACTTGAATATGATAGTGAGAAATATCACAACATCCTAGACTATGAGAAGAGTATCTAAAAAGGTTGAGAAACACTTGATTGCAAGGGGGAAGTGTTAAGAAATATTGTTTTATGAGTTGCCAAATAAACCCTAACACACAAGAAGACCTTGATAAGATAAACAATTTTGCCCCCTAGTCAAGGACAAGAGTCAATTCCAAGCTAGGAAATGTATTGTGAAAGGAATGAGACTGATAGACATAGGTGCAAGAGTCTCAAGCAGTGCATGTTTCCAAGTTTTCACCACTTGGTAGATTTTTTAAGGAGTTTTTTCAATTTTTTTGGATTTATGAGAAATTTGATTTTTTTTATGTGATACATCAAAGTTCCTATTGCTAGGTTTTAACTAAGATGATAAATTTTTAGGTTATTTTCTAATTTTTAGGATTTTTTTAGGATCATAAATGTTTTTTTTGGGATATTTTAGAATGAATTAGAGATTACTATTTCTCAAGAAATATCACATTAATTGTCCCAATTTCTAGCAAGGTGTAGGACATGATAGAGAAATAAGCTAATGGATAAGATGGAAAAGCAAGAAAGAATGAAGCAAGTGAAAGTGATCCTCAAGGATTGACTCCTCAAGAGCACCCAAGCTAGGGAAAGATATCCATATAAAAAAGGCTTTGGATAAGAAATAGAAGTAATGAGTAAGATAGCATGTACGATAAATAGTGAAGCCAACAAGTGAGATAGCATATGGGATAAGCAATGAAGCCAACAAGAAAGATAGCATGAAATCATGTAATCCAAAAGAGTAGATATGTTAAGAGGCCTAAGAACTATGTTTTTCTTTATGTGATCAAGACCAATAGGTTGAATGGATATGATAGCAATGGGATATACATATAAGAATGAGGCTAGATATGAAGGCTATAAATGAATGAGCAAGCACAATAGGGAATCTGATGGATAAGATAGCCAATACACAATGATAGCTCAACATTGTCAAGATCAAAGAGGAAGAGGGAATAGATGTATGATGCAAGAATTATACATGACATCTCTTTACTATTTTTTTGTCATGGTACTTATCCAATGTTCCACAAGAAGTGGTTTTTACCATAGGAAAAATTTATTTCTCTTTACTTTTTCTACCAAGGTGCCTCAAAAAGTGGTTTCCACCAAGGAACATTTTCTCTTTTTGGATTTTGGGATTTTAGAAAAAGCTCAATCTTTTAAAATTTGGATAGTGCTCCTATAGGAAAGATAAGTCTTGATAAGCCAATACCATAGATAAGTATGCTCAAGGATGTTGATATGGGGAAGGAAGAGAAATGGTAGTAGGATAAGTATATGGAGGATAATAATTCATGTCTTGAAAGGATTGTAGGATTATGGATAGCATGTAAGTGTAGGATTGAAAGGATTGCATAAGGGTACATAAAAAAGTGGCCAAGATCAACATTGACACACACCATGAAGGGTGATGGAATGACAAAGGGATCATGGAGGAAATAGCTTGAGTTTAAGATGTATGAAGTGGTAGAGTAATATTGGAGGAATATGTTTAGAAGAAGATGGAGTGGAAGCCTTTGGAAGCTTGAATGTCAACTTAGATTTATGTTCAATATTCAAGTCTTTCAAGAGAGACTTGTGAATCCATATAGCTTTAGATTTTCCTTTGGATACTTTAGAACACATTTCTTCAATAATGGGTTTAGGAACTCATATTTTCTTTGATTTAGCTCTTTGGGTAGTGGACCTTTGTAGTCTCTTCAATGTTTTTTCTTTCTTAGCATTCACATGTTGATTAGATGGGACATAGTGATCTTCATTTTTCAATGGATTCTTATATTTTTTGTCACTTCCAAAAGACTTAGGATTTGTGGATGAATAAGGATGATATGAATAGTTTAGATGGATAGATGAATGCATATTTGTCAAGGATGAAGGTCTTTGTTGATCTTGAGGTATGATAGGAGAGCTAGAAGTGGAAAGTGTAGGAGATGAAGTAACATAAGGTCCCAATATGGATGGAAGGTTTGAAGACTTTAGATTAGATGCATAAGGACCAAGGATAGATTTAGAAGATGTAAAGGGATAGTGGACAAGGATATCAACATATTTAGAGTGAGAAACATGATCAAGGCCATCAATAGACTCACGAGTAGCATTGATAGGAGAATTTGAAGCTTGAGCATAGTTTTAGAGTGGATATGAAGAAGTAGAACATGAGGAGATGCTTTGATCTTGACAAGTAGCATTGGATAGCATATGGAGAGAAATTTTATCATAACTTTCAGTAAGCTCAATGAAAATAGTGGAAGTGGTGTCTTCATCATATTTAGGTGGATAAGATATAGGACATGGAGGGAAAAAATCTTGAAAGAGATGAAAGGGTGCTTGATCTTGATCTTTCTTGACATTTATAGCTTTTTCTTTTTGAGAGTTCTCTAGACATGGAGCCACTTCTAAGAACATGGGAGAATAAAGAGGTAATGGAGTAGAGCTCAGAGTAGTCATAGTAGAGCATGAAGGTTGAGAATTACTAGTCTTAGTAGCATGGAAAAAATTTGCAGCCAAGTGAAGGTTAACCTGAGTTTCTTTTAGAGGTAGCCCTTGAGGGTACACATAGTCAATATGGAAAGAACTAGGTTCTTTGTTTGATTGAGGCATTTTGGGAAGCTTTGAAGTGTTGAGAGATGCATGAGTGTTGGAAGAAGAAGAGGTATCAAGGAAACCACCACTAGACATAGGTTCACTAATCCCATCATCAATAAGATCTTAGACTTTAAGTTTTAGTCCAATGCAATCTGAAGTGCTATGCTTATTATGTTGATGATAAGAATAATAGATATCTAAGAATGAGTTTCCATATGAGCTAGAATTAGGCAATGTGATGAGCTTAGTGCCAAGAAATGTTTCCAAAATATCATCATAAGAATATTGCAAGTGACTAAAAGGTATCTCAAAAGTATTCCTAGGATCTTTTTGTTTCTTCTCAAGTGCATATCATGCATCCATGTCTTCATCACTATCTTGGTCAAAGATAGGTCCATCATGAAAGCTTGGACTATGCTCAAAGGGGGTATCACTTACTTGTTCTCTAAAGAGGTCTTTAGATCTAGAAGATGAAGACATTTGATGTCTTGGAGTAGAATATGTAGATCTTAAGGAAGATGACCCATGTGTATGTAAAGGTTTGAAGGGAGATTTATTTAAGAATGAAATCTTCTCTTGTAACCTTTTCTCAAGTTTAGACTTCATTTTTATCATTCTCTTAGAGATGAAGGTAAGAAATATCATTTGTCTCTTCTAGTTCTTTGTATTGGGCATATAGATCTTGAAACTCTTTAGTGGAATGGAGGATATAATGATAATCTATATTTGGTTGAGTTTTGGTAGCACAAGGTTTGAATTCCATAGTGGTAGATAGATAATCAAGCATTAAGGATACTAGAGGAATCTAATAATGTGACACAAGATATCTTGATGTCCAAACTAGAGAGGTAGATTGTTCACTTTTCAAATAGAGGTAGCAATGAATGAGTGACTTATTAAGCAAAGTGTTCAAGAAGATTATGACACTAGTGACTCAAGTCAATAGCTAGGAAAGAAGCCCAAATAACCAAGTATATAGATAAGAAAAAACAAGTGAAAAATCTTCCAATCAAGGAGTGTAGTCAATAGATCAAGGTAACCTTTAGAAAAAGAGGGTCCTAGAAAGAGGACATAGACCATGAAGGTGAAAAAGACCAAGAGTGTTAAGAACAAAGAGGCACTTTAAGAAGGTTCAAGCACTAGAGACATAGAAAATAAAAGTCAAATAATGAGACTCCCCTTAACAAGAAACACAAGAAAATGTTTTCACTTGATGTTTTGACTTGGTTGAAAAAGTTTTGAAAAAAGTTGATAGCATAGCAAGTTTGATATTCAAAATAATTTTATTTCCAAGCAAGATAGTGACACATGGAGTAGTCTTCAAGAAATCAAGAAGGGACAAAGAAACCTTTCATGATATAAGCATATGGGAGGTGGGTAAGTGCACTAAGATGTGGTGCCAAAAGGGGGGTATAAGTGGACACCTTTTTTATGAAATCAACAATTTCTAAACTTCAACAAAAATTTGCAGATTGTTACACTCAAGATTTTAAGATATGACAAAAACAATAGTAGTCTTTTGAATCTAGTTTCTAAACTACTATTTTTTTTCAAAATGTTTAATTTTATGTCCTCAAAAAAGGGGGCCATAGAGAGTGGTACTGTTTATTTCAAAAAAACATAACATAGTACAAAGTGTGGCCCCCCTAAAATTTTTACTTTTTTTTTGAAATTCTTTAATTGCTCTAGTCAAAAGTTACCCAACACTATGTAGTTTATCCCAGATTTTTCGGGTAATTTTATAATGTGTATTTTTTTTAATGAATTTTTAGTTAGACACATCCAAAAAACATGAAATATCTGTGTGCTCCCCCTAGAAATAATTGAAAACTAATCTAAAATTTAAAATTCTTTTTTTTCAAAGTGTGTAGAGTGGAGTCTAGTTTCTAAAAAATTAAGTTGTTGCAAATTTGATGAACGAGCTAAAATCTACAACCCAATTAGTACATGTTGATTTTTGACAAAAAATGGACATACATTCAAAAGAAATTATAGTTGAAAGGCTTGAAATAATTCAAATAAAAAATAAATTATATGGTTATATAGCTAACACAGAGACCTACAATGTCATATAACCTAATTTTATCAATGCTCAACCATGACGAAACTTGAAGGAGAGCACACAAGAAAAATTAATCATTTTTTGTATGTATGCAACAAAACATGTCTCATACTAGTTTACAGACTCCAAACCTTTAGGTTTGATCCGCAAGGAAAAACCAAGCATTAAGCGTGGTAGAATGAAAAGTTTTAAATAGTGTAATGCTATAGTACACATGTGCTATTTAAAGCTTTTTAAAATTTGAGTCTTAATAATGCATATGCGCTTTAGTGTGCATGCACTATTAAGACCTAAATAGTGCATAGAGAGGGAAGAAGAGAGAGAGAGAGAGAGAGAGAGAGAGAGAGAGAGAGAGAGAGGGGATGAGTGTGTGTGTGAGAGAGAAAGTAGGGGATGGGAGAGGGGAGAGAGAGAGAAAGTGAGAGAGAGAGTAGGGGTGGCAGAGAGAGAGAGTATAGATGGGAGAGAGAGATTGAGAGTAGGGGATGTGAGAGAGAGGAAGTGAGAGAGAGAGAGTAGGGGTGGCAAAGAAAGAGTACGAGATGGGAGAGAGAGATTGAGAGTAGGGGATGGGGGAGAGAGAGTAGATAGTGGGAGAGGGAGAGAGATTAGCATGGGAGTGTGTGTGTGTGAATGAGAGTAGGGCCTAGGAGAGAGTGCGAGAGTATGAGAGAGAGTAGGGGTGGAAGAGAGAGAAAGTACGGGATGGGAAAGAGTAGGGGTGGGAAAGAGAGTATGGGATGGGAGAGAGAGATTGAGAGTAGGGGATGGGGGAGAGAGAAAGAGAGAGAATAGGTGGTGGTAAAGGGAGTGGGAGAGGGAGAGTGAGAGAGAGAGGAGGATGGGAGTGTGTGTGTGAGAGAGAGTAGGGGATGGGAGAGGAGAGAGAGAGGGGGGATGGGAGTGTGTGTGTGTGTGTGTGAAAGAGAGAGAGTAGGGGATGTGAGAGGGGAGAGAGTAGCCTGAGAGAATAGCCTAAGAGAGAGAGTAGGCTATGGGAGAGGGAGTGGGGGAGGGAGAGAGGGGGGGATGGGAGTGTGTAAGAGAGAGTAGGGCATGAGAGATAGTGAGAGAGAGAGAGAGTAGTGGTGGCAAAGAGAGAGTAGGGGATGGGAGAGAGAGTGAGAGTAGGGGATGGGAGAGAGAGTGAGAGTAGGGGATGGGAGAGAGAGAGTAGAGAAGGAGAGAGAGAGTGAGAAAGAGAGAGTAGGTGGTGGGAGAGGGAGTGGGAGAGGGGGAGAGAGGGGGGATGGGAGTGTGTGTGAGAGATCTAGAGAGTAGGGGATGGGAGAGGAGAGAGAGATGAGGGATGGGAGTGTGTGTGTGTGAGAGAGAGTAGGGGATGGGAGAGAGAGTGTAAGAGAGAGTAGGTGGTGGGAGAGGGAGAGAGAGGGGAGAAGGGAGTGTGTGTAAGAGAGAGTATAGGGGATGGGGGAGAGAGAGTAGGGGATGGCAGAGAGAGTATGAGATGGGGGAGAGAGAGTGAGAGTAGGGGATGGGAGAGAGTGTGTGAGAGAGAGTAGGGGGTGGAAGAGAGAGAGTAGGGGATGGGAGAGAGAGTGAGAGTAGGGGATGGGAGAGAGAGAGTAGAGAGGGAAAGAGAGAGTAAGAGAGAGAGATAGTAGGCAATGGGAGAGGGAGTGGGAGAGGGAGAGAGAGGGGGGATGGGAGTGTGTGTGAGAGATCTAGAGAGTAGGGGATGGGAGAGGAGAGAGAAGGGGGATGGAAGTGTTGCCAAAAGAGAGAGTAGGGGATGGGAGAGGGGGGAGAGAGCAGAAGATGGGAGAGAGAGTAGGTGGTACGAGAGGGAGTGGGAGAGGGAGAGAGGGGGATGGGAGTGTGTGTAAGAGAGAGAGTAGGGGATGGGAGAGAGTGTGAGAGTGAGAGAGAGAGTAGGGGTTCACAGCGAGAGAGAATGGGATGGGAGAGAGTGAGAGTAGGGGATGGGAGAGAGAGAGAGTAGGTGGTGGAAGAGGGAGAGCTAGAGAGAGAGGAGGATGAGAGTGTGTGAGTGAGAGAGAGAGTAGGGGATTTAAGAGGGGGAGAGAGAGAGAGTAGCCCAAGAGAGAGAGTAAGGGATGTGAGAGAGAGTAGGCAATGCAAGAGGGAGAGAGATAGGGGGATGGGAGTGTGTGTAAGAGAGAGTGAGAGTAGGGCATGGGAGAGGAGAGAGGGTAAGAGAGAGTAGGGGATGGAAGAGAGAGTAGGCAGTTTGAGAGAGAGTAGGAGAGGGAGAGCGAGAGAGAGATTAGGGGATGGGAGAGGAGAGAGAGCAAGAGAGAGTAGGAAATAGGAGAGGAGAGAGAGTGAGAGAGAGAGTAAGGGATGGGAGAGGAGAAAGAGTGAGAGAGAGTAGGGGATGGGAGAGAGTCAAAGAGAGTAGGCATGGGAGAGGGAGTAGGAGAGGGAGAGTGAGAGAGAGTAAGGGATGTGAGAGGAGAGAGAGTGAGAGAGAGCAGGGGATGAGAGAGGAGAGAGAGTGAGAGAGGGTAGGGGATGGGAGAGGAGAGAGAGTAGGGAATGGGAGAGGGGAGAGACAGAGTAGGGGATGGGAGAGAGAGTAGGCAGTGGGAGAGAGAGAGATAGAGGGGGGATGGGAGTGAGAGAGAGAGAGTAGGGGATGGGAGAGGAAAGAGGGTGAGAGAGTAGGGGATGGGAAAGAGAGTAGGTAGTAGGAGAGGGAGAGAAAAAAAAAGTAGGGGATGGGAGAGGAGAGAGAGTAGGTGGTGGGAGAGGGAGAGAGAGGGGGGATGGAAGTGTGTGTGTGAGAGAGTAGGGGATGGGAGAGGAGAGAGGGTGAGAGAGATTAGGGGATGTGTGAGAGAGTAGGTGGTGAGAGAGGGAGAGTGAGAGAGAGAGTAGGGGATTAGAGAGGAGAGAGAGCGAGAGAGAGTAGGGGATGAGAGAGGAGAGAGAGTGAGAGAGAGTAGGGGATGGGAGAGAGAGTGAAGGAGAGTAGGTAGTGGGAGAGGGAGTAGGAGAGGGACAGTGAGAGAGAGAGAGTAGGGGATGGGAGAGGAGAGAGTAAGAGATGGGAGAGGAGAGAGAGAGTAGGGGATGGGGGATGGTGGGATAGGGTTAGATTATTTTTCACATAGTGTGTACGCACTATAGTGCGTACATGCTTTATAGTGCATATGCACTATAATGAATACACACTATATGAAAACACCAATAAATGGTCATAACACAAATTTGGGTCCCTGCTGATCCATATTCTACTTTTTCTTTGTTGTGTATTTTGTTGTTCCGACAGAAAACATGGGTTTCAAGCTGTTGGAAGTTAGCAAACACTATTTGAAGGCTTTTTCAACATTCTTTCATTCCATTTGAATCTAGAAAATACCAAATTCAATCATTGGATATGCTATTTGAAGGTTTTTTGAATATTCTTTCTATAGAAAAGGTTAGTGCAGTCCTTTTTAAATATTCTTTGTTGTTATATAGAGACAAATTTGATTAAAATTCAACATGTTGTTTAATATATAGTGAATTCATTGAAATTTGTATGTTTGAATGAATTATTATTTGGAAATGGTTACAAATTTGGCAAGTTGTTTAATATATATTGTGTATTCATTGAAATAATTGTAATTTATATATGTATTTGAATGATTTGTAACCAAAAACTCAAAAAGACCCAATTTGGCCTAATTAGTAACTTTTGCTCATATCTTGCACAGAGTGGCCTAGGCATACGTATCTTTCTCATATATCTCTCACCATTTATCATGGGATTGAACTATCTATTATGTTAGCTTTGGGTGGCTAGGTAAACCCTAGTCCCAAGCTCATCCCATCCCATTGAGTGCTCAAACATTCTTGGGCATGCCAAACTGAAACGTCCTTAAGAGTCACTAAATGCCATAAGGCAATGATCTTTGATGGGGAATATCTTAGAGCTTGTGCAAGCTATGGATGCAAATTTAAGTGTGATAGGACCTTGTTATAGAGACCTACAATAAATTCTCTCATTTTTTGGAGATCTTACTCTATTTTGATTTTGTGTCGCCATCTCAGGTGATGCTGAAACTTGTAGTGTTGGCTAGTACAAAGTTGCCAATTGCAAAATCTTCCTCACCATTCATCATGGGATTGAATTGTCTATTTTGTTAGCTCCAAGTGGCCAGGTAAACCCTAGCCCCAAGCTTGTCCCATCTTGTTGAGTGGTAAAACATTCTTGGGCACGTCGAACCAAAACATCCCTAAGAGTCACTAAATGTCATAGGGCAGTGAACTTTGACGGGGCATATCTCAAAGATCATGTGAGGTATGGATGTGATTCTAGGTGCTATAGGACTATGTTGAGGAGACCTACAATAACCTCTCTCATTTTTTGGAGATCTTACTCTATTTTGATTTTGTGATGCCATCTCGAGTGATGCTGAAACTCATAGTTTTGGCCAGTACAAAGTTGCCAACTACCAAATCTCCCTCACCATTCATCATGGGATCAAACTATCTATTCCCTTAGCTTTAGATGGCTAGGTAAACCATAGCCCCAAGCTCATCCCATCCTATTGAGCACTCAAACATTCTCGGGCATGCTGAACTGAAATGTCCCTAAAAGTAACTAAGTGTCACAGGGAAGTAATCTTTGATAGGGCATATCTTAGAGATCATGTGAGTTATGGATGTGATTCTAGGTGCTATAGGACCATATTGTGGAGACCTACAATAACTTCTCTCACTTTTTGGAGATCTTACTCCATTTTGATTTTGCGATGCCATCTCAGGTGATGCTAAAACTTGTATATTTGGCCAATACAAAGTTACAAACTACCAAATCTCCCTCACCATTTGTCATGGGATCAAACTATCAATTATATTAGTTCTAAGTGGCTAGGTAAACCCTAGACTCTAGCTCATCTCATCTTGTTGAGTGATGGAACATTCTTGGGCATGCTAAACCAAAAATGTCCCTAAGAGTCACTAAATGTCATAGGGAAATGATCTTTGATGGGGCATATCTCAAAGCTCATGTGAGGTATGAATGCAACTCTAGGTGTTATAGGACTTTGTTTTGGAGACCTATAATAACCTCTCTCACTTTTTGGAGATCTTACTCTATTTTAATTTTGTGACACCATCTCAGGTGATGCTGAAACTCATAGTGTTGGCTAGTACAGAGTTGCCAACTGCCAAATCTCCCTCACTATTCATCATGGGATCAAAATGTCTATTTTGTTAGCTCTGAGTGGCTAAGTAAACCCTAGCCCTAAGCTCATACCATCTTGTTGAGCACTCAAACATTCTTGGCAATGCCAAACCGAAATGTCCCTAAGAGTAATTAAATGCCCTAGGGTATTGATCTTTGATGGGGCATTTCTTGGAGCTCGTGTGAGGCATGGATGTGATTCTAGGTGCTATAGGACCATGTTGTAGAGACCTACAATAACCTCTCTCTCTTTTTGGATATCTTACTCCATTTTAATTTTGTGATGCCATCTCGAGTGATGTTGAAACTCATAGTGTTTGCTAGTACAAAGTTGCCAACTACCAAATCTCCCTCACCATTCATCATGGGATCAAACTATCTATTCCCTTAGCTCCAAGTGGTTAGGTAAACCCTAGCCCCAAGCTCTTCCCATCCTATTGAGTGTATGAATGTTCTCGGGCACATTGAACTGAAACATTCCTAAGAGTCACTAAATGTCATAGGGCAGTGATCTTTGATGGGGTATATCTCAAAACTCATGCGAGGTATGGATGCAATTCTAGGTGCCATAGGACCATGTTGTGGAGACCTACAATAACCTCTCTCACTTTTTGGAGATCTTACTCTATTTTGATTTTGCGATGCCATCTTAGGTGATGCTAAAACTTGTAGTGCTGACTAGTACAATGTTGTCAACTGCCAAATCTCCCTCACCATTCATTGTGGGATTAAACTATCTATTTTGTTAGCTTTGGGTGGCTAGGTAAACCCTAGCCCCAAGCTCATCCTATCCTATTGAGCGCTCAAAAATTCCTGAGCAGGCCAAACTAAAACATCTCGAAGAATCATTAAATGTCATAGGGTAGTGATCTTTAACAGGGCATATCTCAGAGCTCATGTGGGGTATGGATGCAATTCTACATAATATAGGACTATGTTGCAGATACCTACAATGACTTCTCTTACTTTTTTGGGATCTTACTCCAATTTTATTTTGTGATGCC
Organism: Cupressus sempervirens; assembly: GCA_028749045.1. Lineage (NCBI taxonomy): Eukaryota > Viridiplantae > Streptophyta > Pinopsida > Cupressales > Cupressaceae > Cupressus > Cupressus sempervirens. The sequence goes on from CM053787.1 coordinate 499,861,861, forward strand.
ATCTTGGGTGATGTTGAAACTCATAGTGTTGGCCGGTACAAAGTTGCCAATTGCCAAATTTCTCTCACCATTTATCATGGGATCAAACTATCTACTTTTTTAGCTCTAGGTGGCTAGGTAAACCCTAGCCCCAAGCTTTTCCCATCCCATTGAGTGCTCAAAAGTTCTTGGGCATGCCAAAGCAAAATGTCCCAAAGAGTCACTAAATGCCATAGGGTAGTGATCTTTGATGGGGCATATCTCAGAGCTTGTGTTAGGTATGGATGAAATTCTAGGTGCTATAAGACCATGTTGTAGAGACCTACAATAATCTTTCTCACTTTTTGGAGATCTTACTCCATTTTGATTTTATGATGCCATCTTGGGTGATGTTGAAACTTGTAGTATTAGCTAGTACAAAATTGCCAACTTCCAAATCTCCCTCATCATTTATTGTGGATCAAATTGTCTATTCCATTAGCTTTGGGTGTCTAGGTAAACCCTAGCCCCAAGCTTGTCCCATCTTGTTGAGCGCTCAAACATTCTTGGGCACGCCGAACTGAATCACCCCTAGTAGTCACTAAATGCCATAGGGAAGTGATCTTTGATGGGGCATATCTCAGAGCTCGTGCAAGGTATGGATGAAATTTTAGGTGCTATAGGACCATGTTGTGGAGATCTAGAATAACCTCTCTCACTTTTTGGAGATCTTAATCTATTTTGATTTTATGATGCCATCTCAGGTGATGCTAAAACTTGTAGTATTGGCCAGTACAAAGTTGCCTACTACCAAATCTCCCTCACTGTTCATCATGGGATCGAACCATCTATTTTGTTAGCTCTGAGTGGCTAGGAAAATACTATTCCCAAACTCCTCCCATCCTATTGATCACTCAAAATTTCTCGAGCATGCCAGACCAAATCGTCCCTAAGAGTCACTAAATGCCATAGGGCAACAATCTTTGACAGGGCATATCTCAGAGCTCGTGCATAGTATGGATGTGATTCTAAGTGCTATATGACCATATTACAAAGATCTATAATAAAATTTCTCACTTTTTGGTGATCTTACTCCATTTTGATTTTGCGATGCCATCTTGGGTGATGCTGAAACTTGTAGTATTGGCCAGTACAAAGTTGCCACCTACTAAACCTCTCTCACCTTTTGTCATGGGATTGAACTATCTATTTTTTTAGCTCTAAATGGCTAGGTAAACACTAGCCCCAAGCTCCTCCTATCCCATTGAGGGCTTTAACATTCTTGGGCATGCCAAACCAAATTGTTCCTAAGAGTCACTAAATGCCATAGGGCAACGATCTTTGACTATAGCAATTAGATATGTCATCTCATCCAATGATGGAGACTCATGATAGAAGGTACAGGGGTGATCATACACATCATTTTGAACATGTTATTTTTTTATGGTAATAAGGTAATCCTTATTTGTAAGGTCAAGGAACTTGAGGTCACCTATAAACCCAAATTGCCTTAGTCTTAATGATTTTCCCTTTTTTGTTTTTTTTGTTAATTAGTTGACTCAATAAGTGTTTTGAGAGTCATTAAACCTTATATAGCTGCATGTTATCAATTAATGGAGTTAGTGGAATATGTTAATGATCTTCTTGGTTGTCTTAATAGTCATTTCATGGGTTTGAAACATAACCACTTCCCTTTGTGATTGCCAAATATCGCTCACTGTTCATTGTAGGATCAAACCATCTATTCCATTAGCTCTAGGTGGACAAGTAAAACCTAGCCCCAAGATTTTCCCCTCCTATTGAGCACTTGAACATTCTTAGGCATGCCAAACCAAATCACCCCTAATAGTCACTAAATTCCATAGGGCAGTGATCTTTGATGGGGCATGTCTTAGAGCTTGTGCAAGGTATGAATGTGATTCTAGGTGCTATAGGACCATGTTGTGGAGACCTAAAATAACCTCTCTCACTTTTTGGAGATCTTAATCTATTTTAATTTTTTAATGCCATCTTAGGTGATGCTAAAACTTGTAGTGTTGGCTAGTACAAAGTTGCCTACTACCAAATCTCCCTCACTGCTCGTCATGGGATCGAACCATCTATTCTCTTAGCTTTGAGTGGCTAGGTAAACAATATTCCCAAGCTCCTCCCATCCTATTGAGCACTCAAACATTCTTGGGCACGTCAGACCGAATTGTCCCTAAGAGTCACTAAATGCCATAGGGCAACGATCTTTGACAGGGCATATCTCAGAGCTTGTGCATGGTATGTATGCAATTCTAAGTGCTATAGGACCATATTATAGAGAATTATAATATCCTCTCTCACTTTTTGGTGATCTTACTCCATTTTGATTTTGCGATGCCATTTTGGGTGATGTTGAAACTTGTAGTATTGGCCACTACAAAGTTGCCAATTGCTAAATCTCTCTCACCTTTTTTTGTGGGATTGAATTGTCTATTTTTTTTAGCTCCGAGTGGCTAGGTAAAAACTAGCCCCAGGCTCCTCCTATCCCATTGAGGGCTTGAACATTCTTAGGCATGCCAAACCGAATTGTCCCTAAGAGTCACTAAATGCCATAGGGTAGTGATCTTTAACTATGGCAATTGGATATGTCATCTCATCCAATGATGGAGACTCATGATAGAAGGTACAAGGGTGATAATACACATCATTTTGAACATGTTATTTTTTTATGGTAATAAGGTAATCCTTATTTGTAAGGTCAAGGAACTTGAGGTCACCTATAAACCCAAATTGCCTTAGTCCTAATGATTTTCCTTTTTTTGTTGTTTTTGTTAATAAGTTGACTCAATAAGTGTTTTGAGAGTCATTATACCTTATATAGCTGCATGTTATCACTGAATGGAGTTAGTGGAAAATGTTAAAGATCTTCTTGGTTGTCTTAATAGTCATTTCATGGGTTTGAAACATAACCACTTCCCTTTGTGAAGAGTTGTCCAAAAATTGGCAAATTACATGTTGTTACAAAGAAAATACAGTCATAGGATGTTGGAAGATTACTTTCACTCATAGGATGTTGAAGAATCTCTTGGAAGGATGGAATAGATGATAGAATAAAGTTTGTGAGATAGTTATTAGGTGTTCCTTGAGGTGGCTAAGATGTTAGTTTGAAACAAGAAGTTGATTATGATCCATTTCTCAAATTTGCTCATTTTCCCCTTATTGCTTCCCAAGCCTTGAAAGGGAAAGTGATCAAGTAGTTTTTTGATGTTGGGTAGAAGTTTTTTCAATATTGTAACCAAGTTGGAAAGAGTCTTTTAAGACACTTATGAAGGTGGGAAAGGTAGTTTCCTTTAAAAGTGTTCTTACTAGGAATCCACTAGCTTTTGGTTTGAGCACTCTGCATCATTTTGGATATAATTTACATTAACATGAAATACATGAAATGTACTTAAAATGTAAACAATAAAAACAAGATATATATTATGATAACCAATAATGTCATACATGAACAAACATATAATATACAAGGTTTCATGGGGATGGGGGTACTTCGGGTACTTAGGGTACTGGTACAAGTACGGGTATAGCTATTTTTTATAATAAGGGATGGGGGTACTTGGGCATGTCAAACTTTATTTTTAATTATACTTTTATATTTATAGAAAACCTAAATTTATGAGTCATGAAAATGATTTTTCAAATAAAAATAGTGATAAAGTTTGAAAATGTAATGTATTATTTTCAATTTCAAATTTTTTATATGTTTGTAATAATAATTTATGATAAATATTTAGATGCATAACATAGAAGGGAGACTTTAAACATGAACATAAATCATAGGACAATGACATATTGCAAATGATAAATTTCTGGCTTTAATAGTGATAAAGTTTATTGTTGATCAATATTGTATCAAAGTTTCAAACTGATTAGGTATTGAATTAAGCTTGATAAACAAATAATAGACAAGAAAAACTTTAAACATGAAGAAGGATCATAAATCATAGATGATGACATATTGGTAATGATAAATTTATGCTTGAATAGTGATAAAGTTTATTGTTAATCAATATTCCATCAAAGTTTCAAACTGATTAGGTATTGAATTAAACTTGATAAACAATGAGCTGATACACAAACAAAAAACTAAAAAAAAATCAGGAATCTCAATCAAGGTCCTTAGCTATGATGCTCACCACTACATAATTGGTACTTGGGATATGTGTACATGGTACTTGGGTACGTAGGTATGAGTACCAGGGGTGTGGGTACAAGTACCCATGCAACCTTGATAATATATTATGATAACCAATAATGTCATACATGAATGAACATATAATATATTATGATAAATAATAATGTCATACATGAATGAAAATATCATATATTAACTAATAATGTCATAAGTCTAATAATGTCATGCATCAAATATATGTCATACATCAAATATAAAATGTCATATATACATCAAATGTATATCGAATATGTCCACTAACATAAAATCCAACATATATGTCCACTAATGCCTATACATGTGTGTCTATCAACTATCTCTTCTCCTTCCCATGAGGGGAAGGAAACAAATCCCTAGAGGTCTTTGATCATCATGTGGAGGGAGATGATGGAGATGATGGGGTCTTTCTCACATGCTCACTTGTCCTATTGTTTAGGCTCCTTTGTAACTCGAGCTGATACAAAAAAGTAGATATGAATAAATAACTATTATACATTGAAATAAAATATATGAATACACAAAATTAATTATTTTCTTATGGCCATCAAATAGTCACTCTGTATGTCCACCTCAAAGGCTTGCGGACGATCAAGTGTAACAAGGCCCTACAAAAATTCAATCAATATAATCACTTATAAATAAAATTAGAAATTTTGATACTAACTATTATAAACAAAAACTAAAACAAGGAAAATTCTTTCATACCTTAGTCAATGGCTCTAAACTAGCCATTGTTGTAGCAACACCACGATTGATGGACTGGTGAAGATGAGGAGGAGCCTCAGATGTCAAGAGCTGCATGTCATAAAATAAAAGTTACATGTAACATGAAACATGAAAAAAATATAATCAAATGCATTAAATTAACATGAAACAAATGTACCTCTATGAAGCTCATATCACACCTATGCTCAGAGTCCTTAGTGAATGTCAATGGTCCTGTGGAGAACTGATGCACATGCATAAATTATTTTTGTCAATCCTTCATATTATTACTTAATAAATATAAGTATTAATTTAAATGATTAAATTGATACATACCTCTAGACTCATCGACGAGATGAAAAATGGGGCCAGGGGATCTCTACTAGGGCTAGCAACACTCTTACCTTGAATTTTGAATAATGTCAATAAATGCTAATTAATTAGTCATTCAATATACACATGAAATGTGATCAAATTAGTTTATTATAATTATAATTTACTTGTGTGTTAATGCCAAATGTTTGACTTAGGAACTAATTAGTGACTAGTCCATCATCCATACTATCTCCAACATGATTACCAAATGTGCATAAGAATCCACATGATGTGCACATGTGACTGCGATGCACAAAAAGCTCCTCCTCAACTAATGGACTCGTGCAATGAATGAGGGTCTGTGCCAAAGCATTAATAGTCCCTAGAGTGTTGATCTCTACATGTTCTTTCACAACTAAAGGAATAATCACATGCTCACCCTATGCCTTGACAATAGGTGCCCTAACTACATTAGGGTCATGATGTGCCCCTGGCCTCTCAAATGATGACCCCCCACCTCTACCTCGAGATTCTAATATATCAAAATAGTTAGGGATCTCCCCAAGTAGAAATTCACAATACAATTTCTTTAAGAAATAATTTAAAACCTCATGATTATTGGAGGGAGGGGCATCAAAGATCATCCACCACCTATCCCAAAAGTTATTTCTAATACCATCATGTATGCACCAATGAATGGGGAACTTTTTAGTTATCTCTTTAACAATATTTTATTCACTAGGCCTTTTAAACAATACACAAATTCTACCTTTTGTTTTTTTTTTTACATCTTGATATGATAGTTTATTTGCATAATATATTCTTTTTTCATCTCTCTTAACACACCAAATATCCAACTAATCACTAACATAAGCTACATGGGTCATAATGGACTCGAGGGAGGATGCCAATTGTGATCTCATTGGATTTGTTTGTCCACAAGCTTTCAACCTACCAATGAGTGCTTCTAATTCATTTTTACCTCTTTCTCTATTTCATTGATTATGTTTTCTTGTGTGTCAGGAGGAGTTCTTCCAATTGGTGCAAGTTGCAAAATTTCTTGCTCTTTTTGTGGAGGGTTTTGATTCTCATCTTCTGGAAGGTTTTTGTTAGGATCTTGTGGAGGGTTTTCATTTTGATTTTGTTGATCTAGTTGGGGATTAGGTGGTTGATTATTTACATTTATTGATAAGAAACCAATTGCAATCTAAATAAATAAACAAATTTAAAGAAAAATTGAAAAAAACTTATAAAACAATGTAAAAACTTATAAAACAATGCAAAAACATATAAAGCAATGCAAAAACAAGAGTAGAAAATGTACTACGTGAACCAATCTTGAACTTTGGAAATGATGAGGTATTTTGAGTAGGTGGGTGGCAAAATTCTTTGACTTCTTTAATCTGCATGCACACTATTTGTGAGAAATAGAAAACCAAAAGCAATGGTAGCCCATTTATAGATTATTTTTCTTTTTCAAAGCATGTACATGCTATAACACACACACTTTGGCTTGTGGAGCCCAAGCCAAAGCACATGCATGCTTTAGCATGTACATGCTTTGCAAAATTTTAAAAAAATTGGGTGTAATATTTTTGGCACCACAACTTGGTGCATATACCTAGGTATCAAAATAAATCCCTTGAACTATCATCATGTGTATGGTCAAAATATTTTCATGGGTCTTTTCACATGTGAGAACACATCAAGAAAGATCTACCTAAGAGTCATGGTTCATTACTCAAAAACTTGGCCCAAACCAAGTGGTTTCCCACAAGAGATATTGGATTTTTCATGGAGATGCCATAAGCATAACCAAGGGGACATAGATGGTTAGTGTAGAATCTTGGGGTGATCTAGGTAATCTACTAGGACCAGTCCTTGCACCAAGATGTTGAGGGAAAAAATAAGGTAGTTTCTATCCTAGGTTCTTAGTAAGGGCTTCCATTCATAACACTTCTCTTGCTCTCGATATGGGACACCTTATCATATGATAAGTAATAGACCTCATGGCCACAAGAGTACCTTAAGCATTCTCACCTAGTGATTTTTTCATGGTCACAATCCCACAAGTACTTCCTCTAGATGAAGACAAGTACTTTGTACACTGAGGTTTTGTATCCTTGATAGCCTTGAGTTTATAGTGGGTTGGAAGAGCCATGTTTTCTTGTCCCCACTTGGGTCATTCCTCTTGATTGCTCAAGAGTAGGCCCACTAAAGGATTCTATATTAAACAAAATTGATCCACTTTTGGAGGTCAAGATTTATGATTCTCTGCAAGGCTAAAGAGCATATTCTCCTATTCCAAATGCTTCCCCCAGACACACTAAGACTCTCAATTAACACACTTACTTTCAAAATCTAAAGGTGGGTCAAGATTTTTGATTCACCACAAGGGTGAAGAGCATGCTTTCCTACCACTAAGAGATCCCAATTGCAAGTTTTATGTGCCTATGAAATATGAACAACTATTAATATTTATGCACACAAAAATAAGGGAAATAAAGAACACTTTTTTTTTGTTTATTTTCTTTTTAGGCAACTCTACAAGAAAGAATTAGTAGCCTCTTAGCATAGGTCTTTGACATGTGTTCTTTTTTATCAAGGAATTTAGAAGCTTCCTATAAAAAAACTAAGGTTAGGGAATAATAACCAAGTAAAACCTGCAACACAAAGTGGTTAGTTGCCTTAAAAATCCAAGTTATCTTTCAACTAAGTGTATGCAAAGAAAGTGCAAGCTAATCATAAATGCTCTCATTTTTACTCTTTTCTTTTGACCTAGTTAGCAAGATTGGACTTGTTTTTTATTATTTTAGTCCAAAAATAGAAATTTAAAGAAGATTACCCTACAAAAAACTCGAGAGCTTTCCAAAAATGTAAGAAAAACAACAATATCTCTTCATTTGTGCCTCAGGCACCCATTTTGTCAAAACAAACCAAATTTATCAAATCATGTTATTGAGTCCTAATATGACCTTTAAATTCAAAATACAAAGAATTTACCCTCTATATAATTTAAAGACCTTTTGAAAAATGTAGAGTTTTCCAATTTTTTTTTTGATTTGTGACTATATACATTTTTTTTTATGAAAAACAAAGAAAAATTCATAATAGATGCAAATAAACTCAAACCAATCTTCAAATTGGACTATGATATCATAGATGCATCCCCAACCTTTAAAAATAAATAGATTTGAACTCATAGTAGTTTGGAAGATATGCTATAATCTTTCAAAAACTAGGGTTTTTGCCTTGAAACAAATCAACACAAGGGTTAGCCTTAAAACCAAAGTGAGAAACTTGCAAAACCACTTGATTAGATCCAAGAAGTTGCTCTAAAAAATCAAAAATGATAATTTAATTAAAATGCAAGCAAGAAAATGGAGCTATAAACTTGGTTCTAGCCCCACAATGGGCCCAAAAAATGTGTGTACAAAGTGTCACACTTCTATAAACTATTATACTTAAGAATACCCATGAAAGAGTGCATCTTAATATGTAGCTTATAGATCTCTATCTATGATGTGAAAAGACTATGAGATGGTGGCTCTAAAATGAACCAAACTATGCAACCCTTGCAAGGTGCACCATAGAATGAGAGATTCAAAGAGTAGAGGCAAGAGTGTTGATATCTAAGAATCTAAAATAAAATGTAATGCAAATGTAAGCTAGTCTAAATGAAATGAAAGATAACCAAGAGAACTAAGCTAAAGCATATCATAGTATATCATAGTATAAGTAGAATGAGAGCCAAGCTAAAATGCAAAAATGCAACAATGCTCCAAGTCTTCAAAAGCACCAAGAAAACCCGCAATTTAACAATAGCATGAGAGACCTAGATTTTTGAATGAGAAGAGAGCCCTCCCCTTTAAAGAAAAATGGATGGTAGAGATTAAGAGGCAAAAGAGGCACAATCAAGGGAGGAGAATGAATCTTGAGTGATCCATGTGCACAAGTATCTCCACCAATCATGATGAAGATTTTACTTTTGAGAAGGTTTCAAATGCGTGGAGGAGAATCAAAGTTATTTTTAAAATAGAAGATTTCTCCCACCTAGAAAATTGTGCATCATGTTCTTTTATTTTTAAATTAGGGAAATTCTTTTGTGTGTGCAACTTAGGATAAGAAATGAGTGGGGAATTTTATTTAATTAAAAGGGGGACATGTTCTTTTAATTAAATATGAACTTAGGATAAAGTGGTCAAAATATAGTATAAAATCAAATAAATAAATATTTGGAGATTTGGTCAAGGATAAGCATTAGATAAATTACTAAAAAATGCTAGAAAGAGGGCTCATAGTATAGATGACCATTTTTGGATGATTATAGATATAGTATATTTCTCACCTTGTTCTATTATCATCATGTTGTGCTAGAAAATCCCTTAGAGAAATGTTCGTAACTGAGATGTATAGTATCAAGGGATTCCCATGAATATGAGGCATAACTAGGTGGTTTAGCCACATAGTTCCATACACATGTGGATCCCTTATGAAAATTCTTGTTAAATTGTTGGGACCTATCAACCAACTGAGAGATGAACTTCCCTAGGAGGTGGCATTTCCATTATCGCTTGTATATTCTTGGGATCAACTTTTATGCCTTTAGTTAATATGATGTAGCCTAAGATTTTTCTAGATGTGACACCAAAAGTACACTTCTTCAGATTAATTCTAAGTTAAAAATTATCAAACTTGGGTCATCTAGGTGAGTACTTATTTGTTTGGATTTAGCAAGGGTGTCATCAACATAATCTTCTAATTCTTGTGCATCATGTCATGGAAAATTATGGTCATAGCCCACTGATAAGTAACACCCGCATTCTTAAGACCAAAAGACATGAAATTCCAACAAAAGGTACCTTAAGCACATATAAAAGATTTTTTCTTTTGATCCTTGGGAGCTATTTTTATTTGAATATGACCCAATAAACCATCCATGAGAGAGAAAAATTTATAAGCCATAGTCATATCCACTATCATGTTAATATTTGGGAGTTGAAAGTCATCCTTTGGTCAAGCTTTGTTAAGTTCTCAAAAATCAATACAAACTTGAATGAATTTTTCATGTTTAGAAATAGGAACAATGTTGGAGATCCATTCAGCATATTCAATAGCTCTGATGAATTTTCTACTCAAATATTTTTCTAACTCATCTTTCATAAGAAAGGCCACACATGGATGCATCTTCCTTAATTTCTATTTGATAGGTTTAATACTAGGAGCTATAGAAAGATAATTCATAATGAGATTTGTATCAAGACTAGGCATATCAATATATGTCCAAGAAAAAAATGATTTTCTTTTCTTGGAAGAAATGAGTGAACTTGCCTTTTCTTCAGCTAATAATGACTAAGACAAATGTATAATTTTAAGAGATTCTTCAGTACCAATATTAATGGGCTGCATATGCTCAATCAAAACTGATGATTTATCCTAGAAATAATTGGGAAGACTACGAAGTACCTCATCTTTGGACACCTCAAGGAGGTCTTCACCCTCAGATATGTCTTTATTTTTACTATTTTTTGGCTTACAGACCAAAAAGTGGTTTTTTTCAAATAAACTTCATTTTTTCAATTTTCTATTTAGTTTATGACTAAGGTACTTGAAGTATGACTTAGTCATATTAACCGGTGGTTCACTAGTAGAAGAGACTATTGGCTCAACAATGTTTAGATAGAAAGTGATCTCATAATCATTTTGGAAAGATGGAAGCTTGGGTCTTTTATTTTGTATGGACCAATCAATGAGATTAGGTTGTATGAGTGATAGCAATGAGAAAGCTTCAAGGTTATTGATGTGGAAGGAATTTCCTTTGGTAACATGAGAGATTGTCTTTATAAGAAAATCTCCAAAGGAATCCAAATCAAGATTAATCCTAAAAACACCAACGTGATCCACTAAAGAGATTTGGGAGCCTAACTTGTTAGCACCTACAAAATCCTCTTTAACTACATTGGTTTGGTTAGTATAAGTTTTTACCACATCAACTCCCACTTCACAAGATGTGTCATAAAGATAATCCCATTCATATTCATTTGAATTAGTAATTTGATTATGAGCCACAAGATGATTAATGTTTCTTCTAAATCTTTCAAAAAAGCCCCACGGTGAGCACCAAAAATGTATATAAAAAAGTTACACTTCTCTAAGACCTTCTATTCAAGGGATCCAATAGCTTAGGAACCTTGAGTGATGACTTAGAGCTCCCTATTTGTGACATAAAAAAGGTGAAAAGAAGTGGTGTGGCTCTCAAATGAGCTTAGATATGTAGCCCTTTTCAAGGTGCACCATAGAATGAGAGATTCAAAGATAAGAGAAACAATGCTAGTGTCCAAGAATCAATATGCAATGCAATGCAAGTGCAAACTAAGTTAAATATATATGAAATACAAGCTAAACTAACTAGCATGAGAGTGTTGCAAGTCCTCCTATTTAATCTAGATGAGATAATATAAAGCATGGAAGGAAAGATACACTAACACAAGTATGTCACTATGAGATACTAATGTAGATGAAATGATGTCATAAGTTCTCCAAGAGCTCTAAGAGTACCTAGAAATCCTACAACATAATATTAGTATGAAACTATCATGTTATGAGATGAGGAGAGACATCTTCCTTTTAAATATAGATGGATAAAGATCAAAGGACAAGAGGAATTTAATCAAGGGTGGATGATGAATTTTGAATGATCCATGTGCATAAGGATTTCACCAATCACAATCAAGAGTTGACTTTTGTGTCCCTCATATGAGACAAAAAAAGCCTTTTATTTTTATTTTTAAATGGGGAAAATTCTTTATGTGTGCACACTTAGGATAAGTGGGAAGTGGGGAATTTTATTTAATTAAAGAGAGCAAGTTCCTTTGAATTAAATAAGAATGTAGGATATAGTGGTCAAACCATAAGTTATTATCCAATAAATAGATTTTTGATGATTTGATCAAGAATAAATAGTTAATAAATTAAGCAAAAATTCTAGAAAGAGGACTTTATAGTCTAGATCATTTTTTGGGTGATTACAAGATCTACATGATGTACTACTTATTTCCATTGTGTGTGTGTGTGTGTGTGTGTGTGTGTGTGTGTGTGTGTGTGTGTGTGTGTGTGCATACTCATCTTTTATGTAGTTTGCAAGTCCTGGGCATCAACTTCCATGAATTGCTAGGATGAGCACACCCTATCATAAGAACTCATTGGTAAGAATGGGTAGAAAATGTTTAGATCTAATCTCAGCCATAGCCTAATTACTTGTCTTGAGAAGGATGACTTGTATTTAACTGCCTACCCTTTTTAAACCCGCGATTTTATCTTTGCATGTGTTGTTTAATTTTATTTTTGGTAATTCGTGCTTATGATTCATTTATATGGATTTGACTATGTGATTCACTTGATAAATGATTTAATCATGATATTTGGATTAATTATATAATATGAGAAATTATTGAATATTAAAAAGAAATATTAAAATATGGTGATATTTAGTTAATTGATAATTAATTAAATATTTTCTTTAAATTAAAAGACTTGATCTAAAAGTATAATTTAAAAAATTGGATAAAGAGAAATTAAACTATTATAGGTTTAATATGATTCATTATAATTATTTAATTAATAATGATAAGATTAGAGTTTCACTTAAATAGTGAGCTATATTATTATTAATTAAATTAATAAGTTGTGCTTTTAAAATCACTTGCACTAATTAATTAAGTGGAGGAAAAATGAAATAACATTTCAACTTAAAAGTGCATTAAGTTTGCATGGAAGATTTAACAAATTGAATTATTTAATAGTTAACTTAACTGAGTTATTTTTTGCAAATTAGAAGTTAGAAATCCTAAGTAGGGTTAAGACTCTTTATTTAAGATTTTTTGGTCATTTGAGCACACACAGTTTTTGGGAGAGAAATTTTGGGAGTTGAAGTCAAATAATTTTTGAAAGCTTAAGAGTATTTGGATTACACATATTCACCAAATTGTCTACAATTAGAGCTGTCAGAATGAGCTAGGGTTTGAGAAGCCCTTCGTAGAGATTATCTTAGAATATGTTTCTACCTCATCTTTGCCACATTGCTGAAATTTATTTGTTGAACTTTATGGAATGAAATCTATAGAACAATTCTAGTTTTCAATTAAAAAATAAAATTTGATTCATGCATTATTTGGAAATCTTTCTGAAATGTAAACTATATAATTATGTCGTTGAAATTAATTTAGATAACCTTGATAAGAGAAACCAATGAAAATTCAATATTAAATTTTAAAGGAAGAAAATGATTATTATCAACTAGGATTTGAAATAAAATTATTTGAAAACTTCAACAAAAACCCTCGTAAAGATTCATCAAACAAAATTATTCGTTGAAAATATTTATGAAAAAATAAATACATTCAAGATAGAAAAATTATTATAGTATGTTTGCATGTTTTAGAAGATCTTAACAATGTGAAAATAACAATTGTATGATCATATTTATTTAAATTTTTTATTTTTAAAATTTAATTGATTTCAAAAAAAAATTATATTTTTTTATTAATTTTGAAAAAAATAAAAAATAAAAAATAATACTTATTTATTTCAAATAATTAGAATGAAGAGAGAGTGAGAGAGAGACTAAAGAGAGATTAGGGGATATGATGAGAGAGTGAGACAAAGAGAGTAGAGAGAGAGTAGAGAGAGAGAGAGAGAGAGAGAGAGAGAGAGAGAGAGAGAGAGAGAGAGGATATGATGAAGATATGAAGATAAAGAGTAGATACAATGGAGAGTGAGTGAGTGGGTAGGAGAGATAAAGGATTCTCAAATAGGAAGAGAGATAGGATGGAGAGAGAGTGAGTGATAGAGAGAGATAGAGCGTAGGATGGATATAGGAAGGAGAGGGGAGAGAGATAAAGTGGATATATGAAGAGAGGGAGAGATAGGATAGGATGGAGAGAGATAGCAAAGGGTAGGAAAATAAATAGGTAATGGGAGATAGCTAGTGGGGGATATGATGTGAGAGAGAGGATGGGGAGAGAGTAGGGGATAAAAGAGAGAGAGTGAGAGAGAGAGGGAGTGGATGGAGAGGGATAGTAGGGTAAATGAAAATAGAGAGGTTTGAAAGGGAGTGGGTGATAATATATAGAGAGAAAGAGATGGAATGGAGAGATATAGTAGGGGGTAAGAAGGTAGGAAGAGAGAGGATGGGGAGAGAGTAGGGTGTAGGATGTAGAGAAAGAGAGAGAGGATTTGACAATGAGAGATAGAGAAAAATACATGGAAAGAACTCTGAGAGAGAGAGAGAGAGAGAGAGAGAGAGAGAGAGAGAGAGAGAGAGAGAGAGAGAGAGAGAGATAATTATTAGAGAGTACCTGGAATATGATGCAGGGAGGAAGATAGAGTGGATAAGATGGGGATAGAAAGAGAGAGAGTGAAATGATGGAGAGAGATAGTAGGGGATAGGGAGAGAGAGAGAGAGAGTATGTGTGAGAGAGAGAGATTGAGAGAGAGAGAGAGAGAGAGAGAGAGAGAGAGAGAGAGTCAAAGATATGAGGTAGAGTGAAAGAGAGGATGCAAGAGAGAGATAATAGGAAGATGAAGATTAAATACTCCATGGAGATACAAAGAGAGTGGATAGGATGAAGAGAGAGTAAGAGAGAGAGGATGGAGAGAGATGGTAGGGGATGTTAGTGTAGTTTTTATTTTTCCTATTTTGCTAGGTTTTTCCTTCACTTTTAATAATCTTGCTTAGGTTAATAAAGCATGTCTTATTAGGTGAATGGTTGTGAGATGTCACCTTCCTACATATGAGCATCCATTAGCTATCTTGGGAAGATACTTTGCTATCTTTAGTGCGATAGATGGTTGCTCCTGATTGGTTGGTGTTGCCACCTCCTCCCTCTTCCTAGCCTATATAAGCATGCTACCTAGCTTGTATTTGCATCTCTTATTTTTGCATCCTCTTAATGCTATTTTTCTTCTAGCATTTTCATTACTCTCTTGGAGACTAACTTTGTGTTGCAATTTTGATTTTGTATCATTTTCATTCATAGTTTAGATATTTATTCTTTGCACTAGTTTTCTAGGTTATTAATTTTTTCAGGTTCTAACAGGGTATCAGAGCTTTTCTATGTGCAAGAGTAGATTTTAGTTTCCTTATTTGAGAGATTTGAGGGGGGGGGGGCTAATAAATTCTATTGTAGTTTTTTGAAAAATGAAGTATGCTCTTCACTTGCATCTTTGGATGATCTTGAGAATCAGAAAATTTTTGACAAAAATAATTTTTCTCTAGGGTTTCAATCTCAAATCTAATAACCAACTTGCATATTTGGAGTTTTCAATCAGCATTGTAGGTTCCAACATGCCATTGATGGACTTAGGAAGCTGATCCAGCATTTGCATGTCATATTTTGGTTGTGTTACCCTACTTTTAACACCCACATTCTAAACTCCCAAGATAACTCTGCAAAGTCAATTTTGATTGGTTTTTAATTGTTGATGATGGTTTATGAACTATGAAATGTGAAGAAGATAGAATTTTAAACATATATTGAAGTTGAACAATCAAATTCAAAACTTTGACTTTAGCTTCAACTTCAAGTTTGAACTCAACATGCAATATCACAAATACTAATTCAAGTACCTAGTCTGAAGTTTAGCATCAGATTCAAAGTTATGTTTAGAGAAATGATTATAGGTGTAGTAGAGCTGGACTCAAATTTGGACCAAAGGTTTTAACTTCAACTTTGAGTTCAAGTTCGAATTGAAGCCTTAGTCTGCAAAATCAAAATTCAGAACTCAAACTTATCAGTATAGATGCGTAGTATGATCTTCCAAGCATAAGTTTGTGTTCTCATAATCAAAATCCCATTTCAAGGTTCAATGCAGATTTAGGAGCCCAGTGATTCACAGTTCATCACTACTCAAATCTAGTTCAAGACTAGACACTCGAACTAGTTGAAGAGTAAAATTGTCGAAAGAATCAGATTGTGTTCAAGTTGTTGATTGATAGAGCTAAAATTCAAAGTTTAAATTTGATAATATATCTTCTTGACAGGTTATGATGTAAGATTATATTACATACTCGAAGCATTAAAAGATTATGATCTTAATGTAATTTCCATGAGGCCCGATATGCTTCAAGAATATCCAAAAGGCATTATGAGGTGTAAGCCAATGAAGGATTCATTCCAATTAAAGTTGGAGATAATACACCATGCTAGAATTGAACACTCATGACCTTAATTTAGAGGTTTGATCAGTAGGAGGATGAAGTTGCATGTGATTGAGACCTCATAAGTTTCGGAGGAAACATGAATTGAAACCTAGCATTTGGAGAAGGCAATTAAGCTGCCTAAGTTTCTAAATAGGAAGGTTCGAGTCCCATTATATGCAGATGAGGAGCCCACGGTCATGCCTTTCTTAGCATTTGAAGATCTATTTGTGTAGGTAAAATTAGAATAGTAGAAGAGGCCAAATATAATCTGCGAATCTCTTGATGAGATGCCCGAGCCCAGAATCATCAAATACATCATAGAGGTGAGATCGAGTACAAAAATTGATAGAAGGTTGAAGACACCTAGCATGTTGAGGAGGCATCATCATCAAATAATCAAGAATGCAAGTTAACCACTTGACAAAAGGTCGATAATAAAGGAAATGCCCCAAACATTCAAAGGGCTAATACATAAGATGCAAGTTGCATGGAAGAAACAAGCATTGGGTTTTGAGATATGCCAAAGATCCATGCTAATGTCAACTTCTCTTCTTATCAGTAGCATCAATGATGAAATTATCATTATTATCAGTGGACTGTGATGCCAAAGATAAGACAGTCCCATAGAATTCGACTGGTGAAAGGAGTACCATTTCTGTGTTTAAACAACTTATTGTTCACAATGCAAGGATTATCAACAGGCATGGGAACGTGCTAAAATGGGAAAGTCAAATATAATCCATGGTAATACAAGATGCCTCACAATCCTCGGTAGTAGCTATTTCTAAGTGTAGAGTTTTCTTATGGGTATACCAAGAATCAAATCTCTCAGTGCTGCATGAAATGAAATAGAGAAGCATATCAATTATTGTCGCATTCCCAATTTCTAGTGATGCCTATAGATAATAAAATAGAAAAGATCAGGTTTGAAGTTGACAAAAATTATTGTTTGGAGGCTTTTGTTTTGTAGATTGTGGAACAAATCTTTAAGAACATATCTCCACATCCAATGTCCATACAAAGTGCTGTTATATCATCGTCACTGCAACTTGTTTGACAAAAAGATCTCAACATAATCAACCCAAACCCTCACATGCAATTTTTGATGTGTAAAAGAGAAAAAACATAAATATTTTTGACTTAGACAAGATATATGTATGGTAGTTTGTCGCAAGCCTCCAAAAATCCAATTGTACACATGGTCGATACATCCAAAGACAATAGTGACTCGTGTCTTTACCAGCTGAACCCTTCAAGTGACATGTGGCATTAACATCCAATGGAGCATCTTTTATTAAAGGTTTTTAATTGTGAATTTGAAAAGTATGGAAGCTTCTCGAGTTTAATGATTGAAAAAGAAATGCAATATTAAAGAATGCAAATCATGATATTGCAAATAATCAGTTACAAACATAACTAAAAGGTTACCAAAAAAAGAGATGACAAATAGATGGCAAATGGAAATGGAAAGGGTTCTTCTTTTCTGGGCTAGAAGCTCTACAGTTACTATAACAGTTGAGAAGACAACTTTGGTTCGAGAAAAGGGAGGGTTGTTCTCTTTCTATTTTGGAGCAAGTTCTACAACTGCTTCAAGGGAAGAGAGATTGGTTTTGCAGTCTGTTTGTAATGGAAGGATGTGATAATACTATTGTTATTCCATTATGTGTCTGAAATAAAGAGGATATTCATGTGTTTGATTCTATAGTTTGTACATTCATATTTTTGGTTTAAAGGATCTTATGGTCTTTTATTTCCCTATTTTAGACACAGTGATATCCATTACATTAGATTTGTGATGTATGTAATCTTATGATTGATGCATTCACATTTTTCACATGTTAATACCTACAACCCCTCTTAACTATTCTATAATGCAATGTGGGAAGTTGAATAAGCAATCATAGGGTTATTTATTTTTCTTCCTTTCTTTATTCATAAATTTGATAATCACATTCACCTAATGTTGATGGGTGGATGTTAGAAACTCTTTTGTGTCTTCAGGTTAAAGGCACAACCACGTATCATATTCATTGAATATCATTTGTGAGGGAGCTGTACCTCTCAATTCAGAGGAGGATTATCAATAAAATGATAGTCTATCCATCTGTTAGTATATTTTGTCTTTCTTTTCCAGTGTATTGAGTCATGTTCTATAATTCTTGTTGAAAGGAAAAACTGTTTACTAATAGTTTTTGGCGACTCTGCTAGGGATCAGAAGCAAAGATCAGTGTTGAATAATTGTTTCCTCAATTTATATGTATATCTCCACATATAGGAGATTGGTGACTCTAATAAAGTGGTGACTCTACTAGTTCTTCTTGCAAATCCTAGAAAGTTACAAGAATGGGAAAAGACCAGGCCCCACTATCCTGAAGATCCTTCAAATGAATGATAAGGTTCTACAAGATTTCTGGGAACATTGTAAACAAAGCATTTCAAAGGTTGTGAAACTAAAGATAAGTCTTGAAGATGACCATAACTCTGCCTTGCTGTGGATGAGTTTATGTCACAAATTTCACAAGCTCAAAGATTTGGAAGCATGCAAGAGAAAAGTGTTGCAGCTTGAGAAAGAATTGGAAGTTGTGGAGGAAGAAGCTCCAGTGATTTCATCAGGTTATATTTCTTGCAACTATACAGTCATGAGTGATCAAGAAATGTGATTAAAAAAGAAGCCTTGAAAGGTACCTACTATTAATGAGATAAATTTTGAGAAAGATCCGATGCTCCAGTATTTGTGGAATGCCTTCAAAGGGAGCATCTATGAAGCTGAAAAGAGAAACCTAAATCCTTCTGAGGATCGTCGATCCTCTATACTATTAGATTGTTGTACCAAAGATTCAATGATCTTAAAAATTTTGATAAAAAAATTCTAGTGGCTACAAAGATATCAATAGAAAAATTAGAGATTAAAGAACCTTCATTTTCTCTCCCCTTAGTCTCAAAAGATCCAAGTGTTTCAATGACAATGCAAAAATCATCAACACCTTGGAGTTTTGATCAGCAACAGGAGGAAAATCAACAACAAAGTCAACAAGATGAGCTAAATTTTTAGAAAGAACCTCATGTCATAGAAGAGTTCTTGGTAAGTGATGATAAAGAGTTAAAAACTTATGATTTCCAACCTTTATTTTCACTTGATGAAGATTCTAATCACATGCAACAAGAAGAGGTTTTTTCTACTAAGTTCAATCCTATGGTCATTGAAAGTAGTCTTGAAAAACCATTACTCTTATCTATATGTCCTAAGGATAGTCCAGCTTCTAATATTCAAATTTTTTTTTTGAATTATAATTGTTCTTTTGTATGCCAAGACCAAGATATGGTTGATATGACAGCAGTAGGGAATCAATCCCAAAATGATGATGGTAAGATTGTTTGGGGTAGAATGAATGCATTATACTTACCTACTGAATTCATTGAAGATTTTGAAATTAAAGATAATCCTCTCTTTGTGCCCTATGATCTTATATATGATGGAAAAGAGTAGGGAGAAGGTGGTCTTGAAAATTTTGGCATCATGATCATACAGAAGCAAAATAAAGAAGCAACAGTGAATTCAAAACATAACAACCAGCAAGAAGCTCCCTCAAGAAATCACTCATGGTTGACTGAGGAAGCTGACACAAGAGTGTATAATGAAGACCATTTGAGTTTGGTTGAGGTAAAGAATAATTTAAGTTTGATCCCTTTGATTTCTTCAAAAGATTCAAATTCTCCATTTGTTTGGTCTAATGTTGATCAAAATGTATTGAGTGATGATCTAAAACCTAATGTTCTTGAGCTTGAGGAAGAGGTAGATTATGAGGTTTTCTTGTTTGATTTTACACCAACTCGAAAGGAATGGTCTCAGCATCAAGACTTAGAGGCATTCTATTTTAAACATGAAAGTGCTGATACACTCACAACAGATAGGCTTTCAACAAGCCTAGTCCCAAGTTTTGATTTGAAGGCTTCGATAAGGATAGTGTAGCCTAAATTTTGTGATGTAAGTTGGCTTTTTGGATTTGATGAAATTCCTAAGTTGGTGCAGCATATTGTGGTCAGATCTCTCCTTGCAATAGTCATTAATTACCTATTTGGAATGGTGCATCTTGCGTATCAATCTCTCTTCCACACATGCAGATACTTCTCACAACCAATCAATGGATTCACATGAGCAGTCAGATCTATCTTTGGAGTTATGGGCTGCTCTCCCTATCCTTTGTACATAAATTTTTGTTGTGCCTAGGTTAGTTTTCTTTTGGTGGTGGTTAGTGTAGCTGTCCAGTTGTTGTGTTGTTGGTTGCTTTCATCTGTTGATCTCCTTTGTTGGCCTTCTCCCCTTTTCTTTCTTCTCTGCAAGAAACCCCAAGATTCTTTATGACTCCATGAATTCATTGCCCAATGGATAAAGCACTGGCCTTCTACCAGAGATTATTGGATTCTTGGTGTCCCTTACGGCCCACATCCCTAGTCAGAGCCAATTGTTACCCTGCTTTTAACACCCACATTCTAAACTCCCAAGCTAACTCTGCAAAGTCAATTTTGATTGGTTTTTAATTGTTGATGATGGTTTATGAACTATGACACATGAAGAAGATAGAATTGTGAACATATATTGAAGTTGAACAATCAAATTCAGAACTTTGACTTTAGCTCCAACTTCAAGTTCAAACTCAACATGCAATATCACAAATACTAATTCAAGTACCTAGTCTAAAGTTTAGCTTTAGATTCAAAGTTATGTTTAGAGAAATGATTATAGGTGCAGTAGAGCTAGACTCAAACTTGAACCAAAGGTTTTAACTTCAACTTCGAGTTCAAGTTCGAATTGAAGACTTAGTCTGCAAAATCAAAATTCAGAACTCAAACTTATCAGTACAGATGTGCAGTATGATCTTCCAAGCATAAGTTTGGGTTCTCATAATTAGACTCCCATGTCAAGGTTCAATGCAGATTCAAGAGCCCAATGATTCACAGTTCATCACTACTTAGATCTAGTTCAAGACTAGACACTCGGACTAGTTGAAGAGTAAAATTATCGAAAGAATTAGATTGTGTTCAAGTTGGTGATTGATAGAGCTAAAATTCCAAGTTTAAATTTGATAATATATCTTCTTG
This sequence comes from Cupressus sempervirens, assembly GCA_028749045.1. Classification (NCBI taxonomy): domain Eukaryota; kingdom Viridiplantae; phylum Streptophyta; class Pinopsida; order Cupressales; family Cupressaceae; genus Cupressus; species Cupressus sempervirens. The sequence continues at coordinate 499,883,340 of CM053787.1, forward strand.
ATGGGTTATGATGTAAGATTATATGACATACTCAAAGCATTAAAAGATTATGATCTTAATGTAATTTCCATGAGGCCCAATATGCTTCAAGAATATCCAAAAGGCATTATGAGGTGTAAGCCAATGAAGGATTCATTCCAATTCAAGTTGGAGATAATACACCATGCTAGAATTGAACACTCATGACCTTAATTTAGAGGTTTGATCCTTAATTTAGAGGTTTGATCACCAGGAGAATGAAATTGCATGTGATTGAGACCTCATAAGTTTCAGAGGAAACATGAATTGAAACCTAGCATTTGGAGAAGGCAATTAAGCTACCTAAGTTTTTGAATAGGAATATTTGAGTCCCATTAAATGCAAATGAGGAGCCCACGGTCATGCCTTTCTTAGCATTTGAAGATCTATTTGTGCAGGTAAAAACAGAATAGTAGAAGAGGCCAAATATAATCTATGAATCTCTTGATGAGATGCCCCAGCCTAGAATCATCAATTACATCATAGAGGTGAGATTGAGTACAAAGATTGATAGAAGGTTGAAGAAATCTAGCATGTTGAGGAGGCATCATTGTCAAATAATCAAGAATGCAAGTTAACCGCTTGACAAAAGGCCAATAATAGAGGAAATGCCCCAAACATTCAAAGGGCTAATACAAACAAGCATCGAGTTTTGAGGGATGCCAAAGATCCATGCCGACGTCAACTTCTCTTCTTATCAGTAGCATCAATGATGAAATTTTCACTATTATCAGTGGACCGCGATGCCAAAGATAAGACAGTCCCATAGAATTGGACTGGTGAAATGAGTACCATTTCAATGTTTAAAAAATTGATTGTTCACAATGTAGGGATTATCAATAGGCATAGGAACGTGCTAAAAGGGAAAAGTCAAATATAATCCATGGTAATACAAGATGCCTCACAATCCTCAGTAGCAGCTTTTTCTAAGTGCAGAGTTTTCTTATGGGTATACCAAGAATCAAATCTCTCAGTGCAACATGAAATGAAATAGAGAAGCATATCAGTTATTGTCGCATTCCCAATTTCCAGTGACACCTGTAGATAATAAAATAGGAAAGATCAAGTTTGAAGTTGAAAAAGAGTATTGTTTGGAGGCTTTTGTTTTGCATATTGTGGAATGGATCTTTAAGAACATATCTCCACATCCAATGTCCATACAAAGTGCAGTTATATCACTGTCGACTGCAGCTTGTTTGACAAAAAGATCTCAACATAATCAACCCAAACCTTAGCATGAAATTTTCAATGTGTAAAAGAGCACAAACATAAATATTTTTGACTTAGACAAGATATATGTATGGTTGTTTGTTGCAAGCCTCCAAAAATCCAATTATACACATGGTCGATACATGCAAAGATAATAGTGACTCGTGTCTTTACTAGCTGAACCCTTCAAGTGACATGTGGCATTAACATCCAATGGAGCATCTTTTATTAAAGGTTTTTAATTGTGAATTTGAAAAGTATGGAAGCTTCTCGAATTTAATGATTGAAAAAGAAATGAAATATTAAAGAATGCAAATCATGATATTGCAAAGAATCAGTTACAAACATAACCAAAAGGTTACCAAAAAAGAGATGGTAAATAGATGGCAAATGGAAATGGAAAGGGTTCTTCTTTTCTAGGCTAGAAGTTCTACAGTTGCTATAACAGGTGAGAAGACAGCTCTAGTTCAAGAAAAGGGAGGGTTGTTCTTTTTTTTTTGTTTTGGAGCAAGTTCTACAGCTGCTTTAGGGGAAGAGAGATTGGTTTTGCAGTCTGTTTGTAATGGAAGGATGTGATGATACTATTGTTATTCCATTATGTGTCTGAAATAAAGAGGATATGCATGTGTTTGATTCTATAATCTGTACATTCATATTTCTAGTTTAAAGGATCTTATGGTCTTTTATTTCCCTGTTTTAGACATAGTGATATCCTTTACATTAGATTTTTGATGTATGTAATCTTATGATTGATGCATTCACATTTTTCACATGTTAATACCTACAACCCCTCTTAACTCTTCTGTAATGCAATGTGGGAAGTTGAATAAGCAATCATAGGGTTATTTATTTTTCTTCCTTTCTTTATTCATAAATTTGATAATCACATTCACCTAATGTTGATGGGCGAATGTTAGAAACCCTTTTGTGTCTTTAGGTTAAAGGCACAACCAAGTATCATATTCATTGAATATCATTTGTGAGGGAGCTGTACCTCTCAATTCAGAGGAGGATTATCAATAAAATGATAGTCTATCCATCTATTAGTATATTTTGTCTTTCTTTTTAGTTATATTAAGTCATGTTTTGTAATTCTTGTTGAAAGGCAAAATTATTTACTAACTGGTTGTTGGGGTCATTTATTGATTTTTGAAGCCATTTTTTATTGTTAAAGGCGTCTGATTTACACTACAACAACATCTTTTGTACATCAACAAGAAAAATGCTTTCTATGTTTTGTTCACAGCCCTAAAAGACCATTTGGGTATCTCTTAGATTTTTCATGCGATCTATATATTTTGCAGTATCAAGCGCAAAAAGCTACAGCCATACCCCTCTTCGTTGGCAGTCACAAATTTGAAAGCAATTTTCAAATGTCTTGTTCTTGCTCATACGGACTTTGATTTTGACAATTCTTGTTATGCCCTTGGCTATTTTTTTGTGCTCTATCCACTAGTGAAGTTGTTTTTTGATTTTCATGCATAAATTTTTCAAAAATTGCAGATTCTTGGCCGTAACTGTGCATAGTTCTCATTTTGGAAACTTCAGAGGATCATAAATTTCTCATACAACCTTGTATCGAGGCGATTCTTTTTTTGAAAGTGCATGATTTTTTGAGTAGATCATAGTGGTGCTATGTTTTTCCTTGATTATTGTGCCTAAGTTTCACTTTTAGCATATGCTCTTCATGAGGGTTTGTAATGCATTGAAATCAAGACCACTAAGTATTTCTTTCTAGTGGTAGTTGTAAACGCACTAAAATAAAGTGCCAAATTATTTTTCTTTTGTGGGGGGGGGGGCGGGGGGGAGGGTTCTTTGATTGAGTAAAAAGGGAGGGCATTGTTGTCGTTGGGTTCTCTTCTTTTTAGCATTTCTTCATCATGGATCAAAAAAATATGCCCATCCTAACTCTATACAATTACTTTGAGTGGAAATCACGCATGATAATTCACTTAAGAAAAGTGGGATTAAATAGGATAACTATGGGACTTGAAACTGAACCTAATAAAGATGAAGATAAGCCTAAGTGGTTTAACAAATGTGATGAGGCATATGGAACATTGCATTTGTCTATTTCTCCTGACTTGCTATTTCACATTGAGTCTTTGGATACACCAAATGAAGTATGGACAAAGCTAGAAACACTATTTGGCACACAAGATTCAATGAGGGGTGATATGTTGGAAAATTAATTAATTAGTTTAAGTTTAGGCAATTTTAACACAATCCAAGATTTCTTCACCAAATTGAAATCACTAAGGCTACAATTAAAACAATGTGGAATTGAAAAGAAAGATGAACAACTGATTCTTAGTATTCTCTCTAAGCTAAGTTTAGAATATTTCGTGTTTGTCTCTATCTTCTATGCTACTAAGGGTGCACTTGGTATTCAATTCATGATGCCATCTCTAGATGATTTTGCTATCAATCTCACTTGAGAATAGGACAAGCTAATCTAGATGGCCACTCTTAAGTCCTCTAAGTCACATGCCTTAGCTGCCAACCAAGGCACAAAAGAATAAAAAGGATAAAGTAGTAACAACAATAGTAAGGATGAGAAATAAAATAATAGTGAGGAAAAGAAGGATCAGATATCAATTGTTTCAAAAGAAACTATTGATACCTCATCCTCTAAGGGTGATAAGCCTAAGAAAGAAAAGGTTAAATGTGCCTATTGTAAAAGACCCAGTCATAATGAACATAAATGTTTGAAGAAACAAATTGATCACTTGACATACATTCTTGAGAAGAATAATATTAGTGTTCCTAAGTCTATCAAACAAAGTTCTAATGAAGAGTCTAACAAGCCAAAGAAAAAAACAAGGGGAAAGGAAAGGGCAAGGCTCTTGTTGTAGTTGCTTTCTCACCATCCACTTGGGTTCTTGATTTGGGTGCTTCACACCACATGGCTTCATCTAAGGAAGAACTTGCATCCTTGGAGCCATGTACTATGCCTTCTATTTTGATGGGCGATGACACTCCTATTGAGGTGTGTGGAAGAGGGTCTGTTGATGTGGGGGATGGCACATTCCATGATGTTCTTTGTGTACCCTCATTATCAACCAATCTCCTATCAATATACTAGATCACTCACATAGGTTTAGGAAAGCAGGTTGAGTTCACTCTTGATTCAGTGGAGAGTCTACATTCTGCAACAAGGTGATTCACTTTTATTTTTGGTTTTGTATTTTGATGACTTGTTGATCATAGGAAGTTCTTCACCCACTATTAAGGCTATCAAAGTGGCCCTTTAGGACAATTTTTTATGACTGACTTGGGCTTGTTGCATTAATTTCTTAGGATTTAGATGCTTCAGTCTCCTTCTGGGATCACCATCACATAGCCAAGTATGCTCTAGATTTACTCTTGTAGTTTCATATGGTTGATTGTAAGCCTGCTTTGACTCCCTTCCTTTCTGGAGTCAAATTTGAGGCTCAATGTTCTTCTCCACTTGTTGATGGTACTTTGTACCACCAACTTGTTGGGAGTCTCATTTATCTGATTCATACGAGACTTGACATCTCCTATGCTATAGGCATGGTCTCTCAATTCATGCAGGAGCCCCATGAGCTACACTGGAAAGCAGGCAAGTGGATCCTTCACTGCATTTAGGGTTCTCATAGTCATGAGATTCACTACACAATAGGTATTGAGCTTGATTTGGTGGGCTACACAGATTCAGATTGGGCAGGTGATTCTGAGGATCACAAGTCTATGTCAGGGTATAGCTTCTCACTTTGGGTCAAGTCCTATTTGTTGATTGAGCAAAAAGTAGTCTGCTATTGCTCTATCTTCTACTGAGGCTAAGTATCGGGGGCCTGTAAATGCTACCACTGAGGCCATTTGGCTTCAACATCTTCTCACTAAGTTTGGTATCCAAATTAGATGGCCATCAGTCATATTTTGTGACAACCAAAGTGCCATTCAGATCTCACAGAATCCAGTTCTACATCAGCAGACCAAACACATAGAGGTCCACATGCACTACATTTGGGAGCTCATCCATGGTCATGTCATTGACCTAATCTATTGTTTGACTTCTGAGCAAGTTGTTGATATCTTCACCAAACCCTTCACTAAGAGAAAGTTCATTCATTTGCGAGTTTTGTTGGGGGTGCGGGGTGCTTCATCTTTTGGGGGGCCTCTTCCTCTCACTCGGTGTCCTAACTTTTTTTTGGGGGGTCTCTTTTCTCTCTCTTTTGGGAAATCTCATGTATATGGGTACCTCATCAGGCTTGACTTGCCGGGACCCATTTTCACATCCACCTAAGTGTCGCTTATGGGGGGTGTTAGTGTAGTTTTTATTTTTCCTATTTTGCTAGGTTTTTTCTTCACTTTTAATAATCTCCCTTAAGTTAGTAAAGCATGTCTTATTAGGTGAATGGTTGTGAGGTGTCACCTTCCTACATGTGCACATCCATTAGCTATCTTGGGAAGATACTTTGCTATCTTTAGTCTGATAGATGGTTGCTCCTCATTGGTTGGTGTTTCCACCTCCTCCCTCTTCCTAGCCTATATAAGCATGCTACCTAGCTTGTATTTGCATCTCTTATTTTTACATTCTCTTAATGCTATTTTTCTTCTAGCATTTGCATTACTCTCTTGGAGACTAACTCTGTGTTGCTATTTTGATTTTGTATCATTTGCATTCATAGTTTAGATATTTATTCTTTGCACTAGTTTTCTAGGTTATTAATCTTTTCAAATTCTAATAGGGGATACGAAAAGAGGACAAAGGATGGGAAAAAAGTAGGGGATATGATGGAGAGAGAGAGAGAGAGAGAGAGAGAGAGAGAGAGAGAGAGAGAGAGAGAGAGAGAGAGAGAGAGAGAGAGAGAGTATAGGATGTAGAGAGAGGAACAAATAATAATAAGTTGGGCTTCGACCCATTATCTATCAAAAAAAAGGAACAAACAAGTTTAAAGTAATTGATGGATAAAATTATGATTTAGTTATATTTAAAAGAAGAGTTAGAGTGGAGCTCACCATATAATTATTTAGTTATGTGTAATTGCTATTATGGGTGAAATTATAAATAATTAAACTAAAATTATAATTTTAAGTTTGAGTTATTTATAATTGCACTATGAATTAAAACAAAAGTAAGTAAAAATATTGGGCTTAAATGAAAGTCATATTAATATTTTAGAATAGAATTAATATTAGTATTTAATCTAACAATATATGTTTGTATTATTAATTAAATCATTTATGATTAAAGACTATTTAAATTATTAACATGATAATATTACATGACATTTTATATGCATACAAAGATTTAACTTTTAAATAAAAATATATATAAACATGTATAATCTTACTTTTATGCTAAACACATCCTTATGACTCAAACGTTTGAAAACAATCTAATCCAAACCATATCATGGAACCTTGCATTATTTTATATGTGTTTACTCAAGATTTTGTGGTATTTTTTTTGTGATGGTTTTGAAATTTTAATGTGATGTTTTATTTCAAGATGGCTTTTATGTGAACCATTTAGCTGGCTAGACTAGGATGTGCACTAATCTTTTGAAATTTATTTTATAATGATTATTAGACTGAAGTCATGATGTAATTTATGATTCAAATTGAGATTTATATTTATGGGATTTATCTTTGATAAGCTTTTATGATGACTTTGGTTTTGAGAATCAATGCATTTCAAGTTACCTTTCATAGAACCAAATTTGATCATTTTTTATTTTTTGGTATGGGACACAATTATGGTTTGTGAGATTGGGAAGGTAGTCTAGGTACATCCTATTGGAGTGACTTACAATAGGGGTCAGGGCCCAAAGTGTTTGTCAAGATAACTCATTGTAAGTTAACTTAATAAGTGAAAACTTTAAAACTTTTGGGAATCTATTTAAATATTAATAATATATTTGTATTGCCTTTTCAATGCCTTAAATTTTTGTATAGGATATGGATGGGAATGGGATGATACCTAGTGATAGGTATGACTAATATTCATCATCATTATGAGAAGGTATTTCTAGTTTTGCATGTGTCATATTGAGGGTTTGGGGTCCAAAGTAACTAGTCTAGGGTAGCTCAATGCTTGAGGGTCTAGTGTCTAGTAAGAGACCATTCTAAGGTCACTCAAGTATTCTGACCATTGATCACACTCCCTAGTATGTATCCCGAGTCTCCTCCCACCTAGATTTTATATTTCCTTCTTGTGGAACATTTAGTCTTGGAGTTATTGATTTATTCTCATTGATGACAATTATTTATTTGTTGGTTATTGAAATTTGATTTGGAAGTTGGTGTTCTTTTAGTGATTGTATTTCTTTGGTTTTGATACTTTATTTTTACTTGGTTTTTGACCTTGGTATGAGATGTTGGTATTTGTTGATAATATTTTCAACTTTGGTTATCTTTTCTTTATCAATAGTTTATGTTACCCTTAAGGTAGACTAAGATATTAGTATTCCTTTCCCAAGACTATAATTTGTGATTTCATATCCACATGTGGATCGCACATTATCTCCCCTACAAGGCAGGAGTGGGATTGACTAGGTTTTCATAAGGTTAAGAGGTAGTGAGTTTTTACCATTTCCCCACCTCAGTTTGGCATTGATATTGGATGTTTTTTGATGCAGTTATACCATTAGCATTCTTATTCTCATCTTGAAGACTTTCTATTCAAATATTGTATCTATGTATTCATGTATCTTGTGGCTTTATATCCCAAGTGATGATGTATTGCATTTTTATGTACTGTGTTTATATTACATATCTTATGATATGTGCAATGGATGTTTCTTGTTGGATGTTCTTCATTGTATTAGTTGTACTCATAAATTTTCCTTTGAGATTATATATATTTTATTCATTTATGATTATGCACATTGTATTTACTATTAAAACTAATTTAATAAAACTTTCTTAAATGCGACTCAACGTGAATGAACCCTCAAGAAATATAAACTCTATTTGTAATTGCTTATGTGTAATTGATGTGTATATGTATATTGCTTCCATATTATTATCATGATGTTGTATAAACATAGAAGGAAAAATAGTTCAATAAATATTTTAGCATAATAGGTTAGTTTCTCTTGGGTTCTAGAGTAGGGCGTTGCACTATCAAGGCACATTGTCTTCATTTAAAGGTACACAATTCAACCAAAATTATGTTGATGTTGAAAATGTTGAGACCACTCAATAAATTAGAAAATCTTCTACGTTTTTTTTTAGAAAGCCAAAATATTTGTTCAATCATGATACTAATTTTTTCAATCAATGCATGACAAGATTTCAAAGTGTACTTTTCAAAAAAAAAAAATAAAAAAAAAATAATAATATATATATATATATATATGGAGACAATTCTTTGGAGAATTAAATGTGATAGGAAGATTTCATTTTTTTTTAAAATGATGAAGAATTTTAAATGTAAGCCCATAATAAAGATATTTGGGCTAAGAACGATGGATAAGTCAAATGAAAAAAAAAGATTGTAAAGAATCTAATGAGTGCATATGAGAAAGTGGGCTCTAAGTCATGCACTAAAGATAGTAATATCACAAGACACATACTTGTTTAGGGGGAAATGGGAGACACTTTAATAAGGTTGTAGATCTTCCATTTTTTTAGGCCACTAAGCCATTCAAATATGCATGTGAGGAAAAGATGGGAATTTCCTAATATGATTCCACTTACTAGTCCAAATTAGATTAGTTAGATAAAAAAGGAAGAAGGGTTCCAATACCAAATTAAAATTATAAAGGGGAATGAAGTACAAGGAAATACTCTCTTTGTCCATTATAGGATAATATGTGTGTAAAATTAAACCAATTGCTTTAAATAGTGTAGATTTAGATGCTATGTGTATACAATCAGCCCAATTAAGATATAGATATAAGATATAGATGTGAAAGGAAAAAATATATAAAAGAATCACCTTGGAATATATAGAGGAAGAATTATTTTAGTCCTAAAAGTCATAGATCTGAGCATGCTAATGAATATATGACTGTAGATTCTTGAAAGAATCAATGAAAGGAACAAAAATCATAAATTATTTGACAAGAAGGAAAAAAAGAAAAAGGTCAGCCTTGAGAAAGGAAATATTTCTAAAAACTTGATGTAGTTTGATGATACTATAACAACATCAAACCAATTTCTCCAAAAAGCTTTTACAGAGTTATTTCTTGATCTGCATGTGAAATTCTGCTGTCCTACTCCTACACAAAAAATGAAGGTTTTTTTTGTTGGGTTGGATGAGGGCCTATTGGTCAAGCCCTAAGCTAAGGATTTGACCATAAATTGAAATATAACTAATAAAGGAAATGCTTTCATGTAGTACATTTGAATAATATCCAATGAAAGATACAAATACCTTTAAAGATGCAATTGTATTTGATATGTGATCAAGTATGTAAGAGTAAAAACCTTGACTCAAAGAAACCATAAAGACATCAAAGAAGCCAAAACCTCATGTATGAAAATGTATGTGAAATAATATAGATTAATAATAAAGAAACTTGAATGATTTGGAATGATGGATCTTCTCCTTGAGCGCAACTCCACTACCACCTTGAAGGAAGAAGTTTGATGCAAGACGGAGATGCTTGGACTTGAATACTTGAAGATGATTTATTGAAGAATAATTCCTTGATTAATTTTTTTCTTATGGATTTATAGTAAATGTATGATGTGAAAATGAATCCCCTGAGCCTCCTTATATACTAGTTTTTGGGCAATAAAATAACTCATGCTGATAGGCGACTAAATTAAATTAATTAGAAAACTCAAGATCTTTTAGGCCTCAAACCTCATAACCAAAGAGAACTTCCAAACTAGGTTGAATTGGTTGACCTATTCCTGGGAAAGGGGATAGGAAGGAATTAAAAAGGTCTAGAATGAAGTGCAAGTAAAATTGAGAGATAACAAGTTGATCAAGAGACATGGTCAAAAGGGTAGTAAAGTGACACCTAGAAGACCATGTCAGAAAGTGAGACAAGATGAAGAATCAAAAAATGGAAGGGAATTGGATAAGAAGAGATGAAAAATAGACTAAGGAGGGCTAAAACCTCTCAAAATAAAGTGCATCCATCTTAAGATGGTACATTTAGCCCCCACTTTAGTAGGAGTATGAAGAAAGTGACACCCTCAATAAAGTAAGCAGAGAAGAAAGAAATTATCACATATGGGTAGAAAAATTACTAACCTTAAGGACAAAAGCCCCCAAATCTAGGATTCTAACTCCATTCCAATTCATAAGAGAGAAAAAAATCCAAAGAAAACAAGGAAAGTAAAGCCAAAAAGACACAAAAGGGGTTAGTACTAAAGCCCAAATCAACTAGTGAAAGAGACCTTATCTAAGGAAATGTACCACTCACTAATATCATATTGAGAAGGCTACTACAAAGTGTCATCATGAATAATGATGATATTCCTATGGGGGAGTATACTAGCATTGCTGGAGATATGATTTAGTGGTTATGTGTTGCATTTATTACAATATTTGTCATTGATATCAGCATATTTGTTATTCTATAAAGATACAAAGAGTTGCAGAGGAGGAAGTGTTTGGCATGGTTTAGGATTGAAGATAAGATTATGTGTACTAATCACCTAAAGATAATTATTTATTAATTGATTGCAATTTTCTTTGTTCACACAATACTCTTTTTTATCCCTTTTAATTGCCAAATCTCTCTCTTTCTCTTCCTCTATTTGAGTATTTACTCTCTTCCTTGGGATGATGATGATTTCTACATGTCAAATCATTCAAACAAATGAATTTAAAAGATTTAAATGAATTTAATATATTCAAACATAATAAATACAATGATTTCTATAAATTCAATATATTACAACTTGTCAAATTAGAATAAAATTTGTGTCTATAGTCACATTGTCCATTTAAAAAATACTACACTAATCTCAAGTATGTTTCAATGTTGATTAACACTTGAACTATTGTATTAAATGATTGAAGTTGGTTTTTTGTGACATCCAACACCATAAAAGACATATTTTTGTCAAAAAAAGTGGTATAAAATAGATAGTAAACTAGAGAATGTGGATCATTCTCAATAGTAAACTTCATATTTTACCATTTTGTGTGTTTTAGTACGTATAATAGACATGTATGTGTATATTACTTCTAAATTATTTTCACAATGTTGTATAAGTATTTAAGAGAAAAATATAGTCTGATAAACATTATAGCAGAGTAGGTTAATTTCTCTTGGGTTCTCGAGTGAGGTGTTACAGATAGTAAGATGATTTTTATGTTGATGCACACTACACATAACTTGTGGAATCTACCAAAGCTAGGGCACAAAGAGAATTTGAAAGAGAGCAATTTTATAAATTATGCAGTAATATTGCTAATGATGTTAAAGTGATAGATGAAAGTATTAAAGAAAAAATGAATGTGTAAATGAAGGAAAGAAATTATACATTGCTTGTACAAAATATATGAAATATGTTTATGATATTAACAAATGCATAAAGTAAAATGAAGAAAAGCTTGAGAAACTAGCTAATGAATTTTCTATAAAAGGGCTAAGTATAGTTGATATGTATGGGATAGTGAGTAAAATATTTGATGCAATTAGTAATTTATAGAGAGAACATTTTAGAGTTTTGAAAAAAAATCATTATTGAAAAGTATTTTAACACCACATCTTGGGATGATGCCGAAACAACTAGAATTATTGGAGTTTTCTAAGAAAAAATTGAGGTATTTAGGCCAAATGATCTGCACAACACAAAAATTATAACGTATACTATTTGTGGTATCATATGAGTAGAATAGAATATGAAGAAAAATTGGCATATAGAGTTTGATAATTTGAGGAGGAATTTTACAAATATCCTAATGTTTGTATGAAGATAATTTTTGAACATTAAGTTTTTGACTTGTACATAGTTTACTCACATTTTTCATTGATGTCATAGAGGGAGTTATATCAATGAAAAATTTGTATGTAAATAGTATAAGGGAAAATTTAAAGGTGAATATGGTATAATTAGGAATAAAGATGGAAGTTTTGGTATGGCTAAGTATTTGGACAATTTTTTTGTTTTGAAAATTTTGACACTTCGTTATTTTTTTCACAAAGTGTTGCCATCAATGCTAAAGGGGTATATTGCTGGCAAGTTGTTAGATATGGATTAAAATATTTTCTCATTTATGAAAATACTACTTGTAGGTACACTCACATGAAGTTAAGTACAATTTTAATATTTGTTGTATGAGAAAAATTGCCTAGGTATAATATAGGAATATTGTCAATAGAGGTATAGTTTTAGCCAATGAGCTTCACTGGTTTAGTATAAATAGTCACAATTTTGTATTATCATAGAATATAGTTTGTAGATGATTTAATTATGCTTAAAATATTAGTTTTCATATATTTTTTATTAAAAATAAGAAGACATGTTATTATCACATAATACAAAGAATAAGTAAGACATTAAACACTTTTGCTGAAGGAGTTGAATTTGCTTGTCAATTCAATTAGTTGGTAATGTAGGGACAACATCCTATATGTTAAGTCTTAGTCAAAAAAATTTTACAATAATTTTTGGATAATTTCTTACACATTTTGTTGTTAAGGTTGACTTGACAAGATAATTAGAAATATATATAAGAAGGGAATTTTGTTCATGTGAAGTATGGTTATGTTATGCACATGATATGCACACTTCATGTATGATGGACTATCAAAATTTTAATGGTTAGATCAAGTTATATTCTACATGGGCATGATTAGATGGGAGATACACAAAAGACTAATTAGATATTAGTACAATTAGTTTTGGTATAGTATCCATAAGTCTTGTATTGATTGTATATCATTGTATGAGAAGTGAGTTCCATTGTAAGAAAACTTCTAATGTAGTTGAGACCTCTAAAAATGTCTTGTCCTCTAAAAAGGATTTATGTAAATGTATGTAATAGACTCCGAATATGGTCAAAATGCATTACATAACATTTTTAGATTAGTGCATTTCTCACAAGTACCATCAACATTGGGGTTTTTCATTGGCCAGGGCTTCCATAGTCAAAAAATTATGGTGTTATGAGTTTATTGGTTTCCTATACATTGCTTTTTATTTTATTCACTTATGTATGTTAATAGTTAAGTGTTGAAAGTTATAGTTGGGATAAAGTGTTGGAATATTGATTCACCCCCCTCTTAGTATTCTTTATTTCTAATAGTGTTTTACATCTCAATTTCAAGGATGATTCTTCAATCTAGGGGTTGACCAAGGAAAGCTCTCGTCTAGAAAAATAAGACATAATTTTCTTGTATATAAGAGAATGATATCAAAATTGTGAATGCATCTCTCAAAACTATTCATTGAGAGTTTTATGGAGAACTTGGGTTGATTTTTTGTTATAGTATCCAAGGAACATGTCCATCATCTCTAACACAAAGGAGGAAGTTTGAATAGCTAGGGCCAGAGGCACACTAACTATCCAAACACCTTGCTGAGTAAACATCGTGGAAGAAAACACACAAAGAACATCACTAAGGAGAGAAAGTGTAAGGACTTTTATTGATTCATCAAATTATCAACATACATGCCCAACTATAAGGCCTTCTAGATCATGACCATATACAAAATCCAACTTTAAGATCCATGATCTAGATTCAAATTCTCTTTTCTAGAAATATCTTCTCTAAATTCTCTAAGTTCTTCTCTAACCTAAACTAAATACCCCTACTTACACTTGCCAAAATGGCTTATAGAAGATTCTAGATCATTAAATTATAGAAAGGCTAACCTCAAAATAGTCTGCAAATATCCCAAGATAAGATCTTATCATTAAATTCATGATCTAAATCAAATACACAAGTAAGCTCAAACTAAGAATCAACAAAAAAAAAACTTAGTCAAAGAAATAACTAAGCATTAGAAAATATCTAGTTCATTTGACACATGAAGGAACACTCAGTTAACATTAGAACTTGGTCAACACTAGAACTCAATTAACACTGGAACATGATTAACACTAAAATATGATTAAGACTACAGCTTAGTTAACACTACAACTCAATTAACACTACAACTTAGTTAACACTACAAGTCAGTAAAAACTGGCCAAATGAGCCAAAAGAACATGATATCAAGGCAACCTAGGATGCTCTTGCATTAGCCAACTGGGTTTGAAATAAATGATTCTTTTGAATCATTGAGATGTAAGTTGAATCCAACTCAGATTGAGAAATCCATGTAACATCTTCAATGGTTCTTTTCTTCCACTTCACCAAATATTCATAGTAATATTTTCTTCTTGTACTTTTATCAACTCCTTGATCCAATATATGTTTAACCTCTTCAATCTGCTTCTTAGAATAATCATCTAATACGAATTTTTCATTATCTAACTCATGATACTCATACAAATCAGTGACATTGAATATAGGAGATGTATCTATGTCATCAAGTAACTCAAATTTATAAGCATTACCACTATCAAAATTCCTCAAGGTCTTTCCAGGTTCAAACTTCTTCATTTTTTAGATTACTATATGTTCCAACAAGAAATCTACCTTGCTTAAAATGAACCATCACCTTATCACCAACTTCAAAAACATAATGTCTCCTATACTTATCTACATTCTCCTTATACTTCTTATTACATTTTTCCAACCTCAACTTCACCTCCACATGTAAAGACTTCATAAAACTAGAAAATTCTTCCCCTTTAGTATTTCTCTTCTCTTCACTAGCAACATCCCTCAAATTTAATATTCATCGAGGCTGCATTCTAGTAACAATCACAAAAGTACATTCTAGCAACACCCTCTTGATAGGAAAGAAGCCTAAGGGAAGGGAGAAAATCTCTCTCTTTGCCAATATTGTTCCTAGCAGAAAGAGCCCTTAGGGCATAACCCCTAAACTTTTGGAATAGGAGGACGAGGAGTATAATGAAGAAGAAGAAGAAATGGAGTTGGAGGAAGAGAAGAAGGGGGAGGATGGTGAGAAGAAAGAGGACACTACTATTCTACTGGGGAACCCCAAGAAAAGGAAGGTAGAGGAGGCTTCACTGTTGGAAGAGACGAAAGATTAGACTCCTAAGATTTCAAGCCCTATCCCTTCTATTTCTTCACCATAGGGGAAGATTAAGGAAATTCTAGTGGAAGATAGTGGGGAGATAGTAATGAAAGAAAGGAGGTCATGGAGAAATTTCAACACTATAACGACAAAGATGGGGATCGTCAGGGAGATAATGAACCCCCAAGTTATGGAAGACAAAGAGGGAAAAATCCCTTTTGATGAACTCGTAGACCTAGCTTTGGTTGCAATTTTAGATAATGCAAGAGAGATAGGACTCAATTTGCTCAATAATGCCAAAAACAACATGATCAACAACTTTAGCTCAATCAAGCAATCGTTCTATGAGATTAAAGAGATCAAGGAGAAAAGGAGCCAAAAGGAAGGCCAAAGGATGAGCAGAAACCAAGGTTATCTTGTTAACTAGGAGGATTGACTCTCTAAGGTCAAGAAAAAGGTGCAACAGATGGAGATTTCAAACTAGAACCTAGCCAATCAGGTGATTTCCACTCTAAACACTCTAAATGAGAACATCAATAGTCTGGGTGAATCATTGAAGAATGTAGGAATTGGTGGGGAAAAGGAAGATAAGGCCAACATGGACTTCAAGTAGACCAAGGGAGAAATGAAAGAGACTAGGGGCCTGGTGGAATGAGCTAATGAACCAAACCAAGAACATGTGGGCGTGGAAACTTGAAGTGCCAACGAGGCTGCAGAAACTTTGAAGGATCTAGATAGGGAAAATTAATAGTAAGAGTTCTTATTTTTTGTTTTGTCCTTATCTAGATTAGCTGGCTTTTGTTTCTTGACTATGGGCCTATCTTTTGTTTTGGCTTTTTATAAGCAGATGCATAGGGGCTGGACTTTATTTAAAATTATTATGTTAGATATTATGTAAAAACTCTCAAGTTTTAGGATCCCTATAAAACCTATTTTTCTTAGTAAAAAATAATCATAAAAGTTATTTTTTATGTACTTCTATTCATTGAATTATTATATGCAAACTCATCTTGTGCCAATATCATATCTCAATTACTTGGCTTATATCTAACTAAACATCTAAACAAATTACCCATGTTTCTATTCACAACCTTTAAATATCCATATATCTATGGATGTTATGTAGAATTAAACTACAACTCAATATAAATCTTCTTCCACAAAGTCCTCCAAAAAAACCAACAAGATTACTGTCTTTGTCAGAAATAATACTTTTTGGTAATACATGCAATCTAAAAATCTCTTTGAAGAAAATCTCAGCAATATACAAAAGATTTGATGTCTTCTTACATGGCATGAAATGTGTCATCTTGTAAAATATATCCACAACAAAAAAAAAAAGAATTATACCCTCTTGCTATCTTAGGTAATCCATGAACAAAATCTAAAAGTATGTCACCCCAAGGTTTCTCAAGGACAAAAATAGGTGTATACAATCCCATATTTTGACTTACTCCTTTTGCAACTTGAAAAATTCCACAATTGCTTACAAACTTATGAACATCCTTATACCTCTATGGCTAATAGTACTTATCCTTCAAAAAACTTAATGTCTTATCAATTCCAAAATGTCCAACCAATCCAATAACTATCATAGAAATTCTTGGTATACACAACTAAATTCCTTTGAAAAACATACCTTCTTCAATGAAATACTCATCAAACTTACTCATTTGACTTAATAGACTTGGTTCCCTGCACTCTCTCCATGCCTCAAAAAAATCAAGGGTAGTATACTACAATTCCTTCATGTCATCAAAATCAAGAACTTCAACCTTCATCTTGGTCAAAAAAGAACATCTTCTTCTCAATGCATCAACAATGTAGTTAGTACTCCACTCTTATGATGTATCACAAATGTGAAACTCTACAAGTATTCAACCCTTTTCATATGTCTCTAATTCAACTTATGTTGGCTTCCCAAACACTGTAAAGCTTTATGATCAATATACAACACAAACTTCATAGGAATCAAATTATGTCTCCACTTCTTCAAGGCTTAAAAGATAGCATAAAACTCTTGATCATACCCATAATACTTCCTTTTAGCATCATTCAAATTCTCACTAAAGAAAGCAACAAGTTTACCTTCTTGACTCAACAAAGCTCCTATTGCACTACCACTTGTATCACATTCAACTTGAAATACCTTATTGACATCAGGCAAAGCTAATATAGGTAACTCAAAAATCTTTTGTTTCAAAGTCTCAAAACTCTTGTTAGCCCCATGTGTCCACTGAAAATCCTTTTTATCTCTTCTCATTGTCTTAGTCATAACATTACAAACAAAACTAAATTTCTTTATTAAATTTCTATAAAAATTGGACAAATCATCAAATAATCTTACCTCACCCACATTCTCAGGCATAGGCCATTCCAATTTTTTAAAACCTTCTCAAGATCCACTCTCGAACCATCAACTAAAATTACAAATCTCAAATACATAAATTTCTTTTGCATAAAGAAACACTTTTTCAAATTTATCAACAACTTCTCCTCTTTCAATCTCTGCAATACTTGTCTAATATGCTCAAGATGTTCTTCTTTAGTTTTGTTAAATATCAAAATATCATCCAAATAAATAATCACAGTCTTACCCAAAAATTTCTTGAGAACTTCATTCATCAACCTCATGAAATTACTATGTGTATTAGTAGAACTACAAAAGCATAACCAACTATTCATACAAACCATCTTTTATCTTGAAAGCAATCTTCCATTCATCACCTTCTCTAACTCTAATATGATGATAATCACTCTTCAAATAAATCTTGGTAAAACCCTTTTCTCTACTCAAATAATTCATTATATCATCCATCCTTGGCATAGGAAATCTATTGGAAATACAAATGGGAAATATATATACTTCTGAGAGTCCCGAGGGGGGGTGGGGTGTGAATTAGAAGTACTAATCTTTAACCAATAAAACTTTTAACTTTAAAACAATGCATGCATCAACATATTGAAATAACATGTAAAGTAAATGCATCCACATAAAAACTTGACACCATATATGATCACCTAGAAACCCTCCAATGAGAAGGTAAAACTAGGGTGGGGATGACACCCACAATTCTTCACTACTACAACAATAAAGTGTCACCTATTAAGGTTACATAGTTTGACCATTTTCATGATCTGCCCTATGAAAGGCCTACCTTGTTAAGGGATTTGAACACCTTGTTAGAAGTATGCCTAGCTAAAGGACTTTAAAACACTCACTTGGAATGTCACCTTGTTAAAGGATTTTACAATGATTGTTAAATCAACCTTAGTCCAAAGGATTTCACCCTGCTAATATAGTTGTTAGAAGGTAATAGTAGAATGCTTGATTTGATACACTCACAACTTTTCCTTATTAATTTTAGATCACAATTCTATCCATCTTGATCCTCTTGATCTATTATAACAATGCTGTATAACTTCTCCTCTATTTTGCAAACTGATTTTGCAATTCTATCACACTTCTAAGTCATCTTTAATATTTTCTGATCAATTCACCCCTTTCACTTCCTTCAATTCTTTTCTTGCATACACATACACACATACATACTGAATTATGGGGCTTTTGTGCCCTTTAAAAAGACTTTGTGGCTTAGGGCTAGGTATGAATCTATGACTGAGATTCATTCATTTTTTTGCTTAATTCCTTTCATTTTATTGATTGGTTGCATGTTGATTGCATAGGGAATCCAAATAGATTCAATATTA
The DNA here is from genome assembly GCA_028749045.1 of Cupressus sempervirens. Classification (NCBI taxonomy): domain Eukaryota; kingdom Viridiplantae; phylum Streptophyta; class Pinopsida; order Cupressales; family Cupressaceae; genus Cupressus; species Cupressus sempervirens. The sequence continues at coordinate 499,902,312 of CM053787.1, forward strand.
TCTTCAAAGCTTCGAGATCTATCCATAAGTTGGCTCAAAAATGGTTTACATAGTTATTTGTGCCATCACAAACAACTAGGTCCATTCTATATTACTTGGCACTTGATAATACTGATGCTCGACACTTACTATAATTCTGTCTTGCTCGATACTTAAACTTGCTCAACATCAACTATTCACTTGGCAATAACTATTCACTCGGCACATGAGTGACTTGGTACTATACATATTATACTCAACATGTATTACTAGTTCAACATGAACTTAGTTAATGTCTTAAGTCTTTAGACACTCAATTGTGAAAACCAATTTGAGATAAACAATCTCCCCCTTTGACATGAGTGTCAAAAACACTTAATTGTACATAAAAAAACTAATTTCCTTGAGTATAATATATATACAAATCCACATATATATACAAGACTTCAAAATTTTCAAAAATCTATAATAGAATTGTATACCTCAAAATTTGTAACCCACCTTGAGTTAATGTGCCCATTCTGTATCCAAAATTTCTTCTCTTCTCTAAGTAGTCTTCTTTGAGTAGATTTGCTTCATGCTGATAATCTTTGTCTTCAAAATTACTGACACTCTATTTCTTTCTGATATACTCTTTTTTCTATTCTTTTTCTAGTTTCTCTCGCTTTGCTTTCTTTCCCCATTTTTGGGTTATCTCCTTTTGGGCTATCTCCCCCTTTATTCTATATTATCTCCCCCTTTTATATTTGTCTCCCCCTTTAATATTTCTCCCCCCTTTTGACACTAGTGTCAAAGGGTCTATACACTGATTGTGTATTTGTCCAAAAATTTCTTGCAGACTTCCATTATAATCTTCAAACCAACATCCTAGTTGTCTAATGCAACATCTAAGGACTTTATCTAGATGATTGTCTCTACTGCAAGATGAACTGGTCCATCTAATGTTGAAAGATTGGGGTCTTTCTTTAATATTGTCTCTTCATATGCTAGTTCCTTTTGAAGTATTTCCATATGAGGGGTAAGGGAGGCTTGTGTATTAATCAACTTGGCTCTTATGTTAGCCTCTCCTACTGTTAACATAGCTAGTTGATTTTGTGTATGAAGCACTAAATGAAAGTGCTTTACACTTTGAGGTAGATTTTGGGGTAGTTGCATACCTAAAATCTTCAAATTTCTTTCTAGACTTAGAATTATATGGCTAATTTCTTGTGTGAAGGGTGTGGGATCACACAATTTTGTGTATAATGAGAAATGTTCTCAAGTACTTTCTTCATTTTCTCAATTTTGTTAGCCAACTCAACTCGTGATAGTGTTATTCCACTAGATATCTTCTTATTGAATTTCCCTCGGAATTTATTTTCAAACCATTCCATAAGTTTAACATTAGTATGTTGGTCTTCATTAGTCACTTGTTCAACAATTTCTAATAGTTTTTATAATATAGGTTTAGATTCATTAGGTGTTTGCAAGCTAAAAACACCTAAAAAGATATCTTGAATCTCCTGAAGTGCTTGCCTTTGTTTATACTATTTTCTAAGTATTTATTGATTCTTCTTTCTCTCCAATGCTTCTTGCATGATATTTATTTTCTCTAATGTCATTATTGCATAATCATATTTGGGTATCACTATTTCTTCATCTAAAAGTGCATTGCCATAGTGAAATACCTTAGCAACCTTTGATGAGTTGGATCTTGGTGCTGAAATCTACAATGGTATTACATCAGTGCTCGGCCTTTGAAGGACTTTAGTAGGAGTGCCAGATGTTGGTAATTTTAGCAATCACTGTATGGCTTCTTGCTTCTTCTCCTTGGGTATGTCTTTCTCTTCATCAGATCTGCCTTGATCAATTATAATCAATTGAGGTGCACCTTGTGTTTCTGCATTAGGTACAAAATCATCTGTCTGTCTTGCTTGTTCTTTTGTAGGCTCCTTTACTTTTGTAGTTTGAGCTTCATTAACTTTTGTAGTAGTGTCAACCTTTGTGGATTTATCCTCTATTTTTATTATTTGTTGAGCATTGGTAGCTATAGGGATGCCAATAGGTGGTTCTTGTGTGTTCACCTTTTCCCTTGCTATGTTAGCTACTGCCTTTTGTAGTTCATCCACATTGACCAATACACGATTTTCACATAACCTTGCTTGTAATGTGGATTGGTCAAGTATATTTTTCAAATCTTCTACAGTTAATGGATTTATGTTCTGAGGTGATTTTTTAGGAACATCTTTCACTGTTATGGTTTTTGTAGTTGTGTTTATATCATGTGGAGGGCTCATGGCTAGAAATTGTGAGTCTTCAACACTCTGTTCTACTTGCTGCTCATTAGCTGTTGCCATCTCATCTTTCTTCTATTGCGTCTCCTCCATAGTAGTGTCTTCTTTCTCTTTTTCTATGTCTTCTTCTTTGTCCTCACCTTCTTCCTCATTATTTATTCCCTCAAAGGGATCTGCTTCTCCTTCTTTGATAGTTGTCAAACCATATATTAACCTCCACATTTGTGTGGATTTCTTCACAACATCTTCAATTTTGTTCTGTAAAATGTTGAATGCCCTATACTTTGGTGCAAATCTACTACCGTATTTCTTATTTGCCTTAGTTATTTTTCCTTTTGACAACTCTAGCATCACTTGTGCTAATGTAGACTTTCTTATTTCTTTTTCCATATTTAGGCAATAGTGCCACTTATTCTCAACAATTGTATACAAATATTTTGGCATTGTGTTATCAAACTCAAGAGAAGTGTTCTTGAATTTTACCATCATGGCATATACAAATTCTTCAATCATGTTTTGGTCTTCTCTACTAAGTTTTCCAAATTCAATGTTTTTCAAACCTATCAAATCTGCATTGTCCCTAACATTATCACAAATGTTTTCAAGATCAGATTTGGGAGCATGACTTACCATTCTAAATTGGCTTGTGTCCTTAGACTCTATCTTCTCATCATCTATCTCTGGTTGTGCTACATATTTTCTTCTTGGTTTCTTCTACACATGACCAGTTTGTTCAGTTGCCTTAGTTTTCTCTTTGGCTTGCTCCTTGTCCTTTTGAGTAGTTTCCCTTGTAGTAGCTCTTGTTGCTAGAGCTGTGAGCTTTGTTGACCTAGGTTTTGCAGCCCTCTTTGCCTTTGGTTGTGCAATAGGCTATGTCTTGGCTTTTCTTTTCTTGGGTTGTGGCTTTGTTGGTGCTTCCTTAGCATCATCTCCCTTGACACCTTCTTCTTCCTAATCCTCACCCATACCTTGGGTCAAAGCTAGAGTTTCTTGACCTTGTATCTCTTCTTCCTCTTCTTCTTCTTCATCATCTTCTCCATCTCCTATACCTTTCCCAAACTTGGGTTTTAGTTTCTTCACCATTTTATCTTTCTTCTTCAAATTTGAGGTTGTCTTTAATTCCATCTCTACCTTTGACTTTACAACATCATAATTACCAAAATTTTTGGTAGTCTTATCAACTACTTCAGCAAGAAGTGTAGTGATAGTAGCTGAAGATTCATCAATATTAATTTCATACCCTAGAGGCCTTAACCATCTAACTCTAGGTATTGCAGCCTAGATGAAAGTGCAATCAATGTCTACAAGAAAGAAAATATCATTGTAATGTTGCTTTATTGGGGAAATAGGAATTCTCAACCTCTGCTTCATGGACTACTTGAAATCTTCAAAATAGCTAGTCATTACTGACTCAAAATTCTCTCCCATTTGTTCAATATACTCATTGATTTGTATAGCAACTAACCTATTAGTCTTCCATCCTACTCTACCAAAAGATGGGAAATAATTTTGAACATAGAAAAATATACATATCAGTATTGAACCCAAATTACATTGAGAACTCTTTGATTTCCTTATTGCTCCTAGGTTTTCCATTATCTATTGCAATTGGAGTTCTGCAAGATCATAGGTATGATCTTTCTTGACTAGCTTATAGCCTACATCAACTACTATACAAGAAAGATTATTTAGTCTGCTTGACTGATAGAATTTATGTGATATGTCTCTAACTGCAAAGTCAAGAAGTGGATATGTAATAGTGTCAATAGTCATTCCACACTTGTTCCACTTAGCTCCTATATTTCACTCAATTACCTCTTTAGAGTCACTTCTTAATGTCTTAGGCTGATCTAAGGTTGGGTATCTAGTAACCCTATGTACAATTCTCTTTGAAAATTTAATAGGTCCTCCTTTTAGCCATATAAATCTATCACGTATTATGCTCAAAACAATTTTCATCCATTTAGTTTTGAAAATTGTTGGGAAATATATGGCATGGGTTAAGCCCTTCCTCTCTATAATTTTAAATTCATCCTTCAATTCCTCACTTTTGCATAATCTATCATATGCTTGTCTAATTTCTATATCTCCAATGCTTCCTACCTTGCAATTATAACATTTCCTCACATCTTGAACCATGCCAACCTTAGGTGGAATGATAGATAACACACCTGCTGGGTCATTCTTATAAGCAACTTTTGGTATGGCCCTAAAATCTAGTTGTTTGACCTCATTGCTAACTAATTGTACTTTGAATGTGTCTTTCTCCTTTACATTCTTAGAACTTGAGGCCATTATGAAAACTAGGGTTTTATCAAATATATAAATGCATAGCTTGATAGGTGAAGAATACCTTAGAAATCAATGAACTGAAGCTCGATCTTCACTATGGTCTGAATCACTTCTTTTCTCTACTTGCTCTTGTTCTATGTTTGTAATGATGAAAGAAATGTGAAATTTGGCCTTATAACTTTTCAAAAGATAGCATTTATTGCATGGTACATGTACAACTATAAACTTGGCTCCAATGCGATTTTTGTTTAACTCGGCATTCATTGATTTTACCATCGCTCAACAGCTATTGGAATTAACTTTACTTAGCACTTATAGAAATTTCATTCACTTGACAGCTACTACTAACTTGGCTTTAACTAACTTTGGCTGATAGCTTGGCACATACTAGTGCTTTACTCAACAATTGAAGAGGAATTTTCACACTAAGTAGTAATGTGAAAACATAAAGATTTAACCATGGATTTTACTTATTATCTTGCATCTTCCTTCACGCTAATATATATTTTTAGTACTATCTTCTTTTGGAATTGATGAATAATAAAACATTTTAAATATCAGTCCCACATACCTCCTTTTGCTTAATTTGATGAGACGTGACCACTTGACCTATTAGGTGAAGTGATCCCTTTATTTGGTGTGCTGCATCCATTTTTCTTCCTCCATGTTTTGTTAATCTCTTCTCTAATATGTTCAACATCTACCTTGCCTTTTCCTTTGTTGAATTTTGAGTTAGGTGCCTTTGTCCTTATTGGGTAGTGTTTGCTAATATGACCAATCCTCAAACAACTAAAGCATGTAGACTGACTCAACCATCTATTGTAGCTACCACTGAAATGTGTTCTTATGCAATTCTTAGGGATGTTGTAGAAGTTGATGAAAGCCAACTTCACAGCTTTTCAAGATCACCTGCATGCAAATAACCTACTTAAGGGAAACCAAAGAATGAAGAGGTGGAGCTTGGAAAAATTAAACAGACTTGAGAGAGAAGATATTGCAAACAAAGAAAATGTATTTCTATACAATATGCCTTGAAAAATGAGTTAAGAAATACAATGAGAGAGCCTAAATGTAAAGGCCTCAAATAAGCTAGAAAGTGCTAGAAGATAAGGTTGACAACTAAGCATATGTCCACAAAAGGTGGAATATCCTCGATCAAGGTGAGGAGATAAGTATGACTTAGATAGGAACAAACTCCTGTGTTGTCAACAACTCATCAACTACAACTATTAAATAAATGCATTAACCTAAGTAAACTTAAGTAAAAGAATAAATAATTAATAAATAATTATTTACTCTAACACCCCCCCTTAAGTGCAACTTAGGGGAATGCCTTAAGCTCACAAAAACTAAGATGAAATGCATAATGGGTCCCAAAAATGAGGCCATGTTAGGTACCCATGTACAATGCAACTTCTAAAAATGGAGAAAGAGGGAAAACCTCATGGGAAAAACCCTCCCCCAAAAAGAGGTAAAAAAATCTAGTGAAGGACTAAAGAAGCCTCCAACTAGAGGAATGCCCTAGAAAATAGGATCAAAGAGTGATCATGAAGAGCATCACTAAAGCATAAAGAAGCCTCAAATTCTACCATCAGAAAGAAACTACTGATTTGGAGAACCTTCATGGAAGAAGAAGGAATGGATTGAGTGTGTCTGTATGGTAGATGATCCATCTCACCAAAATACATAGGTAGCTAGCCACTATAATCACCTAGTATATAGGATCAAGTACTAAATACATAGCTCACACTATCAAACCAAGGAAGCATTAGAACAATATAATAACACCACCATCCACCCCCCCCCAATGCAGATGGGGTGAGATGATAGGAAACTAAAAAAGGGGGCCAAAATCCTCTACAAAAAGAACCAAGAATGACGAGAGAGTTGAAGAGGTACAAACACCTATAAAGGAATGGTCACCAACTATGCACGAGGCTAATGTCATGGAAGGGACACTCACTTGACAAAGGAAGAGGGCACAAAAATGGAAACAACTATCCTCCCTATGGTGCTTTATAAAATAGTGCAAGTACAACTATCTCAAAATAATGTTCCTGAACCCAAAATGCAAGAGTGGTACTTTATCTCAATTTGTTTGCATAAAGATGCTTACAAATGATAGCTATAATGGTAAAAAAAGGGAAAAAGCTGATACAAAAGATAGTACAACCCAAAAAAAAAGATCCCATGCCATGAAAATGATCCTCAAACTTGCAACAACCAAGATATCTACCATAGAGAAAAAATACCAAAAATATGATAGAAAGAGCATGGGGTAGAATCTAAAGGAAATGATAGTATTTTTGAAAAGTAGATAGAACTAACTTTCCAAAAATATAATGTTTTCAAAAAATGGATATGGGATGCAAAAGATATGCATGCCAGAGTGAAAAATAGAACTTCAAACTTTGACTACCAAAATGGGCAATAAAACTGTGTCAAAACTTGAAAATGCCTACACCAAATCTCTATTTCAGAACTAGCTTTTTGGTGCTTCTTTCAAATTAGAAAAATACCTCTATATGCTCAAGTTATGGCCAAAAAATTATGAGTAGATCAAAAAAGGACCTGGAGTACTTGTAGGGGTGTGATGTAGGGTGACATCATGCTAATGTTAGCTAATCATGAGCTTAAAATTGGTGGCCTCAAGGCCATCATAACAAAAAAAGGGGCCACATGGCAGTGCCACATGGAAGCCATTTCTTAGGATGCTAAGGTGGAAGGTGACGTGGTAGATGCCAATGTGGCACCCATGCCACATGGCACTTGTAGAGTGTGTCAAATGTCCCTAACTGTGCAAAGGTGGACAGAGCCATAGGTGAATAGAGAATAGGCACAACACTGGTGGCAGTGGTCATAGAGGCAAAGGGAATTGGGGGCACCACCAGGAGGGTTTCTAGTAGGCTAGGTGATGGGGGTCGTAGAGTAGTGGCCATGCTGCAGTTGCACTATTGGTGGCGGCAGTGCTTGGGTGGTATGTGGGTGGAGCCACAATGGCCACTGGGCAATGCCGTGGTGGTTTGCTCTGCAACATTTTTTTTTGTCTGCCCTACAATAAATGCGTCTGTATGATCCTCCTGAGGGGCTAAATAATTTTTCTAGATGATATAGTAGCCAAAATTCAAAAATTTTAAATGAATCTTGACTGTAATGGGCCTTCTGATCTTAATGGTAGTGTCTGTTTAGGCCTAAAGTGCTCCAAAAAAATGCTCTTCCTCCATATTGAAGAAAAATCATAAATAAACTAGGGTTTGTGTCTTTGAATCATGGCTAGGAAAATCCTTCAGTCTAGAAGTAGCAGGGAGGCTCTGATACCATGTAGAAGTTGATGAAAGTAGACTTCACCACTCACCAAGATTACCTACATGCAAATAACCTGCTAAAGGGAAACCAAAGAAGGAAGAGGTGCAGCTTGGAAAAACTAAATGGACTTGAGAGAGAAGATATTGCAAATAAAGAAAATGTATTTCTATACAATATTCCTTGCAAAATCAGTTGAGAGATACAATGAGAAAGCCTGAATATAAAGACCTCAAGGAAGCTTGTAGAACAAGCCAGAAAGTTCTAGAAGATAAGGTTGACAACTAAGCATATGTCCACAAAAGGTGGAATATCCTTGATCAAGGTGAGGAGATAAGTATGACTTAGATAGGAACAAACTCCCGTGTTGTCAACAACTCATCAACTACAAATATTAAATAAATGCATTAACCTAAGTAAACTTAAGTAAAAGAATAAATAATTAATAAATAATTATTTACTCTAATAGATGTGTCCATACTCTTGACATAATGACAACTATGTCTTGTATTGTAATCCTAGTTATAGGAGCTCTCATATTCCCTTTGTTGGCTCATTTAATGACCATGTGGACTTGGATCGGCATTCAAAGGCTTTGTGTCCAAACTTCTAAGAATTGTAGTAGTGTCCTTCAAATTTTGGTTCATACATGGTTCAGGTTCTACATTCATGTGCCTGATGACCTTGTTTGTTGCACTTGTGACAATGAGTCATGTTCTTTGGCTTAGCATTCTGACTAGCATTCTTGCTCTTGAAAACATTGGCTATATGTCCTTTCTTACCACAATGATGGCAAGTAGGTTTAGAATTATTACCTTTCTTGTTTCTTTCCTCAATAACTTTGGGCACTTCTCCTTCCTCAGTGTTTATGTAGCCCAATCTTGATGTGTCTTTACTAGATCTAGGTGATTTCATTAGTTTCCCAAAGTACTTGATGGATTCATTTGGCTTGTTGAAACTTTTAGCAAACTCCTTTTCTCTTTTGAGGTCACTATGTAACTTCAATGTAGTTATTTCAATGTCCTTGGCATTCAACTCATGATGAAGATTCATCATTTGGCTTAGGGTGTCCAATTGCATGTTTGAGATTCTAGATAGCTCTGCTAACTTTTCTTCCAATTTGTTTGTCAAAACTCTTTTGTCTTCTTCAATCATGGCCTTGTCTTCTATAGCTTTCTTCTTTTGTTCAATCACCTCACATAGTAGTATAGCTTGTGATTCTTGTTCAAACTTGAGATTTCTAATTTCCTTAGCTTGTGCTATTTTTTTTTCATGAGATCTATAATTGCTACATTGAATTCACAAGAGTTACCATCTACAAATAACTTTGTGGTGTCAATCTCTTTGTAATGTGTCATTTTTTTCCATAGGAATCTCTTTCCTTCTCTTCAATGAACTTCTCAAAGCATCTATGGCTTCATTTAGTTGTTGTAGTAAGAGATGTATTTTAATCTCCTAATTTTCAAAGGTCTTTCCTAGCTTGTAAACTTCCATTTCAAGATCTTTTCTCCAAGTTGTAAGGCTTCTCCTGATAAGAACATAGCTCTGATACCAATTTTTGGAAATAAAAATGGGAAATGTATACTTCTAGGGGGGTGAATTAGAAGTACTAATCTTTAACCAATAAAAATTTTAACTTTAAAACAATGCATGTATTAACATATTGAAATAACATGTAAAGTAAATGCATCCACATAAACACTTGACACCAGATATGATTACCCAAAAACCCTCCAATGAGAAGGTAAAACTAGGGTGGGGATGACACCCACAATTCTTTAATACTATAGCAATAAAGTGTCACCTATTATGGTTACATAGTTTGATCATTTTCATGATCTGCCCTATGAAAGGCCTACCCTATTAAAGGCTTACAAAGGATTGTTAGATCCTACCTTGTTAAAGGATTTTAACACCCTATTAGAAGTGTGTTTGGCTAAAGGAATTTAAAACACTCACTTGGAATGTTACCCTATTAAAGGATTTTACAATGATTGTTAAATCAACCTTAGTCCAAAGGATTTCACCCTGCTGATATAGTTGTTAGAGAGTAACAATAGAATGTTTGATCTAATACATTTACAACTTTACCTTGCAAATTTTAGATCACAATTCTATCCATCTTGATCCTCTTGATATGTTACAACAATGTTGTTTAACTTCTCCTCTATTCTGCAATTCTTTCACACTTCTAAGTCACCTTGAATATTTTTTGATCAATTCACCCCTTTCACTTCCTCTAATTCTTTGCTTGCATCACTTCCTCACATACACATACACACATACATACTAGATTATGAGGCTTCATCTCCCCTTAAAATGACTTTTGTGGCATTGGGTTAGGTATGAATCTACAACTAAAATTCATTATTTACCCACTTAATTCCTTCCATTGTTTTGATTAGTTGCATGTTGATCATATAGGGAATCCAAGTAGATTCGATCTTATCTTCAAAGCTTTGAAATCTATGCTTAAGTCAACTCAAAAAAAGTTTACATAGTTGTTTGTGCCATCACAAACAACTAGGTCCATTCTGTATTACTCGACACTTGATAATACTGATGCTCGACACTTACTATAATTCTGTCTTGCTTGACACTTGAACTTGCTTGACATCAACTATTCACTTAGCACATGAGTGACTCGACACTCATTACAACTCAGTACTTATACATATTATACTTGGTATGTGTTACTAGCTTGACATGAACTTAGTAAATGTTTTAAGTGTGTGGACACTCAATTGTCAAAACCAATATAAGATCAACAAAATATATATTTCATAGTGATTTTGTTATAGCTTTGGAATCAATACACATTATCCACTCTTTATTCTTCTCAGGTACTAATACTATAGGTACAACACATGGACTCAAACTTTCTCTAATCAAACATTTTTGAAATAAATCTTGCACTTTAATATTAAGTTCTTCATTTTTTGTAGGTGTCAATGTATATAGTGATTTATTTGGAAAACTAGCTCTAAGAATTGGATACATATAATGACTTATACTTCTTACTAGTGATAAACCATTAGGTATATTTTTTGCAATAATCTCCTTGTATTCATCAAGTAAACTTTCAATTTTTTCTAGCACTCGATCAATATTGCTAATTTCTAATATCACTTGGTTACTAGTAAGCTTTGACACTTAGTCATTACTATCTTCCACTAGATCATCACTACTTTTTGTCACTCAGTTATGACTAGCACAACTTTCTCTTCTTGGAATTATGACAAAACATATTTGATTTTTCTTTATTTCCTTTTCAAATTTCTTCCCATTGACCACACAGACTTGAAAGTAGTACAATTAACCTCATTTGGACTTTCAATCAAAGGCAAAAATAATATCTTTCTTCCATTTACCTAAAGATTATATTGATTTAATCTTCCATCATGCATAGAATATCTATCAAATTTCTTAGGTCTACCCAATAGAATATGACAACAATCCATGGGCATAACATCACACATAACTTCATCAAAGTAATTTCCAATCTTGAATTTCACAACACATTGTTCACTTAACAACAACTTATGTTCATCCTTGATCCATGAAACATGATAGGGTTTAGGGTTTCTCAATCTTTGCAATTTCAACTTTGTAACCAACCCCTCTGATGCCAAATTTTCCAATCTTTCACTATCAATGATCACTTCGCAACATTTTCCAACCATGTTACATTGGGTCTTCAAAAGACTTTTCCTTGGGACAAGATTCTTGTCAATTCCCTTATTACACAAAGTTCTTCTCACCATCAAATTTTCTCCAACCTTAGGTCCACTTGGTGAAACCCCAAGGTATCCTTCAATCACAACATTTCCATTACCTTGTTCATTCTCACTAGGGTATCTACACCTAAAGGATCTATGCCCTTCTTTACCACATTTTTAAAAATTACCATGAAAACCAACTCTAGAATAAGAATTACCTCTTCCTTAGTAAGACCTAGTACCTCCTTGGTAAGAATTACCAACTTTCCACTTGATCTTTTCATTGTCATCACTTTTCTTGTCATATTTTCCCTTATTTTGCACAAAATTATCATATCTATTACCTTCTCCATAAGATCTATCTCTACTTGTTGGAATCTACCACCTTGACCTCTCCATCTTTGTTCATACTTCTTTTTAAATATCTCCCTAGCTTTCAAGGCATATTGATATGCTTCTTCCAAACTTTCCAATTTTATAAAACTTATTCCATCTTGAATTCTAGATATCAATCAATTGAGATACCTTGCAACTTTGTCAACCTCATCATCCACACGTCTAGATCTGATGTCCAACCTATATAATTCCTTAGTATACTTCTTCACAATCATGTTCTTTTGTCTCCAATTTTTCATAGAAGGAAAAACTTCTATGACATTGAATGTGCCCTAGATAACACTCTCAACAATATTTCTTCATCCTTTTTGAGCTATCATTTTGGACAATGTTTAACGACATGAATCCTTTTGAACTCCTCTCTTAAAAAGCTAATATGGGATCAAATACAAGGTTTTGGGTGATCTTGTGACCTATTGGAATCCACTTAGTTGAAGATAAATGTATTTATTCATAGGTAGGCCTTTGCTAGTTCTAACCAATTTTGGATAACATGTTCAATTTGTTGCTGTCTCAAAAAGTAACCACAAAAAGAGATATGTTTTTTGGTATTTTTTGTTTTTATGATGAAATGCAATTTTAACAATTAAACTATATGAATTCTTAATTTAACCAAGGGTTAGAAAAGCAAATAAAAAATATAAGGTAATTAGAGATGAAAGAAAATAACTTGAAAGGAAAAGTCCTAACAAACATAAACCATGATAACAACACGACTACAAGTTAAATCATTGAAAAGATCGGGTAGGAAACCAATGAAAGTAGGAGTAGCACTTCCTCCAATCCACTGATGTAATTATTGATGAGAACTTGGTAAAATTTGAAAGATGTTTCACTTCTCATCGAATTGCAAGGCCATAGAAAGTGTGCTCATGTGAGACAAGAATCTATGTAGGAACAAAAAGGTGATCTCTTCTCCAACTTGGTACATCAATAGAATTCATCAACACACAAAAAAAACTAGAACTAAAATATCACACAATCAAATCAACACAATAAAAAAATTGGCTCCATTATTATCATGAACAAGAACTCAAAAAAATAACACACTCTAACAAGAATAACTAGACTCAAAATGAGAGCACCAATAGCATATATCATTGCATCAAAATAATAGCCTAGAATACATGTTACATTCTTGAATTTATAAGAAATCATCCCCTCAATTTGTGATTAGAGTGAGAGATCTCTTAATGTAAATATATGCTCCTAAATTAATAAAAAAATCTAATTATATACAAATTTACTCTCTAAATGGTGCTAAGTAAGACTTCACCCTTCTTTATATTAATTAATGGGTGCATGAGCCTTTTCATGTCTTAAAACAAAGAAAGAAGAAGCATATAAGAAGAATTAAGTTGTAAGAGGATATGAGAGTCACTGGAGGCTGTAAAAATAGAAGCTTGACCTTCTCTAAGCATTTGTAGGAATTAAACTACTATCAAAATGCATTTTTGGTGCATAAAAAGCTCTAAATCAACAACTGCCAGTTAACTGCTAGTGCACTATCACTTCAAAAAAACACCTTGCATACCTTGGTGGTAGGTTCAAAAAATCCAAAATTTTCCCAAGTGTCAAAACTGAAATTCTAGCTTTTGGGTTTTCTTCCCCTTTATGCTATAGCTATGTCTCAATGCTTGTTCTTGAGTTTTTTTACAATTTGAGATACTTGGGAAGCTTCTAGAAAATCTAAATCTCATATTTATGCTTGACTATTTGTTGATAATTATAGACATCCATTTCAGTCTCCATAAAATTGTCAAGTCTACTGTCAAGTTCCAACAATACCTCTTCAATCTTAACTGCTTGCCTAATATCTTCATCAGATAAAGCATCCTTGAAAGTTCTTAAGAATTTTTTGACCACTGATTGTACTAACTTGAGATTAATTTTTGTCTCATCTTCAAAAATATCAAGGGTAATAGCATCATAATACCTTTTTGCTTCCAAAATTTTTTCTTGAGTTTGGTCTTTTAACTTCTGAATATCTTCATGAAGTCCATCCATGACCTTATTCCCTCCATCTATCTTCTCAATTCAAACTTCCAATTTATCCAGCTCTTCTACCATATATTCATCCATGAGAGTGTGATACCATTGACCCTTTATTGTTGTCAAAACTTTAAGTTCCTTAGCCTAGGTCTACACTTCATCCATCAAACCAAAATCCCAGTTCACTATAGATACCAATTTCCCTGCACTAGACTGAATGTAATGTAATAGGTTCAGGTTGCCCTATATTATCTGTACAACTTTTTACTCAAATTTACAGGCCATTGCTGACATGCTCCCAAAAATGAATCAAGTTATACACTCCCCTTATCTCTTCTCTCTAATTCCATAATGAGAGTAATATCTAGGTGATCTTGGTCCAAAGGGCCTACAATTTCATGTAGATAACCTCTTAGAAGCTCATTCTATTTGTGCAACATCACCAATTCATTTTCATTTCCATCTAAATGCCTGAACACCTCCTTAACACCCATAGTAATAATTACTTTAGTTATCAATTTGATTAGGTTTCCACAATCCATTAGACTTTTTAATTTTGCTTCTGGATTTGATTGTGTTTGTTTTTTTAGCATTAATTCCATAATGAGAGTAATATCTAGGTGATCTTGGTCCAAAGGGCCTACAATTTCATGTAGATAACCTCTTAGAAGCTCATTCTATTTGTGCAACATCACCAATTCATTTTCATTTCCATCTAAATGCCTGAACACCTCCTTAACACCCATAGTAATAATTACTTTAGTTATCAATTTGATTAGGTTTCCACAATCCATTAGACTTTTTAATTTTGCTTCTAGATTTGATTTGAATTGTTTTTATCAATTTGATTAGGTTTCCACAATCCATTAGACTTTAGTTATGTCTATCATGGGCTTTCCTAACATGAATTCTTTAATCTAATAGTCCTCAGGAGTCAAATCTTTGATATTAGCATGTGGAGGAGGGATAGCTACATGGGCAAGTAAGTCCTAATATTTATTCTTCATTATGAAGGCCAATTGTTGTGCATCAAGTGGGTCAGGCTTCTTGATCACTTCTATTAGCTCATCCATCATCTCCTCAATAGTCATGTTTAGCTACCTCTTTTGTTGAACCATAACCTTCCTCTTTAGCCATGTTGGTGTAGTGCCCATGGGAGACATGTATTTGGTTGAAGAGGAGGTTTATATTACTATCCCTTTCCACCTATCACTTCTTTCCAAAGTCTTCTCCTTCTAAGAGAGATCTACATTAGGAGTTCTTGTATCCATGGTAGCCAAAGTCTGTATTTTGAGAATTTTTTTGAGGTTCTTTAGGTATCTACCCCTCCTCTAATACTTCATTGGCTAACATCTATTTGGGCTCTTCTTCATGCACTACTTGTTCTTCTTTAGTAATAGGATGAAGAGCAGTAGCTAAGCCTTTATCCAAGAAAGACAAGTCCTAAAATGAAGGTGGTGGTGTACCTAGGGACACTTGTGGTAGAGGTGGCATTTTGTTCCAATCCTCTCCCAAAGGTTGGTTTGTAGGTGTATCTCATATTTTATCACCCACAGAAATGTTGAAAACATTTATTTCTTGCTCTTACTGATCATCAATCCACTATTGCTATTCATCTTTAGAAATGGTAACCTAAATAGGTTCCTTAGGAATAAATGACAATGTCGCGATGGAAATTCTTCTTCTTATTTCTTGAGCAACCCTAGCCAAGCAAGTCCTTTGATTCAAGGGGAGATTATCTTCTTCATCATCCTCCTTAGGGATGGTTCTAGGAACCTGAGGGAGGGAATAATTTTCTTTTGTAACTTTCCCCTTCATGTCCTTCTCATGGTAGGCCCAATCTTAGCATTCTTAGCAGGTGAAGGAGTGGCTTCTTCCTCTTGACTAGGTGGTGACACCTCCTATCCTTCATGCTTTGGTTCTTGTTCCTATTCCTATTTAGGTAGGGGCACTTGTTTAGTCTCTTGATCTTGAGCTACTTGTTCATCTTGAGGCTCTGATTCTATTAGATCTTGTTGAGATGGGTAGACCTAATCAATTTGTTCACTCCCCTTTGTTTTCTTCTTTCTTTTATTCTTTCATTTATCTACCCTAAAGTACTCAACTTCCCTCTCATGTTGATACACCATTTTCTATCTAACTGGGGATTAAGCAGGGAAAGTTGGTACTATAACTTTTGCACCTTTCCCCTTAATTGGGCATGTTGTGGCTTGAAAGATAACTTCCTGAGGAAGTGGGTCAAGCTTAAAAGAATTCTTAATCCATTGTCTTTTCAACTGTATTATATGCCTTTCCCTATGATTTATATCCACATTCTCATCTCTATCTATCTTGACATTCATGATGAATCTATCATATATCTTATCATGAATATACAAAGGATCCAAGATATCTTAAGTGTCTGAGGACCTTTATTTTTAAGGTGCTCCCTACCAAATATAGAGTTATCCTACAATAATCCCTTATTCAGATATCATAGTCATCTGTCACATTCATCCAATGATCTTCTATGGCATCTTCATGAACAAACTGCTTTCCTACCAGATGCTAAACTTTGCCAATATTGTCAAAATATGGATGAGAGGAGTTTTAATCCTCTAAGGGATATTGATCCTATTCTAATCAAAAGTCATGATATCCTATTTTTGTTTGACTTTAAAAGCACCTATGGTGATTGGCCATAGCCATGTCTTCTGATGTTGTTTCCTCACTCTATCATATGCATATGTGAGTTGTCTAGAAATCTCCAACAAAATGAGTCTATCTGATGGATATATTGGGAGTTTCTTTGGGTTGATCTTTGTGCTAGCTACCCTTAGATAAGTAAATGTTTTAAAATAGATGTAATAGGCATCGATCTCTTTGATCCTTGCTACTACCTCTACTAACATCCTCTTAGCATAATCACCCTCTATGAATTAGATGATTGCACATATGAGAGCATCATTTACTATCTAGTATTCCTTGCTTTGATTTGAGAGATTTTTCTTCACCAGTTGGGGGTATACCACATAAGGCCATGGATTAGCATCTTGCATGCTACCCTTCTTATAATTGCCTAGGTAATTTTTTGTTCTAGCCACCAAAAAAAACACGATGTATGATGTCATATAGAATCTTGGATCAGCTTGTACTCCTATGAGTTGCTCATAAAGATTATTACTGAGGATAGTAGCCTAGCCTATTGGAATTTTGGCCATTTTTATTGTATCAATGAAATGGACCATCTAGATATTAAGATGTCCAGCTACTAGTAAGCCCATGACTCAGCTCAAACTTACAATAGCATATCCAATGTCATCCTTCATATATTCTTGAGTCATGTCTACCTTTCTAGCTTTGCATCCCATAGGTGTTCTATCAATAAAAAATGAAGATTATATCTTTTTCAAAGCTACCTTTCCATTCTCCCTATACCACCTTTCTGCTTAGTCATAGGTTATCTTAACATACTAATCAACTCTTAGGAGATGGAACACTTTCTCAATGTTCCTAGGTTTAAGGTCCAAGACTATCTCCCCTATAATGCTCTTTACTACCTTCTTCTTAGGGACATAGTTCTCTACTAATGCCATGATAAGTTTAGAGGACTAAAAATATGTGAGATGTGATACCATATTCACTAATCCTAATTTGATTATTGTTGACACTATGAAATACCTCTCTTTAGGTTTGTTGCATATTGCGAGGAACACATTCTAATTGATGTGGCCAAGATTAGTGTCTCTATTCTCTGAATGTGTTGGAAGATTGGGGAGATTATTGAAAGATTGGTTGGAAGCATGAATGATGATTATATGTTACATTCATGACTGATTTTTTCATTGATGTAAACATAGCATGTTTGATGTCTTCTGTGGTATTTGACAAAAGACAATAGAAAGATCAAGTTGGTGCATACGACTAGTTGAGCGTGATAACCATTTATAGTTTATAGAGGCATGTTTTAGTAAACTTGTTATATCTCTTAGTAGAGTTGATATCTTGAGGATTAGGTTGAGCACATGAAGAAGAAATATTAAGGATGATGTGGCTAAGCTCACTCATCATAATATTGCATGTACAAAAAGTGATTCAAGTTGTAAGGAAAAAGATTAAGATAACTTAGTGTAACATGCTCTTAAGGTGGTCCTATAATAATTAATTGAGAAGGACTAACAGTTGACTTAGGGAATTTTTTTATGGACTTGGTATAAAGGAAGGATATTTTCCTTTATCATGTAGAGTGAATGAATGATTGATGATAAGCAACAGAGAGTGCAGAATGCAAAGTTGAGCAAAGCAGTGTAGAAGTGAATGAAACTTCATTGTTGAGGTTTTGCTAAGTGATCCGAGGTTTGGTATTTGGATCTGAGGTTCATCACATAGTCTACAAGGTCTAACAATTATTGGTCTAGTTGATAGGATAAAGGAAAGGAAAGAGGAAAGAAAAAGATACCAGTAAATTACTTGTTTGAGTAGTGATCTCTTCTCATAGTTGAAATTGCATGTTTGGGCAGTGGGCTCTTCTTGAATACATTGCACTACAACTACTAATAGGGTTGGAATCTTCTAACAGGGATTCAAAGTCTCCTAATAGGGACTCATTGTACTAATTTTTTTAATAGACTCCTCATAGATTCCATCCTCTAACAAGGAATATTTATATTAGTACATCATCTTGTGGAGATCATTTTCACTAGGGTTTTCCCTCTGATCAAGGGTTTTTCTAGTTAACATATCTGGTATAATTGTCCATATGCCTCTTTTATGGTTGTTGTTTACTTTGGTTCAGTGGTTAAGTTTGTTTAAAGAAGATAAATATTTTAATTGTTGGATAACTAATTCACCCCACCTCTCAATTATCTTGGTGGACTATTGTTTCTAACAATTGGTGTCAGAGCCTCACATCCTTGAAGAAAAAGTTTAACAACATTGGGAGATCTATAGCAAACATGTTTAGGAAATATAGTCTAAATTTTGGTGGAAATTATGATAGCTAGAAGGAAAATATGAAGACACATTTGTTGTGTATGGGTCCGAGATATTGGATCTTGATAAAATCAGCAAAGACAATCATTAAAGAAAAGGATTTGAAAATTTGCACCAAAGCAGAAAGAAATCTTTTCATGTGTGACATGCGAGCTAGAGAAGCATATTGACTACACTTCCTAATATTGAGTACAATTAGGTAAAATCACTCACTACTTCACATTTGATTTGGAAAGCTTCAGAAAATAATTTGAAGGTGATGCACATTCTAAGAAGTTGAGGCTACAAAGTTGGATTTGTGCATTTCAAGATGCTCAAATGATGGAAGATGAATCTATAAGAACATATATAGGTAGGATATTAGAAATTACTATAGGTATTAAAGCTCAAGGAGGAACCAAAGAAGATGATGAAGTTATATGGAAGATATTGAAGACTCTAGCATCACCATTTAAGTTAGCAATTTAGATGATACAATTGTTGATATCATGTACCAAAGATTTCACAAAGGAGACATTACTTGAAAGACTTGAAGCAATTGAGAATGAACTTAGACAGTCTGAAAAATTAACAAGAATAGAGACAACTTTCAGTGCCTTGAATTTTTGACCTAGCCTATCAAGGAGCACAAGTGCTAGAGGAGATTTTGCTAGTAGCAATAGCTCTAAAGAAGATAGAAAGATTGATGAAGTAGTAGCCCTTATAGTAATAAGAGAGAAAGGAGGTGAGAAAATATTTAAATGTTGGACTTGTGATGAATATGGTCATTATGCATCTAAGTGTTCTAAAAGGGAGAAAAAGTATAAGGGAAATCATAAGCCTAGAAAGGATAGAAATTATTTGTATGCAAATGAAGATAATGATTCTAATGATCAAGTATTTGTACACTCGAAAGTGTCCCACTCTAAACCCTTCTATCCAAATGATTCCATGAGTTCAGAATGCTTGGATGCCATCTTAGAGCTCCCTATCCATGGAGTGCAAGAGAGTATATTTCAAGTTCAAGGGCTCTTAGATGAGCCTTAGAGATACTCTTCTTGATAGTAAACCTTGCAATGGGAGGTTCCAAAGACAAGATACAAGAATGCAAATGTACCAAGGAGTTCCTCAAGAATGCAATGCAAATGAAAATTAAGCTAGAATGAGATGCAAAGTGGAGCTATGCTAAAACATGTATGAGAGTGTTACAATACCATTATTAAGCTATGTGAGATTAAGCTACATGTAAAAATGAAAGCTAAGCTAAGCTAGAATGCCATGATGCCATGGATGAGAGAATGTAGACAAGAAATAGAAGTTCTCCACAAAGCTCCAAAGAAACCTATTAGAAAACTTGCAGCATAACAATATTCAAATGAGGATGAATCCTTTGAGGGGGAAAGCTCTCTCCCTTTTAAAGTTGTATAGACAGTAGAGATCAAGATGAAGATGGTGGATGATCAACGGTGGAATTTGAAAAGAGGAGTGATCCATGTGCACACAAAAGTCAACCAATAGAATATAAGTTGACTTGTCACATAAGACAAAAGTCTCACAAGCCTTTTCTTTTAATTGTAAAATAGAAAAAGGACTTTATGTGTGAACTTTAAGTGGGTTAAAAGAATGGGGTCTTTTATTTAATTAAAAGGGGACATGTTCTTTTAATCAAATAATGAACTTAGGATAGCATAGTCAAACTATAGGTTATAATCAAATAAATTGATTATTAGAAATTTGGTCTAGGTAAATGATTAAATTAATTTAGCCAAAATGTTGAAAAGGGGG
Organism: Cupressus sempervirens; assembly: GCA_028749045.1. Classification (NCBI taxonomy): domain Eukaryota; kingdom Viridiplantae; phylum Streptophyta; class Pinopsida; order Cupressales; family Cupressaceae; genus Cupressus; species Cupressus sempervirens. The sequence goes on from CM053787.1 coordinate 499,923,001, forward strand.
CTAATAGTCTAGATGACCATTTTTAGGTGATTACAGTATTAAGTGCTAGTGATGATGAATTTGGATTTGTGACAATTAAAGAATAAATTCCAAAGAAGGTAGTTTTGGTATCATAGGTTGACAAGAAATCTAATTGGATAATTGATAGTGGTTGTTCAAATCATATGAATGGCGATATGAACAAGTTTTTTGATTTCAAAAGTTAGGATGGAGGAATTGCTAGAGTTGGAAACAATGTAGCATGCCAAGTAAAAGGTATTGGATCTATAACTCTTGATGGTAAAACTAATACTAAGAATGTATACTATGTTGATGGTTTAACACACAATCTTTTGAGTGTTGGACAAATAGTAGAAAATGGTTATCAGTTGTTGTTCATAGAAAAGACATGTATGATCAAAGATAAAGATGGAAAGGTAATTGGAACAAGAACTAGATCTAGAGGTAATGTACTTCAGTTGAATCCTAGTGAAATGACATGTTTGATTGCAAAGGTAGATGATATTTGGTTATGGCATAAGATATTTTGTCATATAGACTTTGATAGTATTGTAAAGACTAGTAGAATGTTTGTTCTTAGAGATTTGTCAAAGATTGTAAAGCCTACTAACACAATTTGCAAGGAATATATTTTGGCAAAGCATAATAGAACTTCTTTTCCTAGCAAGAAGTTTACTACTACAGTGAAGTTGGAAATTGTACATACAGATCTTAGTGGCCCTACAAAGACTAGAGGATTGTATGGTGAAAGGTATTTTATGATTCTAGTTGATGATTTTTCTAGAATGATGTGGGTTGTATTTCTTAAAGAGAAATATGAGGCATTTGAAAAGTTCAAAATATTCATGAATAGAGTTGAGAATAAATATGGTATGAAGATTAAATGTTTAAGATTAGATAAAGGAGGATAATTTTTTTCAAATGAGTTTAACATGTTTTGTGAAGAAAATGGAATTAAAAGATAGCTATTAGCTCTAAGAACCCCTAAACAAAATAGCATTGCAGGAAGAAGGAATAAATTTGTTACAGAAGCTATAATAGCCATGTTAGTAGAAAATGATGTATCCAAGACATTTTGGAGAGAAGCCATGAATACAACAGTCTACACTATGAACAAAGTACAAGTCAGGAAGGACACAAACAAGATAGCTTATGAACAATGGTTTGGTCACTCACCTATAGTCAAGTATTTTAGAATATTTGGAAGTGTTGCATAAAGAGAGATGATGACATTGGTAAGTTTTATTCTAGAAGTGATGAAGGTATGTTTTTTGGTTATTCATTGAAAAGAAAGGCTTATAGATGTTATAATTAGAGAACTAAGACTATTATGGAAAGTGAAAATGTGAGAATTGATGAGAAGTTTAGAATACAAGAGAGAATAGTTGATTACAATTTAGATGATGATTTTGTTACTAAGCCAAGGAATGATGAGGTATTTCTTGAGACTAACAATGATTTGTAGAGTGAAGGAGAGAAAAGGTAGGAACTATTGTGGTGTCCACAAAACACACCCCATTCTTTAACTAGGAATGGGGACCCACTACTTTTTTTTGACTCCTGAACTCATAGTTTGAGAGTTAGGGAAAGAAATTTTATTAGAGTTAAAGTATGAGTGCTCAAAATTTCAAAATAAAAATAAAAAAATCCGTCATTCGCAAGCACGTGCACATGGGCAGAGTGCCCCTCGTACACCTGGCCTGGTGTTGGGAAGGATTATAATCCCCCCCCAAAAGAAATCTTCATGCACCATTTTTATTTTTGAAGGTGACAAGTTTGACCCCTGCGCTAAGGTGAGAAAAAGTGCGTCGACACTTTTTATTTTGCAGTTACACCAAGTGCGATGATGCTTTGTTGTCTAGTGCCTACGACATGATCTTTATTTCGTGCCTGTGCCAAGTGCAGTGGCACTTTGTTGTCTTGCACCCACAACATGATCTTAGTGGTGGTGCTTTTTATTTCGTGTCTATGCCAAGTGCAGTGGTGCTTTGTTATCTTGTGCCCATGGCATGATCTCAGTGGTGGCACTTTTTATTTTGCACCGACACCAAGTGCAGCAGCATTTTGTTGTCTCATGCCAATGACATGATTTTAGTGGCAATGCTTTTGTATTGTGCCCATGCCCATGCCAAATGTGGTAACACCTCTCTGCTTGGCACCCGCAGCCACAGTGCCTTTGATGCCCACATCTTTTTTGTGCATAGTGCATTGTGCCTTTCTGCTTGCACGCCACTAGTTGGCAGCACTCACTTACAAACCCTAATTGGGCCCATGGCATGCTTCTCACCCCCGTGGTGCACTCATGCAGCCATTTTTTTTTTAAAATGTAAAACTTTAAAAAATAAATAAAAAATAAAATTAAAAAAGTATATATATAAAATTTCAAAAATAGATAAAAAATTATAAAATTTCAATAATAATAATAATAAATTTATATATATATATATATATATATATATATATATATATATATATATATATATATATATATATATAAAGTGAATAAAATGCCTAAAGGAGACTCTTTTTTATGCTCATTTTAATTCCTTAGCTTTTATGTTATCTTTGGACTAATAAAATTTTTTCTCGTAATGTGTAGGTGATTAAATGGCATCCACATCCAAAGTAGCACCCAAACTTGTCATGTTCAAATTCCAAGGTGTACCCTCAAAGTTGAGATTCCATGATGACCATGCAAAAATTTGAGATACTGACTTGGGACACATAAAATTAGGAGAATTCTTGAGGATTTGCAACAAGCCAATAGAGAGATCAGCCATGATGTCAACATTGATCCATTTTGGATTGGTCAATGCAACATCACATCCTATGTTGATACAATTAATTGAGTTAATCATGGCCCTATCATAGCATTTCATTCTTGATGAAAGGGTAGTCAAGAGTGTCACCAAAGAAGTGGTGTTGGATCTGCAACTTGACAACATTGAGAGGATCTTTCATCTTCCTAGAGTAGACTAGTTCATCTGACTTTCCTATGAAACAATTGCAAGATGGTACAAGGAGCATTAGTAAGAGCCCATTGACATAATACAATCCTCATACCTCATCTAGAAGCCTCCTTAGGGAAGGATAACAAGAAAAGTGGATATGACTCGGGGATATATGAAGGAAGACATCAGATATTCTATAATTCTCCTAAGCAAAGTCATGGGCTTACCTACATTAGGTCACCTCAGTACATTTATGGTCAACTTCATTGAGACCATTAGACAGGTGAAGATACCACTAGACTAGGCCACCACACTAAGTGAAAACTTGTGTGAGCAACTAAGGATGGTGAAGGATAAGAAGAAGTTTTATATAACTTCTTACATGGTGTACCTATTTGCAGCAAGGGCAACAAACTATCCTAGTTTGTACAGGAGAGATAGTATGTAGGATCCTAATGCTTGATCATACATAGTCTATCCCCAACTAGTGAAGAAGAAGCTCTCAGGGCAGAGCAGAGAATAAAAAATTGTGAATGATGTGTTCATCTTTGCTATCATTCAATTTATTGAGGGATACTATGGGAAGAGGTTATTTGATGAAGCCAAACCACAAGTCATAGCTCTCAGAGCCTACTTCATCCAGTTCAAAATGTTCACCTATCTACAAGTAGCTGGTGCATCCATCAATCCTAAGAAGCTCCCGAGATACCCAAGTGACAAACTAGTACTATTGGAGATTTCTTGGTAGATCAAGTTAGCCTATGAGAAGATAAAGAGGCAACAAAGGGTAAAAGCACAGATCTATATCACCGTTTATGATACGAAAACCTGTTTTGGTCAAATTTCATTTCTCTATCAAAACTTAATTATTTTCAAAAACTAAAAATACCCTTTTATAGATCTTAGATTCAATATCATCATTATATAAATTTTTGAGTGTTTTGATTAGTTATAATATGTTATAATCTCATAATATTATAAGTCAATATTTCAACATTTCAGAAGATGTTCCCTCAAAAAAAGAAAAAAAATAGTAAATCATATCAAAAAAATTAAAAAGTTATATTTATCTCTAGAGGAGAGAATCCTCTTCACATATATGTAATTTTTTTTCAAGAAAGTATAGACTTGATAGGGAAGTTTTGATGGGAGGAAAAAACTATAGGATTCTGATAAGGTCAAACTTGACTACTTATAACAAAGAAAATATACATCAAAAATAATTTTTTCTTTTTTTGTTCACTAGCTATACATGTCATCTATAAGATATTTTCAAGTCAGAACAAAAAAATATGATTTGCATATACTTGTTTGATAGGAACTACACCCTATATTTTTTATAGTTAAAAAATGGACTTCAAAATAAAATAAAATGAATAAATTCTTACTCAAAAAAAATATAAAAATTATAGGCATAAAATTCATTAAATTCTACACATTTCATCAGTTTACATCATCTTCATATTTTAAACGCAAATACCTTTTTTTTGTCATTAATGTTGAACTGTCACATTTTGACAGCATGTTTCTTTATAAAAGGTGACACAGGTATGTGCTTTTACCCCAAAGGCCTTGCTAGGCATGGCCATTAGTCATTGGACCTTATCAGGTGAAGAGGAAATATGATATTTCATCCTTCAAGTGGGAGTGGGAGAACTATACTCTTGAAGAATACAACTCTCCCCGACCATATTTTGACAATGTTAAGAAAGTGGAGAGTCTGGCAAAAAGAGACTTCCATCATGAGGATGTTGTTGAAGATCACTGGATGAATGCCACAAATGACTATGATGTCCACATTAGGGACTATTGTAGGATGACTTTATATCTAGCTGAAAAGGCTCTCTAGTTGAACATCTCGAAGGAGATAAAGCAATAGGATTCGAAGGAGTTATTGGACCCCCTATTCAACACTGATAAAATTGGTGAAAGAATCATTATGAATGCTAAGGTTGATAGGGAGGAGGCTGATGATATTAATCATTGAGCGGGGCATGTCATCAAAATGATAAAGGATTGGATCAAGAAACCTTTTCCACTTGATCCAATTCTTGACACTGTAATCTTCCATGCAGATGCTTACCTAGAAAGAGGTAGAGGAAGGAAAGTAACAATTCCTACCTTCATAGCTCAGTCTCCTATCAAGTCAAAAATAGTGTACCAGATTGATCACCTGATTGGATATTATCACCCTCCTAAAAGGAAGGGAAAGAACAAAATAAAGAGGACCTCTCCTTAGAGGATTCAAATAGAATAGGCCCCTCCCCAGTAGCAGGAATAGAGTCCACAAGGGTCCCAAGATACCGAAGCTATCCAAGTCTAGGATGAACCATAGTTGCCTCCTATTGTGTCTAGCCAACTAGAAGAGGGAGAGATTCTGCAAGTCTCCATTCCTCCTACACAAGATGAGCTAGCTTCTCCTTCTACCTCCAAGAAACAAAAGAAAAGAATCAAGATTCAGATGAAGAAAAGGAAAAGGAATGGTAGAAGATTAGTGCCTAATCCATCTATTCCCAAAAGCATTCTAGAAGGATATGAAGAGGAGGAAGAAAGAAGAAGAATTAGAAGAGGAAGAGGAACAAGTGGCCCTAAAAGGAAGAACTCAGCTAGCAAGAGCCACAGAATTACAAAGAAGAAAGAGTGCCATGAGTACCCTGCCATCTAGTAAAGCAGAACCTTTAGAGCTCTCTTCTTTGGAAGATGAAGTATATCAGTGGGTGGATGAGTAGAGTGAAGAAAGTGAGGCTGTTTTCTCAATGTTAGATTTTGATTTCATGATCGTAGGTACAGAGTTGACTAGGGATAAGATCAGGGACACCCCTATAGGTGAACCTCAATAGGAAGACTGGACACAAATGCCCCCAGACACACAGGGTCCTGATCTTACTCTTCCATCTCCACCTCGAGTTACAATGGTATAATCGAGCTCAGCAACTCCTCCACCTCAAAGTATAGAGGAGAACAAGTTCATAAGGAGTCATTATCAAAGGAGAGACTAGAAAAAATGGTGATCGATGATGTGTTAGAAGGACAAATGGTGGAATATTCTAAACCACTTTCCCAAGACATTGAGGTTTAGGCTATAGGGTTTATTGAGACTGATGCTATAGAAGAAGAGCCCTCCCAATAGGATACAACTCCTGGTAGGAGTGACAAAGGGAAGGAAGTTGTAGAACATACTCCTTCATCATCAAGAGCTAGGTCCTCAATAGGACACATTCCTAGATGGATCTAGAAGGAAATAATGAGGAGTACTGAGCCTTAATTTTGTGCTTCAGAGGAAGACATTTTTGATATTGTAGAGATCTTGAACAAATTTGAGTCTCCATCACATTAGGTAGCACCATTAGCATTTTTAACCACCATATAGAACTAGGATTTATTTGCACAAGTGGCTCTCCCTCTTGAAGGCATAGATTCAAAAGGCCTTAGCCTCAAGGATTATGAATTAAAGGATGTTATGTTGGGAAGGCCTACATGGGATTCAGCCCAACAAATGATGACTATGGGAGTCAAAGAGGTCCTCAAGTACATGGAATAAGAGGAGATTGAACTCCATGCACTTTGAATGAAAGTTGAGATCCTAAAGGGATATCTAGCTGAAGTCATTGGTCCTCTTGATCTTGAGCATCCTGAGCATACTTTGAACACTATACTTAGAGAGGGGGGAGGTGTGCAACTTGACCCATTTTTGAAGGCTTGTCAGGAGTGGCGAGAAATTTTTGAGGAGAAAGGTGTTACAATTATCACAAGAAATTTGAAGTTACTGCATGCTATGTAGGAGAACATGAATAAGATCATAGAAATTTTAAAGTAGGACTTCAGTATCATGGATGAGGTACGTGCCTAGAGTAAGGATTTACAAACTCTACAAGCCATAAAAGGCCAAAGATATTGAGTTTTTATTGATGTATATATTGGGGAAGAATTAGATATGATTGATGACTAGAGAGAGAAAATAGTGAATAACAATAAACTAATGGAGACCTTACATGAGGAGATCCATTGGCTCAAAGACCAAGCCCGAGAGCGAATTTTGGAAGTAGAGAGACACTAAGTGATGCATTCTTGGATATTTTTGAAGATGAGGAACATGAACAGTTGTTACCTATAGAGATAGTAGTGGTGAATTTTAGGAATATTTTTGTGGAGGTTGCTGATGATGAGGACATCCAACAAGCCTTCAGGATAGAAGAAGCCTTGTGAGAGTTAGATACCAAACTCAAAGATTTTGTAGAGACTTGAATTGAGGTGGACAACTATAGATAGAAGGTCAAGGATAAATATGAGGCTTTAGATCTTCTAGATGCAGCTAAGATAATGAAAATGATAGAGAAATTCAAGGGAAAACATCCAAACATAGCTTTGGGATGAAGAAGAACAAAACCCAGATGCCAGAATTTCAATTTTGACACTTAGTAAAATTTTGAGATTTTTGACCTTGTCAAGGTCCATAGCTTTGTAGCTCTGCAAGTGCATAGGCACATAGGTACATAGGTCCGTAGCTTCGTAATCCAAAGGTGCACTAACAATTAACTAATAGTTCCAAAAATAACACTTTCCATGCATGGGAAACACATTTTGATGGAAGTTTAACTTCGACACACACCTAGTGAAGGACCAACTTCTGGTTTTGGCACCTCCAGACACTCCTACTTCAACTGAAAGCTTCCTCCTAAATATCGTATTTTAAAACATAACAAGGGCCCCCATTATTATGTAATAAAATTATGCTTTTGGTGCTCGTATTTGGAGTGTAATGACTCTTGTCTGAATGTGTCATTGTTTTATGAATTTTGTTCATAGAATTGTGATTGAGCCAAAGGTTTATTGCATTGTTTCTTGTTGTGTGATCTTTTAGTTTTGGTGTTTGCTATAGATTTATGAATTCTGTCGATGTGACGAGCTTGAGAAGAGATCATCAAATTGTGCCTACATATTTTTTTGTCTTGCATGAGTGCAGTTTCTATGGCCTTGTGATTTGATGAAGAGTGAAACATCATTCAATTATTGAAATTTCTCACTGACAATTGCATCAGTGGATTCTAGGAAGCACTGCTCCTATTTTCATTGATTTCCTACTGATTTCTTCAAAAGTTTAACTTGCAACAAGTTGTTTTTTGTAGCTTATGTCTTTTAGGATTTCAATTTCAAGTTATTTTCTTTCAATTTTCTTATTTTCTTTGCTAACCCCTTGCTAGAATAGGAACTCATTTTAGTTGCACTATTAGAATTGCATTTATTGAAAAACCAAAAAATACAAAAATATTGTTCTTTTGTGTGTGATTTTGAGATAGCAAAAAAATTTAATTCATTCCAAGATTATAATAGAACCAGAAAAGGCCTCCTCATGAATAATCACATTTATCTTCAATTGAGCAAATTTTGGTACGTTGCAAGACAAATACTGAACCTTGGAGTTGATCCCAAAAAGATTAGCTTTTCAAGAGAGGAATTGCACAATGGATTCTTGTCGTTGACCTTGTACAAAATGACTATGCAATAGGAACAAAGCTCAAAGCCTTTAGTAGAGCTAGGAGTTGAGATAACAACTCCTACTTTAGGAAGGAACATGATAAAGAATTACCCATACAAATAGATCATTGGAAGCAAAGAAAAAGGTGTGATGACAAGAAGTAGAGTTAATGAAGAACTATGCTTGATATCTCAAGTTGAGTCTAAGAATTTAGATGAAGCATATAGAGATAACTATTAGAATCAAACTATGAAAGAAGAATTAGATCAAATAGAAAAGAATGAGATATGTGAATTGGTCCCTAGACTAGGAGACACGAATGTGATAGGAACTAAATGGATATTCAGGAACAAGATGCATGAGAAAGGAGAAGTTGTAAGAAACAAAGCAAGATTGGTATGTAAAGGTTACTCACAACAAGAAGGAATAGATTATGAGGAGTCTTATGCTCTAGTGGCTAGAATAGAAGTAGTAAGATTATTCTTAGCCTATGTAGCATAGAAGAAATTCAAAGTATATTAGATGGATGTCAAGTTAGCATTTCTAAATGGAGAACTTGAAGAAGAGGTATACATTGAGCAGCTTGAAGGATGTCCTTTAACAGATGACAAGGACATAGTATGTAGACTAAGGAAAGCATTGTATGGATTGAAGCAAGCACCTAGAACCTAGTATGTGAGGTTGGACAAGTATTTGACAAAGCTCAGATATAGCAAAGGTATGGCAGATAGTAATTTGTATTGGAAAGAAATTGATGATGGCTTGATGATTTTGGTAATATTTATTGATGATATTATATTTGGAGGAAATGATGAAGAAAGTAAGAAGTTTGTAGAAGAGATGAAGAAAGAATTTGAAATGAGTATGATAGGAGAGATGAAATATTTTCTAGGATTGCAGATTATATAGAATAAAGAAGGAAACTTTATTTCTCAAACTAAGTACTTGAAGGATTTACTAAAAAGGTTTGGTTTGGAAGCATGTAAACCTATTGGAACACCTATGGTAATTGGACACAAGTTATCTACTAAGGATGATACATCTACTATTGAGAAGAAGAAATACAGATCTATGATTGAAGGATTGCAATATTTGACTCACACAAGGCTAGATATAGCAAATGCAGTTGGAATTGTTGCAAGATTCTAGGGTGATCCTAGAGAAGCACATTATGCAGCAGTGAAAAGGATATTTAGATATCTGAAGGGAACATCTAAGTTTGGATTATGGTATGATAGATCTAATGATTTTACTCTAAGTTATTGTATTGATGTAGATTGGGTAGGTAGTATGGATGATAGAAAGAGTACTAATGGATGAGGTTTCTCTCTTGGACGAAGATTTGTTTCTTGGTTAAGCAAGAAGTAAGTTTGTACATCTCAAAGTACAATAGAAGCAGAGTATGTTGCAACAACAAATAATTGCAATAGAGATTAGCAAACCTTTTGTTATACATTATGACAACACAAGTGTGGTAAATATGTGTAAGAATCCAATATTGCATTCAAGGACTAAGCACATTTCTATTAAGTATCATATGTTGAGAGAAAAAAGTTGTAGGAAAGGAAATTTGATTGGAGTCTGTGAGCATAAAAGAGAAGATTGTAGATATATTCACTAAGCCTCTTCCCAAAGAGATTTTTAAGTATTTGCAAGGTATGCTTGGGGTTATGCCCCTTCCTACATCAGAGTAGAAGATGCAAGAGTGCATCAATCTAGGGTAATAAAGCACCATTGTTTGTCTAGACTAGATGTTAATGCTTCCTAAATGGGGGAGTATCTGTGATGGATGGAGTCATTTAGGACTCTTGTTGATGTTGTTTTGAAAAGTGTCTTTTGACATTCGAGCTGAGTAAGAATTAGTTGTTGCTAAGTTTGATACATAGATGTTGGTTGTAGAAGCCTTTGGCATTGATGTCAATGGTGGAGAGATTTAGCAGGAAAAATTTTATACTAAATGGGGGAGAATTTTGGCATATGCTAAGGAAGATGTTCAACATCAGCACAATATAAAGAATAATAGTTTGGTATACAATACATTGAAGTATATAAATGGGGGAGTATGACTGATGAAGAGGATTTGAAGACTGACAGTCTTGTGTTGGTATTCTTGGAACTAGATGTTTCTCATCTATGTTTCCATCAATGCCAAAAGGGGAGATTGTTGGAAGATTAGAGAGATTTTTGGAAGATTGGTTGGAAGCATGAATGCTAATGATATATTACATTCATGATTGAGTTTTTTATTGATGTCAACATAGCATGTTTGATGCCTTCTGTAGTATCTGATAGAAGAATAATAGCAAGATCAAGTTGGTACATATGACTAATTGAGCATGATATCCACCCAAGGTTATGGGAGATACTTCTGAGTATTTGGTATATGTAATTAATGTCAGAAGTAGAAAGAGTAAGTGTAGAAGAAGTTATGTAAGTTTTGGTGATTTTTTTTGAGATAGAGTTTACAGAGGCATGCTTTGGTAAACTTGTTATATCTCTTAGCAGAGTTGATATCTTGAGGATCAAGGTTGAGGAAATGAAGAATAAATGTTGAGAATAACATGGCTAAGCTCACTCATCATAATATTACATGTACAAGAAGTTATTCAAGTTGCAAGGTAGAATATTAAAGTTATTGCTAAGTGTAACATGTTCTTAAGGTGGTACTATAATAATTAATTAAGAGGGACTAACAATTGAGTTAGGGAATTATTTTATGGACTCATGGTAAAGGAAGGATATTTTCCTTTATCATCTATTGTGAATGAATTATTGAATGAATGACAATAAGAAATGAAGAGCGTTGAATGAAAAGTTGAGAAAAGCAGTGCAGAACTGAAGGAAACTTCATTCCCAAGGTTTGGTATTTGGATTTGAGGTTCATGACCTAGTGTACAAGGTGTGATAGTGATTGGTCTAGTTGATAGGATAGAGAAAATGATAGAGGAAAGAAGAAGATACTAGTAAATTACTTGTTTGAGCAATGAGCTCTTTTTGTAGTTAAAATTGCATGTTTGGGTAGTAGGGTCTTCTTGCATACATTACACTACAACTCTGAACAGGGTTGGCACAACTCTTAATAGGGTTGGAATCTCCTAATAGGGATTCAAAGTCTCCTAATAGGGACTCATTGTACTAAATATTGTAATAGATTCCTAATAGGTTCCATCCTCTAATAAGGAATATTTATATGAGTACTTCATCTTGTGGGCATCATTCCCACTGGGGTTGTCCCTCTGATCAAGGGTTTCCCTAGTCAACATATCTAGTATAATTGTCTATGTGTATCTTTGTATGGTTTCTATTTACTTTGGTTGAATGGTTAAGTTTTTTTAAAGAAGATAAATGTTTTAATTGTTGGATAATTGATTCACCCCCCCTCTCAGTTATCTTGGTGGACTATTGTTTCTAATAGAATATCGATCCTAAAAATGAGATTTCTTTGGTGTTCCTTGGAATTTGAATACCACGGATTTAGAGCCATCTTTTCTACAAGTAAAGATGATGAGGATGCTATTTTATCTATAGAAAAAATAGAAAACCATTAGTCCTGAAAGTTACAAATGTAACCCAAAACACCAAAACCTTGAAAAATAACTCAAATTCCCCTTAATAGCTATAGAAAGAAATTTAGTGCACCTTGTGCACCATGATAGTTAGCTAGGTGTACTTAATGACTCTTACATAGTCATTTTGGGTGGAACTGTACACTTGTACAAGTACACACACCTTGACAAAGTACACACATGCCATGCGCACTACTGTGCATAGGAGATTTGAAATTGGTTTTTAAATTACTAAGGGTGCACATGTGTACACCCTTACTTAGTCTTAGTGTTTAGGGTGGAAAAAATGGTGCCCAGATGTCCACCTTGACAAGGTGTGCATCTGTGCACCATTATCTTAAGAGTCTTTAGATTTAGAGTTTGAAAGGTGCGTACACATGCACATTGGATAGGTGCACATGCATGCACCTTTCACTTAGGTGTTTTAGCCCTTATTTTGGGATATGTATTTTTTTAAAGGTTTATTAGAACACATAAAGGTGCACACATACATACCTTAAATAGGTGTACATGTGCACACCTTTGATGACTTGTGTTGTTTGTTTGTGTAGGTTAGTAGGGATGTTGGCACACCTTAATAGGTGTAGATGTGTGAGTCAAGGTAGCATGGAGAGATGAATGAAGAGAGGGGGGTGGGTCTTGGGTGTTTATAGACCCAAGATAGTGCACACACTTTGGAGGTGCACACCTACATTGGTGTGCATCTCCACAGGGAGATAGAAGCACATTGTTCATCTAGCACACTTGTGCACCTTTAGGAGGTGCACATTTGCATTAGGTGTGCTAGTGTGCACATTTTCTTAAAAAACTCACTCTTTTTTATTTTTCTCGTCAATTTTGGCACCTAATTTTCTCAATCAGAGGACTAGGGATTGACCCAAACTCTAGATGGAGTTCCAAAATGACTTAGGCCCTAGACTAGGGGTCTAGGAAAACAAAACTTTACTAGGGGGTCCCCATTTCTAGGAGAAATAATGTGTGCATTATGAAACCACAATAATCTTGATCTTCCTTACATTCTAGATTAGGGTTTGGTGTCATTGCTTCACCATCACTCACATCATCCCTCTCCTTTGGACTATCTCCACAATATCTAATATTGTTACAATTTATCTCAACATGTCCATAATAGTCATGTAAACATTTCCTCTACCTTGAACCATCTTTAAAAATAGGTTCCTACAAGATCATAACCCTTTATAGGTTATAGGTCAAATCCACATATCTACCACCATACAAAAAAATTCAACTTTGGGTTCCATGTAATCCAATATCCTCAAGGATGAACCTCAAGCTTTGAGACCACTTGATACAAGGAGGAAAGCTAAATAGTGAGGGCTAGAGGCACACCTAATTATCCAAACACCTTTCTGAGTAAAAAAAATGAAAGAAAATACATAGAGAACAACACCAAGGAGAGAGAGTAAGAACTTTTACTGATTCATCAAATTATCAACATACATTCCTAGCTATAAGGCCTTCTAGGTTACAAGTAGATATAAAATACAACTTTAATATCCATGATCTAGTTGCAAATTCGCTTTTCTAGAAACATCTACTCTAAATTCTCTAAGTTATTTTCCACTAAACCAAATACCCCTACTTATACTTGCCAAAATGGCTTACATAAGATTCTAGATCATCACATAATAGAAAGGTCAACCTCAAAATGGTCTAGACACATCCCAAGAAAAGATCCTATCATTAAATTCATGATCCAAATTAAATGCATAAGTTGGCTCAAACTAAGAACAAATCACATAAAATCTTGGTCAATGAAAGAACCAACCATCAACAAATATTTGGTTCACTCAACACATGAAGGAACACTTAGTTAACATTGGAACTTGGTCAACATTGGAAGTCAATTAACATTGCAACTCAGTTAACACTACAACTTGGTTAACATTGCAACTCAATAGAAACTGGTAGAATAAACCAAAAAAGTAGGATAGCAAGGCAACCCAGGATGCTCCTACATCAATCTCATAAAGTGTCTAACTAATTTTCCTCCATGTCAACACACTCCTCAAGATCTAGGAAAAATAGGGTTCTCTAGGTTTTCTATCTCAATTATAGATCCATAGTTAGAATTATAGCCATAGTTTCGGATCCATAATTTTATTGGAGTAAAAAGAAATATTCTCTCACATATTTCAAGGTAAGTTCTCCCCCATTTCTATTTTATCCTAGAATAGACCAATTTCCATAATTTAATTGGGTTTATTACACACATTTAATGACTAGATCTAGTTTACTCTTGTTAGTTATCAAATCAATTAGTTCAATTTCACATTCACATTGCACATCTTAGAGTTAATTAACATTGTATGAAAGAATACTTTCTTGCATACTTCCTTGATATAATTTTGGATTAGTATTTGCATCCCTTAATTCTACTTCAGTTTTTTAATATGACTTGGTTTATATTGATAGTTATGTTTGGAAGCCTCTCTTTCTCTTGTATTGAATGACTTAGTAAGAAAGTGTTTAATTGATGATCTACCTCATCTAGCTTACATTGTTATATTTATTCCTTCTATTTTAACATTAAATTTTTTTTCAAACTTGACATGTCTCCTATTTTAGAGTTTGGATTTAGATCCCTTGATCTCTCTTATTTTGTTATTGGCATTATTTTGAATCTAGGTATCTGTTGTATTCACTTGTTTGTATTAGTAGTATTTATATCTTCTCTTTTTCATGGAATTTACATAATTGTGTATGTACTTTTCTGTATTCTTCTTTAGTGGTTTATTGGATCTTGTATACATTTCAATCATAAAATGACAAGTTTCTAGTCCATATGCACTAGTTATCTTTTACTCATATTACACAAGCTATTTAGAGAATTCTCAAAATAGTTTCATTATCTTTGAAATAAAACACTATCCTCCTATTAAATGACCTTTATCATGTGTTTCCACCAACATTAATGATTTTCTTTATGGATATGAGTGACAAATTAATATTTCCCCTTCTCCTAATATAGGTCTTGACTATGGGGACACATTGTCAACGGTGGTTTTATATCTTTTTTCAATCCTCCCATCTTTATGAATCCCACTTTAACTCATGATTATTCCTCCTCTATGGTGTTATTTTTTAATAGAGATATTCCTTCCATTAACAATATCACTATTTGGGGAAAACCTCTAGATGATAATGTTGACTTTTCTCTTCCTCATAAAAATGATAACATAATGATTGATACCTCTTCTTTTCAACATGACAATATTGATGTTTCTTCTTATCCTATTACATAGCTTCCTCTTAGGGACATTTTAGAGAAATAAGAATAAATTATAAATTATTTTATCAATATGACTTTTCCTTCATTTGATTCTCCTAGTAGCAATGAATTGTGAATAGAAATCCAAACTCCCTATTCTAAGGATTCCTTGGAAAAAAACTAAAATATTAATTTCATTAATTAGGTATGATCTTAATTAGGAGCTCCATTCTATTCACAAATCTATGTTGAAGAAAGATCTTAATCAAGTTACTATCACTCATCCTATTCTCACTCTTAAAGGTTATTCTCCATAAAATAAACCTCTCATCATCATTAAAAGTTTCCCTCAAATAAATGTTAAAGGGAAACCTAGTGATTATTTGGATTATCATGGAATATTTCATACCTTTCATACAAGAAACAATCCTAAACATATTATTTCTCTCCCACCTTCTCAACCTATTATTTATCATCCACCCCATACCCTCACCAATATTTCTCTTTGGAAACTTCTTCAAACATATCCTTCATGTCATTAATCCTATCCTTGTAAAAAGCTTTAAACACTATGTTATAATGATTTATAATAATTGAGAGGGGGGGGGGGGGGGGAGGTGAATTATTTATCCTCAAGTCTGAATGTACCAATTACAATTTTAATCACTTCAAACAAATTAATCAATCTTAAAATATCCACTCAGTCTCTATAACATATCATCAACAATTTAACATTTCATGAAATATCTTAACTCTCTATCTCTATATGTGTTGACTACCAATAAATAAAATCTTGTAAAATATAACATGTAAAAAAATAAAAACAAAAAAATGAAAATAAAACTTTGACACTAGGATTTAACATGGAAACCCAATTTGGGAAAAACCTTCGAGTAACATGCTACAAATTTTTAACATTTTTGAAGTGAGATTGATTAAGAGCCAACCCTATTCAAGGTTATACAACATAGTGTTAAATGTGACCCTATTAAAGGATTTAATCACCCTATAAGTATGAGTGTGAAGTGTGGGCCTCAGATTCTCACAAACACTTCAACATGGTCATTACCTGCCAGATCATCCTAAAATAAACATTGTATTGTTTATTTGAAAAGTCTAATAGAGCAACTTGTTGCCTTCTAACTAGAAGGATTATGCCTTTACTCTCAGAACAAGAAATGGGAAACCAAACCTCTAGAATGAAAGATTTATGTAGCTAAATGAAAGTGCAATTAATCTAGTTGAGAGATGCAATTGTTAATCTAAGAAATGAAGAAGCATAGTATGCTAAAAGGATGCATATTTAAAATCTAAATGATATTACAATGAAAGAAATAAAGCTATG
Source organism: Cupressus sempervirens (assembly GCA_028749045.1). Lineage (NCBI taxonomy): Eukaryota > Viridiplantae > Streptophyta > Pinopsida > Cupressales > Cupressaceae > Cupressus > Cupressus sempervirens. The sequence goes on from CM053787.1 coordinate 499,939,571, forward strand.
CAAATGTGAGAAAAGTGAGTAAGAATTTCAACATAAGTTTGATGCAAATTCCAAAATTCATCCTCTATAGTGAGGAATGGAGAGCTTCTTTTATAGAATCCAAGAGGTGATTGATGGTCGAGATTAATCAGAATGGATGGTCAAGATTGAAGAGGAGAGTTAGTCATAAAGGAAACTTCCTCATGAAAAGGGAGTTAACTGGTTGCCTTTGAGTGATAAAAGGAGTTAATTGGTCCCTTTTTGAGTGATAAAAGGAGTTAACTGGTTCCTTTTTCAGTGATAAAAGGAGTTAACTGATTCCTTTTTTAGTGATAAAAGGAGCTAACTAATTCCTTTTTGAGTGATAAAAAGGAGCTAATTGATTCCTTTTCGAGTGATAAAACGAGTTAATCGATCACCTTTTTGAGAATATTTGATTTAATAAAATAGTATATGACCTCATAAATGGATAACTTTAACTAATTCAATAATTAAAAAGAGGAGATATCTTATTAAATTAAATGTATTTAATTCCTTTGTATATTAGCTAAAGAGGTAATTTTAAATTAATTAAAGTAGAACACTTATAATTAAATTAAATTAAATCAATAGGTTTATGTAGCTAATTTGAGTTGATATTTAGGAATTAAATAAATAATATGATTAATCTAGATTAGGATTTTTTGCATTTGACACCTAGGTCAAGTAGCGATTATCAGAATTAGAATTTTCTAGTAAAATAGGACTTAGGAATAATTGAATAAACCAAAGTTGGTTAATATGGCAATGTGCCAATTTTGGGGTATTACATTTGCCCCTCTTTGAATGAATGTATAAGCAACACATTTGATTCAAAGAAATTAGAAGTATAGATCAAGAAATGAGATTGGTTCTAAAATTGATGATACATAGACCAATTGATTAGCTTTTAAAGATTATCTCTAGAATGAAACTTAACCCTAAGGGATCCAGATAGAACACCTAGATACTAAATTTAATTGCATAAAGATTGCCAAATTTAATAGAATTGTTCCCAAAACAAAACTCTTAACCCTTAGGAGTTGGGGTTTAGACTATCCCAATACCTATCCATTTAAAAAATGACAAGATTAAAGATGATTCATAGAATTATCCCCAGAATGAGGCTTAATCCTCAACAAAAGTTAGGGTTATCTCTAGATCAAAGCTTAATACTTAGCAAGAATTTGGAATTATCTCCAGAATAGAGCTTAATCCCCCAGAGTCTAGATAGAACACCTGAATAATATCCAATCATGGGTCAGAATCATCTTCAGAATGAGGCTTGATCCTCAAGAGTTAGGGTTTAGATTGTCTTGATACTTGTCTATCGCAGTCTGACCATAAATTGTTATAAGATGTGACCAGTTGATCAAAAGATGAGATATATAAGATAGATGCTAGATAGAAGGGAACAAGATGCCCTGAGTGATAAGATTCCTTGAGTGATGAGGACATAAGATTCAAATTGAGTTGAAATTTACATTCAATGATGTAATCATCCTACCCCCTCTAGAGCAAAATCAAAAGATGACACACCAAAAATGTGATGTAGCATAGTATGTTAACAAATACTAAAGAAATATGAGGTTCAAAAGAACATAAAAGAGATCATAATAATCAAAATAAATATAGAAGAGATCAAAGTGATCAAAAGAAATATAGAAGATATCAGAATGATCAAAAGAATATAGAAGAGATCAAAATGATCTAAAGAAAAATAAAGGAGATCAGCATGATTAGAAGAATTTAGAAGAGATCAGAATGATCTAAATAAATATAGAAGAGATCAAAACAATTAGAAGAATTTAGAAGATATTAGAATGTTCTAAAGAAATATAAATAGATTAGAATAATCAAAAGAAAAATAGAGGAGATTAGAATGATTAGAAGAATTTAGAAGAGATCAAAATGATCTGAAGAAATATAGAAGATATTAGAATGATCAAAAGAATATAGAAGAGATAAAAATGATCTAAAGAAAAATAGAGGAGATCAGAATGATTAGAAGAAATATAGAAGCTAATTTGAAGTGATTTGGAGGCCTAAAAGATGAATTTTGACCAAGGTTTGACCAAATTTGACCAGATTTGGCTTTTACTATAAATTTTGGAAAATTTGAAGAAACTGTGATTTGAAAAGATTTCAAGATTTAGAAAGTATAAAAAAAAATGGACTGCACAAGCATTTGATCATAGAGGTTGCAAAATTTTTTAAAATGATTTTGAGTTGTTTAAGTGGGTCAGATTTCAAATTTGATCCCAAAAATGGAGTTAGGGCAATCAAAGTAGCCAAGAGGGTGATTAATCAATCATTTGTGTAGTCATGAAGAAACATGATACTTTGAAGAAGACAAAAATCCCACATCACAAAGGATGAAAGTAAATCAATGATTGAACTTATGCAAGCATAATATGCAATGCAATCCTATGCTAGATGCAACCTTAAACTAGATGCAACGCTAGGTTTGGTTACCAAGCTTCAAAAATTTCCATCACTAAGCATATAGCAAAATCCCATATGTCATACAACTCCCACTATATTGCAATCATGGAAATATGAATAGGACATATGTTCTAGTTTCGTCGAGATTAAATGTAAGCATTTGAGGCACAAGAAGCTAGAATGACCAAAAATTATTTTTCCTTTTAATATAGCAAGTGAACATAAGCATCAGAGCATAAACGTTAGGATGAACAAAATGTTTCTTGCATGTAGAAACACCAAACACATGGGAGATCCCTCTTATGCTAAGTAATTAGTAAATATTCTATCCACAATGGCCCTTGTGTCCATAACCTAAGACAAAAGTTTCCCTATATACTCGAAGTGACCTATATGTTCACTTAGTAGGATGAGTATCAATATTTACTATAGCATAAAGAGTTTACTCCATCAAGCAAGGAGAAGAACCAACCTCATTGATTTATCCATATAAAAGGAATCAAGGTACACATGGCCATCCAATATGGGATGAAGGCTCTTATAGTAGACACCCCTCTTTATATGCATGCTTCAGATCATTGGAACTAAACCACAAATAGAAAGCAAAGAAAAGATCATGCCCCTAGTCCTCACTTCTGCTGCAGAGCACCTAATCAATTAGTTTTTTTTATGCAATGTAATAAGGCCTTAGGATTAACAAAAATCTCCTCAAGGCCATCCACCATTTGTGATGGACACAAGACCCCAAGGTGACAATATGAACATGGGCATTGATTGGTCCAAAGGTGGAATTTGATTTAGATTTTGTTTTCTAGGTTGGTTTAGTAGTTTTGAGTCTTAGAATAATCACTTGGAATGGTTAGAACCCATTTAGGTGGAGGTTAGTTGAAATTCCAAAAGTGCAAAAAAATTGCAAAATTGCATTAGCAATTTTTGCAACAACTTAGCAACTTTTTGCAAATAACCATAAAACTATCATTGGTAAGTTAAAACTGTTTGAAAATACCTTTATAGGCCCTATGCACTCGAATGAGAGGTAGAGGAGAAGTTTCAAATGTATTTTCCTTCCAAAATCTAATAGAGAACCTATTGTTACAACATTTTCACCCTGTTTTTCTGTACTGTATAGAATTTTACTGGTTGTAGGGTTGTTGTTTCACATTGATAAGTTGGAATCTTCATTTTAAAAAGTTTTGGCATTAGTTTGAAGGGGAGATCAATCCTCTTTTGAAAGTTATCCATTTTTTTTCTCTCCTTGCCCTGTGAAACCCTCAAAACAAGGGTTTGGCCAAAGAAATGGCCCTAGTTTGAACTCCCACCATTGGAAATTCTTCCAAATTTGTATGGGGTAAGCTAGGGAAATGAACTTCCATATTTTTAAGTTTTGGAGGTAGGAGGTTGCAATAGGTATTTATGGGAGCAAGCTCTAGGTCTAATATGCCCATGTATTAGACCTTATTTGATTCAATTTGATGAATCAGTGTGAAGGAGGGAAGTTGGGACTTGGTGTGAAGACAAAGCACCTTTATTTGGATTAGGAGCACACTCTAAAGTTGGGAGTCTGATCCATGAACCCATATCATGTCCATTTTCCTTGTAGACCGAACCTAAACTTACTAATTAGGCCTGAGTGCACGGTTGGGTTAAGGCATACTGGAGTGGAGTCAGGGTTCCAAATTTTGGAGTCTTTTAGTATCTTAAAAAGGGTGTTAGAAATTGTACTTTGTTTGCCAAGTCCTTTGCAAAAGTTTTGAGTTATTGGTGAAAAATAGTGTTGGGAGACCTAATTGCCTTCTAGGTCTATTGTGTCAGTTTGCACTATATGTTGTGTATAGGGATTCCAATCATTGTTACACCTTATTTTGGTCATATTGGAGTTTCCTTTAACCTTCTTTTGTGTGGAGAAGCCTTAGAGTCTCAAATTTCACTCTTGGTTGTTTTGTGTGAAATAAGGATTTAGTGCTACATTCTGGTCTGTGACTGATGACAGTGAATCTAATCATTGTTTTGATTTTGTTTGAATCATGTGTGGGTTTTTTTAGGTCCCCATTGATTTCATGAAGGTTGGGGTTACTGAGGTCACTTTGTGCCAAGGTTGGTATAGTGGATCTTGTTGCCTTAAGTGAGAAGAAGTTGAAATGTAGCCTTGTGTAAAGAGTTGGTTTGTGATTTTTTTTTGAACTGTTGTAAATAAAAAATTGGGCTCCTTTTGGAGGTGAGACAAGTGTGAATAACCTTGTGAAGTTGTTAACACCATTGTGCCAAGATGAGAGTATGTGGTCTTGATTTGTTTAAGGAGGAAAAGTAGAATTCAGTCTTAGTTGAAAGGTTGGGTTGTACAACCCGTGAAACAGTTTTAAATCTCATTGTATTCCTTTTGAAAGTGGTTAAAAATTTGAGTGACCTTGTGGAGTATTAAGGATTTAGATGGTAGTGTGAGCTATTTTTCTATTCAAAGGTGCTTAAAGTTTTTTAGTGCTTCCAAAGTGTGGACTCTGTATCAACTTCTCTAGTGAAAAGTGACATCATCGAGTTGCTCAAAGAGACACAATAAAGAAGAAAGTAAAACAAACAAAGAAAAGATCCACATATTCCAAATAAATTCATCATTTTGAGTTTAATTTTCATATTACAGGATTGATGTCAAGTGTCAATTTTTAGAACATATATGAAAGAAATCTCTATAGTAGGAGGAAGGCAGTAGACAAATATAGTTAGAATGACTACTGACTGAAGTCAAAGAGGATTCTTCAATAAGAAGAATCTTGATAGTAAATTGAGTGACAATAGACAAAAAAAAGTTAGGACAACTAGTGACTGATGTGAGAGAGATCCCATAAGAGAAATCTCTAAGTGACACTAGCAATAGTAGATAGGCATAGTTAGAACAACATGTGACAAATGCTAGAGATGTTCTATAAGAGGAATCTCTAAGTGACACTTGCAACTGTAGACAAACATAGTTAGAATAATTCGTGACTGACACAAGAGATATCTCATAAGAGGAATCTCTAAGTGAACTTGTGATAGTAGATAGACATAGTTAGAACAACTAGTGACTAATGTGAGAGATATCTTCCATGAGAGGAATCTCCAAGTGACACTAGTGACATTAGACAAATGCAGTTAGAAAAACTAGTGACTGATGCAAGGGATGTTCCGTAAGAGGAATCTCAAAAGTGACATGAGCGATAGTAGGCAGCCATAGTTACAAAAACTAGTGACAATCACAAGAGAGATTCCATGAGAGGAATCTAAATAGTGACACAATGGATAGTAGGCAAACACAATTAAAACAACTAGTGACTATTGCAAGAGATTTGTTAGAAAGGTTAATCTTTCCTTGGATATATATTTTAATTGGGATATTCCAAGGGTCCCTACATGTAGTTTGTCCACTTGTACACATGTGGAGGACATGTCATTATTTGTCCTTTATTCCACATGTAAGGACAACTCTTGTTTATTTCTTTATTTAGTTTATCCTCCTTAAGAGGATTGTGACACTTTGCACACACCTATTATGAATGTGGCATTCATAGAAATGGGAGTTACAAATGCAACTCCTCTCTCATCTCTATATAAGAGATGCTCCTCCTTCTTTCTTCACAACAACACTCTCTTAGCACTTGATGTTATTGTATTGAGCTACTTTTGCTCCAACACTCTCTCTCTCTCTCTTCTCTAGGCATTTGCCTTCATTCATAATACTCACAAGGGGTTTTCTTTGCTTTCCCCTTATAAATCCTTGTCTCCATTGTTGAACCATCTTGGTGTATGCTCTTGGAGTTGCTTATCTTATGGTAACATTGTTTCACACTTAACTTACTTGGATTGTTTCTCATTCCTTGCTCAACATTATCATTTCTTATATGGTATCAGAGCTTGGTTATCTAATCCTTATTTTAAGTTTTGTGGTGAAGGTTGCCATTCATTGGAGCACACCTTATTTGGAGACGTTATTGAGAGAAGTTTGTGTTGTGATTTTAGCTCTTTTTAACAAATCTTGTGTATGCAGGTTTCATATTTTTACTACCCTCTTTGGAAGGCTTGCTGCCAAAGGGTTTTCTTGTAAAGCTTCATATTTTTTTACTAACCCTCTTTGGAAGGCTTGCCGCCAAAGGGTTTTCTTGGTAAATTTCAATTTTTTTTTGTTTTGGACAGCATGCTGCCAAAACAAAAAGTATTACATTAGTAAAGTTTTAAATAACTCTCTAATTTTTTATACTCATTTTAAACAAAAATTTTCCTACTCTTTAAATTTTTTTTTAAAAATATATTCTTCTATATTTCTTTGTATGCTCCTGAAAATTTCAAGCATACAACATACATCTTTTTATAGGATTTTCATCCTTATAAATCAAATAACTCTATTGTTTCAAAGCAAACATTTTTTTATATATTATCATTTCTCTATTATCATTGCATCTTTTTATAAAAATATAAAAATAAAAATCTTGCATTTAAATTTGGGCGGACGCGCCACCCGTGCGCCACCCACGCACCGCCATGCGACACCAGTGTGTCGTTGCAAGCCGTCCACGCCACCGCGCACCACCGCCACGAGCTAGCAGCGCCCCTGCACTGCCGTGTGACACCGCGCGTTCCCGGTTGCGCCGCTGCGCACTACCGCGCGCCACCAGTCTGCAACGCCGTCGACATTGCGAGACCTGCAATTCTCCCGTCTCGCCCTATTCATGGCCGCACGCACCATAAACCCCCTTCCAACGCTTCTTGGCATGGCCCGCGTCCAGGCCACGCGGCAACCGCCGCCTGCGCGGGCAGAGCCCGCATCCTTATCCACTTCGCATTTTTTAAATTCTCGAAACCCCGCTTTTTTCCACCACCGACCATCCAACTCTGCTGTCTGGCCATGCGGCAGTCACCGCCAACGCTCCACTTCTCATACATATCTCCGCCCAACCTTTAAAAAAAAAGAAAACTCTTGTTTTATTTATTAAAACAAAACTTTTATAACGTTTTTTTATCACTATTTTTTCTTCTTTATTTTTTTTTAAAACAAATAAAAATATTAATTCAAAAAAAAAACAAAATATATTCTTAATCTTATATTAAAAAAAAAAAAAAAAACACCAAATTTTTTTTCAATTAATAAAATTAAATTTTTTTTTTTCTCATTTAACAATTTTTTTTCAATTAATCTGATTTTCAAATTAAGGAATTTTTTTCAAAAAAAAGAACAATTTTTTTTCTTAATCATGTCAACATTAATTCCTGAAATCAAACTTAATTATTCTAATTATCATTCTTGGAAAACTCATATTTCATTTATTTTTTGTTTTAAACATCTCTTCGAAATAGCCACTGACCCTTCTCTTGAACCCGGTTCAGCGGCTACTCAAGACGAGAAAGATACTTGGAAAGCTAAAAACGAAGAAGCTTTAGGGTTAATTGGTATTTCCATTATTCCAGATTTATATGTCTTGATTGCTCACTGTTCTAAAGCTCATGATGCATGGTCCATCTTGAAAACCAAGTATGACAGTGGCGATGAATACCGCAAAATACAATTGCAAGATCAACTCGAAGATCTTAGGTATGCAGATTTTAAAAGTATGGATGAATTCCTCTTAAAATTTGATTCTCTTAAAAGTCAAATTATGGCTTTAGGTGTTCAATTAGAGGACATTCGTTTAATTCATCTTATTCTTAAAAAATGTCTTCCTAGACAGTTTCAACAGTTTATAACTAATATTCATGCACAGCTTGCTATTCCTACTTTAACTTCTCAGTTAACTTATGTTATTTTTCAAACTTTATTAAGACAGGAAGAAGCTAAATTAATTTAGTTTGGTACACTCAAATCAACTGAACATGCATTTGTGTCTAGAAATTCAACTAATAATTTTCGTTCCAATAATAATAATTACAAACAATCTAATTCTAATTCAAATAACTCCAACAATAAATTTCATGCCAAATATAATAATAATACCAATCATCCTAATAATACTCGTAATACTAATAATCAAAGGAATCATTCCAATTCCAAACCTCATTGTTCTTATTGTGGCAAAGATGGTCATCTTGTCCATAACTGTTTTAAAAAGCAAAATGATAAAAAACCTATGAATCATAGTAACAATCATCAAACCTCAAACCATAAAAAAGGTAATTCGACTAGTTCTAATCCTCGTCATGCTTTTACTTGTAGCTTTAATCTTTGTAGACCTTTAGAATGGATTGTTGATAGTGGTGCATCACAACATGTCACTTCTCATAAAGAAATTTTTGATTTTTTACAACCTGATATTGCTAACATTCCTATTCAGTTAGCTAATAATCAGACTTGTAAAGTTGAAGGACTAGGTGATGTTACTATTCCTAATGGTAAATTGCATGATGTTTTATATGTACCTGACTTGAAAACTAATCTGCTTTTTGTTTCACAGTTATGTCAGAACTATAAAGTTGAATTCTACAAAGATACATGTCATATCATAGATCCTCAAACTCTCAAAGTGATTTCTCATGCTAAAATGGATAATGACAATTTGTTTAAATTCCATGAATTTGCTAGTTCACGATATTCTTTACATACTTCTATTGATTTCAATATATGGCATGAACAACTTGGTCATTTAAATTTTGATTATATTACTTTCATGCAAAAGTATAATATGGTTGATGGCTTGCCTCACATTATTCCTTCCAAGATTGCTTGTACAAGTTGTATGAGTGGTAAGATGCATAGGGAGCCCTTTCCAAGTGGAAAATCATGGCAAGCAACTCATAAGTTGCATCTTGTCCATAGTGATCTTTTGGGCCCCATGGAGAATACCTCCATCCAAGGTTCTCGGTATGCACTTACCTTTGTTGATGATTTTTCTAGATGAACTTGGATCTATTTTTTGCATAGCAAGGATCAAGTTCTTGATATATTTATTGAATTTCAGTTATATGTTGAAAGGCAATCTGGGTATAAACTTAAAATTCTTAGAACTGATAATGGGAAGGAATATGTGAATAATGCTTTTCATTCTTATTTGAAATCATGTGGAATTAAGCACGAGCTTACTATTCCTTATACACCACAACAAAATGGTGTGGTGGAAAGAAAGCATCAGACCATTGTTGAAATGGCTAGAAGCATGTTGCATGCTAAGATTCTGCATTATAAATTTTGGGCTGAAGCCATGTTTTGTGCAACTTATATTCTTAATCGGACTCCTACCAAAGCTCTCAAGGCTATCACTCCAGAAGAGGCTTGGTCTGGTAGGAAACCGAATTTACATCATTTATGGATATTTGGTTCTATTTCTTATGTTCATACGCCTAAACAGAAAAGGCATAAATTAGATGCTAAGTCATCTCCTTATATATTTGTTGGCTATGATGAAAACACTAAGGGTTATCGTGTTTATGATTCCACTACTAACAAAGTTCAAGTTGCTAGAGATGTTTGTATTGTAGAAAATGGAGTTCATGATTGCTCTACTACACATGATGAAGAATTCAGTGGCACTAAAATTGTACTGGTGGAGGACCAACCTCCTTCTCTTAACCCTACTCTTTCTCTTAATCCTTCAAATCAAGTACCACCAATTATTTCTGCTCCTACATCTCATGATACTCAAGTAGATACTAATGATACTTTTATTACTAATGATTCTTCCTCTAGTGATAATTCCATTACAACTAAATGTAAACCTAAATGGGCTCAAAACCTAATCAATGAAGCTGATAATTATATTTCTAAATCTAATGGAATTAAACATAGAAGGATTAATTATTGTAATTATGCTTTGATGACTACTATTATGAATTCTAACGATCCTAAGTCTTTTGATCAAGCTAACTCTCAACCTCATTGGCAGAAAGCCATGCAAGAGGAATATGATTCTTTACTTGCTAATCAAACTTGGGACTTAGTCAAATTACCCCCTGGCAAGAATCTAGTTTCATGTAAATGGTTATACAAAACAAAATTGAATACTAATAATGAAATTAGTAAATTTAAGGCTAGACTAGTTGCTAGAGGTTTTTCCCAAATTGAAGGATTAGACTATAATGAAACTTTTGCTCCTATTGCTAAAATGCCTACTATCAAATTAGTTCTTGCTTTAGCATCTAAAATGAATTGGCCCATTCATCAAATGGATGTTAAAAGTGCCTTCTTAAATGGTGATTTACATGAAGAAATCTATATGGCTCAACCTCTTGGATTTGTTAAGAAAGGTAGTGAAAATCTAGTTTGCAAATTGAACAAATCTATTTATGGTCTTAAACAATCACCTAGAGAATGGTATTCTAAAATTAATTCTTTCTTTATTTCTCAAGGTTTTACTAGAAGTAAAAATGATCCTAATTTGTATATTAAACATACTAATGATGCTATTATCATTGTTATTGTTTATGTAGATGATCTAATACTCACTTCTAGTTCAGACGCTTTGATTTCTAATATCAAATTCCAACTTAAACAAAAATTTCAAATGACAGATTTAGGTATCTTACATTATTTCTTAGGTATGCAAATTTTTCAAACTCCTAAAGGTATCTTTGTTTCTCAAAGCAAGTATGCTTATGATCTTTTAGAAAAATTTAAGATGAATGAATCTAACCATGTTTCAATTCCATGTGAATTAGGAACTAAATTAATGAATGATATGAATACTCCTTTCGTTGATGAAACTTTGTATAGACAGTTGGTAGGAAGTTTAAATTATTTAACTCTTACTAGACCTGATATTGCTTATAGTGTTGGTTTAGTTTCTCGATTTATGTCTAAACCTCAACAAACTCATTTTAAAGTTGCTAAATGCATCTTAAGGTACATTAAAGGAACTATTAATATGGGATTATTTTATGATGCAAACTCTGAATTTATTTTACATGGCTATACTGATTCCAATTTAGGTGGAAATCCCAATGATGGGAAATCCACTTGTGGTTATTTTTTCTTTGTTGGTTCAGGTCCAATTTCTTGGAAAAGCAAAAAAGAACACTCTATTTCCCTATGCTCAACTGAAGCTGAATACAAAGGTTGTACCAATGTAGCTAAGGAAGCTTTGTGGATTCGAAGACTTCTTGACGATTTGGGTCTACCTCAACAATCACCTACACCTATACATTGTGATAATCAAAGTGCTATTGCCTTGGCAAAGAATCCAGTTTATCATGCACGCACCAAACATATTTCACTTCAACATCACTTCATTCGAGAACAAGTTGAAGACAATCAAATTATTCTTCTTTATTGTAAAGGAGAAGATCAAGTGGCTGATATTTTAACCAAACCACTTTCTAAAGAGAGATTTCAGTTCCATTGTAACAATTTGGGTTTACAACCCGTTGAAGTAAACTCCCCAAGTAAAGATTAAGGGGGGGTGTTAGAAAGGTTAATCTTTCCTTGGATATATATTTTAATTGGGATATTCCAAGGGTCCCCACATGTAGTTTGTCCACTTGTACACATGTGGAGGACATGTCATTGTTTGTCCTTTATTCCACATGTAAGGACAACTCTTGTTTATTTCTTTATTTAGTTTATCCTCCTTAAGAGGATTGTGACACTTTGCACACACCTATTATGAATGTGGCATTCATAGAAATGGGAGTTACAAATGCAACTCCTCTCTCATCTCTATATAAGAGATTCTCCTCCTTTCTTCACAACAACACTCTCTTAGCACTTGATGTTATTGTATTGAGCTACTTTTGCTCCAACACACACACACACTCTCTCTCTCTCTTCTCTAGGCATTTGCCTTCATTCATAATACTCACAAGGGGTTTTCTTTGCTTTCCCCTTATAAATCCTTGTCTCCATTGTTGAACCATCTTGGTGTATGCTCTTGGAGTTGCTTATCTTATGGTAACATTGTTTCACACTTAACTTACTTGGATTGTTTCTCGTTCCTTGCTCAACATTATCATTTCTTATAAGATTCCTATAACACTATAGTGTGTTACCCCCGAGTTATGAGAAGATTCAATCCATGGATACATGAGTGAAAGCAACAAATTAAAGTAGGAAAGAAAATTTACATGAGCCAGAAGATGTGCTATAAGATATAGCATTGGGAACAAGAGGCACCTATTTAGCAAGTTTTCACCTTCTTGGTAGAAATTCTATTTTTGCTATCATGATGCCAGTTTCCAAGTTTCCATCAATGACACTTTTTTTGTTTTTCAATTTTTTTGTATTTTTCTCTTTTTGATTTTTTTGATTTTTAAAATTTTAAAATTTTTTTGGTATTACCAAGGTTCCTATTGCTAGGTTTTCACCAAAATAATGATTTTTTTTTAGGACTTATTGCAATTTTTTAGATTTTTTTTAGGACATTTAAGTATATATAGAGAGCTTCTGAGATCAAATTAGCTATAGAACCACTTTAGGTGGAGAGTGTTGATGGGCTCCTTGAGCACCTCTCCCTCGGCTATAGAAAGTTGGAAAGCACTAGATCCAAACACTGAAATGACTATGTAGGGACCCAACCAGTTAGATTTGAACTTCCCTTTTTGAACCCTTTGTTGTTGATTCTTAGGGTTTTCTCTCAGAATGAGATCACCCAACTGGAAGTTGTGTGGCTTAACTTTCTTGTTATAGCTTAAGCACATACACTACTGATAAGCTCAAAGATGATTGCACGCCACTTTCCAACATTCATCTAGTAATACTAGCTCTTGAAGTTGAGATATTCTATAATCTTCATCAGTAATGAGGCCCTTCATGGAGATTCTTAGAGTGGGGATCTCACCTCAATTGGAAGTACAACATCCACTCCATAGACCAAAGCAAAGGGTTTTTTACTTGTTGGAGTTCTAATACTTGTTCTATATGCCCATAATGCTAAGTCAATCTAAAGGTCCTAGTCACTCCCAAATTTACTAATTGTGCGATGTCAGATCTTGAGTATCACCTTGTTGGATGCTTTTTTTTGACCATTACCCTAGGGGTAATAGATAGAAGACCAATATTGCATTATTCTAAACTTTTTACATAGCTCCTTAAGATATTTGTTTTTGAACTATCCTCCATTGTTAGTAATAATGGAGGAAGGTACATGATACCTACATATGATTTAGTTGGTGGTAAGAAAAGTTATAGTTTTTCCATTTTCTATTGAGAGAGGGACTGCGTCTACCCACTTTGTGAAGTAATCTATAGTTGTAATAGTGAACTTATGTCCATTAGAGGAAGATGGGTGAATTTGACCTACAAGATCAAAGGTCCATTGTTGGAATGGCCACAATGTGATATATGGAATTAGTTCCCTAGCTAGAGCATGGATCAGATTCCCATGGAGTTGACACTATTTTTAGGACTTGGCACACTTGATTTCCTTGTTCCATATTTGGCCAATAGTAACAAGCTCTAGTAAGTTTACAACCTAGTGTCAAGCCATTTGAGTGAGATCTGCAAATGCCTTTTTGGATGTTAATTATTGTGTGTTTGGACTCTTCAGAATCTAGAAACCTAAGGAGTGTTCCATCGAGACCTCTCCTAAACAAGTCATCAGCAATAATAATATACCATGAAGCATTATAGATAAGGTGACATTTTTCATTCTGGGTTAGACCATCTGGAATGGTTTGGTCATGCAGATAGGAGTATATGTGGTGGTAGCAAGGTGAATCTTGTCCTATAGTAGAATAGATCATATGAGATTTAGGGGTATAATAGGTAGGGTAGAGTAACATTTCCACCAGGAACTCGTGTTGAATATCATTCTCTAGAATTTGTAGCAAAGAAGCTAGAGTAGCCATGACATTAGCCACTTTGTTGTCTGCTTGAGGAATTTGCTGAAAAGTGATATGAGAAGAGTATTTCTTCATGTCATCAACCATGCATTTGTAAGGGATCAATTTATCATCCTTTTTTTGATATACATCATTAACTTGGTTGATTATGAGTTGATAGTCCCCAAAGATGTTCAGTTGATATACTCTCCATTCAGCTGCAATTTGCATGCCATTAATCAAAGCCTCATATTCTGCAATGTTGTTGCTACACAAAAATAGAATCTTGTATGCCTTAGGTAGTGAGTATATGTGTGGTGTAATGAAGAGTAATCTAGCACCGAATCCCTATTGTGTGAAGAAACCATCAAAGAACATCACCCAAGTTTGGTTTGTGAGTGTCAGAATTGATTCATCAGGAAAATTAATGTTTAGTGGGAGAAGACTCTACATTGATGCATCTGCTAGCTGATTAGTAATTTCTTCTCTCTTGATAGTCTTTCATTCAACATACTAGATGTCAAACTTGCTTAGTATCATGAGACACTTAGCCAATCTTCCTATTAGAGGTGCCTTATTGAGTAGGTACTTTAGTGGATCAATTTTGGCTACCAACCATGTAGTGTGAGCAAGCATGCAGCGTCTCAACTTTTGGGAAGAAAAGATGACCACTAAGCAAGCTTTCTCAATGATATTGTAATTCATCTCACATGAGATCAATGTATGAATTAGATAGTAAATAGCCCTTTCCTTGTTATTGTTGTCTTCTTGAGCTAATAAGATACCCAAAGATGTCTCTGTTGCTGAGATGTAAAAAATTAGATGCTTCCAATAGATAAGAGGCATTAGGATCAGTGGATTAGCAAGATATTGTTTTATCTGTGTCAAGTTTTTCTTACAATCCTAACTCGAGTTATATTTCACACCTTTATGTAGAGTCTTGGTAAAAGGTTGTGATCTATCTGCTAGCTATGAGATGAATTTGCAAATAGATTGAAGTCTTCCTTGTAAGGCTCTCATCTGACTGATATTACAAGGTGGTGGCTTATCCATAATTACTTGGACTTTCTCTAGATCCATCTTGATTCCTTTTTTAGACACAATGTATCCTAGTAGTTTCTCTGATGTGATGCCAAATGCGCATTTCTTAGGATTAATCTTGAGACTAAATTTTTCCATGCGCTCTAGGATAGGTCCCAAATTTTGAAGATGGGTATTATGTTTTGTGCTCTTGACCAATGTATCATCAATGTAGTCCTCCATATTGTTATGCATCATATCATGGAAAATTGTAGTGACTGCTCTCTGATATGTAGCACCAGCATTTTTCAAACCAAATGGCATCATGTTCTAGTAGAAGGTTCCCCATGCAAAAGTAAAATAAGTCTTTTCCTGATCTTTTGGTGTAATTTTGATCTAATTATAACCAAAAAATCCATTCATGAGTAAGTACATCTCATATCCTACTATCATGTCCACTATCATATCAATGTTAGGTAGTGTAAAATAATCCTTAGGACATGCTGAATTGAGATCGTGGAAGTCAATACAAACTCTGATAGATTTGTCATGCTTAGATATTGGAACAATGTTTGATATCCATTTAACATAATCAATAGTGCAGATGAAACCAACTTTTAGAAGTTTCTCCAATTCAACTTTGATGAGTAATGCAACATGAAGATGCATTTTCCTAATTTTTTGCTTGACCAGTTTAACACCTAGTGTGGTGGACAAGTGATGCATAATGAGGTCATGATCTAGCCTTGGCATGTCTGAATATGTCCATGCAAAGTTTATCTTTTTCCCTCAGAAGAAAGCAATGAAATCTTCTTTTTCCTCTGGGGACATGGATTGTGCAATATGTATCATGTGAGGATGTTCCTTCATTCCCAAGTTGATTGGATGTGTCAGCTCTATCAACACTATGATCTTTCCTAAAAATGATTGGGAAGTGCATCAAATATCCCATCCACGGGTGCCTTAGAGAGGTTTTCACCCTTGGATATGTTTGTTATTTTTACTTTTTTAGGTTTTGACATTGCCACAATGTGGTTTTCACCATTATACCTTCTATTTTTTTTTTGATTGTATGACTAAGATATTTGATGTCAGCTTCAGTCGTGTTGACACTTTGTTCACTGGTGGAAGACATTACAAGTTCAAAAATGTTTAAGTAATAGGCAAGAGAATAGTTATTTTGTAATGTAGGGACTTCACTAGATGCATTAGAATTCCAGTCTATGAGCTTAGGATAGGTGAGTGAAAGAGAAGTGGTGAGTTCAATAGCATTCACAATATAATCATCAAATGCTCAGACAAGTAATTTGAGACCTAGAGTGGTTGTGTCTATAAGTTTGTTCAAATATCTCCAAGTTCTAATGTCATTAATCATAGACTCAATGACACTAGTTGATAAGACTCATTTGAGCTAACCCTAAAAACTTCATGTAATTTGAGGAAGTTTTCATAGACATGAACTTGATCTATATCTTTGTCTATAGTTGCCTCTAAGAGAGATTCAAATTCATATTCCTTAGAATCTATGCTACATGGTGACATACTGTAAAATTCCCCAATAGTGATAGGGAAAAACTCTCCTTCATCATCTAGATTTTTATAAAGATACTCAATGTGCAAAACATGACTACACTCTTCTAGTTCTTGTTGGGTATTATGTGAATTAGTAGTATCATCAGAAAAATCAACATCACCATCCATGGTGCTGACACATGGTACAAAATCATTAAGTTTAGCAAAGAATTTAGCAAGATCATTAGGAATGGGATAAGGATAAGGATCCTCATCATCAACATCATCTTCATGATCATCAGACTCAACTTGTGACTCATTTCTAGATGAATTTTTAGGTTTTGGCACAAATTTGTTGATCCCTAGATGGAAGGGAATCTTCTTGAAGCCTAAACCAAATGTATCTCAATTCCTCCTAGCTATCACTTTGACCCGATTAATTAGACCATTTTTATTGCATCCAATAGGACTAGTTCCCTTATAGCCAAAGCATTTCATGAGTTTAAAACCTGAACCATACTTCTCTTGAGTAATTTCACGAGACTAGTCTGTGAGGTCAACTGGAGTTTCTTCTTTATAGATCCATGCAACAATAGCTCTATTTTCACTTTCCTCCTCAAGAGGGACATTAGCTTTGAAAAATGTACCATTGTACTTGGTTTGAGGTTTCAATACAAAAAGTATCTTCACTTTAGAGGGTCTCCCATAATGATGAGGAGATTTAGGAAGAGATGTTAATGACATGATAGGTTCCATTTGATATTCACCCATTCCAATTTCTTTTAGCTTTAGTGACTGTTCAATTTGCTTCAGCTTGTTATCATGATAATTTGTAGACTCTCTATTAGTAGGTATGAAGTTTTTTGCAAATTTTAGCATGCTACAGGTATAGCTAGTACTTGCAAGTATAGTGACTTCAGAGCCATGAAATGAGAATTTTATGCATTGATGGTAAGTGGAAGGTACAATTTGCATCTCATGTATCCACAATCTTCCTAGAAGAATATTGTAAGATACTTGGGAATGTCTAGGATTTGACAAGTGACATCCCTTTTGACAAGACCAACTTGGAGAGGTAACACAACAATACCTAAAGATTTTTGCTCAACTTCATCATATGCTTTGATAGTTATCTTGCATTGAGGGTCAATAGACTCTTTAGAATATTCTAATTATTTGAGTAAAGTAGCAGAGACTAATTTTCAAACCAACTCCATTATCGATAAGCACACGTTGGACATGTTTCTAGTGTATCATAACCTCAATATGTAGAGGTTGATTATGTGGGTCATTCAATGAATTGTCATCTTCCTTAGAGAAAGTGGTGCAGAGGCACCTAAATTTCAAGAAGACAAAGATATAAAAGCTAGAGAAGCCATTTGTAATAAGTTGTCAAAGGAGGTCTTAATATGATAAATAATGTAAAAATGTTTATTTAATTGGTGAATGAATCTATTGACATCCATCTAAATTCATATGAGTCATTTGTATTGTATTTGGGTCAAGTTGTAAAGACTATGAAGCCATTTTTTGTCAAAAATGTAAAAGTTGCGTAAAAAGTTATAAAATGCAACTTTGAGAAAGTTGTTAATAATAGAAAAATGATGTAAAAAGGTATATGGTTGGTCTTTGGGGTAGTTAGGAAGGTTTATAACTGTCAAATGGATATAAAAAACCATTGTATGGTCGAACCAAATCAATTTGGAGAGGAGGAAATACTTTGATACATTTTTGGTGCATTTTATTGTTGTGGTTTTGATTTTTTTTTAGTTTTAGAGTAGTTTCTAGGCCTTGTACAGCCATGTACAGCTTGAAAACCATGTAATATAGTAATTTATATATATTGTGATGAATATTTCTTCTCATGCTTTTGGTTTGGTTCATTTTTATGAAGAAATGAATAAGTTATGGGTATTTTGGTGAAAGTGGATGTTTGCAGATTTGAGATTCGCTGAATACAGTCATGTTACAGCATGTGATGCGGACATATTTTGGAGACTCAAGATCTCTAATGATATTAATTGGAAATATATGTGAACTAAATTTCATTTTCAACTGGTCTGGATCATTTTAATTTAAATTTGTGAAAGTTATGATCATTTTAGTGGAAACTGGTTTTTAAAGATATCCATTCAAGATGAAGGCAGGGATTTGTGCTTGAAAAATTATATATGAATGATAAAAATAAATGGCTCACATATTTGGAAACTAGAATCATATATGGATGATTTGGAATTGGTTTGGGGTTATTTGAATTTGTTTTGTGAACGTTATGTGATGCCCTAGGAAGGGTTACCAGTTTTGGTTCTGGTTTATGACAGAGAAAATGGGTCTTGGTTCAGAGTATGTAATTTATAATATACTACTTGGATTGGTCTCATATTTGGATATGTTTTAGAATTACTAATTTTTAACAATTCTTCAAAAAAAATTTTCAATAAGATATTTATAATTGAAGTTATGAACAATGCAATCAGACATAGCAATCTGATTGTGCGAGTCAAGATGTTGTCTTTATTGGTGTATAATGTCAGGGTTCTTTGTTGTAATCTTTGAGATGTTCTTGGTTCCTTGAGGGTGTACCAGCCTATTGTGAATCCTTTGAGTTGAATTAAGATTCCTTGAAGATAAATACAGAGGGCTCTACATCAGATTGGTATCAGAGCTCAGAAGATTCTGAGCGTGTAGATGGAAGATGATCTACACTAGGCAGTGTTGGGTTATTTTGGATTCTTGTTTTGAAGTTTGTGGTTGAAAAATGGTGCCCGTTTGCTCAGCTGCAATGGGTGGACAGGAGAGGTCTACCAAAGAATCATAGGAGATGATCTAGGGCCAGAGAGGATGGTCCTTTGTGTGTTGCCAATAGACTGGGGAGAGAGGCATGATGGGACTCCCAGGTGAGGGACAAGAGGTTGTGATGCAACATGGAGGAGTGGACTGAGGAATGAGAAGCACCATAGAGGAAACCAGCATAACTCCATTGATGGGAGTCATTAGTGAAAGAGATAGGAAAGTGGAGGAGGCATCAATCCAGTGATGATGGTGAAGAGGCAAAGGAAAAGATGAGGATTTTGATCTAATATTTTTTCTTGCAGGTTATTGATTCCATGTTTCCAAGGGACTTGGAAAATTTTCAAGGTTGGAAGTATGGTGCAGAGGCACCTAAATTTCAAGAAGACAAAGATATAAAAGCTAGAGAAGCCATTTGTAATAAGTTGTCAAAGGAGGTCTTAATATGATAAATAATGTAAAAATGTTTATTTAATTGGTGAATGGATCTATTGACATCCATCTAAAGTCATTTGAGTCATTTTTATTGTATTTGGGTCAAGTTGTAAAGGCTATGAAGCCACTTTTTGTCAAAAATGTAAAAGTTGCATAAAAAGTTATAAAATGCAACTTTGAGAAAGTTGTTAATAATAGAAAAATGATGTAAAAAGGTATATGGTTGGTCTTTGGGGTAGTTAGGAAGGTTTATAACTGTCAAATGGATATAAAAACCATTGTATGGTCGAACCAAATCAATTTGGAGAGGAGAAAATACTTTGATACATTTTTGGTGCATTTTATTGTTGTGGTTTTGATTTTTTTTAGTTTTAGAGTAGTTTCCATGCCTTGTACGGCCATGTACAGCTTGGAAACCATATAATATAGTAATTGGTATATAGTATGATGAATCTTTCTTCTAATGCTTTTGGTTTGGTTCATTTTTATGAATAAATGAATAAGTTATGGGTATTTTGGTGAAAGTGGATGTTTGCAGATTTGAGATTCGCTGAATACAGTCATGTTACAGCGTGTGATGCGGACATATTTTGGAGACTCAAGATCTCTAATGATATTAATTGGAAATATATGTGAACTAAATTATATTTCCAACTGGTCTGGATCATTTTAATTTAAATTTGTGAAAGTTATGATCATTTTAGTGGAAACTGGTTTTTAAAGATATCCATTCAAGATGAAGGCAGGGATTTGTGCTTGAAAAATTATATATGAATGATAACAATAAATGGCTTATATATTTGAAAACTAGAATCATATATGGATGATGTGGAATTATTTTAGGTTTATTTGAATTTTTTTTATGAACGTTATGTGATGCCCTAGGAAGGGTTACCAGTTTTGGTTCTGGTTTATGATAGAGAAAATGGGTCTTGGTTCAGAGTATGTAATTTATAATATACTACTTGGATTGGTCTCAGATTTGGATATGTTTTAGAATTACTAATTTTTAACAATTCCTCAAAAAAAAATTTCAAGAAGATATTTATAATTGAAGTTATGAACAATGCAATCAGACATAGCAATCTGATTGTGCGAGTCAAGATGTTGTCTTTATTGGTGTATAATGTCAGGGTTATTTGTTGTAATCTTTGAGATGTTCTTGGTTCCTTGAGGGTGTACCAGCCTATTGTGAATCCTTTGAGTTGAATTAATATTCCTTGAAGATAAATACAAAGGGCTCTGCATCAGATTGGTATCAAAGCTCAGAAGATTCTGAGCGTGTAGATGGAAGATGATCTACACTAGGCAGTGTTGGGTTATTTTGGATTCTTGTTTTGAAGTTTTTGGTTGCAGAATGGTGCCTGTTTGCTCAGCTGCAATGGGTGGACAGGAGAGGTCTACCAAAGAATCATAGGAGATGATCCAGGGCCAGAGAGGATGGTCCTTTGTGTGTTGCCAATAGACTGGGGAGAGAGGCATGATGGGACTCCCAGGTGAGGGACAAGAGGTTGTGATGCAACATGGAGGAGTGGACTGAGGAATGAGAAGCACCATAGAGGCAACCAGCATAACTCCATTGATGGGAGTCATTAGTGAAAGAGATAGGAAAGTGGAGGAGGCATCAATCCAGTGATGATGGTGAAGAGGCAAAGGAAAAGATGAGGATTTTGATCTAATATTTTTTCTTGCAGGTTATTGATTCCATGTTTCCAAGGGACTTGGAAAATTTTCAAGGTTGGAAGTATGGTGCAGAGGCACCTAAATTTCAAGAAGACAAAGATATAAAAGCTAGAGAAGCCATTTGTAATAAGTTGTCAAAGGAGGTCTTAATATGATAAATAATGTAAAAATGTTTATTTAATTGGTGAATGGATCTATTGACATCCACCTAAAGTCATTTGAGTCATTTGTATTGTATTTGGGTCAAGTTGTAAAGGCTATGAAGCCATTTTTTTTCAAAAATGTAAAAGTTGCGTAAAAAGTTATAAAATGCAACTTTGAGAAAGTTGTTAATAATAGAAAAATGATGTAAAAAGGTATATGGTTGGTCTTTGGGGTAGTTAGGAAGGTTTATAACTATCAAATGGATATAAAAAACATTGTATGGTCGAACCAAATAAATTTGGAGAGGAGGAAATACTTTGATACATTTTTGGTGCATTTTATTGTTGTGGTTTTGATTGTTTTTTTAGTTTTAGAGTAGTTTCCAGGACTTGTACGGCCATGTACAGGTTGGAAACCATGTAATATAGTAATTGATATATATTATGATGAATCTTTCTTCTCATGCTTCTAGTTTGGTTCATTTTTATGAAGAAATGAATAAGTTATGGGTATTTTGGTGAAAGTGGATGTTTGCAGATTTGAGATTCGCTGAATACAGTCATGTTACAGCATGTGATGTGGACATATTTTGGAGACTCAAGATCTATAATGATATTAATTGGAAAGATATGTGAACTAAATTTCATTTCCAACTGGTCTGGATCATTTTAATTTAAATTTGTGAAAGTTATGAGCATTTTAGTGGAAACTGGTTTTTAAAGATATCCATTCAAGATGAAGGCAGGGATTTGTGCTTGAAAAATTATATATGAATGATAACAATAAATGGCTTATATATTTGAAAACTAGAATCATATATGGATGATGTCTAATTCTTTTAGGTTTATTTGAATTTATTTTGTGAACGTTATGTGATGCCCTAGGAAGGGTTACCAATTTTGGTTCTGGTTTATGACAGAGAAAATGGGTCTTGGTTCAGAGTATGTAATTTATAATAATATAATTGTATTAGTCTCAGATTTGGATATGTTTTAGAATTACTAATTTTGAACAATTACTCCAAATTTTTTTTCAAGAAAATATATATAATTGAAGTTATGAACAATGCAATCAGACATAGCAATCTGATTGTGTGAGTAAAGATGTTGTCTTTATTGGTGTATAATGTCAGGGTTCTTTGTTATAATTTTTGAGATATTCTTGGTTCCTTGAGGGTGTACCAGCCTATTGTGAATACTTTGAGTTGAACTAAGATTCCTTGAAGATAAATACAGAGGGCTCTGCATCAGATTGGTATCAGAGCTTAGAAGATTCTGAGCGTGTAGATGGAAGATGATCTACACCAGGCAGTGTTGGGTTATTTTAGATTCTTGTTTTGAAGTTTGTGGTTGCAGAATGGTGCCGGTTCACTTAGCTGCAATGGGTGGATAGGAGAGGTCTACCAAAGGATCATAGGAGATGATTCAGGGCCAGAGAGGATGGTCCTTTGTGTGTTGCCAATAGACTGGGGAGAGAGGCATGATGGGACTCCTAGGTGAGGGACAAGAGGTTGTGATGCAGCATGGAGGAGTGGACTGAGGAATGAGAAGCACCATAGAGGCAATCAGCATAACTCCATTGATGGGAGTCATTGGTGAAAGAGATAGGAAAGTGGAGGAGGCATCAATCCAGTGATGATGGTGAAGAGGCAAAGGAAAAGATGAGGATTTTGATCTAATATTTTTTCTTGCAGGTTATTGATTCCATGTTTCCAAGGGACTTGGAAACTTTTCAAGGTTGGGAGTATGGTGTAGAGGCACCTAAATTTCAAGAAGACAAAGATATAAAAGCTAGAGAAGCCATTTGTAATAAGTTGTCAAAGGAGGTCTTAATATGATAAATAATGCAAAAATGTTTATTTAATTGGTGAATGGATCTATTGACATCCATCTAAAGTCATTTGAGTCATTTGTATTGTATTTGGGTCAAGTTGTAAAGGCTGTGAAGCCATTTTTTGTCAAAAATGTAAAAGTTGCATAAAAAGTTATAAAATGCAACTTTGAGAAAGTTGTTAATAATAGAAAAATGATGTAAAAAGGTATATGGTTGGTCTTTGGGGTAGTTAGGAAGGTTTATAAATTTCAAATGGATATAAAAACCATTTTATGGTCAAACCAAATCAATTTGGAGAGGAGGAAATACTTTGATACATTTTTGGTGCATTTTATTGTTGTGGTTTTGATTGTTTTTTTAGTTTTAGAGTAGTTTCCAGGCCTTTTACGGCCATGTAGAGCTTGGAAACCATGTAATATATTAATTGATATATAGTATGATGAATCTTTCTTCTCATGCTTTTGGTTTGGTTCATTTTTATGAAGAAATGAATAAGTTATGGGTATTTTGGTGAAAGTGGATGTTTGCAGATTTGAGATTTGCTGAATAGAGTCATGTTACAGTGTGTGATGTGGACATATTTTGGAGACTCAAGATCTCTAATGATATTAATTAGAAATATATGTGAACTACCTTTCATTTCCAACTGGTCTGGATCATTTTAATTTTAATTTGTGAAAGTTATGAGCATTTTAGTAGAAACTGGTTTTTAAAGATATCCATTCAAGATGAAGGCAGGGATTTGTGCTTGAAAAATTATATATGAATTATAACAATAAATGGCTTACAGATTTGGAAACTATAATAATAGATGGATGATGTGGAATTGGTTTGGGATTATTTTAATGTGTTTTGTGAACGTTATGTGATGCCCTAGGAAGGGTTACCAGTTTTGGTTCTGGTTTATGACAGAGAAAATGGGTCTTGGTTCAGAGTATGTAATTTATAATATACTAATTTTATTGGTCTCAGATTTGGATATGTTTTAGAATTACTAATTTTTAACAATTCCTCCAAATATTTTTTCAAGAATATATTTATAATTGAAGTTATGAACAATGCAATCAGACATAGCAATCTGATTGTGTGAGTCAAGATGTTGTCTTTATTGGTGTATAATGTCTAGGTTCTTTGTTGTAATCTTTGAGATGTTCTTGGTTCCTTGAGGGTGTACCAGCCTATTGTGAATCCTTTGAGTTGAAATAAGATTCCTTGAAGATAAATACAGAGGGCTCTACATCAGAAAGTCATAGAGTAAGGCGAAGTTAGATGACCTACCATAGATTGGAACCTCTCAATATCAAGATCTTGAGGGACACTTGCCTCAGTGAGGGATTTTTTGAGAATCTTCCTATGAGCATGTGAGATTTTGAGTAGTTCAAAGATCATGATTTGAGTATTTTTTCATTGTAACTGATCAAGTATATTGTAACTAGCAAGTTTTGTTCCTTTTCTAGATGGACCAACAATAGGTTTATCTTTGTGTTGTTCTATCTCAGGAGTAGAAGACACAGGGCCTTTGAGTACTAACTTGGCATGAGAACATGTAATAGCATTGGCACAAGTTTGTGATGATTCACTGTCAGAGGTGTTGGAAGTAGGACCCCTTAAGATAAATGGTGTCTTAGGTTTAGTTTTTTCTTGTTTACCCTTGATGGTGATAACATCACAATACTCAACACCTACTAGTTCAACCATATGGACTATCTCATCATCATTGTTAGAGTATGTATAGTTGACCTTGTTGTTAGGCATTGGTTTCGAGTTTTCTCCTTTTTTGTATTGAGGAAATGGCTCCTTGAAAACCTTGTGATCTGAGTTCTTATTATGTCCATACACCACAATGTCACCATCATCAATTAGATCTTGGATTTTGTGGTGCAAGTTGATATAGTTACCAATTTTATGACCTTCATTTTGGTGGTATTCACAAAATGAAGTTTCATTCCACCATGGTGGTTGTGGTTGCAGATCATAAGGTCAAGAATTGTCCAATGGAGAAATGAGTTTGTTTTGAAACAAGGTCTTATAAACCACATTGAAAGGTTCACCAAGAGGTGTAAAATCTCACTTAAGGCATGTAGTCCATGAGTTCCTTGGTTTGTTCTCAAATGCCTTATTGTTAGAAGGAGGTTTCTCAACATTCTTGGATACTCTAAGATTATCTATAAGATTGAACGCTGCCTTGGCAGGTTTAGGAGTAATGTTGTCAACAACTCTGTCATGTACAAGCTCTCAATTTTTGTTCACATATTTGGACTTGTCTTTATTAGAGGTTGACCCTTGTTTAGTGTCATTTTGAAGGGTTATTTCAACCTTTTTAACCATGAATTCCTCTATTTGGATAGCTTGTGTGACCATGTCTTCAAAGGTACTTGGACCTTGAAGTTGAACTCTATACCCAAAATTAGGTAGGAGGTTATCCATAAAGATGTCAAGTTTCTCTAATTCTAGGATTTTGCATGAGTATTTGGTGTAAAGTTGTCTCCATCTCTGAAGGAATGTGAGTAAAGGTTCCCCAACTCTATGTTTAAGGTTTTACAAGTCTTGAATATTAACCAAGTGCTATATGTTGTGAGAGTAATGTTGGACAAACAAGTTAGCAATTTCATCGAATGTTTTGATATCAACAGGCAAGTGTGAAAACCACTCCATAGCCTGACCACCTAGACTCCTTGGAAATAGACACATGAGATATGTTTGATTATGCATAAATTCCATAAAAAAGGATCCAAATTCCCACAAATGATCCTAGGGATTGGTAGTTCAAAAGTATTTATCATACTTAGGAAATTCAACTCCCCTTGGAAAAGGAGCTATGTTTATACTCTTGTCAAAGGGGAGTGGACAAAGAGCATCTAAAGTGTACATTTTTGTAGGTTTGTCTTTGTCACTCATCATTTGAGCTAATTGGTCTTGCATGATTTTTAGTTGTTTTTGCAATTTGGAAATCTCAGTTTCCTCTTCAAGTGTAATGATAGTCTCAATATTGAAATGATGAGGCAGCTTGGCTCCCTCTTGGCAGATTTCCATGACCTTTTGGAAATTATTGTCTTTACAACATTTCTCAAGATTTTTAGGGGGTATTTCTACCTCTTCTTCATTCTCATTAGTAAAGAGAGGTTCCTTATGTCATTCATCCCTATTTTGATCTTGGTCTCTACTTTATTCCCCATGTTTGGTTTCTTTATCATCCATTGTAGGAATGTGATGAGTTTCAATGTATTTTGATTGAAAAGGTTGTCTAAATAAAAATTTAGTTATGTTTTTTGGAGATGTTTGACCTTTGCTAGTTTTAGGATCCTCCTGATATAAGGGGTTCTTGATTTTTTGTAAGTTTGTAGAGAATGATCTTCAAATATAAGATGACCTGATAGGTTAGGGGGATCATGAAGATTCCTCACTAGATGAACTAGAGATAGACCATGTATGGACTAAAGAGTGACCTCTACCATGATTAATACCCCCAGCTCTACCTTGTCTAGGTCTTTGGGGATAAAACATACTGCCAGTTCTTGTTGCCATAGTCATAGACAAGGACAAAAAGCAAAAGCTTAAACAAGGACCACACTAGAACATAGTCTCAAAAACAAAGCAAGATAAGGGTATTGTATACTAAGGTATGACCAAAGACAAAGTGAATAAGAGACAAGACTAGTTTATGTGTAGGTCGCAAGTCATTAGCTAAGCAAGAAGCTATTGTTTAACATTCTTTACAGATAGAAATTAGGTAAAATGTTGCAGATAATAGACCAAATTTAGAGCACAAGTAGCTCTGACAGACAAGATACTAAATTTTGAAGTGATTTTTGCAAGTTTTAGACTATTATGGATAGATTTTTGGTTGTTTTGATAGATTTCAGATAGATAGTAAGACTATTTTCAAGTTTTGGACAATATTTTGGTTGTTTTGAACAAGACAATTGGTTTTCAGATAAACACGGGAAGTAAGCAATAGTTTCAAACAACCCAATTGAGGACAAAGCAACTCAAAGGGGTGAGGGTGTCTTTACCTTTAGATTGTTTGACAGGTTTGGACAATGTTTAAAAACTTAATAAAAAACATGCTTTTATCCCTAAAAAAAAAAATTGGTAGAGAAGGAAAAACCTTTGTCCCACAACTTATGTGCATGTGTGCACCTCACACAGCCATGTCACCCCCTAGAGGGTACCTGTGTTTTTGGTGTATTCAAAGGGCTCAATAACAAATATGTTGAATGAACACTCTTATGGTAGGGGTCAAGCACATATACCACCTTCCAATGCCCAATTGCATGCCTATGGTGAGTTCTATAGGAAAGATTCTTCCCCCTCCTTGCACAAAGATTATGCCTCCTTTTGAAGGTGAATCAAGTAGCAACTAACTAAAAGTTTTTACTTGGCTTCCATTTGTATTAATCCTTGGTGGCTCCACAAGTAGAGTTGAGATCAGTAGGCCACACCAACATCTAAAAGTGCACACACTTGACTAGCAAGACTGGGGTCAACACTGACCAGTGCAATAGCAGAGCCTCTTCTTGATATGTGATATTAGAATGAAGAAGAGGAAATTAATATGGTTGTGGAGTCTTTTGCTCAACAAAGATTCTTTATTAGAGTGAGATGGAATCTCTTGCAAAGGGAGTGTACTCACTTGGGTTATTCTCAAAGGTTGGACCACTTCGGTAGGCCCTCTAAAGGATGACTCAGACTAGTGGTTTAGATCTAAGGGTCCAAGTTTTTGATTTCCCTCAAGGGGAAAGAGCATACTCCTCTATCTTATTTCCTTTCCCAAACATGCAAGACATATTAATCACCAAGTTAGCTTAATCGATCCCACCTTGGTCTATTCCAAGACTTTGATCCATTAAAAGGAAATCATCATCTTTTCATTAAAGGCTTCATTTGGGAGAACCACTAACTTGCTTGCCTCCCTCAGATGTCATCTTTTAGAGGCTTCTAGGTTTCTGATTTACCCTTGGTCATGATCTCCAAGTGGTAAAGAGCATACTCCCCTATTCCCCTATCTTTCACCCTACAAAGTTCACAAGCCCTACTTATACTATGTGTGGAAAGCAACAAAAGAAGACAGAATGTTTAAGTAGGTTTGAAATAATTCTTCATCATGTGTATCTTTGACAAGTGTCCTACATTCACATAGTTAATACAAGTTTAAAATGTTTGGATAAAATATGTCTTCGTCAAGCATCCTACAAACCATGGTTATGCTGGAAAAAACCAAAAATTATAAATAAAATGCTTTAGAATACACCATTAGTCAAATAGAAGCTTAACTATGGGAAAATAAACTTGAATCTAAAAAACTATATTTTGCATTGTTGTTGCAAAATTTTGGGTGAAATCATGCATAGACCCATGTGAAGAAATGATGTGCACTGCACCATAATCCACACAATTATGCACTTTTTCGTGCGAGAAAGTGTAGAGGAAGATGCAAAATCTTCAGGTTTTCATGTGAAAATAATATTTCTTGCATCAATATCTACAAACTTGTACAGACAAAACAATAAAAAATGTAGAAAATATAAAAAATGAGGCAAGAAAAATTGATTTTTTTAGCCCCATAATGGGCATTAGAAATGTGATTGTGAAATGTGGGCCTCATATTCTCACAGACACTTTAGCATGGTCATTACCTATGAAATCATCTCGAAAAATACATTGTATTGTTTATCCAAAAAATCTAATAGAGCGACCTACTGCTTTCTAACAGAAAGATTATGCCTTTACTCTCAGAATGAGAAATGAGCAACCAAACCTCTAGAACAAAGGATTTATGCAGCTAAATGAAAGTGAAATTAATCTAGATGAGAGATGCAATTGTTAATCTAAGAAATGAAGAAGCATAGTATGCTAAATGGATGCATATTTGAAATCTAAATGATATTACAATGAAAGAAATATAGCTATGCAAATGTGAGCAAAGTGAGTAAGAATTTTAGCATAAGTTCAACACAACTTCCTAAATTCATCCTCTATAATGAGGAATGGAGAGCTTCTTTTATAGAATCCAAGAGGTGATCAATGGTTGAGATTAATCAAAATAGACAGTCAAGATTGAAGAGAAGAGTCAGTTATAAAGGAAACTTCCTCATGAAAAGGGAGTTAACTGGTTGCCTTTGAGTGATAAAAGGAACTATTTCCTTTTTGAGTGATAAAAGGAGTTAACTGGTTCCTGTTTGAGTTATAAAAGGAGTTAATTGATTCCTTTTTGAGTGATGAAAGGAGTTACTTGATTTCTTTCTGAGTGATAAAAGGAGTTAAGATCACCTTTTTGAGAATATTTAATTTAATAAAATAGAATATGACCTCATAAATGGATAACTTTAACTAATTGAATAATTAAATTCAATAATTAAAAAGAGGAGATATCTTATTAAATTAAATGTATTTAATTCCTTTGTATATTAGCTAAAGAGCTAATTTTAATTTAATTAAAGTAAAACATTTATAATTAAATTAAATTAAATCAATAGGTTTATGTAGCTAATTTGAGTCAATATTTAAGAATTAAATAAATAATATGATTAATGCAAATTAGGAATTTTCTACATTTGACACCTAGGTCAAGTAGCAATTATCAGAATTAAAATTTTCTTGTAAAATAGGACTTAGGAATAATTGAATAAACCAAAGTTGGTTAATATTGCAATGTACCAATTTTGGGGTATTACAGTTAGGAGTAGCCTTTTTATAGGACTTTAGATAATTCCATTAGAAGGTCACCTTGATTAAAGGATTTACAAAATGAATGTTAGGTCAACCTATATTAAAGGATTTTGACTGATACAATGATTATAACGTAACAATAGGTTTTCTCTACAAAGTACACATCACTTTGCAAATTTAGATCTCCATTCACTCATCCATTACTTCTTTGAGCTGCCTCCATTAACATCTCCATCATTGATCTCCTTGGGATCTCCTCAAGTAATCAATCTTCACAGAGTCTTCACACTTTACCTTTGTTGTGCTATCCCTTTAAAAATCCTCCTTAAGATCACCAATAAAAAATAAATCAACCTTAAAATTCATTCCTTATGACTCCTTAAATAGTAAATTTTGATCTGTTTCCACTTAAACATCATCATGAATCTTAGGGTTAGATCAGATTCATCAAATCCTTCCATCTTTTTGTTCTCCTTATTTTTCTAGAAACTTTTGATTAAATCCTTGCCTTTGATCACTTAAGAAACTCTCCACGTGCATTAAATATGCTAGCTCATCAATCCTTATCTTCTACATGCTTTGACTAATTTAAAATTCCAACTAAGACAATCTCAAATTCAAATCTTTTTCAAACTATAACTTTTGTTATCACTTAGCAATCACTATGTTTTTTAGCCCAGTCATTACTCTGTAGCTTGACATCAATAGGCTCCCTCAATCATTACTACACTCGATCACTGCTACACTTCTTCATACATTTACACTAGAATTTCTTAGTTGACATCAATAGGCTCCCTCAATCATTACTACACTCGATCACTGCTACACTTCTTCATACATTTTCTCAGCAATAACTAACACTTAGTTTGAACTATTTTTCTTGTCTTTTATATAACTTCCTTAATCTTCTACTTTAGCACTTTCATTGGCCATGTAATAATGATACTTAGTTAAGCTTGTCCTTATGACTTTCTTTAAGTTTGAGCTTCATCCAACTATCTTCTATGCTTCATGGATTTATTAATCAACACATTATATTGTCAATTTCCCATTATATTTCCATAATTCTTAACACATATTGACTCAAACTTTCTCTAGGTCATCTCATAATTTATTTATTTTAAATCCTCTTCATCAATAAAATGATATAGAACTAGAAACTATTAGTAAAATTTCTCTCCAATAAGCATTGTGCCTTACCAATAGGTTTGACATGAATGAAAACATAAAAATTTCTATAACTATAGTCTCCAACAATCTTCCTCTTTGACATCGAAGGAAACACTAGTCATACTTCATTAGTTACCATGAAATCCAAAAAACATCAATATTGGACTATCATCTCCCTCTATGGTTGTGTTCTCTTTTTCTTAGTTTCATTATGATTCTCATCCAATCAATCTCAAGATGCTCCCTTTATAAACATATGTCTCTTGAAAAAAATCATTCTTATTGCATAACTTCTCTCTAATCTTACTCTCCCTCTTTGTATCATGCTAATATCTCCCAATTTATGTATACTACTCATGCATTCTTCTCCCTCTTTTTTTGATAACTTTTATGGTAACTCAATCATGTTAATCTTTCCCTCTTTGACAAGAATGCAAAAGATAGACCATACACACATCTCATCATGTTACTAATATGAATGATATAGTAATGTCATCTCAACTTTAAACTCCTTGTAGCTTCATCTACTCATATGTTAGTGTCTTAATTTTCACAACTTTATAAAACTCCTAAAGTGTGACCTTCTGCATCAATATTTATGATAATTTGATTTACAACATTTGATGCAATGAAACAACTCTAATTAGTTTTATTCAGTTAGGGGAATGACCCCTAAATTAACTATTAAATACTCATAAGAATCCTTAGGTAGTACCTTTGTGAATATTTGAGCCAAATCTTATTTTATATTCACATATTCCAATATCACTTCTTTGTCTTGTATCAACTCTCTCAAGTAATGTTACTTTATTTAATATTCTTATTCTTTGTATGCATCACATGGTTATTTGATATGTTTATAGAAATTGTGTTATCATAATATATCGCAATAGGTTCAATGATCTCTTACTTTATACCTTTCAAAAATTGCTTAATCTATATAACATTTGAACAATGCACTACTATAGAAGCATATTCAACCTCTACTATAGTTTAGTTTTTCTTCTTGCCTATCCATTAAATTAATATTCTTTATAAAAATAAAGAAACTCCACTAGTACTCTCTCTGTCATCAAAATTTCCTACCTAATTAATATCTGTATAAACTTTTAGTTCAAATTTATCACTTCTCTTGTACCATAGTCCATAGTCTTTTGTTCCTTTCAAGTATCTTAGTATTCCGTTTATTGCCATCATCTAGTTTTCTCTAGGATTAGAAGAGAATATAGAAATAATTCCAATAGCTAATTCAATGCTAGATCTTCTATGTACAACAAATTGTAGTTTCCAAGCATTGACCTGTACAATGTTTGATTCACCTCAATGGAATCATCATTCTTTGACAATTTGTGTCCAGTCACCATAGGTGTTACAATTGGTCTTGAGTCTTCTATACCAAAAGTCTTCAATATTTCTTTGATATAATTTGATTAGGTGATGAAAATACCTTTGTTCATTTGATAAGCTTGTAGACAAACAAAGAATTTAATCTCTCCAAACATTTACATTTCAAACTCTTTTTTTCATTTGATCAATAAATGACTTTCTCAATGAATCCTTTCCTCCAAATATGATGTGATCAAAACAAAATTCAGCTAGCAATACCTTTTTTTTATCTTCACTTTTAAAATACATATTGCTATTGTCATTAGTTCTTTCAAAAACAAATTTTACCAAGTAACTGTGCAACCTTTCATATCATGCTCTATGGGCTTGCTTCAAACCTTATAATAATTTGTGTAACTTACATATCATATTCCTTGTTTTTGGATCAACAATTTCTTTAGGTTGTTCAATATATGATTCTTCCTCTAGAATTCCATTTAGAAAAATAGATTTTACATCCATTTGCTTCACTTTGAAACCCTTATAAGAAACATATGCAAGCAAAATTCTCACTACTTACAACCTTACAATTGGGGCAAAGGTTTCACCATAGTCAACACCTTCCTTTTCTGCATATCCATTACAAATTAGTCTTTCCTTGTTCCTTGTGACTTCACCTTTCTCATTTAGCTTAATTATAAACACCCCCTTAGTTCAAATCACATTCTAATCTTTTGGTTTGGCTACCAATCTCCATGTTTTTTTCTTATCAATTTTTTCAATTTTTCCATTTATTTCCTTGATCTTATCTTCATTCTCCAAAGCATCTTTGATAGATTTAGGTTCAAACTCACACAATAAACATGTATC
The DNA here is from genome assembly GCA_028749045.1 of Cupressus sempervirens. Taxonomy (NCBI): domain Eukaryota; kingdom Viridiplantae; phylum Streptophyta; class Pinopsida; order Cupressales; family Cupressaceae; genus Cupressus; species Cupressus sempervirens. The sequence continues at coordinate 499,973,171 of CM053787.1, forward strand.
ATTCTTCAATCTTCTTCTTTTTATGACTCCTAAATTTTTATCTTCAATGATTTTTATGATGTATCCTCGCACACTTTTAAAAATATAGGTTTAGGTCTGGGTTCCCCTTTTTGTTGTTCACTAGATTCTATATGTTCAACTTCTATTATCTCTGGCTCCAATTTGGTTTTTTCTGACTATTGGTTGATAGTCATTGTCTATGATTCAATTCCTATAGCCTGATTCTTGATAGTTTACTAATGCTTAATAGAACCCTTTCATAGAACCTCATTGATTCCTGGCTACTAATACTTGAAAAAAACCTTTACTGGTTCAAGTAGGGTGCTAGGTTCACCTTCATAGATATAGATAAAATTTCTATAATCTTTAGGTTCTTTCTTGCATTCTTCTTCATTTTTCTTTGCAAATTAATCAACTCTAACATTTTCACTTTCCACAATTTTGTTAGTGTTAGAATTAAAACACTTATAAGATTTTTTCTTAGTGGAATAACCTAGGAATATTCCTTCATCACTTTTTGCATCAAGTTTAACTTTTCTTGCATCTTTCAATATATAACATTTGCTTCCAAAAAAATTAAAATAATTCACATTTGGTGCATATCCATACCAAATTTTAAAAGGTATTTTGTTTGTTCCTTTTTTGACTTGAACTTAGTTTAAAGTGTAGATTTGAATGCTTACAACCTTTCTCTAGTACTTTTGTGAAACATTCTTCTCCATCATTAGAGTTATTGCACAATCCATTATTGATCTATTCCATTTCTCAACTATACCATTCTATGGTGTTATACTTTGTGCACTTATTTGCCTCTTGGTTCCTTTGTCATTGTATAATATGTTGAACTCATCTAAGATGAAGTCACCATCTTTGTCTAATCTCAAACACTTTAGAATCTTTCCTATGTCTTTCTCAACTTTAGAAAGATACCACTTAAACATTTGGAATGCATAATATTTTTCTGTAATAAATATTATAATCACCATTCTAGAAAAGTCATCAACAAATAGGATAAAGTATTTATTATCATAAAAGCTCTATATTTTAATAGGACCACACAAGTTAGTATGAACCAACTCCAAAATATCAACAGAAGAATAGGTCTTGCTCTTGAAACTAGATTTTGTCATTTTACCCATTTGACATTTTTTGCACATCATTTTATTTATTTGTATTAGTCTTGGTAACCCTCTAACTATTTTAATTTTATTAATACTTAACAAGTTATCAAAATTCACTATGCCTCTTATGCCATAGCAAAAAATCTTTGCATTGTGCAAATAGATAAGTGTCTTTAGATAGGTCTAGATAGAACATGTTACCTCTTTTTTGCTCTCTACTTCCAACTAGTTCACTAGTAGCATCATAGATATTTTCCTTATTATTATAGAAAAAAAGTTCTATATCCTGAACTTATTAGTTGTGCCATGCTCAACAAGTTATATTTCAAACTATCAATCCAATATGCATTATCACAATTGAACATTTCATTCAATTTAATTGATCCTTTACCATTCACATAGCATGGTGTGTAATTAACAAATTTAACACTATTGAAAATTAGCTAATGAAGATGTGTAATTGTTGTCATTTATGGAAACACATGATGTACATGCTTGTAGAAAACCTTGGAAATAAAGATACTTATTTTTTGGTACCTAGAAAATTGTCCAAGTATGAAATTGTTTTACAATAGTGTATTATTTTGTATGCAACTTGTTACTAACATCATATTATGATTACCAAAGTTAGATGGAGATAGTATACATGTTTATAGATGTGTATAACCTCAAACATTAGTATGAACTATATGAAAAAGAGATATTCACATTCTACTAGTGAAACAAGATAGCAAAATTAAAGGTAAAGGAATTATTTTGCTTGCAAAATAATTACTTGACTAATTAGGGCTGACATCCTAGATGTTTACTCTAAGTTGGAAAAGCATATTATGGTCTTAGCCAAACTGATAGAAATTTGTGAAAAGGTAAGATATTTATGCAAAGGATATCTTGTGAATTCAAATGTGTAGTAATGTGTTGTGTTGAGCAATTATATTAAGTGATATGTGAACTTTTGTGAAGTGATATATGTAAAGTTGATTTTGTGATCCGAGATCTAGCTAATGTCAGAGATCAGGCAAGAAAGAAGTTACAAAACCTATATACTAGAGGACTCATTACTTGTTTGAGTAGTGATCTCTTCTTGTAATTGGAAGTGGGCTCATCTTGCATCTACTGTACTACAACTCCTAACAAGGATTTAAAGTCCCCTAATAGGGACTCTCTATACTGAATTTTCTCATTGACTCCTAATAGGGTCCACCCTCTAACAAGGAACATATATATATTAATATATTATCTAGTGGATATCATCCCCACTGGGGTTTTCCCTTGGATAGGGTTTCCCTAGTTAACCAAACCTTATTTTTGGAAAGAGGTATTTTATCATTTATCTAGAGAATTTCTTCGATAAAGTTTATATTTGAAGAATCATGGATATGTCAGTAGTTCATAATGTTGAGAATGAGGAGAGACCAAAATTGAAGGTTGTTTCTATGAAACCCATACAAGGAAACCCTAATTCAACATTATCCATTACTTCGAACAATGTAGTATATTTGGAAGATGTAGGAAGTTATCTTAACAACAAGTTTGAAACTATTGGGAGCAAATATATGAGCAAAGATATGGAAATTGTCTTTAACCATGATATGACTATAAAGCCTAGATTTGAACATTTGAAAGAACTAGATGTTTTCAAATATCACTTCTACCAAGAATTGGACACCGATGAATGGACTTAGATTATACTAAGTAGAACTTATGAGGGAAATTTGTAGATGGAAGACAATGTAATTGACATTTTAGCTGACCTTATTGAGGAAGTAACTCATCTTAGCTAATAAGGCAATGTACCTATAGGTGAGAAACTTGTTAAGAAGAAAGTTGAGAGCTACACAAAAGTAGTTTATAATGGGAAGGCCATGGTGATTAGCACCATTAAACAAGATGATGTAAGATTCTTGAGTAGAATCATTGCCTACTATATTTGTGCAAGTTCCAAGATTGATGAATTGTTAGTAGGATTCATCTATGCAGCCTATAAGATTTGTGTTGAGAAGGAACAAGTTAACCTAAGTGATTTTGAGAATACAACTTCTTGAAAACTTAGAGAAAATCAAGAAGACCAAGAATGGTGTGTTTAAATTTTAGTCATTGATCAATTATATATTCTTGCATATACTTAAGAAATTTCCATACTTATCTGTTACTAAAATTATGAGTAGTGAGAAGTGTAACATGGAGGAGATTAAAAATGTATGTAGAAGACATCAAGTAGATAAAATCTTGGATAGCAAGAATTTAATAATGAAAACATTTCAGAATGGGGTGAGAAAAAGATTCAGAATTGCACTTGCAACAATGATATATGTATTATGGTTGATATAGATTTAACTCATATTCAAGTAGTACAACCTCAGAAAACATTCCTTGATCCCTTAGGTTATGAGTTAAGTGATGATGTAGAGATTGGATATATTGATCTATTGTTGAATTTTGAGAAGGACCAAGTTGAGTTTAGATTTGGGATGTATAAAGAAATTACCCAATTAGCCTAGCAAGAATCCTTAGAGAATGCATCTCACAAGAAGATTGAGACAATAATGAAGAAATCTCTAAGGGTGGTATGAGAAAAAGTGAGTCGTAGGTAGTTACGAAGACAACAAAACAAGGAATAATGTATGTGCAACCATTATTAGTGTCTATTGTAGAAAAATGTTCAAAATAGAGCATTCCATATGATGTAGTATCAACTGAAAAACCAAGTGAATTGAAGAGAAAATAAAAAAGATTAGTGGAAGTCGTGATTACCAAGACTAAAAGAATCAAGAAACAAGCTACTAGAGCAAGAAAAATATATAAGAAATTATTAACAATTGTGGAATCCAATGAAGAAGAAGAATAACAAGAAGCAAAATAGGGAAAAAAAGTAACTATTTCCAAATAGACAATAGGAACAACAAGAAAAAGATTAGATTAGATTGATATCTCTATTGTGAGATATATAATTGCTAACAATATGAAACTTAAGGATATTAAAGGCACAGTAAAATAGAAACTCTATGATAGCCTTATAGAGAAGAAAGCACCAGCTTAGGAAGAGGATATATAACTTTAGAAGTCTATGACAAGGACCATATGCAAGACAAATGATGAGGAAGAAGCCAAGAATTTGTTGAACAATCTAGCACCTTACTTGAGGAACAAGGTGAGACCATTTCTATTTATGGTGGGTGAGAAGGATAAATTAAGGAGTGAAATAGTTGCAGCTATTAGTTAGATAATGGCCAAGTCTAAGGAAACACCTTCACTAACACCTAGAACTTTAAAAGTGTTAGTAAGTGGTGACACTATGCAAATTGACCAGATAGATGTTACTATTAACATTAATGACACTAACCCTTTTGAGAGTTCCAAATAGCTTGAATCTTAGGCTGAGGTTATTCAAGATCAATTGAAACAAATTGAAGAGGAAAAGAGGCTATTAGAGATAGAAAAGAGAAAAATCAAAGAAGCCAAGAAGAAGTTACTTGAAGAAGAAATGAAAAGAAGAGTTAAAGAAGAAATGAAAAGGAAAATAGAGGAAGAAAAAAAAAAGAAAATAGAGGAAGAAAAGAAAGAGAAGGAAAGAAAAGAAAAGGAAGAGAAAGAGAAAGAAGAGAGAAGAGTTAAAGAGGTAGCAAAGAAGAAGAAAAGGGATTATGAATCTAAACCATCTAGTTCATCTACTCCACTTTCACTTGCTATCATAACAAGTGATGATGATGATCAAATTGACTTGATCTCATTTCTAACAAAACTTATTGAGAATAATAGGAAAGTAAAGAGCCTACAAAGAACCTTAATGGAGGTAACTAATAGATTATACAGTACTCTGGCAATCAAGCATATCAAGGAAAATCATGAATAGAGGGTACAAGTAGTGATAAAATATTTTGATGAAGAATTTACAAATTTGTTGAATGTTGTAGAGTAAAGGCCCAGATTTCACATGATGCTAAACTGTTTAGCACCATTTGTCAGAATATCAAGAATGATTTGTTAAGTCTTGATACTTGTATCAAGGAACTTTGGAAATGTGAACAAGATGGAAAGATATTGTACATCAAGTGTACCTTATCTCATAAGTTGACCTAGGATTTTGACAGTAAGATTGAAGGAAATATGAGTGAGTTAGAAGCTCCATCAAACAAGTTATAGCAACCTTCCAACAAAGTTGATGATTTTGAAGAATGAGTGGTCAATGTTCATAGTGATATCAAGAAAATAAAACTTTAGAAAGAATTTTTTTTTGAAGAGATTATTGGAATTTAGAGAGTCTATTGCTTTGAATATGTCTATTATTGAGAGATAGTTGGAGGAGTGTGTCAAACCCAAGGACACCTATGTTAGAAATAGGGATTACTGAGAGGGGGGCGAATTAGTAATCTACAAACTTTAGTCACCAACTAGATATTATTACTTACTTTAAACCATGCATAAAAAAAGAAATAAAGAAATGTTGAATAGTAATAGTAACGATGCACAAAGATAACTCATGACACCATATTTTGTTAACTAGGGAAACCCTAGCCAAGGAAAAAATTTAATAGGGATGATACCCACTAGATAATATATTGATATATATGTTCCTTGTTAGAGGATGGACCCTATTAGGAGCCAATGAGAAAATTTAGTATTATCAATCCCTATTAGGAGACTTTGAATCCATGTTAGGAGATTCCAACCCTATTAGGAGTTGTAGTATAATGTATGCAAGAAGACCTTACTACCCAAACATGCAATTTCAACTACAAGAAGAGCTCACTACTCAAACAAGTAATTTACTATTATTTTCCTTCCTTGTCTGATCTTTGATCTTCATCCCAATCTTGAATCACAAAATATTTCATACAAAACTTTGCATATATCACTTTCACAAAAGTTTGCTCACTTCGCAATTCACAATTACATAATCATACAAGCACTCTTCTTATCGCAAGAAGTCCTTTGCATAAATACCATGTCTTTACATAAAATAATACTAGGTCAGCTAACACCACAATTCACCTTTCCAAATTAGAGTAAACATCTAGGATGTTGGCCCTAATTGGACAAGTAGTTGTGTTGCAAACAAAATAATTCTTTCCTTCAATTTCAATGTCCTACTTCATCAAAACATGATTAACTCTATTTCATATAGTCTATACAAACTTCCAAGGTATACACATCATCACCAACATGTATACTATCTCCATTTAACTTTTCATGTAATAATATGACATCTACAAAATGTTATAAATAAAACAATACACTACTATAAACCAAATTCTATACTTAGACAATTTTCTGATAGTCAAATACTAAGTGTCTTTATTTCTAAGGTTTCTTGTCAACATGTACATCATGTGTTTCCATTAATGACAAAAATTACATATCACTATTATCCAATTTTCAACAATTTCCCCCTTTGGGATTGATGGCAACAAAATAGGGAAAATTGGCTAAGTGACAAAAAAAAAAGTAAATAACAACTTACATCTAATACAACTTTAGATATATGCTTCCCCTTAATATACTTCATACTAAACATGTATCTCTGCCCTTTGTGTTTTTTCCAACAATGACATATATACTATTTTCACATGAATCTGTCCCCCTTTGACATCAATGAAAAAGGTCAAAATGTCAAGATTTAGTCAAAAACTATCAAAAACTAATGTCTTCCCTTTATGCTGAAATTATCTTCATACAATCATCAAAAATAGTTTTCAAACTATCCATACCTTTGTTCCATGTTTCTTTGGTAGACTTTTCTGATGTGAGAATTGCACATTATGAATATGATACAATCTCAACTGAATTGATATCTGACACATTCTTCTAGCTATTTTTCAACAAATGATAACTTCAAAGCAATGGATTCTTTGAAATGAAATGTTCTCTTCAATATCTACTCTTTCCCAAGTTCCAGTTTCCTAATATTGTTGTGAACACTGGCAATTTGACTCTCAATATCATCAACTTTTCTAGATGGGTGCAAGATTAGGCTAGATAAACTTTACCTCTCAATATGACATCTGAAACATGTTATAAACAAAACAATACACTGCTAGAAACCAAATTCTATACTTAGACAATTTTCTAACAACCAAATACTAAGTATCTTCATTTTCAAAGTTTCCTATCAACATGTACATCATGTGTTGCCATTAATGATAACAATTACATATCACTATTAGCCAATTGTCAACAACCTATTCAAACTTCTTATACTCCAATCTCAATGCAGTTGAGATTGTATCATATGCCCTATCTGCAATTCTCATTTCTACTAAAACAAACAAGGGTACCTAGATAAAAGGTCTAAATAGTCTTAAGGCAAGTTTTGATGACTACATGAAGATATTATCAGTTTAACACAGATGAACAAAGTTTTCGACAACAAATGAACATTTTTTGACATTCTAACCTTTGTCGTTGATGTCAAAGGGGGAGAAGATGCATAATAAAATTGTAAATAAGGTAAGGTATGAAATAATATTGAAAGGTGGATCATGTGTATGATGGATAACTTGTAAAAGATGATTAATTTATTAATACTGTAATGTTTTGACAAGTTTTTGATACTTAGCCAATTTTTTTGATTTTGTTGCCATCAATGGCAAAGGGGGAGATTGTTGACAAATGGCTAATGAAGATATGTAATTTTTGTCATTTATGGAAACACATGATGTACATGCTTATAGAAAACCTTGGAAATAAAGATACTTAGAAAAGTTAGATGGAGATAGTATACATGTTTATGATGACATTTATAACCTCAAACATCACTATGGACTGTATAGAAAAGAGATATTCACATTCTAAAATGAAATAGGACAGAAAAATTAAAGGTAAAGGAATTATTTTGTTTATAAAATAATTACTTCACCAACTAGGGCCAACATCCTAGATGTTAACTCTAAGTTGGAAAAGTATATTATGGTCTTAACAAAGCCAATAGAAATTTGTGAAAAGGCATGGTATTTATGCAAAGGACATCTTGTGAATTCAAATATCTAGTGATGTGTTGTGTTGAACAATTGTATTATGTGATATGCGAACTTTTGTGAAGTGATATATGTGAAGTTGATTTTGAGATTCGAGATCTAGTTGAGGTTACAGTTTAGCCAAGAAAGAAGTTACAGCACATATATACCAGAGGACAAATTACTTATATGGGTAATGAGCTCTTCTTGTAATTGGAAGTGCATGTTTGGGTAGTGGGCTGATCTTGCATCCACTATACTACAACTCCTAATAGGGTTGGAATCTCCTAATAGGAATTCAAAGTCTCTTAATAGGGACTCTCTATACTAAATTTTCTCATTGACTCCTAATAGGGTCCATCCTCTAACAAGGAACACATATATTAGTACATTATCTAGTGGCTATCATCCCCACCAAGGTTCTCCCTTGGCCAGGGTTTCCTAGTTAAAAAAATATAGTGTCATGAGTTATCTTTGTGCATGGCTACTATTACTATTCAACATTACTTGTTTAATTTCTTATGTATGGTTCAAAGTAATGAATAATATTTAGTTGGTGACTAAATTTTTTAAATTACTAATTCACCCACCCTCTCCAGTAATTCCTATTTTTAATAGACACCACTTCCATTATAATGTTATACCATATTAAAATTAATTGTATTTCAAGTCATATGATGTGAGAAACCACTATCAATTATCCATCTATCAATCTTGCTCACATGTGAGATCAATGTAGTTTTCTCATCTTTATCAGAATCATCTTTCATTACAATAGAAACATATTCTTCATCATGATCATCGTAATTATTATCAGAACCATCCTCTTCAACAAAATAAAAAGATTGGTCAAAAAAGAGGTATGAGCGATGAGAGCTAGAGCAAGTGATTAGAAAGTAGTGAGCAGGAAAGGTGGAATTCAAAATTCAAATGGGATAGGATTGGTGCAGGCCCTTTAGAAGAGGGAAGTCAAGAGGAGAGTATTATGAATGCAGGTCAGATTAGGAAGGAACTCAATGGAGGTAGAGCAAATAGGGATCTAGGTGGGACCTAGGTCTGTGGTTTCTATCAATATTCTTGCCAGAAAATGGTCAAGCTTGTTTGGTATTAGGCCGACAGGTAAGTCTTCCTTTCCTCCAGTCAATAATGTTTCTATTTTTGAGAAAGGTTCATTTATCTTGGAAATGACAAGCCAAACCAAATTATAGATATGAATATCTCTAGAATGGATCATACCCTTGTGGAGAGGTTCTTGGGTATCAAATTGAATATTGAGATTATTAGAGCCTTTTTAAAAAGGAATTGGGCTTTGAAGAGACAAATTGATATTGCTGCAATGTCAAAAGGATTCTTATCCTTTTTCTTTTCATGTGATGAATATAGAAGTTATATTTTATGTGGTGGACCATGGGTTGTGGGTAAACATAAAATCTTTTTAAAAAAATGGTCTTCTAACCTAAAATCTTAGGATGAGTTGATGGTTCAAGCCTCTATTTGGATCAAACTTCTAGGAATGCCTCTTGAGTTCTGGGTTGAAGATGTCTTCCAAGGAATTGCTAATACCTTTGGAGAACTCTTATCTTTAGACCTAGTGACAAATTCAAGAAGGAGATTAACTTACACTAGAATCTATGTAGGGGTTATTCAAGGGGTTGATATGCCAAAAGCTATTACACTCCAATCTAAATTGGAATTCTAACAGTAGAACATTGACTATGAAAACATCCCTTTTGCATGCTTTCACTATAAAAAATTAGGCCACTAGACAAAGAAATTCCCTATAGAGGTTAGCATTCTAAAAAAAAGATAAGAAATAATAGGTTTGAAAAGGTTCTAAGGATGCTAAGGTAGTGGAACAAAACCAAGTTGTGAAGGGGACTAAAGAAGATAATGTTTGTGCCTAAGTGAAGACTCTCCAATTGCATAAAATTAATGAGAAGGAGAACTTGGAAAAGGATGTAGCTATTCCCATCAATAATCTAGAGATTAAGGATAACTTTGATAATGATGGTAAGAATATAAGAATGGAAGTGGTAGAGGTTAAGGAGAGTTTACAGGTAGAAATTTTGGGTGACTACAACACGAATATTGCTAACAATAAGGATTCAAAAAATCAAGAGGTACATGAATGTATTATTCTAAGGATGGGCACCAAGGATAATAGGATTTCACCTCATAGGGAAGGACCATTAAAGGATAGATCAACCAAGTGGTGAGATGCAAAATATATCTCTAGAGCTTTAACAGAAGAGGAAAAATTTACTGGAGTAGATTCGATAGATGTGGAGTCTAAGAAGAAATTTAGATCTAAGAAAAAGGAGGAGATCAACTTTAAAAAAACAAAGAAAGTTATTTGATTAAAAGGAAAACTAGGAGCAATAAATCATGGGATGCTATTTATTCCCTTACTCTAATAGGAAAGAGTAACAAAATAGGGGACCTCAAGAGTATCAAAACCAGGGATGTTAATCATTCCCTTACCCCAACAAGGAACTGTAACAAAGTAGGGTATGTTGGTCAAACCCCTATCCCATTAGGGAGACCCACTAGTTAGTAGAAAAGAATTTGGGAGACCAATAGAAGTATAGAAAATGGTAGTCTCTAGGGGGTGAAGCTGATGGGACCTTGGGAGGTATGGCTATTTTATGGAATGATAATTATATTCATGGGGAACTTGTATTATAGAATAGGAATATGATAAATATTAAATTTTCTAATGCTAAGGATGGAACTTCATAGGTGCAAACTAATATTTATGCATCTAATACAAAATGGGGTAGGAAAGCTCTTTGGTTTAAAATTTCTAATTAGAGAAAGAACTTTGCTCATACTAGGTCATTATGGCTGATTTCAATACAACACTAGAAGAGAATGAGAAGATGGGGGGCAATTAGACCAATTTGGACATTAGAATGGATTTGATGGAATTTATTGATAATCATTTACTGTGTGACATGGATTTTCAAAGTGTGGACTATACTTGGATGAATAGAAGGTAAAGTATGGATCTCATCCAAGAAATTATTGATAGAGTACTTATTAGTAATGATTGGTTTCAAAGTTATAAATGTTACATATCATCTCATGTGAGAGTTGGTTCTGATCATTACCCATTTATCTTCTAGCTAACCCTATCATCATTAAAAAGTACTATCATTTTCACTTTGAAAAAATGTGGAATTTACATCCTAAGCTAGAAAGCCTTATTAAGGATTGGCAAGGGATTCAAGTTGAGGGAAAAAATATGTTTAAATTGCTAAAAAGATGAGAAATGTTTAAGATAACATCAAAATATGGAATGGGGAAACTTTTGGGAATGTCTTTGACAACAAAAGTGGTATTCTTGAGGAATTAAAAGAGATTCAAGATAGTGTTTAGTTTGAGAGTTATGAGTATGTGTCTAGGAGGAGGAGGATCTAAAATTTATTAAGTTGCATGATATTATTACCAAGGAGGAGATGTACTGGAGGTAGCGGTCTAGAAAAGTTTATATTAAAGGAAGGGATAGGAATACTAAATTTTTCTATATGACCACTTTGAAGCATAGAATGGCTAATAAATTTCCAAGTTGAAAGTTCATGGTGTTATTATTGATGAGGATGAGGCTATCAAAAGGGAAGCCATGAATTTCTTTAGTGGTTTGCTGGAGAAAGAACACAATCTAGATAAGGAAAAATAGGAGTTTCTAAAGTGTATTCCAAAAAGTATATCTAAAGATCAGAACAAAAACCTTACTGCCATCTCTTCTAATGATGAAATAACTAAGGCTATTTTTCCTTTAAGGGACACAAGGCTCCTACTCCATATGGTTTCCCCTTCCTCTTTTTTCAAACCTATTGGAATATCATTCAAGAGGACATTTTTAATGGTGCTAAAGAGTTCTTTAGTTCTAGAAAACTTCTTAAAGAGCTAAACAATGCTTTTTTGGCTTTGATACCCAAAAAGTTGAGGGCTAATAACATGGACCAATTTAGACCAATCAGTCTCTACAATTCCTTTTGTAAGATAATCTTTAAAGTTCTCTCTCACAATTTTTTCTTTATTACCTAATCTAATTTTTAGACAATAGAATGGGTTTTTTCTAGGTAGGTATATATTGGATTCTATTATATTGGTGCATGAAAATATTCACTCCCTCACCAAACCTAAGAAAGAATGGTTCTTTTTAAAGTTTTATTTATCCAGGGCTTATGATAGGGTGGACTGGGAGTTTTTAAAGTGTGGTCTAGATCTTTTTGGGTTTAATAAAATATTTTTGGAGTTGGTACATATGTTGGTTTCCTCTACCACATTTTCTATTCTTGTTAATGGATCTTTGACTCCTTTCTTTCAAGCTTCTCTTGGTTTAAGACAAGGGGATCCATTATCTCCTATTCTTTTCATCCTCTTGGCTGAATATTTAGCTGTATTTGTTGAAAAAATGGTTCAAAAGGGGGAATTTTTGGGTTTAAGACCTTCTTCTAAGGATTTAACCTATTCTCATTGATAATTTGTAGAGGACTCAATTATGATGGGAGAAACCTTAGTAAAAAATGAGAGAAATATTGAAAAGGCTCTTAAGGATTATGAGTGGGCTACATGACATGCTATTAATTGGAACAAAAGCTTGATCTATTTCATTAATGTTAATGTGAATAGATAAAAATAAATTAAAAGAATTATGGATTGTGAGGTTGGTAGCCTTACAGGGTCATATCTTGGTTTACCTCAATTAAAATCCACTCAATGTTAGCTGGCTGGAAAGGATCCCTCATTAGCTATGCTAGTAAGATAATTGTTCTAAAATCCACTTTATAGAACATGCCCCTATATCTTTGAGTGTTTTTAAGATACCCAGGAAGTATGCTTTGGCCATTGAAAAAATTTAGAAAAATTTATTATGGACTAGGATGGAAAAGAAGAAAAGAATTGCTATGCATAACACCCCACCAAAGGATCCAAAGAATTAACCTAAAGTTTTACTAAGTTTGGTAGCATTTTTTTTTTTTAAAACATGAAAGTAAAACCATTCATAACATACTAGCGAAAGCAATAGCAATGTCCAACTGAAAGTAAACATAAACATACACACATAATAGGTTTCATTCTTAAGGATCCCTTAACGTTGAGTTACATCTAAACTAACTATTAATGATTCCATCTAATACTACATCCACATGGAATAATAATGAAAAGTCCAACATTCTTAAATTACAATTCTGATTGCTCAATCATCCATTGTACATGCCACAGGGTATGCAAGGCTTAAAAGAATATATAACCCTATAAATAAACTACATCATCATACTAACTCTAGTCCATGATGCAATAACATAAATGAAACCACAAATCATACATGATACATCATCATAGGAGATCACCATAAATTACAAACATAACTAAGTGCACTGTTCCTCCCAACTGTAAATAGCATCATTAGACCATCATGGATCCTAGTCATCCCTCTGTGCGTAACATTCCAAATCACCGAAGAGATCATTAGTATTAACATAGTAGGAAAGTCACTCCTAAATCATACTACATCATATACAGAAAGTAATCTAACATGCAAAGTAAAGCATAAGATAAAATCATCTAACATATGCAAATCATCAATATAAGGATACGAGTCCACCATCATAATCCATGAACAGAATGAAGATAGATGCCAACAAGAGAATGCATCAGCCATGGTGTCTTAGATGGATCTCAAATGGTAAGAGTGAAAAAGCACTACCACCTGACCACATGGAACCTAAGTGGTCCACTCCCACCGCACTGAGAAGATAATCTCAAGTCCCAAACAGGTTATCAAAACCACATAGCACAAACACTCTCTAAGTCCAGGAATCCTAAAAGTATACTAACTCAAAGGTTTCAATCACAAAACTGACATCTAATCCCAGAGGCACACAATGACATGTAGGAAACCTACTCTGTAAGTAGGAAAGTGTCATCACACAAATTATGTAAAAGTTACCCTTGCAGTTAGCTTAGGACTCTAGGGTCCCTACTGATCCTTATGTGGCCACTAGTATCCTCTCATATTGACAAGGCATGCTACGGAATGCAAAGTCGCAACCAAGCATTCTCTCTACTCCTATCCTAGTCTGTACTAGCACTTAAGGCATGGGTGAGAGCATATAATTATCTTATTAGGTTCATTTAATCCCCATTTAGTGTAAATGTTTTCACTTATTAAAACAACTTACAATGAGTTACCCTGGCAGCCACTTAGGGCCCCCACCCCCATTACAAGCCACTTCTCGACACTACAAGTAGATAACCTACCCTAAGCTCATGGAATCATAAATCAAAAAATCACCACAGTCCTATACAAGTGACTGGAAAGAAATACCAAAAGAATAATCCATAATAAGAGCATCAAATCTCCATGAGCAAATGAAAAGCATCCATAGATAATCATGACCACAACAGTTCTTTATTGGCAGCTAAAGGTATCATTGATAATCAAAAGTATCCATTGGTTCTCAATAACCAAAATATATCTCAAAATCATACTGATCGAAGACTCCAAAATGGTTGAGTCAAAACATGTCACAACATGACATCATCAATAAATAAATCAACATTTCAGTCCCATCATGGCAACTAGAAAATAATCTAAGGATAACTGATCGATGACTCAAAAATGGTTAAGTCAAGTGTCTCAAATACATATAACTTAGCTTCACTCAAGAAGACTGATGAGCAATAACAATCAGTAAATACAAACATCTCATAGAGCATACCATCACATTATCATGGTTGGGTTTAGAAAGATCGAGATCAAAAGACATCATCATCACATCACAATCATAGCCCCTGAGCCTTTGGTAGATGTCCTATAACTAGTCAACACTAGTCCACCCGAAAACCCAAAACAAGAAGCATAGAGAAAACACAATGCAAGCACATGTTTTGGTTTGCTAAATTTACATAGTTGAATTGAGTATGGAGGTTTTACATAGTTGAATTGAGTATGGAGGTTTCAGTTTTCATTTTCAATTATATATTTCAAGTGTGCAAGGTTCATCATTTGACCTACACATAAACCCATTTGTTCCCTTGATAGCATTATCCTGCCATTATTTCAAGTCTTTAGAGTATTACCTATCAACTTTTGAATAATTAATTTACAAACTCCTTAAACACTCTCCAAGGCAATCATTTATTAACAATAATCTTCATCGATTAAAATCGATCTCAAAAATTATGTTTAATAGTAATCCACTCTATTGACGTTCATGAATAACAATTTATATCAAAGGTGAATCTATAATACCCGTCTCACCATTATTTTAAATGAGTACTAATATTTCCCCTCAATTTAATAATAATTATCAATTATTATTAAATTAATAATTCCATATTCAATGTCGGTTAAACTTTTCTAAAAGTTCAAATTACATTTCTAGTATAAACTTTCATGTTAATAGGATTCTCAATTCTTCCTTTGCAAATAAACTCTTCCTCATTTATTAGATCACATCAAGACTTAAAAATAATCATCTATTATATTATTAAGATAGTAATACTTGATTACTGAATATAGCCCGCAAACCATTTAAAAACCAATTTTCTAAGTGATAAATATAATTAACATTGTTAAATGATATTTATTATTAACAATTTTAATATTACCAAATCATTAATTAATAATTATTAATTAATTATTTGTCAACAATTAACAATTCTTTAATGAACAATATACATATTAACTCAATTAAATATCACTAAAACTTAAGCCTCTTGATTAAATCATCACCAACAACCATTAAAATATCTGAAGTCATTATTCAAGTCATTGGAATAAAACTTATCAACTTCGATGTAGATACTTAACAACTTCGTTAAAAGAATCATATCAATTGAAACTCTATTACATAACTTAATTATTAATTAAATCTAATCATCTCTAATTAATTAATTAAATTAATAATTACATATCCATATCAACGACCCAATTAATAACTAGCCATAATTTGTAAGTTAAAGGCCAACCATAATCCAATTCTATAATATTAATAATGAGTTGTTAATATTTAATAACAAGTTAGATTGGAAATCTTATTAATGAATCTATAATGACCACAATTGTCACTCTGTCAATGAATACTAATATTTCCTTAACAAATTTGTATTATCGATAATCATTTCGATTAAGACTCTATCGCACAACTTAATTAATATCATAACTATATTTACAATTCATTAAATATCAGTTGATTAAAATCAGCCATACTCCAAATCCATTAATATTAATAATTTAATAATAACTTGTTAGTCATAACAAGTTATATTAAAAATATTATTAATAAATTGATTATACCATATTCATCTCTATATATAGACTACTAATATCTCTCTTCTCAATTTAGTAATAGTCAAAAAATTATTATTAAATTGATTATTCATACTTAACATTGTTAATATTAGGTAAGGTTGCTACTGTTGGGGCAATCTTAGGTTGTGGAGGCTTATGCAGCTGGCTTCTCTTGGACACTACTAGTTTCATGCATTAGGCTCTTGTGTCCTAATGCTAGTTAACCATGCCTGGGTTCCACCACTAGTGGGTGGTTAGTTCTTGGCTAGGAGGGCTATTCTTTGTCCTCTCACTATGAACAAAATGTGGTTACAGAGGTGGTGGGCTTGGTTTTTTGTCTCTACTCTGTCTCATAGGGCTTCTATGGAGGTGAAGCTATCTACTATTGAGGTGGTTGTGAGGACTCCCCTTTGTCCTCTCATTATGAGAAAAATGTTGTTACAGTGGTGGTGAGCATGGATTCATGTCTTTGCTCCTTCTTGCATGACTTCTATGGAGGTGAAGCTATCTCCTATTGAGGTGGAGATCTGGTGTGAGTTGTGGGAGACTCCTAGTGAGGGGGACAATTTCTTGGTTGTTGCTATTGGTAGGTGGGGGGTTGGAGGTTCCATCTTCCCAACTTTGTTGTTTTGATCTTCCATTATCGTGCTTTTGCTATGGGGGACCCTTTCACTATTGAGGTGGGAAAGGAGAATACTATGGGTTGGAAGATCTTTGAAGGTGTTGGCCTAAGAATTGGGCCAAGATGGGTCCAAACCTCTGATTCAAAGAAGAAAAGGCAGGCAACTTGCTGCCTTGTTTTGTTGTTCATGTGCTGATGTTAAAAGGACCTACTACTTCATGGTCCTGGTTGTCCTATGTTTGGAGGTATGCTAGAATTTTTAAAGGGCACTTCCAAACCATTAGTTTTTGTGTTTGGATGAATGCTGGAAGTTTTAAAGGGCTCATCCAAGTCCTTGGTTCTTGTTTTTGGTTTTGTTTCACAGCTGTTTGGGGGCTTGTCCCAAGGTGTGTTATTCTCTGACCTCTGTCATTGATGGAGGTATGTTAATATTGTAGATCCTTGGTGATCTTAGATTTGGCACTTGAGACTGTTAATCGACATTTAGTAGTCTAGTGCGAGTTGTTTGTACCACAGGCCAACACCCTCTTGCTACTTAACTTAATCAAAAACATTGTTAATAAAAAAAATATGATACATTAACATTAATAACATATCATTTTTATAAAATAAAAAACATTACTATTTATTCATGATTATATACATTTTAAATGATATTTATTATCATATATTATTATTAACAAATATATATAACATTTATAATATTAAATCTTTATAACAACATAATTATTATTTATTATTAATAACATATATACATATATATTTATATACATATATATTCATATATATATATACATAAATATATATATAATAATAATAAACATTTAATAATAATAACATTTATAAACATTATAAAAAATCAAAATGTCAAAATCGATTCATAGCCCGCAAGTTCAAAAATAATTACAAATGTTGCAATACATATATACAAAACCGTTGTCATTGCGGTACGTAGGTACCCTGCTATTGCAGGGCCTGTGGTAGCAGTGGTATAGAGTACCACTTGTCGTCGCAGTACCTACAACGTAGGTACTTTGCACCCATAGGGTACGGGGCGCAGGTCCGTCCCCCCCAAAATTGATTTAAAATTTTATTTTATTTAAAACGTTTTCAATAAACATTTATCAAACATGTGATTTGGATTTTAATAAAGTTTCTCACTGTGATATATCATTCAATTTTTCTATTATATATATATACATATACATATGTATGTCTATATATATTTGTATATGTATATAAATATATGTGTATATATATGTATATATATATATATGTATATATATATATGTATATATATATATGTATATATATATATGTATATATATATATGTATATATATATATATGTATATATATATATGTATATATATATATATGTATATATATATATATATATACATATGTAGATCTAAAAAATATATAAACATGTATATTTTCACAAAGAACATATACACAATTTTTAAAGGCTTCCAATTTTAAGAATTTTTCCTATAACACATTTATTCTATAAATTTACCCATTAATTCTTCTAATAGGTTTGACTATAATTTTTTCTTAGAATTCTTGATAAAATACAAACCCTTGTCTAATCAAATCCTCGATTCTATTACAATTCAAACCCAAACCCAATTTAAAACTAATTTCTTTTCATGAATGGAAGCTAGGGTTTTCTAATTGAGTTCTCTATTGATTTCTTCGCACAAGGAGAGAAACAACATGCAACTTTGAATTAAACATTCATCACAAGAATTATCCAAGTAGTCATCTAGCAGACACAATGAAGACACGAAGAGAAAGCGTGCAAAAAGGGAATATGCAAAAATCACAAGTGCACCTGGATACTGATGCTAATTCCCTTCTCCTCAAAATCTGTAGAGCAAGCTCCTTCCTTCTCCAACGTTCCAGATCCTCCAACCACACTCCAAATGCTCTCCCTAAGCTTCTAAGAGTACCTCCTTATAAAGAACTCTCAGAAAGCAACTAGAATGTCTCTAGAAACAACCAGAAGGTGTTGACAACTAAGCACGAGCTTTTTCAAACCTTCTAGATGAGTCATAAAGTTGTAGACACCATGTGCTTAATTTGTGCGCTAACTCCTATGTTGTTGACAACACGTGCATAATTAGAGTGCAACCTCTTGTGTTGTCTAGATGACAACTCCCAAGAATTTGCAAACTCCTATGTGAGAAAATATTAAAATAATGCACATTAATTAATTTAATATTCACTTTACTCTTTTCAATTTAATTTATTAATTTTAAATATCATGCACTAACTTTAATAACTCCACTTGTTTTATCTTAATATATTTATATTTTAATCACATGCACACATCATGCAATCTAGAATCTTTTAATAATTTTAATATCTTTTCCACTTTTAAACTCATTTCCAAAACTTAATTGCTAAAATATTTATTAACTTAAATAAATATTGTCACATTCCAACTTTAAAATTATAACTCTTATCTTCAAATTTAATTATTTTATTTAATTAATTTCCTAATTAATTAAATAAAATGAATATAAAAAAAAACCATATTAATTTTCCATTAAATTAAACCATTAATTAAATCTTTTAATTAGGCTTAATTAATAGAAAATACACCAAAGACTCATAAAATAAAATATGAAAAATCCACTATAGCAAAACACATACAAAATCAAACCAAAAGGGTTAACATCACGAATTATGTCATTTGATGCATTCAAAGGGTACTCAACTCAGATACTTGTCATAATTTTTCAATTAGGACAAATGGCTTAAAGGGTTTGGGTTTAGACTTGAGAATTTATCTCCCCTCTCTTACCATTGAGATAATGCGATAGGGTACGCTCATCTTGGCAATTCAGGAAAGTCAATACCCAGTACCTGCAACCTGCATAAAATCCATGCATGTACAAGTTCTATATATATATATATGCTAAGCTAAACAAGAAATGGTAGGAAGTGGTACATCGTGTAGATCCCGACTAGCTAGGGGCAGGCATTACACTATGATTGCTTGGGATAAGGTTTGTGGTCTGCCTCACAATAGGTGTATCATAGTCATGCTCTAGGCCATGCTTAGAAATAGTATATTCAAACTAAGGACTATTTTTCCCACTATGAGGTGTATTTAATCTTGTCAGCCCAGGGACGTATACTTGAAATGATTGGCACAGTATGTGTACTAGGTACTTAATGAGTCACTAAGCTTATGCTACAAGAAAGTAAAAATGCAAGTAAAAGAACTTACACTATTGTTGCACAAAACTAACACTATTAACTCTATGAATACTAGAAATATGATGAAAACCTAACAAATATTCCAACTCAATTCATCCATACAACTATTCTCACATATGCTGCAGGAACATTCACAAAGTGTGATGCTATAGGAAAGAACTTACAACTTCTACTTATGATACTAAGAATGCTTGAAAATAAATCTATTCTATCCTAATCTAATCCACCTCCCAAGTGGGCCCCCTTGATTGGCTTCAACTAAACTACTAACACAAGATAGAAGCCAAAAACTTAATTCATTACATTTTAGAAATTCATTACATAACACAAAACTATAAAAACACAACTCACTATAAAAGTTAATATTCTGTTCTCATAAAATCTTTCTTCTAACTGGCTAAACTAACACACTTGGGTCGATTCCTATATATAAGAGATTGATGCTTATTCCCATAACATAAAAGTAAATAACCTAGCTTTAAATCCATAGGAGAGAAGGAAAATAACAACTCAAGGCAAGAAGAAGAGATAACAGCTCAAGGTGGGAATAAGAAAGTTTGAACATTCATTCACCATAGGAGTAAATATAGAGAAGGAAATAAGTCTTCATAGCTCCTCCATATTCGCTATCGTGTCCTTTGGAATCATTACAACTTTCCTCCATTATGGCTACACCTTAGTGTTCTTTTCTCCTTAAATGTTGTTGGTGCTCATCTTTGAATTCTTCCAATAATCTTTCAGATTCATTGCTAATAGGTTAGTTATTATGTAGAGACATGTTTGCAAATAATCATTTATCAAATTAAATTCAAGTAGAAGAACACACATTTTGATAGCTATATGAAATACCACATAATATGTATAATACTAGAAAAAGATGACATAGTAGCTACCCATAGGTTTATCATAGGTTTTGGTAAACATAGGTCCACAAATGTTTTGACAGAAATAAAATAGAGTATCAACAAAGTGTTTAAAAATTATCATGAAATAAAGGCAATATTTGACCTCATCATCTGCCCCCTGCTAAACTAATGCTTTTCCTCAAGTATTTTACTTTCTTGTTAATGATTTAACTCTCCAATCTTAGTCATTCCTTTCCTACTACTCTTTAAGGTATAGTAAAATCCTCTTGTTCTTTCCCACACTTCCCTTCTGTGATCTTCCTGAAGCTTGTTGAGTCTATCAGCATTAATGTCATACAAAGACCATAGGAGCATTGGAGGCTACATGGTTAGGGGACACCATAATTCTATTTTTTCCTTCTTCCCTAACTCTAAATATTTTTCAACCCTATAAAGTGTTGCCTCCAAGTTGATGGGACTATGTGGTTTTGACTTTTTAAGTGATTCAGGCAATTTGGCCCATCTACTCCTAGCACCAGTCATAGCTCTCTGGAAAGAAAAGTAGGGAAAATTCTCATAATCAGCATGAGCCTTAGCTCTAGCAGAAAAGATCCTATCCCCTTACTTCCATATTCTTCTTTCCATAAGTTAATGTGAACCAATCCTTGAGAACTTCATCTAGCTTGCTACTCTCAACTCTTAAAGGCAAGGGTTTTGTCCTTTCCTCATCCTTGTAATTATTTAGCTGCCTATCATAATTTGCTTCATTGGACATCCAAGAAATGAGAGCTCTTAAATGTATATCACCTATGTAGAGAAAGGAATTCCATTGAGTCTTTGAGGGGATAACAAAATTATGAACATATAATTCACAAAGAAAATTCTGCTGCTAGGGTGGCAGAGTTTGATATAGTCCATAAATTTCTTGTGCTGATTTGAACTCTGCATTAATATCCTTAAGAGTTAGCATTAATTGAAAAAAAATAAATTTTTCTTTTAAATAGAGAGAATAAAATTTTAGTGGTGGTCTACAAGCAAGTGCCTGACCAGCCAACTTGAGGGATTGATCCATCCATTGCTTTTGACTTGCTAATTATTCCTTTAAATCTATGATTTCTTCACCTTAAGATGCTATAGCTATATTCATCTTTTTCCTCTCTTCTTCCCACAAGGCCTTAGAAAACTTATGTTGTCCAAACAATTAAAAAATGAGTTTTTGTAGTGTAATAGAACCACTATCTTCTTCATGATTTATTTTCCTCTTTCTCTATTCCTACCATAAATATTCTACAAAACCAGTAATCCATGTTGACTTATGGGGAACTAGGGTAGTGTTTGGATCAACTTGCTTAGGAACTATTTCATCCCTCCAACTCGAAGTACCTAGTTGCTTTGTTGGGGTATCATTTGGATTCCCTTTGATTTCATCCCTACATTCCTCATTAGGATTTTTAGGAGTGCTTGTAGTTTCAGGATGGGGAGGAGAGTGATCAGAGACAATTTGCACAAGGGATTCCTTAGTAGATGTTTTGGATAGAGTAGAATCTTTAGAAACTTGCCCTCTCATCCTAGGGCTTCTTCTTGTATCATAGCCTTTTTCCTACCTTTCCCTTTGGGTGTCTCTGCTGTAGGAGTAGTTGCTGTAGAACTTTTTCTAGTTCTCTTCTATCTCACAACTATAGGGTTTGGCTCTTCCTTCTCCTAAACAGAGATTTCTTCTTGCAATTTTTGTTTCCTCTTTGCTCTGCTAGAAGTAGGTTTTAGGGTTTCTTGCACAGGTGAAGGTACATTTTCTTGAACAAAGATAGTTTCTTGCACATTTCCTTGGGCCTTTTTGGCTTCAACCTCTTGGGTATTTTGTTTAGTAGGCTCATTAGTGGGAGCTACATTTTCATCACTAGGCTATTCACTAGGGGCAGCTTGGGGTTGCAAAGTTTTGGCTTGTACAAATTCATCCCATGTCATGGGAGACACATCCCTAAGTGACCTTTCTATCAGTAACTTAATTAGGGCATGATGGGTAATGAAATTATCTTTTCCTTTTTGAGTTTCTTCTAGACTAATACATAGCATATTATATAAGAAATTTGGAATGTTTACTGAAACATTATGCCTTATACAACTAAGTAATTTGAGATGATGTGCATGTAAGTATGAGAATCTGCCTTTCCATGTAAAGTACCTAATAATGTGCATGGCTAATTCATTGTATGGCAGCGGCAGTGACATTCTCTTGCAAGCCTACTTTGTAATGTCCATTTGAGGATCAGTCAGTCTAGTAAATTGAGCTCTTGTTGACCTCGTATCATGTGCGCTGGGATAATGTTCTCTAACTGCAAGCAACCTAGTCACTTTAGAAATGCCTTCCTCTGTTGTAATCACCATTAAACCCCAAACAAAAGATTCAACTTCACCAAATGTCTTTTTAAATTCTACAGTTTCCTCCTCATCAAATGCATTCAAATTCAAAAAATACCCTAGCCATCCGCATGTATTAAAACCTTCTTACGACCTCTACATTTGAGAACAACATAGTGTGTTCCATTGGTTCTCTCCACTACAACTATCCACCCATTTTCTTAACAATTTCTTTATCTTCTATGTTTTCCCCCTTTTGAGTTCAAGCTACCTTGTTGTTTTACAGACTCAACTCACATTTCTTTGTTTTAATAGGCAATTAATGTCATAACGAATTGTTATGCACAATAATATGGCTTTTAATGAAGGTTAATCATGAATATGTGTGAGAATCCTCCAAAAATGGGGTTTAGATCACATGAAATTTAAACACAAGTCATATCATAGCTTGACACAAAAAAATCAATCAAAAATAAGGGGTACAACACCTCAATTGTGTACTTATAGCAATTAAATTCCATCAATGAAGGAAATATGAAGATTTAGAAAAATCTTTATGGATAATTATAAATGTCATTGGATATTAGTGACCTTCCCTACCCCCTGCTAAATTTGGACAAGTGTCCACACTTGTCAGACCTAGTATAGGTAAGGGACTAGCATAACGCCGCCATCATATAAATTATGTAGTATTAAATATAATTAATAAAATCTGTGGACTATAAATGAATTATAATTTGAAAATGTTATACCTATCAACTAATTATCACACGTACCAAAAAAAAAGGTGTTAGAAGTTATATAAATGGCAGTATCCATTAGCATCTTTTGGGGTTTATGGAAAACATGTGAAATTGATGACATGGAAAGTGGGTGGATGGAAGACAAAGAAATGAGATGAGGTGGATGGGTGGAAGGTAAAGAGATGAGATGGAATGAGAAAGTGAATGAAAAGTGGACTTTATGTGGACATAAAGTATTTATTATGAACATGCACAAAGAAACTAATGTTGAAGAGCGATGGTTAGAAGGTTGACACCTTTAGCTGCAGGAAGAGTTATTTGATTTTTATTTGAATCCGGGCACTGAAACTGCTACAGGAAGTCCTCTTTTGTTTGGGGCCATTTATACAATTTCAATCTATGACCATTGACTAATAGTTTGAAAAGTATTGGATCAATGGTAGTTAGTTGAATAGGTCCATTATCAAAGATATGACTAATTTCATATGGTCCTAGCCATCTTGTTTGTAGTTTTCTTGGCATATCTTTAAATCTAGAATCATATAGTAGTGCCTAGTCACCAATTTGAAATTGTTTACTAATAATATGACAGTCATGTCATTTTTTTCTTTGTCTCTATATTTTTTTAGTGCACTCCAAAGTAGCTTTGTGCATCTCATCTAAAGAGTTAAGATGCAGAAGGTGTTCTCTTTGTGCTACAGGAAGTTCAATATCTAATGCCAATGTTGTCATTAAAGTTTTATGTTCAAATTCAATTGGAAGCATTGCTACCTTACCATATAAAAGCTCAAATGGTGTGAATCCTATAGTAGTCTTCCAGGTTATTTTGTAAGCCCAAACAACTTCTTGTATTCTACTGGTCCAATCCCTATGATGCAAATGGATTTTTTTTGTTAGGATATTCTCTAGCTCATAGTTTGTGACCTCTACTTTTCCATTAGCTTGAGGGTGATAAGGATTGGATTTTTGGTGCTTGATGTTATATTGTTTCATCAACTCTAAGATCAGATTAGAGGTAAATTGTGCACCTTGGTCAATGACTAGCTCTTTGGGTACACCATAGCGGGTAAAAAAAAATTCATATAGAAATTCAACAACTTTTTCATCATGAGCATGCTTCATAGCCTTGACTTCAACCCATTTTGTTAGGTAATTAGTGCACACAACTATATAAGATTTCCCATTAGATGGAGGATCAATTGGACCAATGAAGTCCATGCCCAATTTGTTAAATGGTGTTATTGCCATCTAAGGATTAAGATGCATTTCATCTGTTCTTGTTGGTCAGCCCATCCTTTGACACTTGTCACACTTTCGTGTATAGTTGACTGCATCTTTGTGAAGTGTAGGCCAATAATAACTAGTTGTCAAGATTTTGAAAGTTTCTATTTTTGCTGCAAAGTGTCCTTTGCATGGTTCATTATGACATGCATGTAGAATTTCATATGTCTCATCCTCTCTCACACATCTTCTCATAACTTGATCAAGTCCAGTGTAAAACAAAAGATTATCTATCCAAGAGAAACAAACTTTTCTCTACAAGCATCTTCCTTTCCTTGTAAGAAAAATGTGCTAATATTTTATTGGTTGCAATATAGTTAGCAATGTCTGCATACCATGGAGTTTGAATAGCAATATGAAATAAATGCTCATTTGGAAATGCATCATCTGCCAAAGTAGTGTCAGTATCATCATGATGGATTCTTGAAAAATAATTAGCTAAAACTTTGGCTTTTCTAGGTTTATCAACAATAGTTATATCAAATTCTTCCAACAATAGTAACCATCTTGCTAACCTACCTGTTATAGCAGGTTTGTTCATGAGATATCTAATTGTTGCATGATCAGTATGAAAAAATATGGAATACCCACTTATGCAATGCCAAAATTTGTTGAGGGCATAAACTACTGCTAACAATTCTTTTTTAGTCACAATGTAGTTTAGCTCTGGTCCATTAAGGCTTTTGCTTATGTAATATATTGCATTTTCAAGATTTTGAGATTGTTGTGTTAGAACTATACCTATAGCATAGTCAGAGGCATATATATATATGAAAAGGTAAATTCCAATTAGGGCCTTGTAAAACTGGGGCTATAGTCAAAAGTTTCTTAAGCTATAGGAAGGCTTCATCACATTCAAATGTCCAACTAAATTCAGCTTCTTTTGTGAGTAACTTATACAAGGGACTAGCTATCTTGCTGAAATCTTTTATGAAACTTCCATAATATCCAACATGACCTAGAAAAGATCTTACATCTTTTGATTTTTTAGGTATGGATAATGTTTGAATTACATCTATTTTAGTTGGATCCACTTGTATGCTTGCAACTGATATGAAATGACCAAGTACCATGCCTTCTTGTATGAGAATGAAACACTTTTCGCTATTAAGTGCCAAATTATGTTCTTGAAATATTACTAAAATATTTTCAAGATTCACCATTGCTTCCTCAAAAGTGACGCCAAATGTTGTGAAGTCATCCATGTAGATTTCCATACAATCATGTGATATATCATAAAAGATGCTAATAACAACTCGTTGGAACATTGCAAGAGCATTGCATAGACCAAATGGTAAAATAGAGTATGCAAATGTACCCCATGGGCATGTAAATGTGGTTTTGTCTTGATCTTCAGGAGTAATACTGATTTGGTTATATCCACTATATCCATTTAGAAAAGAAAAATACTTCTTTCTAGGTAGAGTGTCTAGAACTTGGTCTATAAATGGTAAAAGAAAATGATCCTTCTTGGTAGCTTTTTTCAACTCTCTATAATATACACAAATTCTCTACTTTCCTCCCTTTTTAGGCACTACAACCAGGGGTGACACCCATCTACTATCAAATATAGGATAAACGAATCCAACATCAAGCAATTTTTGCAATTTAGTTTTAATTATCTCTCTAAGGCTTGGATTTATCCTTCTCTAGGGTTGAGAGAGTGGTAAACAACCTTCATTGATGTATATCTTATGGGTGCAAAGTGTAGGACTCAACCCTTTCATATCACTATAGTCCCATGCAAAGGCTTTTTCATGCCTTTGAAGAAATTATTTTAACTATTCCATCTATGTGGGTGTTAATTTGGGATTAACATGGAAATTATGACCTTTAGTTAGTTCAACAATAGTGGTGCACTCTATCATATTAGCTTCATAAATTGTACTTGCTTCTAATTCACAAGGTAAGAGTGGTTAAAGAATATCAGGTTCTTTGAGAAAAGTATAATTCTTATCACATTCTTCATATGTGATTAATTCCAACACAGAACTTTTAGATACATCTTTTTCTACCACACAACTATTAGCGAGGATACTCTAAAGTACTGAATCTTCTTATTGTAGTTTTAGAAAAGACTATCTATGTAGCATCATGAGCTATACAATATAATTTAACTCTTCTTCTTCATTCCCTAAATTTGGCCAAATAGATGTGCTCAAATTTGGTAATGGTTGGGCTGGAGGATACAAATAAAATTTCTTTATTGCTTGGCCATTTGATATGGTCATATTCCCTAATCTACAACTTATATTTGCATCAGCTGTGGCTAAACATGGTCGACCTAGGATGATAGGGTAACTAGATAGATTAACTTTGGGGGATAAAATCATGAAGTTTATAGGATACTTTAGAGAATCTAAGGTTACAACTATGTTTTCTATCATCCCATCAGGGGTGACAATAGAACTATCTACAAGTTGCAGAATTATTGGTGTAGCCTTTAGTCCTTATATTTTCAACTTCTTCATAGTATCTTTGGTCATGACATTTATAGCTGCTCCAGGATCTATTAAAGTATTTTTAACACACTGACCATTTATACTAACATTCACTACTGGACTTCCTGGATCATGATATTTTGGTGTGATCAATTTCCCTAACATGATGTCAACCAATTGTCCCACAACATGGACTATGGTGGGGTCCTTTTTCTTCCTTCTAGGCTTTTTTAGGCAAGCATCTCTAATGGCTTTTTCCATAAACTAGAACATCTTTAATGGCTTGAAATAGGGGTATTTGGACATGAATGCTTTTCAACTGATCAAAAATATCAAAAGGTTGTTCCTCTATTTGTTCAGGTTTCTTTTGTATAATCTTTTCTAGAAAAGGAGGTTCTACTACTAGTTGAGCTTGGGTTGACATGGTAACATTAGTTGGGTCAACTATTTTAGCAACTGAGGCTTTTGATGTTGTAGGAGAGTCTAGTATTTCAATTATAAGAGTTGGTTTAGGAACTAGTAAAGTTGTACCAGATCTTAGATGTATATCAACAACATTTAGAGTGTAAGTAGGATAATATTGAGCATCAGCACTATACATGGGCTGCTATGGCTGTTGGCTATTTGGGTTTGGTTGAGGTTGTGTAGGTAGGTGTGTCTACTTTTGAGGTGTAGTATTTTTAGGTGGTGGCGTTAGAGTAGGTTGTTGAACTGGAGATGGTAGTTATGGAGTACCAGTATTTTGGTTAGGCCATTGTTGAGATCCCCTCCATTGGTTTGTAGACTACCAATTCCCTTGGGGTGGTTGCCATTGGTTTTATTGGTTTTTCCAAAAGTTCTATTAGTTATTTTATTGGTTACTCTATTGGTTAGTCCAAGGTGGTTGGGAATTTTGAGGCCATTTGGATTGTTGCTGGTTGTTTTGCCCAGCATTGTTCCAATTAGGTTGATATTGTGGAGGACATTGGGGATCATAGTTTTACCATTTATTACCATATGAATTTGAATTTTGCAAAGGGTCTTGAGGCATACCTTGATGTTGGGCCCATGGTTAGCATTGAGCAACAAAAAATACTTGCTCATCATCTCTATCTATCTTAAGGTACTTAGTTGGAAGATGTTGGTTCTCCATGCTTGCAACCAATTTACATTGGCAATCTTTCTTCTACTTCCAGCAATGAGGGTAGTATTCAACTAGTTATAACTCAACTTCTTCTTACTTCTTCTTTTCATTCATCACATCAATATGTGTAGCAACATCATTTATAATTTCTTGTTTGAAATATGACAATAGGTTAGATATCTTGAGCTTTGAAATGCCTTGGCTAATTCCTTTATTGACTGTGGAACAAGGTCCTTGACCTTTCTTCATTGTTGACCTTGAATATTTTTGATAAATCTTCTTAAGGTCATCCTAGGAAGCTTGATATATGTCACCACCAACCATCAGGTCCAATGCTTCAAATAGTCATCATTCACAGCTCTCAGAAAGACTAGCTTTTGTGAATCTTTGAACAACATATGCTGAGGGTTCTTCTGCAGTGTATAAAAGAAATGTGAAACATAGATCAGACTTTTCCATGTAGCAAAGTTATCCTTATTGATCTTGGGAACTTCTCTTTTGGACATCTTGATCTTCCTGCTTCTAGTACATTGAAACTAAATCAGCATATGGCTCTGATACCAATTGTTAGAAATACTTTACAATAACTGGGGGGGAGGGGGGGGTGAATCTATTATTCAAGGTCTAAATTTCCTATTCAAACTTTTCACTAAGTATAGTGAGCCTATTCAACCATTCATTCATCCAAGCTTTAACTTTTCTAACCAGCAAGTTACTGTAAATCAACATGCAAGAATAACACATAACATAGTGATTTATGTGGAAACCCAATTTGGGAAAAACCACTAGTAACATCCTACTGAATTCTCACTCTTCTGAAGTTATGCCCTATGAAAGGCCTTCCTTGTTAAAGGCTTACAACAAACTGTTAAATGTGACATTGTTAGAGGATTTAACCACCCTATTAGAAGTGGGCCTAGTTAGAGGACTTTAGAACATTCACTTAGAATGCCACCCTATTAAAGGATTTACAAATGGCTATTAAACCAACTTAAGTCCATAGGATTTTTAGATCTAATACAATTACTAGAGAGTATTAGAAAAATCTTGACTTGAATACAACATACAACTTAGCCTGCAGATTCCAGATCACTTCTTAGCTCATACCGTTGCCTCACCTTCAATCTCTACAACTCTAACAGCTTGCCCTCCTTTCAAGCTTAGTCTCCTTGAGTCTCCATGCTCAATGTACCAATGCAATCATCTCTTCATGACCACTTGTAGAAGAAGAGCCTTAGTGCTCTTCCTTCTCCTAGATGTCTTCTCCTTGACACCCTTCTAAATACTTTGTAGTTTGGCTCTTCAGCAACAACATTATCAGCAACATTTTCTTCTTGGTCGATAAATCCTTAAATAGAAGTCTTGGGGTTCCTTTCCTTCTCAATTGAATCATTCCTTTAATTTCAATTTGTATGGATTAGGTAGGATTCATTACATCTAACCCATATTTTGTTTCCTCTAGAAACTTCTTGAATAATGCAGCAACTCAGCACTATTGAAATACTAGTGCTTGGCACATACTGTGTTACTCAACATCAACTGTGTTTTTCCTAATACTTGGCACCTCAAGATCACTTAGTACCAACTAAGATTTTCCTAATGCTCAGCACCTGATCTACACTCGGGACCTAGAGATCACTCGACACACACTAGAATTTTCTATTACTCAGCTCCAACTGAGAATTTGCTTGGCTTCAACTAACTTTCTCGACACCCACTAATGATCTTAGTTTAAGCTTTGCAATCAACCTTGTTACAACTTCTTCCTTCAATGTTTCTAAATGTGACCAACCTTTGTATCTTTGAGTATGTTATCAATAGATCATTTAACCATTGTCTTAACTGATCCTTGCACTTCATTACAATATCATAACTCAACCTTTCCCTTAGGTGTTCTTGTTACATCTTGTTGATTGAATCCTCTTCATCAATCAACTAAGTGATAGTACTTAGATCTTATAAGAAAATGTCATTCCTACAAATAGTAGGTTTGACATCAATGACAAAACAATGACTAAAAACAACAATCTTCCTCTTTGATCTTCAATAATGAGCTTTTTAATTAGATTTCCAACAATGTTGTAATAGACTCCTAACAGGGTCCATCCTCTAATAAGGAATATTTATATTAGTACATCATTTTGTGGGCATCATTCCCACCTATTTTTTTCCTCTGATCAAGGGTTTCCTTAGTCAACATATCTGGTGTAATTATGTGTATGCATCTCTTTATGGTTGTTGTTTACTTTGATTGAATGGTTGAAATTTCTTGAGAGGATACATGTTTTTGATTGTTATATAATTGATTCACCCCCACTCTTAATTATATTGTTGGACTATTATTTCTGCAATAACTTCTTTGATATTTAAGAGGAGCAATGAGATTTTTATGGTAGACTTATAACTCTAAAATTAACCTTCATGTAGAAAATGAGAACATTCTGAGCTCATATGACAAACTTACTAAAAATAGAAAGTTCCCATAAATAGTAACCACCCTATCTACTAGTCCTTATTAAAATAGAAAAGACTAAAAATAAAATAGTTTTGGGTGATGCAAGATTTCTCTTACACCTAGGATGCTCCCAGATCATAGTGCCAGTCAAAGCAATTCATTTTTAGATCACTAAAACATAAGGAAATGAAATGATGTTTCAACCACTCTCCAGTGTAGTTTATTGGAGGATTTGATAATCACTTTGTGGCAACATATTGTTCCTAATTACATATTGAGTATGTGAGAGTATTACTATAGTGATAAATGAAAAAGGAATTGAATATACTAGGGATAATCTAAGGCTCATGCATGGTGGAATCACCTCAGCATTAGCCTATTGAGTGAGACTATTGCCTAAGACCATTTTCATTGAAGACAATTTGTTGTGAACTTCTCATTGGTTTGATTGATCCATAATCCTGGAATCAAAGCCAAAATGAAGAAATATTGTTCATTAGATTATTTTCCCAATCCACTTATAGGACATAGCAACACATGAGTGGGCAATGGGAGAATCACTATGAAGTTGCACTAGGTCAAGAAATGAATATGGTGGAGTTGTATTGCCAATATAAAAATACATTAAAGAAACATTGATATTTCATGAAGTTTAACATAGGGAGTTGTACCTTTGAATACCCCAATCAATTCGCAGTGATAAGAAGATCAAATATACTTTGTCAATTATTCTTAACCTTGAGAAAACTCAAATGGTAAACTACTTTTGAATATAATTTACAAGGTAGAGATTGATTTCCATCACCATGCTATGTGCATTTTGGAGAGAGTCACTGATCAGTAGTAAGAAAATGAGTAGGATATATCCCACATTCAAGGGGTGAAAGATTCTTACTTGTTTTTATTAAGAAACACATGTCCTTTAAATTTCTCAATGGCATGCATGTTTAGAAATGGAGGTAGCTATGCTTAGTGGACCCACAAATAAGATTACCCTAATAAAGAAGTAAATCTTAAATAACTCATGTGACTATTAAGCACTAACATAGACCTTTGATGAACCAATGGTAGATGTGCATGTGGAATGAAAATTGAGGTGGGTATAGTTGTGCATGACATTGCGGGTCTAAAGGCATAGTTTATAGATGAGGTCACAAAGCTACAACGGGCTAGTTCATGGGTTACTCTATTAGTTAATAGTTAAGGGTCCTAATATTGTGACACAACATCTCTACAACTTGTTAAAATATGAGGTTAAGTCTTGCAAGGTAGCAAGCATAGTTCAATGCCACTTCTCCATCTCCTAGCTTCAAACTTGTGAAGTGATGAAAAAGAAACATGTGGCACTTAGTTGGTGGTTGACTAAGATTTGACCATGTGCATTTGGAGGGTAATTAATATCCAAATTTTAAAGTAATTTTAAATTTCCCCTCATGAGGTGAGCACTCAACCAAAAATGTTAAAAGGTTTTAAAAGAGAAATGGGCCCACATTTTAAAATTAATTTTTAATTTTTTTTTAGCTTTGTAATAAATGACAAATTTTCCAATTAAGAAGAAATTTGTTATGCACTTGTGGCCTAAAAATTCAAATGCATGCAAAGGGCATCATTTTTGTCCAAACATATGACAATCATATACCATTGCAAAGAGGAAGTAGCGAACTATTCATTTTTTAAGTCAGAATG
Organism: Cupressus sempervirens; assembly: GCA_028749045.1. Taxonomy (NCBI): domain Eukaryota; kingdom Viridiplantae; phylum Streptophyta; class Pinopsida; order Cupressales; family Cupressaceae; genus Cupressus; species Cupressus sempervirens. The sequence continues at coordinate 500,006,334 of CM053787.1, forward strand.
TGTGCATGTATTAATGGGTAAAATTTATTGCAAGTTTTGTAAAATAGGGACATTTAGATAGTTTGAGTTTTTACCATGGAGGTTCATTTTTAGTTTTAGAAGAAACTGTCAAGTGAGTTTTTTCTAAACTTGGTAGAGATGTCTCTAGTAGTGGTATTTTTCTTTAAACTATTAAGTGAAGTTTTGGCACAATTTTTGGTAGCAGATTTGACATCTTTTTGGCAGTTTATTATCTTCATTATTGAGTAGTCCAGGCTTATTTTCAACAATAATGATGGGGATTTGGTTTTTAGTTTGAGGAAGAAAGAGGAAAGATGCTTTACAATAATAGGTGGAAAAATTTCAAGTGGACAAATGGCATCAACAAATTAGATTTAGGATTTCTTCCTCTTCTATATCTTCTTCTCTTTCCTCATTGTATAGGGTTGGTTCCTGCACATTGAGAAAGTTCTCAAGTTATGATTCCACCTATTCTTCAACATTTCCTCTCTATATGAACAATAAATAAAGAAGTGATATTCATAGTTCTATCCTATTTTGTATTTTTCATGGGTAATTACATGCATTTTATGTATTTACTTCAAAGAAATGAATATAGAGAATCAATGGAAATAGTTGCATTCTATTTCTTGTCTCATGTCTCTAATTTTTGCAATCTTTTGTGATATGTGAACAAAGATCATGTATATTGGTCACAACTTGTATAAGGTTTTATTCCATAGTATATTTTGCTTTTAATTCAAAGAATAAAGTAAATTCTTAGTTTTCTTTGACATGTTTGCATATTTCATGGAAGGACTCTAATAAGTAGGAGAATCATATTAAAAATTGATGTCTCATTCACAAAGTGAATGGATAGATCATAAGGATCTTGATGTATGTTGTAATTTTTTTAACATCCAATGGATTAGGCACTAATCTCAATTAGGATATTGTATAACTTTTTGTTTCATGTCGAGGTTCTTGATAAAATTATTTATAATCAAATATCCAAATCTATTTTCCTTTTATGTTGAAAAGATAACCCTCACTTAGCTTGTGAATGCTTAGGTTTTGTAACTTTCTATTGCATAGCTTTGTTATTGAATGAGTGTAAAATATTTTGGGTTTTTTATCTACCTTTTGTAAATTTAGATTTATGTTTTTCTCTGGTAACATAAAGGAATCTAAGGTCTGCTTGCGTAGGTTTTTCACAACCTAGAGAGAAGAAGGAGTATAGATTTATAGTTGGCCCAAGTTTTGTTCATGTGCATCCATCATAGGAATTAGAAGCCCTTTGATGCATTTTTTTAAAGTTTTTTATTTATCCAAACACTGTCAAACTAGGAGCCAACATAGCCTAATGTACTATATGCATCATCTCTCTTCTATAATGCATCTATGATTGCATTATGTTCTCCATTGGAAGTATCCATGATATTTTATTTGTGGGTCTCCCTTTGTATCTTAATAATTTAATGTTTGTTTCCACCACCAAATAGGAATATATTAAAATATTCTTTATTTATTGGTAGTCTTCAAAAGTTCATAAATTATTCCTTCTTGTTAGGTATTTTCATAAGTACTAACCAATAACCACAATGGAAACAATTGGATAGTGAAACTACAATTCATCTATCTAATGACATATCAACTTTTTCTTAAGTTCCACACATATATAGACAATACTCAATATGCTCATCATTATCCTTAGGTGCAACAATGACATATACATGCCCTACAAAATAAAATTAAGTAAACATACAAATAAAAGTTGTTTTAATTTTTAATTCAAATACATAATAAATTATATGATATACATAAATAGTATAGTTTAAATTCTTACAAGAAATTAATTAAATTTCTAGGTTGTATACGTTCTAAAACATAATCATAATCTTTTGATGCAAATATATAATCTGGGTCTTCATTTCTTGTATTGTCTTCAACTTGTGTCTCACTAGGTTTTAAGAATTTATGTTATTATTACTCAACCCATAATTTATTCTCATATTATTCTCATTCAATTACAATACAAAATTGACAAAAATATGCAAGATACCTAGTTCATACATACCAAGAATTCGAATCAAAACTCCTAAATAAATGCTTTTTCTGATTGTATCAAAGTCATATCTTGAAATAATATTCTTGTATTCAACTAGCTAGATGAAACATCTAATTGTAGAGCTATGACTTGATCCTATAGAAAAAAATGTATTATACCATTCAATAATTGCATGTACATTTTTGAATTGGGATTTTTCCTCAAATTTGACTTGCTCTATGAAAAAGTCTCTCTTAACACATGCAACACCACCATCATGTTCTCCTTTCTTGTGTCCAAAATCAAACAAATTGCACATATAGTAGATATTAGTTTTCTTATGTGTCCTACTCAACCAACTAAATAATCTACCATTCTCAAGTTTCCCTATGTAACCATAATATATGTTTTATCATTTGAATTTCTCTCTCCATTAAATTATCATAAAAGGTTTTGCATAAATACTATATAAAATTTGATAATTGTAGTTTATTATCACTCATTCAGAAATGGTATTCTCTAAAAAAGAATCAATCTCCTATACTATATGATGCATGCCTAGAAAAAATATGATTTTTTTTTCTATTTTCACTAAATTATAATATTGTGCTTGTACATAACATTATGGTGCAAGTGTGTGGTTTTTTGCAAAGTCAATGATTGAAAGTATGCTATTAACTAGAACTGTATTCTTGCATATGTAAAATTTTCCATCAACCCATATAGCATTTTTAGAATATTTTTCATATTTAGGAATGATCTTATTTTTAAATTTATTCATAAATTTATTAAAACTATTTTTTTCAGTAATTAGATGGTACCATCTTCCAACATTTCCATCTTTCAATGGATATTCAACAATTTAAAATATTTTTATAGCAACTAGTTTTTGTCCAAATTCAGTTGAATAATTTTCATGCAAACAATAGTCTAATAATGTAAGATTTATATATATATCACATACACTAGAAAGACATGCATAATTTTTTTTAAAAAAAATCCCCATTAGATAGGTTACAAAAAATCCTGATATGAACTTGTTGGAAATATTAATCTTTCCTTGGATGTAATTAAATTGGGATATTCCAAGGATCCCTACAGGTAGTTTTTCCTCTTGTACACATGTGTATTTACTTATCCTCTAGTTCACATGAGAGGACAACTCATTTTTAATTCTTTTTATCAAAGACATTAGTTTATCATTCTTAAGAGGTTTTTGACACTTTGCACAAGCTTATTATGAATGTGGCATTCATAGAAGTTAGAGTTACAAATATGAGTGCTATAAGAATTTTCCTTAGGAAAAAATTCACCCAAGAACTAAGAACTCAAACAAAAGAACAAATGTAGACTAGAAAGGAGAATGATCAGAATAACAATGTATTTGATTCAATATGCATTAAAAGTACACTAGGAGTGCCTATATATAAAGACCTCTAAGATGCATCTAGAATGCCTCAGAATCAACATCATGATAAGTCATACAATCAGGCACATGTCCACCAAATATGGGTTATCCTCCATTAAGCATGGAAGTAAGTGCAATGATGACAAGATAAGCCTACAATGGTGTAGCATGCAAATCTATGTTGTAGACAACATGTGCTGAAATAGAGTTGTGTACTTCTATATTGTCAACATGACAACTCATGAAGGTACGAAAACTCCTAAGTGTCTCAAAAATAAAATAATAAAATAATGCATTAAGCTAAGTAAACTTAAGTAAATGTAAATAGTAAATATGTATTTACACCAACACCCCCCTTTAAGTGCAACTTAGGGGAATTCCCTTAAGCTTACAAAAACTAGTATGAAATGCATAATGGGTCCCAACTACAGGCCATGTTAGATACCCATTTACATAATAAAAATGCAATCTCTCATAAAGTAGGGAAAGAGAGAAAACCGCATGGGAAAAACCCTCCCCCGAAAAGAGAGATGAAAAGGCTAGATGCATGGATGGATGGAGTAATCAAGACCCCCCATTATGGCATACATCAAGTATATACAATAGTGAAGAATGATAAGAACAAGACCTCATAAGAGGAAAATGTTCCCCAATAAGAAAGAAGAGGAAGAGAGATAAGGTAGCCCCCCCCCAAATGAGAATGTTGACTAGTGAGTGCTGCTCCAAGGAAGAAGCTAGTCCAAGAATGTTAAATGATGTTCCTCCCCTTTCAAAGAAACAAAGGAAAATGTAAAATCCTGAAGATGTATGGTGGCCCTAAAACCTACTCAAGTATCCCTATGTTGATGTTGATGGTCACCCCTTCCAATTGTGCTAAAAAGAACGAATGCAAATATGGCAAGGATGTCTGTTGAACCTATTACAATGAACAATATGTCTCCTCAACTAATAAAGAGACCTCCAACAATTGTTGTTCATAAGGATCCACAATCATGCCAACCTGTAAAGGTTGATCATGTAGAGAATGGACATGAGGGTTAGAGTGAGCCCTCACAACAATTGTAGAAGGATCATCTTCATCAAAGAGAAGATGTAAATCATCAAGGTTGTCTCCCAAATATATGGTGTGTGACTCAAAACCTACAATGTCTACCAAGAAGTCATTGACTAAAGCTAGAGCTAGAAGAAAATGTGTACCTTGCTCTGTTGGACCTATCACTATGGCAAGATAAGCATGTGGACTAGACTGATGTTGTGACTACTCGTTGAAACTATCGATAGAACCCCACATGTCTAAATCTATTGAAGCACTATCAATGGTGGCACTATTAGTTTCCATAGTGTATGATGTGCGGAGAGGATTAGAGGATAAGTTGGGTGAACTTTCCTCAAAGTGAACATCCTTTTCCACAAAAATCTCATGAGTCTTTGGATCCATAAGTCTATATGCCTTAATATCATCTTCATAACTGATGAAAGTATAAGGCCTAGGTGCTAGTGCCTTACATCCCCTAGAATATATTTTTGCCCATGTTGGACAACTAAAGACTCTAAAGTGACTCACAACTATTTTTCTATCACACCATGCCTCAAAAAGATTTTTGACATCTAAGGCATTATGTGGAGACCTATTAAGTATGTGAGTAGCACTGCTAATGGCTTCAACTTCAAGTGTAGGATCAAGAGACTTGGATTTTATCATGCAACTTGCCATGGTTTTGAAAGTCCTAATCCTTAATGCTACAATATTTGTCTTATGTAGATTGAATGCTCGTGGATTCTGAAGATCAATTCCCTCAAGTTTGCAAAAGTCCTTAAGTCTTCTGTTCACATATCTTCTTTCATTGTCCATCCTTAGAACCTTGAGGGCTTTCCTTGATTTGTGTTCAACATGAATCTTGAAGGCTTGAAGCCTATCAACCACTTCATTCTTGTGATGAAGAAATTAAACCCATGTGAATTGTGAAAAGTCATCAATGAGAGTAAGGATGTAGTGGCCTTGGCTAACTAAAGTCATTGCAAAAGGACCTCCTAAAACCATGTGAACCAACTGGAGAAAAAATGGTGCTCTTGAAGACTTTCCTTTATCATACTTCTCCTCAAGATGTATATCCACTGAACATGATGAACACTCACCCTTAGAAAAGTTGATGTTAGGTAGACCTTTGACCATGTGTTTAAAGAAAAGTTGCTAAATTTGGCAAAAGGTAAGATGACCAAATTGCTCATGCCATAGTTTGATTTTTGAATGTGAGTGAGTTAAAAAGGCTTGAGAGTGAGACTTAGGCACAATGTGGGAGAAGGAATAAAGCCTCTTACCATGATTAACTTTCCCCACTACAACCAATGAATCATCTTTAAGACTATGCACCATCATTGAATCTAGAAGAAACTCAACTTTGTGACCATCTCCAAGGTGAGTGATTTGAGTAACTAAGAGGAGATTGGAGCTAAGGTTTGGAATGTAGAGAACATCTTTGAATTCCCCATTGTCCATTTCCACGTGTCCTTTTCCTTCAACTTCCATTTTAGTATCATCTCCCACAAAGATGTGTGATACCTGTGATTGCTTTAATGAAGAAAAGTCTCCCTTTGAAGAACTCATATGATAGGAGGCACATGAGTCAAGTATCCATTCCATTGAAGAACTTGTATTTGTCATAAGTGCTTTCCCTTTTCCCTTTGAAGAGGTTGGAGTTGAATCCTTCGAAGTACCTGACACTTGAATTTTGTTCTTCTTGAGTAGGTTTTCCAACTCATCAATTCTCTTAGTCTTGCAATGATGCTCATCATGATTTGGATTTTTGCAATATGAACAAAAAAGTTTGTCCTTCTTTTCATTACTTCCCTTCTTGTTGGAAGAAGAATTTCCTTACTGCGAGTAGGATTGTTGTGTCTCTAATTGTGATTTTTGCTTTGGCCACTACTTTTTGTTGTTGCTAAAACTTCTTCCTCCTTGACTTGATTGGTGCTTATCACTAGCAACCAATGTTTTGGTCTTTTATGTTGTGAGAAGTCCTAAATCTATCAAGTGAGATTGTTCAACAATCAACATTTCTACAAAAGCATCAAATGTAGGCTTCTGGGTAAGCACTTCCCATGGTCAACCTATGAGTATTATAACTTGAAACAAATGAAACATACTCTAAAGGTAGTTTTTGTGGTATCCACAACGTACACCCCATTCCTAGTCAAGAATGGGGACCCCCTACTTTTTTTGACTCCCAGACTCTTGATTCAAGAGTAAGAAGAAGAAAAGTTGTTTATAAATTGCATAAAAAAACAAAAAAAAAAACAATAAAATAAAATAAAATAACTAAAAATGAGAAAATAACAAAAGAAGAAAAAAAAAGTCAAAAACATCAATAAAATTAGAAAAATTGAAAAGGTTGAGATGCAAGTTTCACGAAGAAAAAGAATAAAATAAATAAATAATTTTAAAAAAAAAATCAAAAAACACACTATCACACACACCCCTTGCACATGCATCAAGGAATAGTGCATACAATGGGACAAGGGTTATAAAGCCCTTTTAACCCCTCCCCATCTTAATTTTTTTTTCAAAGTCTTTTTTTGGAGCAAGGGTAAGTCTCCCTTGCCCCCTAACCTTAAGCGGGTGTTGCACTACCCTTGGGGACATGCACACACAACACCGAGCATGTAGCACTACCCTCGGGCATGTGCATAGTGCTGCCCTTGGGCGAGCTTTGTAGCACTACCCTTGGGCAGCCTATGTAGCATCACCCTTGGGTGGTCGCTTGTCACGCCACCCTCAGGCAGGCTACACAGCCCTCGGGCGGGCTTTATAGTGCCACCCTTGGGTGGGCTCTACAGTGCCTTCCTCAGATGCATGTGCCATGCCACCCTTGGGGGCATGCCACATTGCTTTTCCTTTTTGTAAAATTTTTTTAAAAAATAATAATCCAAAAAAAAAGAATAAGCCTCCAAGGGGGACATTTTTTTTTTCTCTTACATTATTTTTCACTATCTGGTGGTTGATCATGTTTTCTCTTTTTTGTATGATGCATAGGTAACACAATTAGAAGGCATCCACATCCAGGTCAGCAATGAAACCAGTTGTTTACAAATTTCAAGCTGTGACCCCAAAATCAAAATTACATGATGAGTATGATGAGATCAAAGATGTTGAACTCAAACACACAGACTTAGGAGAATTTATGAGAGTATGCAACAATCCGACACAAAGGTCAACCTTGGTGTCTGCATTGATCTAATCTAGATTAGTGAATGTAGCATCACATCCTGTGTTAGTATAGTCAGATGAGTTGATCATGACCCTATCTCATCATTTTGTTCCTAATGAGGGTGTAGTTAAGAGACTCACCAGAGAAGTGGTCTTAGATTTGTGACTTGACAACATCGAGAGAGTTTTTCATCTACCTAGAGCTGATCAGTTCATTAGACTTTCCTATGAAGTAGTTGAAAGATGGTATAAAGGTCATCACCAAGAAGCCATCAACATCATACATTCCTTGTACTTCATTGAGAAGCCACCTTAGGGAAAGAAAATTAGCAAAGTGGATATAACTTGGGGATACATGAAGGATGATATCAGATATTCTATTATTCTCCTAAGTAGAGTCATGGGCTTACCTGTAGTAGGTCATATTGCTCCATTCATAGTCAACTTCATTGAGACCATTAGACGTGTGAAGATACCATTCGATTGGGCCACCACACTTAGTGAAAATTTGTGTGATCAACTAAGAATGGTAAAGGACAATAAGAAGTTCCATATGACTTCTTACATGGTGTACCTGCTTGTAGCAAGGGCAACAAGCTATCTCGAGTTGTACAAGAAAGGTAGTATGTAGGATCCCAATGCATGGCCATACATAGTCTATCCTTAGTTGGTGAAGAAGAATCTCTCAAAATAGAGCAAAGAGTAAAGGATTGTAAATGATGCCTTCATCTTTGCTGTCATTCAATTCATCGAGAGGGACTATAGGAAGAGATTGTTCAAGGAAGCCAAGGCACAGATCACAGCTCTCAAAGCATATTTCATACAATTTAGGACATTTGCATACATTCAGGTAGGTGGTGCATCTATTAATCTAAAGAAACTCCCAAGGTACCCAAGTGACAATTTGGTCCTAATGAAAATATCCCAACAGATTGAGTCAACTTATGAGAGGATCAAAAGATAATAGAGACCTTGTTGGGATTGGCCTTTTGTAGTAGGAGCATATCAGGTGAAGAGAAAATAGGATATCTTGACTTTCAAGTGGGAATGGGAGAACTACCCTCTTGAAGAGTACAACTATCTTCGACCATATTTTGACAATGTGAAAAAAGTGGAAAACCTGGCAAGAAAAGATTTCTATCATGAGTATGCTATTGAGGATCATTGGATGAACACCACAAATGACTATGATGTTTGCATCAGAGACTATTGTAGGATGACTTTGTATCTAGCAGAAAAAGGCTCTCCATTTGAGCATCCCTGATGAGATAAGGCTACAGGACTCTGAGGAATGACTGGATCCCTATTCAATGTAGATAAAGTTGGTTAGAGACCCATTCTAAATGCAGAAGTTGATAGAGAGGAAGGAGATGATATTAATCATCGAGTGAGACATGTCATTCAAATGACAAAGAGTTGGATTAAGAAACCCTTTCTATTTGATCCAATTTTTGATACTGTAATCTTCCATGCACATGCTCGCCTAGAAAGGGGTCAGGGAAGGAAAGTGATGATTCCTATCTTTGTACTCAAGTCTCCTATTAGGCTAGAGATAGTCTACCAACTTGATTGCCCAGTGGGATATTATCACCCTCCTAAAATGAAGGGAAAGAGGAAGAGAACCTCTCCTTAGAGGATTTAGATAGAATAGGTTACAAAACATGTGTCTTCTTGGCAGCATGAAAAGAGCTCACAAGAATCCCAAGGTATGGAGCCTCTCAAATCCAGGATGAACCTCAGTTGCCTCCTATTTTTCCAAGCCAACCTGAAGAGGGAGAAATTCTAGAGAGCTCTATTCCTCTTGTGCAAGAAGAGTCTTCTTCTCTTGTGATTCCAAAGAGACAAAAAAGGATCAAGGTTAGGATGAACAAGAGGCAAAGAGTTAATAAGAGATTAGTGCCTAATCCATCTATTCCCAAAACCATTCTAAAGGAAGAAATAGATGAGAAAGAAACAGAACCGAAGGAGGAGGAGGAACAAGTACCCTTACAAAGGAGAACTTGGTTGGCAAAAGCCATAAAATTGGAGAGAAGGAAGAGTGCCATGAGTACCCAGCCACCCACCCAAGTGAAACCTTTAGAACTCTCTTCTTTAGAAAATGAAGTACAGTGATGGGTGAATGAGCAAAGGGAGCAAGGTGAAGATGTTCTCTCCATCCTAAATTTTGATTTCATGCTTGTCAATATGGAGTTAGTTGGGGATAAGATCAGAGACACCCCTATAGGTGAACTCCAATAGCAAGACTAGATGCAAATGCCACCAGAGACACAAGGTTCTAATTTCACTCCTCCATCTCCCCCACAGGTCACGATAGTAGATAAGGGTTTAGTAACTCCTCCACCTTCAAGTTTAGAAGAGGAACATGTTCAAAAGGAACCATCATTACAAGAGCAACCAGAACCAAGGGTTACTGATAAGCCATCAAAAGATGCATAGATAGTAAAATGTGTATAACAACCTTCTCAAGAAGTTGAGGATCAAACTACATGATCTACAGAGATAGAGACTATAGAAGAAGAGTCCTCATAGCAAGAGACTTTGAGAAAGAGTGATAAAGGGAAGGAGGTAGTTGAACACATCCCTTCATCATCTAGAGCCAAGCTTGTAGAGAGACATATCCCAAGATGGTTTCAGAAAAAAATAATGAGAAGTGCCAAGCATTAGTTTCATGCTTCAAAGGATGAAATTTGTGATATTGTACAGATTTTGAACAAGCCCGAGTCTCCATTACATGATGCAATGCCATTTTAATTTGACACTTCCATACAAAACCACACCTTATTTGCACAAGTGGCTCACCCTCTTGAAGGTACAGATGCAGAAGCTGTTAGTCTTGAGGACTATGAAGTGAAAGATATTATGTTGGGAAAGCCTACACATGATACATCTTGACAGATGATGACTATGGGAGTCAAAGAGATTCTTAGGCACATGAAATAGGATGAGATTGAAATTAGAACACTTTGTAGGCAAGTTGAGATCCTAAAGGTATATTTAGCCAAAGTTATTGGTCCTCTTGATCCTGAATGCCCCGAGGAGACTTTGAATACCATTCTTAGAGAAGGGGAAGGTGTACAACTCAATCCATTTTTGAAAGCTTGTCAAGAATGGTGGGACAGCCTTGAGGATAAAAGCATCACTATAATCATAGGAAGTTTGAAGTTTTTGCATGCTATGCAAGAGAATTTTGATAAGATCCTAGCAATTTTGAGGTAGGACTTCAGTATCATGGATGAGGTATGGGCATGGAGCAAAGATTTGCAAACTCTACAAGCCATAAAAGGAAAAAGGTACCACATTCTGATTGATGTATATACTAGAGAAGAGCTAGACATGATAGATGATTGGATAGAGAAAATAGAAGATGGGAATAAAGTGATGGAAACATTGCATAATGAGATACATATGCTCAAGGACCAAGCCCGAGAGCAAATTTTGCAAGCAAAAAAGTTGTACAGTGATGCATGCTTGGACATATTTGAGGATGAAGAATGAGAAAAGATATTGCTAGTTGAGGTAGTAGTGGAGAATTTCAAGAAAACTTTAGAGGAGGCATCTAGTGATGAAGACATTAGACAAGCCTTTAGGATAGAGGAAGCCTTGTTAGAGTTGGATACCAAACTCGAAGATTTTGCAGAGACTCAAATTAATGTGGACAACTATAGATAGAAGGTCAAGGAAAAGTATGAGGCTTTAGATCTTCTAGATGTGGCTAAGATTATTGAGATGATAGAGAAATTCAACAGCAAACATCCAAACATAGTTTTGGGATGAAGATGAACAACACCCAGATGCCAAAAATTCAATTTTGACACTTAGTAAAATTTTGAGATTTTGACCCAGTCGAGCTCTGCATTTTTATGTAGCTCTACAAGTCCATAGCTCTATAGGTTCATAGGTCTACAATTTAGAGGTGCATCAACAATTGACTGCCTATTCCAAAAATAGCACTTTCCATGTATCAAGAGCACATTTTGATGGCAAGTTAACTTTGACACATGCCTAGTGAAGGGCTAGCTTCTATTTTTGGCACCTCCATGCACTTCCACTTTGACCGATGGATTCGTCCTACTTTCTCTCTCATGCTTTCATTATTTTTGATGTGTAAAGGGCTCATGCATCCAATTAATGAACAAAATATGGATGGAGTCCCTCCAAGCACCAGTTAGATTGTTAGTTTGTTTTAATGTTTTAAAAGGCATTTTATTGCATAAAGATATCTCTCACTCTCAACACAAATTGAGGAGATGATTTCTTATAAATACCCCATTGTAATATGTAGCAAGGGCCATCTTTATTATGCAATAAAGTTATGTTTTGGGTGCTCACATTTGGAGTGTAGTCATTCTTGCCTAAATGTGTCATATTTTTTAGAATTTTATTCATGAGATTGTGATTGAGCCAAAGGTTTATTGTGTTGTTTTTTGTTGTGCGATCTTTTAGTTATGGTGTTTGCTACAGATATATGAATTCTACTAATGTAACAAGCTTGAGAAGAGACCACTCAATTATGTCTACATAGCTTTTCATCTCACATGAGAGCACTTTCTATGGCCTTGTGATTTGATGAAGAGTGAAACACCATTCAATTTGTTAAAGATTCTCATCGATGATTGTATCAGTGGATTCTAGGAAGTGTTGCTCCTATTTTCGTTGGTTTCCTACAAATTTCTTCGAAGGTTTAACTCATAGCATGTTGTGTTCTGTATCTTATGTCAATTAGGAATTTCAATTTCAAGTCATTTTGATTTCATGTTATTTTCTTTCAGTTTCTTTATTTTCTTAACTAACCCCTTGTTAGAATAGGACCTCATAGTAGCTGCATTGTTAGAGTTGCATTCATTAAAAAACAAAAAATACAAAAATATTGTTCTTTTGGTGTGATATTTTGAGATAGCAAACATAATTACTTCAATTTTGAGATAAAATAGTTTTTAGAACCAGCAAAGGCCTCCTTTTGAACACTCACATTTATCTTTAACTAAGCAGATTTTGGTACGTCGCAAGACAAATACTGAACCTTGGAGTGGATCCTTAAAAGATTATCTTTTCAAGAGAGGAATTATGCAATGGATTCCTACCATTGACCTCATGCAAAACAAATGCCCAATAGTAACCTCTTTAGGATGTGATGAATCAATTTTTCATCCTTCATGGGATTTTCACAATCTTTAAGTAGTGCCCTATACTCATTGGCTTTGTTGATGTAATCTTGAATTGTGTCAAAGTTCTTTAGATCCAAGAGAAGTAGATTTTCCTCAATCTAAAATCCCTTTTCCTCATCCACCTTACCATACAATGATTCAAGTTTGTCTCATGCAGGTTTGGATTCCTTGAAACTAGAAATGTGGAAGAAGAGATCTCTATGTACACAATTCTTGATAATTCCTAAAGCCTGTTAGTCTTGTTTTTGCCAATCAATGATTTCTTTAGCATCAGTAGATTTGGTAATTGTACCATCAACATTAAGATTGTAACCTTTTTCCATTAATCTACTCCATGCAATATCTTTCCAAGTAGAATAATTACATGAAGTTAGAAGTGGACATTTAGATGAACCCATGATGCAAAAAATAAAAAGAGCACACAAGAGAGAAACAATACACAATACATACCCCCTTTTTCACTCAATCAAAAGACACCCCCCCCCCCCAAAAAAAAGAGATTCTTTTGGCACTTTATATGTAGTGTGTTTACAATTGGCCACTTGTCAAAATGAACAAAGTGGACTTCTAATTTTGCTTTTTACAACTACCTTTTGAGGCCCAAACCTATCACAAAGCACTATGGCTCAAATGTGCAACAATTCTAAAAAGTAATCAAAGCATTACAATGCATAAAAGCCCTAATTCTAAAAGTGATATTTTTGTCCACACAACCCTAGAATCTAACTACAGATTATAGTCACCAAAAAATGAAATTTTTGAAAAATTCTTGCACCAAAAATAGAAAAGAGCTAACCACTAAAAATTTTGGGAAATTTTGCCCAATTTCAAAAAAAATTGCACCTGAATTGGAGTCTGAATGACAAAGATATGGCCTCCCAAAGTTAGACTACAAAATCCAAAATCAATCTAGAGAGGGGTTGCATCAGAAAAAGAAAGGGTTAAATTTGATGGTCGTATAGCTATCACAATAGTTCAAATTGCCCTTGAATGACAGTTAGATGGCCATCAAATTTAGGCTCAGGAACTAGTGACATCAGCAACTTCTAGCCTTGTGATGATGTTAGCATGATGTCATGATGATGTCACCTATACAAAATTTTACAAACATGGATGACATGTTCGACTGTCGTGCATGTGTGGACACTGACTATGCTACTGATTTGGTGATCTATGTGGTAGGTTAATGTGGACTATGTATTGGTAGTTTACCATGTGGCAGGTAGTTGTTGGCATAGGACGATGCTGAGATGGCCAAATAAAAAATTGCAACATGGAGGCCAGTTATTGGACTAAATGTCTACTATGACTTTGATAGTGATCGCTAGAATATTATGCTAGAGGGTTACTTTCCAATACCAAAATCTATTAAGCAAGCACTAGATTAGATTTGTGGGGACAAAATTTGTTCACAGAAATCAAATTTATGAACATTGTCGGTGAATGAAAATTGAGTGCCAAGAACTTTTTTTCATTCCATCAACGAGAGATATCCACTAGGAACCTGGCCAGAGTTTTTCAAATAATATCCCACATATGTGGGTTTGTGACTCCAAAGCTATTTAAAAGAGTGGACTACCAATGGCTTCAAATAACAAGGTCGGTTAGTGAATATGCAACCCACCAGAATGTTGTGCAGCCGGTAAGATCATGGGTCCAGTGGAATATTAAGCCACCAAAATTTTCTAAAGAGTTCACCAAATTATAATGCTGACCGTCAATTAAATTTGCCAATTTGATTAAGAATATTCCAATGGAATATTCTCTATAAGACTAGGGTGTGACTGCCTAGTTCTGCAAAAGAATTTTCTCTACTAGCTCGATTGGGCAATTTTTTTTTGAAAAAAGCAGAATTCAAAATTACAGAGAAATAGAGGTCAAAATGACCATACTTGAATTGCAAATTGGGGCCTCTAGGTGCCGATTTGTAAAAACAATTTTTCTTACAATCAACTTTGGCCTAGGGTAGCCAAATTTATAGTCAATTTGCACCGAATCAACATTTCAGACATAATGGTGAGGTCTATTTAAGCTCTAGATGCTCCTAATTTTTGCAATACTCTAGATTCGGGTTGAGGTGCTAAAGCAAGAAATTGGTCTTAAATGGCTATGTGAAGAGAAAATCTCCAAGAGCTCTAATACCATGTAATAATTTGGCTTAGGGAAAAATTCACCCAAGAACTAAGAACTCAAACACAAGCACAACTATAGACCAGAATGGATTATGATCAGAATAACAATGTATTTGATTCAATATGCATTAAAGGTATACTAAGAGTGCCTATATATTAAGGCCTTTGAGATGTATCTGGAATGCCTTAGAATCAACATCATGATAAGTCATACAACTAGGCACATGTCCGCTAGATATGGATTATCCTCCATTAGGCATAGAAGTAAGTACGATGATGAGAGGATAAGCCTACAATGGTGTAGCATTCAAATCTATGTTGTAGAGAACATGTACTAAAAAGGGAGTGTGAATAACTGTGTTGTCTACATGACAACTCAGTGAATAATGCAAACTCTAGTGTTGTAGACACCATGTGCTAAAATAGAGTTGTGTACTTCTATGTTGTCAACATGACAACTCAGAAAGGTACACAAACACCTAAGTGTCTCACAAAATAAAATAATAAAATAATGCATTAACCTAAGTAAACTTAAGTGTAAATAATAAATATGTATTTACACCAACAAGTCCTTTCTCATCTCTATAAAAGAGATTCCTCCTCATTCTTCTTTACACATTATATTGATGTTGTTATAATAAGCTCTCTCTCTCTCTCTCTCTCTCTCTCTCACACACACACACACACTCATAGGATTTTTCCTTAAATCATAATACTCACAAGGGGTTTTCTTTACTTTCCTCTTTCAAAATATTCATCTACTTTGTTTCTCTACATTAGTGTATGCTCTTGGAACTTAGTTATTTCATGGTAATATTATTTCTCACTCAAGTCACTTGGATTGATTTCATTTTCCTTTCTATATTATATATTTTCTTACATGGACTAGAGCATAGGTTCTTAACCTTGTTTTGAGTTCTTGTGTTGAATATTTCCATTCATTGGAGCTCACATTATTTGGAGACTTTTCTAGAGAGAAGAGTTTTTTGCATTTTTTACAACTCATACTAACATCTTGTGTATTTAGGTTTTTCTTCCCTATTTTTTTTTTACATCTAATCCCCTTTGGAAGGATTTTTTCCAAAGGGTTACTTTCTTGCAATTATTTTATCTTGTTTTGGAAGGCTTGCAACCAAAATAAGAAGAACTTAGTTCTATAGTCTTCTTGAAAGATGTATATATATATATATATATATATATATATATATATATATATATATATATATATATATATATATATATATATATATATATAATTAGAATAATACTAATCTTTTCTCCTACAGGAAAAAATCTATGTGCTTAATTCCTACTCAAAATGTCATTTTTTCTTATTATTTTTAAAAATTCATGTGTGTCTATATTTTTTTATTATTTCTAGGACACCATTTAGCTTCAATCTTTATCCAATTTCTATTTTAGTTTACTATTTGTCTTTATCTAAATCAATGCAATTTTGTTGTATTTTTGTTCAGTATAATCCTTTATCAAGAATTTATTTATTTGGATTACTCATAGTTAAGCCTAAATATAAATATCTATCATTATTTTTGAGCTTACTCTACTATTATATTGCAATATTCATAAATTTTATATATTTTTCAATTTTGCAGCTCTTTCATTATACACTTCCTTGTGAGTGCTTGCCTTAGCATCTTAGTTCACACCCTTCTCTCTCAATCTATGTGTCCTTTCTTAGTTGGTCTAATAGTTATCACTATTTTTTATTCCTCCTACATTCTCTCCATTTCCTCTTCCTTTCCACTGCTCCAGTCCATCTTGTGTTTGTGCTCTTAATTAGGAGACATTTTTTTTTCCATTTCAGGAGCACTCTCTTATTTCATAACAACTCATCTTTAATTTTTTAAATTTTATTAATTTTCCAATTATGTTAGTTATTATCAATTATTTTCCTCTACTTGATAGAGTCATTTTCTCCCTTGCATTTATGTCCTAACTATCTCAAGATTCGTGGGTCCACATTTTTGAGTTTCATATTTGTCTTTTCCTTATTATATAAACTTCAATAATATTTTCTTGCATTATTCCATTTGCAATTCTTTTCATTTGCAACTCTATCATGAAGTTATCATCATGAGATGCATTTTCTTATCTTTCCAAGGCTCATTTTGAGGTTTTAATGATTGCAAGCATTTAGAATCCTATTTGTACTGCTAGATCATAACATTTGTATTTGCTACATATTTCTAACCCTTCTTTTACAAATTGTGGTTTGCTTAAATTTTTTAAGTCAATCATTTTAAATTGAATGCTATTATCTTCCCATTGTTAATATAAATTAGAAATATTTTGTTTTATTTTGTCATCATTTACCACAATTAAAGTATAACATTTTTCTCTCTTTCAAAAAATATTTATGTAAGTCCATTTTATAATTAATTAATTAGTATAAAATCTCCTTGAACTAAATTAACTTTAGACACTTTTTGGATTATTCATCTGTTTATATTCATTTTTGTTCTTTAATTGTGGGGATATTTTTTTTCTCTCTCTCTCTAATTATGTCAACTTTAAGTACAAAAATTAAACTCAAGAGTTCAAACTACCATTGATGAAAAAATCATATTTCATTTATCTTTCTTTTTAAACATATTTTGGATATTGTAATTGATGCTTCCATTGAGCCCACCACATCTGCCACCCAAGATGAAAAAGATGCTTGGAAAAATAAAAATGAAGATGCTTTATGTTTGATTGAAATTTCAATTATTCTTGATTTATATATTTTGATTGCAAATTATACTAAATCTCATGAAGCATGTGCAATTTTGCAAACTACTTATGATAGTGTAGATGAATCCCACAAAATACAGTTGTAGGATCAACTCAAGTATCTTAGGTATACAGATTTCAAAACTATGGATGAATTCCTTTTAAAATTTGATACTCTTAAAATTAATTTGATTAGTTGAGGCATTGAATTAGTTGATATCTATTTGATTCATATTATTCTTAAAAATGTCTTCTTAGACAATTCTAGTAATTTATTACTAATATCCATGCTCAACTTGTGATTCCTAGTTTATCTTCTCAATTGACTTATGTTATTTTTCAAAACTTAATGCATCAAGAAGAAGCTAAACTCATTCAATTTGGTATTATTAAATCAAGTGAACATTATCTCATGTCTAAGAATTCAAAAAATAACTTTAGATCTAATTAGAACGATCATCATCATAACCATAATCATAACCATAATTAATCTAATCATTCAAATAATAAATCTCATTCAATAATAATAATAATCAAAGGAATAATTCCAATTTCAAACCTCATTGTACTTATTGTGGTAAAGATGGTCATGTCATTAATAATTTTTTCCAAAAGAAAAATGATAAGAAACCCATGAACAACAATAATCACCATAAAAATTCAAATCATAAAAAGGTAATTCTAATGGTTCTATTTCTCATGATCCTTATACTTGTATTTATAATATTTCTACACCATTAGAATACATTGTGGATAGTGGTGCTTTTCAACACATGACTTCTCATAAGGAAGTGTTTGATTCTTTGCAACCTGATTTGGCTAACATTCATATTCAATTAGATCATACTTTAAAAGTTGAAGGTTTAAGTGATGTGAGTCTTCCAATGGTAAATTGAATGATGTTCTTTAGGTTCCTGATTTGAAACCTAGTCTTCTTTCTGTTTCTAATCTCTATCAAGATTATAAAGTTGATCTTTACATAGATATGTGCTATGTCATTGATCCTCAAAATAATCAAGTGGTTAATAATTCTTGGATCATGTCAATTTATTGAAATTTCATGAATTTTCTACTTCAAGGTATTCTTTACATACCACTATTGATTTTAATATATGGCATGAAAGACTTGGCCATTTAAATTCTAATTATATTACTTTAATGAAAAAAGTAAAAATGGTTAATGGATTGCCTCACATTATTCATTCCAAAGTTGTATGCACCAGTTTTATGAGTGGTGAGTTGCATAGGGAACCATTTCTAAATGGTAAATCATGGAGGGCAACTCATAATTTTTTCCTAGTCCATAGTGACCTATTGGGCCTCATGGAGAATAACTCCATCCAAGGATCAAGGTATGCACTTAATTTTGTTGATGATTTTTGTAGATGAAATTGGATCTATTTCTTTCATAGCAAGGATCGAGTTCTTGATACTTTAATTAAATTAAATTTTTATGTTGAAAGGAAATCTGGTTTTAAACTTAAGATTCTTAGAGCTAATAATGGGAAGGAATATGTGAATAATGCTTTTCATTATTATTTTAAATCATGTGAAATTAAACATGAACTTAGTGTTCCTTATACACCACAAAAAAATGGTGTGGTAGAAATAAAGCATATGACCATTGTGGAAATGGCTAGATGTATGTTACATGCTAAGAATATGCATTTTAAGTTTTGGGTTGAAGCTATGTCTTATGCCATTTATCTTATTAATAGGAATCCTACCAAAGCTCTTAAGGACATAAGTCCCAAAGAAGCTTGGTCTATTAGGAAGCCCAATTTACATCACTTGAGGATTTTTGGATCTATTGTTTATTTTCATACCCCTAAATAGAAAAAAGGCATAAGTTAGATGCAAAGTCTTATCCTTATATTTGTGTTGGCTATGATGAAAATACTAAGGATAATAGATTTTATGATTCTACTACTAACAAAGTGAAAGTTTCAAGGCATGTCTATATTGTAGAAAATGGAGTTCATGATTTGTCTAATGTGCAAGATATGGAATTTAGTGGCACTAAAATAGTGTTAGTGGAGGACCAACCTCCTTCTCTAAACCCTCCTCCCACTCTTAAACCTTCTCCTCAAGAACCATATTTATTTGTCCTATTCCTTATAATACTATTAATGATGATAATGTTGATACAAATGATGCATTTATAGATCATGACTCTTCTTCTAGTGATGACTTTATTACTATTAAGAGAAAACCTTAATGGGTTCAAAGATCACTTAATGAAAGTGATGATTGTATTACTATATTTGGTGGACTTAAAATTAGGAGAATTAATTATTAGAGATCAAGTGGCTAATATTTTGACAAAACCACTCTCTAAAGAGAGGTTTCAATTTCATTGTGAAATTTTGGGTTTGCAACCCCTTGATGTAAAATCCCCAAGTAAAGATTAGGTGTGTGTGCTGGAGGGAGGTGCCAAGGTGGTGGGGGTGCTAGAAATATTGAATTTTCTTTAGATTTATTTAATTTGGGATATTCTAAGGATCTCTACATGTAGTTTTTCCTCTCATACACATGTGAATGACATGTCATTTACTTTTCCTCTAGTCCACATGTAAGGACAACTCATTTTGTAATTCTTTTTATAAAGAAAATTAGTTTATCCTTTTTTTGAAGATCTTGACACTTTTCACACACTTATTATGGATGTGACATTCATAGAAGTTGGAGTTACAAATGCATCTCCTTTCCCCTCATTCTTCTATACATGTCACATTGATGTTATTGTAACTCTCTCTCTCTCTCTCTCTCTCTCTCTCTCTCTCTCTCTCTCTCTCTCTCTCTTTCTCTCTCTCTCTCTCTCTCTCTCTCTCTCTCTCAAACTCTAACTCTAACTCTCCTTTGTTGCTCTACATTGGTGTATGCTCTCGAAACTTGGTTATTTCACGTTAACATTAATTCTCACTTGACTCACTTGGATTGATTTCATTTCCTTTCTCTATTATATATTTTCTTACATAACTCATTTATAGTATGAAGTTGGATATTTATACCATATTGTTGTAATATTTCATTTGTATGCATGGTAGTGCATATACATCAAAACTCATCATAGTGGAAATGAAATTGAGCATGAATTCTCTAAAAATATGGGACTCTTTCCTTATTTTTTATTTAGTGAAAAGAGGTTTTGAAGAGGCCCTACAATCCTTTATGATCAAGATCTAAAAATAGAAACCATTAAATCTCAATAATAAAACATCAACATACAAAATAGGAATGGAAAAGTAAAAATTCCAATTGGGACAAGAGACACCACTAACAATAAGGCACAACTACCTAGGCACTTTGGTAGCTCAATAGCTTCAAGCTCTAGCTTGTCCATCACTATTTTCCTTGTCTCTTTAACCTCATTAGTACTAGTGGAGTCATTTTTCTTAGTATTTTCTCTATTTTTGTCTACTAAGGCCAAACTAAGTACCCACTAGAGACTCCTTATCATGTGCAACCTAAACGATAGCTATATCCATGTTGAGATTCACCAACTTCCCAAGGAGGATCTTTATATGGTCATTAGAAGCCTTTAAGATCTTGTAGCTTTGATCAAGAATAATTTTTAAAGAAAAATAATGCTATAAACCTTAACCTCCAATGCTAAGATCCTATCCTCTAACCATTTGAAAATAAAAATGTCCTTCCTCTTCCCTCTCACATCAAAATAGTCCCCCATATTTAGGTTGGCCTCTTCCATTGAATCCATAGCAAGAACAACCACCTTTATAATGTCTACCTTACTTTTCAAATCCCCAGTCTTTAGATAAATGTCATTGAGATTATGGAAGGGTCATTTAATTTCTTTGTAAAATTCCATCATTCCATTCCTAGAGGCAAGGAGAACATCAATGAATGATCTTTGTTAGCATCATTGAGAATGAACATGGAAGGGTGAATCAACTAGTCTAGATTCACATCACCCTTCTCCTTAGGATTGATGGCCAGATCAATATTCTATCTTGTGAATCTCTCCTTATTGTTGGTGTAAATACATATTTACTATTTACACTTACTTAAGTTTACTTAGGTTAATGCATTATTTTATTTTGTGAGACACTTAGGAGTTTGCACACCTTTTTGAGTTGTCATGTTGACAACACAGAAGTACACAACTCTAATTTAGCACATGGTGTCTACAACACTAGAGTTTGCATCATTCACTAGGTTTTCCTATAGACAACATAGTTATTTTCACTCCCTTTTTAGTACATGTTGTCTACAACATTGATTTGTGTGTTACACCCTTATAGGCTTATCCTCTCATCATCACACTTACTTTCATTCTTAATGGAGGATAACCTATACCTGGTGGACATGGGCCTAGTTGTATGACTTATCATGTAGCTAATTTCAAGACATTCTAGATGCATCTCATAGGCCTTTATATACAGGCACTCCTAGTGTACTTTTAACACATATTGAATGAATATATCATCATTATGATCATACTCTCACTTTTTAGTCTACAATTGTGCTTTTGTTTGAGTTCTTAGTTCCTAGGTAAATTTTTCCCTAAGGAAAATTCTTACATGGTATCAAAGCTTGGAGATTTTCTTATCGTATAGCCATTTGAGACCATTGTTGCTTTAACACCTCAACCTGAATCTGGAGTACTAAAAAAATTCAAAGCATCTAGAGCTAGATCTGACCTTTCCATTGCATCCAGAACATTGATTCAGTGAAGATCAACTATAAACTTAGCTAACTTAGGCCAAACTTGACTATGAGGAAAAAATTTTTGCAAACTGGCACCCAGATGCCCTAACTTGCAAGTTTGGGTATGGTCATTTTTTGATCTGCAATTTTACTATTCAGATCTACATTTTAAATTCTCTATCATTTTTGTCTATATTTTTGAAAGAAAAAAATTTCCCTCTAGGCACATAGCAAAGAATTTTTTTTTAGCAGAACCAGGTAGTGACACCTTGGCTCGAAAATTTAGAGGTTGTTTGTTCACAGAGAAACTTTTTTTTTTATAGGCTTAAATAAGTGGACAGTACCATCAAATTTATTTTGTGAGCATCTTCCATTTTTTAGCAGGCTTTTTTCAATACCAATGGACACTGCATTTTGGCATTTACTAGAAGCCTACAAAACTTGGCATTATATCCACCAGACCAAATAGACTATAGCCAACCAACCCACCTTCTCAGTAGCCTCTTTGTCCTAACCTTCATGGCTTGCTTTGTGTTAAGCATAGTGGGCAGAGTGTTTTAAACACTTTGCAATCCAACTATTCCATGCATGTGGGACAAAAGATTGTAAAACTTTGGCACTGTAAACCCAAAATCTTGGCTAGTGAATTTTGCAACTCTGGCTTGCATATCTTCCTGTGAATTTTTCCTCTTGATGGCACAGTATATTCTAGACATGTTGTGTAAATTTTGGCACCCATGATAGGGAAACTGACATCACCATTAAAGTTTTAGCATGTGATTAAATTCTGGTAAATCTGGGCTCAAGCCCATGTGGAAAATAAACTATGCAAACTATCACAAGTGACCCATGACACATGTAGACATATCTACACCTACCATGTCCTCAGTCCATGTGTATTGCCACGGTGAACATTGCCATGACAATAGCTCTTTGCCACGTCACCTCTGATGCAACACACAGACACTTCATCACCTGAGTATAGTCAATTGCCCCATAGGTAGACATGTCAATGTGATACATCATGTGCCACATGTACCATATGCCACATGTACAGTCTATACCATATGAAAAACACAGTCACCTGCCACATCACCCAGCTAGTCTTTTTTCACCGATGTTAGCCAGTCACTAGGTTAAATTTGACAGTCATCTAACCATCATTCCCAAGCAATTTAGAACTACTACGATGGCTATTTGATCATCAAATTTAAGCACACAATTTTATTTCTAGACCCTACTTTAGATTTCTTTTTTCTTTGGTAGCTTGACTTTACAAGCCCATAACTCAAACATCTAGACTCTGATTCAGGTGAGATTTTTTTTGAAATTGGGTAGAATTTCCTAAAATTTCCAAAGGTGGTGTTCTTTTCTATTTTGGTGCAAGGATTTTTCAAAAATTCCATTTTTTGGTGACTATACCTATATAATCCTACATTTTGCAACTTCAAACGCTCTGTACAGGCTCATCTGTTCACCTTTTCAGGTTCCATTTTTCTTGAAAGTGCATCATTTTTTGTCTACTTTCTAGATCTATAGTTATATTCTAGGGTTGTGTAGAAAAAAATCTCACTTTTAGAACTAGGGGTTTTTTTTACATTGTAATGCTTTGATTACCTTTCAAAATTGGTGTACATCTGAGCTACATTGCTTAGTGATAGATTTGGGCCTCAAAAAGCAGTTGTAAAAGAAAAATTAGAAATTCCACTTTGTTCATTTTGAAAAGTGGCTCATTGTACATGCACTACTTATAAAGTGCCAAAAGCATCTTTTTTGGGGGGGTCTTTTGATTGAGTGAAAAGGGGGGTGTGAACTATGTTTTTTGTGTCTCTCTTTTGTGCTCTTTTCATTTCTACATTGTGGGTTTATTTAAATGTCCACCTCTAACTTCACACAATTATTCTACATGGAAATATATTGCATGGAGTAGATTAATGGAAAAAGGATATAGTCCTTATGTTGATGGTATAATTATGAAACCTATTGATGCTAAAGAACTCATTGAATGGAAAATCAAAAGCAATAGGCTCTAGGAATTATAAGGAGTTGTGTACATAGAGATGTCTTCTTTCACATTGCCAGTTTTACGAAATCCAAACCATCTTGGGATAAACTTCAATCATTGTATGGTAAGGTGGATGAAGAAAAGGGATTTTAGATTGAAGATGATCTACTTCTCTTGGATCCAAAGAAGTTTGAAACAATTAAAGATTATATCAACAAAACCAATGAGTATAGGGCACTACTTAAAGATTTTGGTAATCCCATGAAGGATGACAAATTGATTCATCACATCCTGATGAGGCTACCTTCAAACTATGCTTTGTTTGTTTCAAGTTTTAATACTCATAGGTTGACCATGGGAACTACTTACCAGAAGCCTTCATTTAATGCATTTGTAAAGATGTTGACTGTTGAAAAATCTCACTTGATGGATTTAGGACTTATCATGACATCAAAGACCAAAGCCTTGGTGGCTAGTGATGAGCACCAATCAAGCCAAGGAAGGAAAAGTTCTAGCAACAAGAAGAAGAAGCAGTAGTGGGAGAAAAAATCACAATCTAAGGCACATCAATCCTCCTCTCAGCAAGGAAATTCTTCTTCCAACAAGAAGGGAAGTAATGAAAAGAAGGAAAAACTTTTTTGTGCATGCTGCAAAAAGCCAAATCATGATGAGCATCATTACAAGACTAAAATAATTGATGAGTTAGAAAATCTACTTAGGAAGAAAAAAATTCAAGTGTCAGGTACTTCCAAGGATTCAACTCCAACCTCTTCAAAGGGTAAATGGCAAGCACTTATGGCAAATTCAAGTTCTTCTTTAGAATGGATACTTGACTCTGGTGCCTCCTACCATATGGGTTCTTCAAAGGGAGATTTTTCTTCATTGAAGTAGTAAAATCTACCACACATCTTCATGGGAGATGATACTAAAATAGGAGTTGAAGGAAAAGTACATGTGGAAATGGACAATGGGGAATTCAAAGATGTTCTCTATGTTCCAAACATTAGCTCCAATATCCTATCAGTTTACCAAATCACTCACCTTGGAGATGGTCATAAAGTTGAGTTCCTTCTAGATTTAGTGATGGCACAAAGTATTAAAGATAATTCATTGGTTGCACTGGGGAAAGTCAATGATGACAAGAGGCTTTATTCCTTCTCCCACTTTGTGCCTAACTCTCCTTCTCAAGCCTTTTTGACTCACTCTACTTCACAAACTACATTATGGCATGATCAATTTGGTCATCTTGCCTTCCACTATCTTCAGCAACTTTTCTTTAAACACATGGTCAAAGGTCTACCTAACATCAACTTTTCTAAGAGAGAGTGTTCATCATGGTTAGTGGATATGCTTCTCAAGGAGAAGTATGATAAAAGGAAGTCTTCCAAAGAACTAGTTGTTCTCTAGTTTTTTGACATGGTTTTAGTAGGACCCTTTGTAGTGACTTCAGTCAGCCAAGGCTACTACATCCTCACTTTTGTTGATGACTTTTCACGATTCACTTGGGTCTACTTCCTCCATCATAAGAATGAAGTGGTTCATAAGCTTCAAGCCTTCAAGACTCATGTTGAAAAAAAATCAAGGAAAGCCATCAAGGTGCTATAGGTGGAAAATGAGAATAGATATGTGAACAAAAGACTCAAAGACTTTTTCAAGCTTGAGGGAATCGATCTTCAGAATCCACCAGCATTCAGTCCACATAAGATAGATGTTGCAGTACTAAACTCTCAAGACCATGGCAAGCTACATCATAAAAGACAAGCCTCTTAATCCTACATTAGAAGTTGAAGCCATTAACAGTGCTACTCACATACTTAACATGTCTCCTCATAATGTCTTAGATGGTAAGACTCCTTTTGAGGCATGGTGTGGTAGAAAATTAGTTGTTAGTCACTTTAAATTCTTTAGTTGTTCAACATGGGAAAACCTATCTTCCAAGGATTGTAAGGCACTAACACCTAGGCCTTGTACCTTCATTAGTTATGAAGAAAGTGCTAAAGCTTATAGACTTATGGATCAAGAGACACATGAGATCTTTGTGGAGAAGGATGTTCACTTTGAGGAAAGTTCACCCAACTTATCCTCTATTCCTTTGCACACATCATATACTATGGAAACTGATAGTGACACCAATGATAGTGCTTCAACAGATTTAGAAATGTGGGGTTCTATTGACAGTTGTAGTGAGAGGTCACATCATCAATCTAGTCCACATGCTTACATTGCCACAGTGAAAGTTCCAACACAACAAGGTACATGTTGTCTTCTAGCTCCAGCTTTAGTTGATGACTACATGACAGACATTGTAGGTTTGTTTGTGGAGTCACATACTGTAGACTTGGGAGATGGCCTTGATGATATACATCTTCTCTTTGATGAAGATGGTCCTTCTACAGTTGTTGTGAGGGCTTTCTCTGATCTACATGTTCATTCTGTACATGATCAATCTTCATAGGTTGACATGATTGTGGATCCTTATGAATAGTTATTGTTAGAGGTTTCTTTATTAGTTGAGGAGATAGATGATTCTTTGGAATAAGTTCAATAGACATCCTTGCTAGATCTGCATTCATTCTTTTCAGCACAGTTGGAAGGGGTGAACATTAGTATCAAAAAAGGGATACTTGAGTAGGTTTTAGGGCCATCACACATCTTTAGGGTTGTACTTTTGCCATTGTTTCTTCCAAAGGGGAGGAATGTCATCCTACATTCTTGGACCAGCTTCTTCCTTGGTGTAAATATGTATTTACTATTTACACTTACTTAAGTTTACTTAGGTTAATGCATTATTTTATTATTTTATTTTGTGATATAGTTAGGAGTTTGCACACCTTTTTGAGTTGTCATGTTGACAACATAGAAGTATGCAACTCTAATTTAGCACATGGTGTCTACAACACTAGATTTTGCATCATTCATTGAGTTGTCATGTAGACAACACAGCTATCTACACTCCCCTTTTAGCACATGTTGTCTACAACACTTATTTGTGTGTTACACCCTTGTAGGCTTATCCTCTCATCATTACAATTACTTTTGTGCTTAATATAGGATAAACCATATCTAGTGGACATGTACCTAGTTGTATGACTTAACATGTAGTTGATTCTAAGGCATTCTAGATGCATCTCATAGGCCTTTATATACATGCACTCCTAGTGTACTCTTAATGCAAATTTAATGAATATATTATCATTCTGATCATACTCTCACTTTCTGGCCTAAAGTTGTGCTTGTGTTTGAGTTCTTAGTTCCTAGGTGAATTTTTCCCTAAGGAAAATTCTTACACTTATTAATCCTTATATACCAAGTTTTATACTTTTCAAAATAAATTTGACTAATGCAATAGTTTACACTTTATCACCAAAAATAAATTGTAAAATTTAGTTTGAGTTATGTCTAAAAGTCTCTTTGGATGTGGATCATGAATTTTTGAGCTAAATCTTAATTTAAGAACTTGTCAGGAATTGGGTGATACTCTTGTGTTATTGTGCCAAAAACTTTCAATCTAAGTTTTGAATTCACTAATAAGTTTCACATCAGACACTAGGAGTCTACCACTAGCAATCCAAAATTTGTTTGTTGGATCACTTTCAAAGTTAAATTTTCTCCTTCAAACTATTGCCAAAGTTTTATCATGAACATTGATATATCCACTTATGTTACTCATCATTCTTTTATATCATGTTTTTATTTTTTATGAAAGTTGTTTTTATTGCTCACCATGCTACATTCCTATATTTAGAATGAACTTATTTCCTGATTGTATCAAGGGCTCTAGAAATAGTGTATATATATCATATTTTAAAGACTCACCCTTCTTCTTGGGTTTGACACAAATCTCTAATCTTTGCATCACTTTTTACATTTTAGTCATTATAATTAGTTGTAACATTAATTGACATTCAAACACAAATTTATTATCTACTTGCATGTGTCCTAATTTCTCTCCCTTGAATTAAGCTTCAAATATTGTCTATCACATCTTTATTAATTTTCAAATTTATATGCACTTCATTATCATTCAAACATGTTTCTTCTTGAATTGGTGTTTCCATGTCCACAACCACATTAATGATTTAAATTTTTATTTTATTTTCAATTATAGTTGGGAAATGAGTTATAGTTCAATTACTATTTGCCTTTTATTCAAGGTTCAACTTTAAATTTGGGTCTGATGCACAAGATTTGTTACTCTATTTTCATGAAAAGAATCTAAGTCATGTAAAGGTAACCTTCTCATACAAAATCATGAAATTCATGATGATTGGAATAAAAATGAGGTTATGAAGACATGCCTTTATCATTACTAGATTGGAAAATTCATCTGAATATCCTTGTATTTTGTCTACTTTTTCAACATTTGTATCCATTATTGTGTACTCAATGTTATCCTTTTTTAAAATAAATTTTGAACTAGAAGCCCCAACATTGTTTAGCTCTCTAATTCTTTCTCTTCTCTTTTGTTGACATTTTTCCTCCTTATTTGACACAACCTCCTCAACTTTTAGAACCTTCCTTGGCCTCTTTTTTCATTTCTTTGTATTTAGTGGTGAAAATGACATATATAAATTTATTAATGTGAACTAGATGAGATAAATTCATTAATTAAATAATGTCACCCTAAGTCATTCAATACAAAAGAATGAGGGGATTTCAAAAATTACTCTCAATATAACTTTTGAGAAAGCTAAATGGAAACTGGGAAATGGAGAAAACATAAATTTATGGCATGATGACTAGTGTAGACTAGGGCTTGCATGGAACATAGAGTCATTTAATAGATGGGCTGACTCTTGTATGGAAATATATGGGAGAAAAGTGAGTGACTATAGGGTTCATAATGAGTGGATTGATCTGACCAAGATATCCTCAGATCTCAAGCCATTGATGGGCATGATCATGCATATACCCCTGTCCCACAACAAGAACACTATTAATTGGGGGGGGGGGACTAATAATGGAAACCATACTATAGCCTCTAGCTATGAGAACATGCAAAACAATAGAAATGCCACAGTTTGGGCCAAAGATTGTCTCTGGGTCTCATTCCCAAAATTAACATTTTTATCTAGATTATGCTCCAAAACCATATTTTAATGGTGGAAAACCTCATCAGGAGGGGGAATATGATTCCCAACATATGTATTTTGTGCAAAAATCATAGTGAGAGTGTAGATCATATCTTTATCCACTGTCAATTCATTAGAGATATTTGGTCTTATTTCTTATCTTTATTCAATATGACCTGGTCCATTCCTTCCAACATTTTGGGTCTCTTTTAACAATGGCACCATGGGTTATATGGGGATGGGATCAAAGGCTTGTGGAATTGGACTTTTCCCCATGTGTGTTGGGCAGTGTGGAACGAGCAGAACAACATAATTTTTAGGGAGAACGAAACAAATGCAAACATTGTCTTCCACAAAAGCCTTAATGCTCTATTTGAAAATTGTACTAATATTAAAGGTCATAACCCCTTTCTTATCATAAAGGGAATGGATAATAATAAGAGGAAATATTGTAGATGGACTCTCTCACCTAAGGGATGACATAAAAAAAAATTTGATGGGGTGGCCAAAGGCAACCTAGGAAAGGTAGGGGTGGGTGGCATCATCAAAAATGTATATGGCAAAGGAATTGCCATTATTTATGCTTCTCTAGGAATACAAACTAATCATTATGTAGTGGTGATTCAAGACATGGAAGTCAAAAATCTTTGGCCTGAAGGGGACTCAAAGAATATTATAGATTGCCTTAATGAGAAGAATGAGCCAACATGGGCAATTACAAATATCATTGAAGAATGCATCTAGCACCTTAAGAATTTTGATAAAACTTATGTGGCTCACAAATATAGGGAAGCCAATCAAGTGGCTGATAGGTTGTCCAAATAGGTAGTCAAGTACAATGAAGTGAAAAAGTGGACAAATGAGCATAATTTTCTGCCAGATATCAATGAGCTGATTGAAAAGGAAAGGATCCTGGGTAGATTGGGAATCATAAAAGGTTCATTATGACTGTTTATGAGTTATGAGAAATATGCAAAAATGTGATGTGTAAGTAGGAAAGAAATTGTGCTTCTCATATCAACAATATCCATCATGTTACTTTAAGGGTTTATTTTGAGGATAAAGACCACAATGTGAAAAGAAGTTTCAAGAAAATGACTAGTGCCAACTATAATCTAACTTCAAAGAGTATCAATAGCAAGAAAAAAGCTTGTAGAGAGGAAGAAATCATGGTGGGGAAAAGACATAGGAGGTAACTTAAGGACAAAGCTCAAAAGTGGCATAGATTCTCTGAGGTGTGGATCATTCTAAAAAAAGGTGAAGTCACAAATTTCATTAAACAACTCCACAGATGGAAACCCTTTGTTACATAAAGCATGGTAAAGAGTTGGAATGAGGGGATTGTTAAAATTCATGGAGTGGATTTCATGGTGATGGAGGATTTTATCTCTATGGTAATAGGTATTCCCATAATGGGGAAGAAATTCTATGGAGATAAAAAGATTTTTGGCTAGGTGTTGGTTAAATTCACCAAGGATTTGGAGGAAAATAAGGCTTTGGTGAAGAAACATACTTACTATCTACCAAGCACCATTAAGCTATTGTGGAGTTTTGTTTTGAGGGTTATAATAAAGTACATTTCCCTTGACATTAGATTCGACCACGTCTGCACCCACCATTTTGTGCTTCTCAACCATTTTAGGTATGGGGCAAAGAATTCTATTCCTTTCTACCTTTACTTGTCTATTAATGAAAATATTAACAACTATAAGGAGAAGTACTCTAGTAACCCAACCTTCCATGAGGGACTTAGAGGAGGAAGCTTCCCCAAAATATAATATTGGTAAACTTTTTATCAAAATGGATAGAAAGGAGAAAAAAGTATTAACCAAACCTAAATAGGGTTTCGACATCTCTTCAGATAGGGACTACAATGAAAGAGAGAGGGGCATATACAAAGAGGGTGACAATGCTAAAGGGGAAGAGGAAACCTATCTTAGAGAAGGGGAGGGTATTGAGAGGAAGGGTGGTAAGAGAAACATTACCATTAAAATGTCAACCAACAAAGAGGAGGATTATGAGGTCAAGACCTTCAGGGCAAGAAAAGAGGGAAACCTATCAAATCCAAGGAGGAAAAATAGGGGGTGGGGAAGGATAGTGTTGAGGGGGATATTAATTAGGGTGATAGGGAAGACAATGAGCATGACTATGAGGAATATGGAACCAACCAATATAAATGCATGATTATGGGAAAAGATGGATGTGGTGTTGAGGAATTTTGATACTATTTCTACTAGGATTGGGATTAATAGAGAACTAATCAAAACCATGGTAATGGAGAATAAAGAGGAAAAAATCCAAATGGAAGAGTTGATTAACCTAACCCTTGTGATTTTTAGTGACACCACTAAGGAAAATCCTCAAATAGATGTGCTCAACAATGCTAAAAAAAACATGGTGGAAAGCTATCGCACCACCAAATGGATTTCCCATGAAATTTAGGAGCTCAAATACAAAGTGATTAGTTTGGAGAGGGAGAATTACAACTTGAAAATAGTAAAAAAAAGGAGGAAAAGTACATGGATAACAAAATGGAGGAAGTGAAGAGCAGGGTCCAAACCATGGAGAGTTCTATGCATAACATTGCTAAGAAAAGCTACAACATTCTCAGAGAGGCTAATGGAACATAAAGGTGATCATTAACAAAGTGGAAGAACGTAGAACCAACAAAGAGGAGGATCTTTCTCCCATTAGCCCCAAGGATAGGTCTCCTAAGGATAGTTTGAGGAAGAGAACTAGATCTAGCACAAAGAAGAAGGATATCTAAGAACTAGAAAAAGACTTATCTAACATGAAGGGAGGTAGTTGGAAGAATGTCTAAGCTAGAAATTTGTGCTATGTAAATACTCAAAGAAATCACCTTTGCAACCTTCCTAGCTTTTTCACCTCTCCTAGTTTTCTATCCTTCTCCCCTAGTTTTTTGGGATTCTTTCTTTTATATGTTGGGGGGGGGGGCGGGGGGGGGGGTTGCAACTATTTTAGTATGTTTTCTTTTAGTTAGACTAATACTTTAAGCATTCTTTTTATGTTTATCTTATGTTTTGTAAGGGTTTTAGGGCCCCATTAAAACCTATTTTCCTTAATAAAAAACTCAAGTTAGATTATAAAAATCAAAATTGGATGAAGGGATGCCAATACTAAACCCAATTTATACTAAGAAAGTATGCAAGAAAGTCCTCTATCATGCAATATTTGTTAACTTTAAATATGCAATGTGAATATAAATTAAACTAATTGATTAAGTGACAAATTTTAAATATATCTAGGAACTCTATGTATGTAATTATTGCAATTAAAATAGAAAATAAGATTTATGCTATGAGATGAAAAGGAGAGAGAAAAATAGCCTCAAAATGTGTAGGGTAATACTTGTTTCCTCCAAAAATTATAGATCTAGAGCTGCTATATAAAATCTAACCATGAATTTGTGATTAGGAAAAAACTTGGAAAACCCTAAAATTATTAGATCTTCAAGTATAGGTAAATTTGGGTAACATCTATTCGAATTACAATAGGAAAGGTAAACTTCTAAGGGTGAGGAGGTGAATCAGTAGTTTAAATTTGGACTCATTAAACTTTCACCACACATCCATATCATATATCCAATGTATAAATTGAAATAACATGTAAAGAAGATACATCTAAATCATGTAAGCAAGTAAATAGTCATACACATATAACACCAGATATGATTACCTAGAAACCCTCCAAGTGACAAGGTAAAACTAGGGTGGGGATGACACCCACAAATCTTCACCACTATAGTAATAAAGTCTATCTAATGAAAGTTATAATATTTTGACCATGAAACATGATCTACATTGTGAAAGGTTTTCCCTATTAAAGGCTTACAAAGACTATTAGGTCTCACCTTGTTACAAGATTTCAACACCCTATTAGAAGTGTGCCTTGCTAAAGGACTTTAACTCACAATTAAGTAAGCACCCTGTTAAAAGATTTCAATACATCCTATTAAGACTAATTTTTAAATAGATTTTGACTAAAATCACCTGTTAAAATGTCTCAGCATTGATCCTATGGTCAGCACTTAATTACCTAATAGTAGATCACCTCTAAACAATTGTCTTCTTGATCAGATGTCTCTTTGTTGTATATTCTTCTCCTTCCTCTATTCTACTCTAACTGATTCTACAATGTAATCTCACTTCATAATTCTTTAGCCACCATGAATTATCTATTTGTGCATGCAAATTTCTCTCTTCACTCCTTCAACTCCTTACACACATGCTAGAGAGTTAGGGTTTGTCCTCCTTAAGAAGACTTTGGTGACCTAGTGTTAGGTATGAATCTATGACTGAGATTCATCCATTTTTCCACTTAATCCTTCTAATTTTTTGATTGGCTCCATGTAATTGAATTGGGAATCCAACTTAAGATTCATCCTTATATCCAAAATATTGTAATTCATCCTTAAATTACATCAAAAATGGTTTACATAGTTGTTTGTGACATTACAAACAAATATGTCAAAACTATCTTACTCGCCACCTAAAATCTCTAATGTTGAGCATACACTAATCTTTTTTCTATGACTTGACATCTGTATCATTTGGCATCCACTGTTCACTTGGCTCCTAAATCAATTGACATATAATGTCTACTTGACACTTGAATGAATCGGCACATGTGTGGCTCGACACTCACTATGGACTCAGCATGCTCTATAATATACATGTTGTGTTCAACATGTACTACTTGTTTGGCATGAACTAAGTAAATAACTTAAGGTGTTGAGATTCACTTGTCAAAACCAATTTGAGATCAACAATCCTACCCTTTGACATGAGTGTCAAAAACACTTGAGTATGCATTAATATCCTTAATCTCATGAGCATAACATATCTCTAACTAGGCTTATATACAAAACTTCAAAATTTCAAAAATTTGTAATAGCTTGTATACCTCAAAATGTTCTACATCCAAAATTTTGTACTTCTACTGAGTAAATATGCCTCAACTAAGAATCATTGACTTCATGTCATTTTGTGCTTGCTCCCCCTTAGCTTAATCTATCTTTTACTCTATTCCTTTTCCTTTATTTTCTTATCTTATGTCTCCTCGTTTGCTTACTCTCCCCCATTATCTTATTCTCCTTATACCTCCCCAAAATTCTTATTCTCTCCCAAAATATTTCTCCCCCTTTTTGACACTTATGTCAATAGGCTATGCACTTATAGTGCGTTTGTCCAGAAAAGATTTATGGACATCCAATATTATCTTGAGTGTTGCATCTTAGTTTTCATATGTTGCATCCAAAGATTTGATTTGGATAGCAAGCTAGGAAACAAGGTGGACTAGGCCATCTAGTGTAGAAAGATTTGGGTCTTTCTTCTTTAGGGTTTCAGCATAGCCTAGTTCCTTGTGCAAAATTTCCATATGAGGAGTTAGAGTAGCCTGGATGCTAGTCAGTTTGGCCCTTATGTTGGCCTCATCTACTAAAAATGTAGCTAACTAACTCTATGTTTGAAGCAATGTCCTAAAGTGCTTCTCACCCTTAGCTAGATTCATAGGTAGTTTTGCACCTAATAAATTGATCTGATTTTCCAAGCTCAAGATGTGACTTTTGGTCTCTTGGGTGAAGAGTGATGGATTGCATAATATAGTGTAAAATGAGAATATATTCTCAAGTACCTTCTTCACATCCTCAACCTTAGTTTCCAATGCAACTTGTGTTAGTGCTATATCAATTGATATTTTTTCATTTACTTTGCTTTGGAACTTCTTTTCTAACCATTCTAATAATTGTGCATTTGTGTCTAGGTCAGCATCACTAACATGTTCCACTATATTTATCAATTATTCCGTAAATGGCTTGGTCTTATCTAGAGTTGGCAGACTAAATACATCTAAAAGATGTCTTTTATATCCTACAATACCTACTTCTGCATGTGCTCCCTTCTAAGCATTTCTTGATGCTTCTTCCTTGCTAGGGCTTGTTGGAGTATGCCCATTTGTTCTATAGTCATTGTATTATATTCATACTTAGGTATAATGATCTCTTCATCAAGGCTCACATCTCCATACTATTTGACTTCCTTTGCCTTTGATGAACTTAGCCTTGGCATTGTGATCTAGAATAGAGTTGCATCTATGCTTAGCTTCTAAAGATTGTTAGTGGAAGGAGTGCCAGATACTGGTAAGGCTACCAAGGCTTGGATGTAAACTTGCTCCTTCACCTTAGGTGTTAGCTCTACTTATTTAGGATTTCCCTATTCTACCACAATGACTTGACTTGCACCTTGATCTTGTGTTGTAGGTGCAAATGACTCTATCTGGCCTATTTCTTGTTGTTCTTTAGTAGTGGTTTGTACTTGCACTATATACTTCTCAATAGTATCAACCTTGACCAAAGGTTGTACATTAGTGACTTGAGGGATAATAGAAGGTGATTCTTATGGATTCATCTTTTCCCTTTCTGTGTCAATCATTATCTTCTGTAGTTCATCCACACTAACCAGTATAGGATTATCACAAAGTTTTTCTTGTAGTGTGGACTGATCTAGGATCTTCTTGAGATATTCCTCTATAAGGGGATTGATTTTCTATGTTGTGGGATCAAAAGCATCCTTAATAGTGATAGTTTTAGTATTTACACTAATTACATGTTGAGGACTATCATTCAACAATTGTGTGTCTTGTACACTCTGTTCTTCATGTTGCTCTTCCTTAGCCATTTCCTTGTCATCCATTTGCATTTCTATTTATCCCTCAATAGTACCTTCATTCTTATCATCTTCTTCATCATTCTTGACCTCAGTGGACTCTTCCTCACCTTCCTTAACTATAGTTAACCTATATATAAGCTTCCACATTTGAGTTCTGTTCTTAACTATATCCTCAATGTTATTTTGCAAAATGCAAAATGCTTTATATTTAGGTACAAACCTAACTACATATTTCTTCATGGACTTAGCAATCTGTGCCTTAGTTAGTTCAAGCATCACTTGTCCTAGAGAGATTTCCCTAATTTGTCTCTCTAAGTTTAGACAATAGTGCCATTTTTTCTCAACTCTATCATATAAACTCTTTAGCATTGAGTTGGCGATCTCTAGTGCAATAGTTTTAAATTTTTCCATCATTGCATATATGGCCTCCTCCACTTGATTCTTCTCCACTTTACCCAAATTATCAAAATCAACATGTGTAAATCCTAATAAGTTTGCACTATTCTTAATAATTTAACATAAATTTTCTAAGTCTAAAAGAGGATTGTGACTTGCCATCTTAAATTGGCTATTGCCATCTAACTCTATTTTCTCCTCATTAGATTTTTCTTGTGCCACATATTTCCTTCTTAGCTTTTTTTGCACTTGACCTCCTTGCTCTATATGTTTGGTCTTTTCCTTGGCCTTTTGAGATGTTGGACATGTACTGGCCCTTGTAGTAGGTAGTGATGGATTGGCTTGACTTGGTTTTAGAATTTTCTTAGCCTTTGCCACAAGTTGTGCCTTGGCCTTCCTCTTATTTTTCTCTGTGAGAGTAAGTGCTTCCTTGACTTCTTCTTCCTTAGCACCTTCAATGACTTTAGCTTCCTTCTCTTCCTACTAGTCCTCTCCCATACCTTGTGTTAGTGCAAGAGGTGCTTGTGTTTGGGAATCTTCTTCCCCTTCATCCTCTTCTTCCTCCTACTCATCACCTTCACCAAATTTATCTTTTAGTTTCTTCACTAGCTTATCATTCTTTTTAATAACATAAGTTGTCTTCAATTCCATAGTGATTTTGGACTTCGATAACTAATAGTTTCCAAATGCCTTTGTAGTTTTATCTACCTCTTCTACAAGTAAAGTTGTTATAATTGCAGAGGCTTCATCCACATTTATTTCATATCCTAATGGTTTTGACCATCTCACCCTTGGTCTATTAGCTTGGACAAATGTATAGTCAGTATCCACTAGGAAACAAATGTCATCATAGTTTTTCTCTACTAGTGAGACTAGTATTCTCAACCTCTTCTCCGTTGACGACTTGAACTCTTCAAAGTAACTAGTCATCACAAATTCAAAATTCTCTCCTAATTGTTCAATGTATTCACCAATTTTCACTACTACTAATATGTTTGTCTTCCAACCAATAGTTCCAAATGTACGAAAAGTATTTTGAACATAAATGAATATGTAAATCAAAATAGAACCAAATTTACACTGTGAACTCTTTTTCTTTCTAATTGCTCCTAGGTTCTCCATCAATTGTTGAACGTGTATCTTTGCAAGATCATATGTGTAATCTTTTTAAACAATTTTATAACCCACATCCATTGCTATATAGGACACATTGTTTAATCTACTAGATTGGTATAGCTTGTGTGACATAACCCTCACAATAAACTCTATCAATGCATCAATAATTATATAAATTTTCATGCCTCTCTTATTCCATACAACTCCAATGTTTTTCTCAATCACCTCTTTTGAGTCACTTCTCAGTGTCTTGGGCTGATCTAGGGTTGGATAACCAGTAACCCTATGAATTATCCTTTTAATAATTTTGATAGGTACATTATCCAACCATAATGAATTATCATGAATTTGGCTAAGCATTATCCTAATCCACTCTATCTTAAATACATTTGGGAAATCTAGGGCACAATTTAACCCTTTCCTCTCTACAATTTTGAATTCTTTTTTCAACACACTATTATCATAGAGTCTGTTGTATGCTTCCCTAACCTCCATATCACCAATGCTTCATATCTTATAGTTATGGCATTTTCTCACATTTTGCACCATTAAAACATTTGGTGGTATCATAGATAATGCACCAGAAGGGTCTTTCTTGTAAGAAATATCATGAATAGCTTTGAAAATTCATTTCTTAACTTCATTACTCACTAATTGAACATTCAAAAGTTTCTTTCCTCTACATTTTTTGAATTTGATGCCATAATGTGAAACTAGGGTTTACAAAAATATAAACTGTGTAGCTTAGCTCTTGATAAATACCTTATGATATCTAATGAAATGATGTAAAATCACTACTTAGATCTTCTACAACTTATTTCAATGAATTTCCAAATCACCTTCTACTATCCTCACTCTTTCTTGAATTTGAAATGATGTGAACTTAGCTAAAATTGAATAAATACCCTTTGAAAACCCTACAGTAAATGTTGAATGCTTACATAGCTATAAGCTTAGCATCAACCAATTTTAGGCTCACTAGCCATCCATTAACATTCCATTTTCTTAGTATCCATTACAAGCTTAGCATCAACTAGCATTTTACTTGGCACACATAGGAAATATTTCAAGCTTGGCAATAATATGAAAAACTTAAAGATTTTTCTTGAATTTCTACTAACATCTTGCATCTTTATTCATGCTAATAAAATATTTTTAGTACATCCTTTGGAACTAATGTATGATATAACCTTTAAATATCAGTCCCACATACCTCTTGATTGCCTAGTTTGATGAGGTGTGATCACCTGACCCATTGGGTGAAGTGATCCCTTCTCCATTTGATGTGTTCTAGTCATCTTTCTTCTTCCATGTCTTCTTCATTTCATTTATGATATTTTCAATATCTTCTTTGCCTTTGCCTTTATCAAATTCACAATTTGGTACCTTTGATATTGTTGGGCAATACCTACTAATGTGACCAATATTCAAATAGCTAAAACAT
The DNA here is from genome assembly GCA_028749045.1 of Cupressus sempervirens. Lineage (NCBI taxonomy): Eukaryota > Viridiplantae > Streptophyta > Pinopsida > Cupressales > Cupressaceae > Cupressus > Cupressus sempervirens. The sequence goes on from CM053787.1 coordinate 500,045,389, forward strand.
GTGGTTTGACTCAACCACCTCTTGTAGTCACCTTTGAAGTGTGTCCTAATACAATTCTTAGGAACATGTCCATATTCTTGATAATGATGATAGCTATACCTAGTAATATAATCCTTGTTATAAGAGTTTCCATTGTTCCTTTCCATTGTTTTCCTATTTGATGAGCACGTGGGTTTGGATCTACACTCAAAAGCTCTATGTTCATACTTCTAATAGTTGTAGCAATATCCTTCAAATCTTTGCATGTGTATGGCCTTGGTTGTGCATTCATGTGCCTGATGACTTTTTTTGTTGCACTTATAATAGTGAACCATGCTCTTATGATTGACATTCTAATTTTTAGTTCTACTTTGATACACATTAGTAGTAAGTACTTTCTTATGACAATTATGACAAGTAGGTTTGGAGTTCTTACCTTTGTTGTTCCTATTTTCAGCAATTTTGAATGACTTTCCTTCTTTAGTGTTTGTGTATCCCAGTCCAGATGTATCATTATTGGATCTAGGAGATCTCAATAGTTTCTCAAATTATTTGATGGCTTCATTTGATTTGTTGAAACTTTCAGCAAATTCCTTTTCCCTCTTTAGGTCATTTTATAGTTTTTCATTCTACAACTTCAATGAAGTTATCTCAATGTCCTTGACATTCATTTCATAGTTGGTATTCATCATTTGACTTAGAGTATCCAATTGCATGTTGGAAATCTTGGTTAGCTCTATTGACTTCTCTTCCAGTCTGTTGGCCAAAAATCTTTTATCTTCTTTGATCATAGCTTTGTCTTCCATGGCTTTCTTCTTTTGTTTAATCACCTCAGATAGTAGTATGGCTTATGATTCTTGCTTTAACTTGAGATTTCTAATTTCCTCAGCTTGGGCTCTATTCCTTTCCATTAGATCTGCAACCACTACATCAAATTCATTTGAGTCTCCATCTACAAATTGCTTAGTAGTTTCTATCTCCTTGTATTGTGTGTCATTCTCCACAATAGTGATTTCCTTCATTCTCTTCAAGAATTTCTTTAGTTCTTCTCTTGCTTCATTCAGTTGATTTAGAATGAGATGTATTTCAATCTCCTAATTCTCAATAGTCTTTCTCAACTTGTAGACTTCCATTTCAAGATCTTTTCTCAAAGTTACAAAGCTTCTTTTTTAGAGAACAAGGCCTTAATACCAATTATTGGAACTACAATAGGAATGGTAAACTTTTGACATGGGGGGTGGTGGGCAAGGGTGGGGGGGGGGGGGCGTGTGGTGAATCCATAATTTAAACTTGGACTCATTAAACTTTCACAACACATCTATCTCATACATTCAATGTATAAACTAAAATAACATGTAAAGCACATACATCTAAATCATGTAAAAAAGTAAATATTCATACACATATAACACCAAATACGATTATCTAGAAACCCTCCAAGTGAGAAGGTAAATTGCAGAGGGGATGACATCCACAAATCTTCACTACTGTAGTAATAAAGTGTATCCATTGAAGGTTACAATGTTTTGACCATGAAACATGATCTACCCTATGAAAGATCTAACCTATTAAAGGCTTACAAAGGTTGTTAGGTCTCACCTTGTTAGACAATTTCAACATCCTATTAGAAGTGTGCCTTGCTAAAGGACTTTAACTCACAATTAGATAAGCACCCTATTAAAGGATTTTAATACAACTTGTTAGGACTACTTTGTTAAGAGATTTTGACTAAAACCACCTGTTAAAATATCTCAACATTGATCCTATGGTCAGCACTTAATTGCCTAATAACATATCACCTCTAAACAATTGTCTTCTTGATCCTTCTTATTTAGATGTCTCTTTGTTGTATACTCTTCTCTTTCCTCTATTCTACTCTAACTGATTCTGCAATGTAATCTCACTTCGTAATTCCTTAGCCACAACAAATACTTTGTTTACACATGCAAACTTCTCCCTTTGCTCCTTCAACTCCTTACACACATGCTAGAGAGTTTATGGTTTTTCCTCCTTAAGAAGACTTTGGTGACTTACGCTTAGGTATGAATCTATGGTTGGATTCATCCATTTTGCCACTTAATCCTTCCCATTTTATGAGTGGCTACATCTAATTGCATTGAGAATCCAACTTAAGATTTTTCCTTATGTCCAGAATATCGTAATTAATCCTTAAGTCAGCTCAAAAATGGTTTACATAGTTGTTTGTGCCATTACTAACAAATATTTCAAAAATATCTTACTCGACACCTAAAATCTTTGATGCTTGGAATACACTTATCTTTCTATTGTAACTCAACATCTATATCACTCAACATCCACTATTCACTTAGCTCTTGAATCACTCGACATATACTATCTACTCGGCACTTGAGTGACTCATCACATGAGTGGCTCGGCACTCACTGTGGACTCGGCATGCTCTATAATATACATGTTGTAATCAACATGTACTACTTGTTCAACATGAACTAAGTAAATAACTTAAGTGTGTTGTCACTCACTTGTCAAAATCAATTTGAGATCAACAACATCTACCAATGGTTTAATGGGATAACATACACATTTCGTTAGCCCTAGCTGATAATGTAACTAAGAAAGCTATTATTGTATGTTAGAGTCATATTAGTTGGTATGTTGTGATTGATGTCAAACCTTCCTTAGTTAGTGTAATGCCCCCATTTTAAAGATTGAATTTAATAAATAATATTAAAGATATCATGAATGAAAAAAATATTAGAGATATTATTTATTGTTAGAATATATCAAATTGATATAAATATTATATTAATTGATATAGTAGTAATATTATTGACTATCAATATTGATACTTAACCAATAATAAAAAGATATATAAAGTGTATAAAGAGTTAATAAGTTTAAGTTCAAGAATTAAACTTATTAAAGAATGATAAGAATTATATATGAAAATCAAGGCATATAACATACTAAAATAAATACGAAGAATATCTCTAAAGTTCTCACTTCCAAAATGCTTAAAATCCTGCATCTAATCATTTCTCAGCAACAATCGAGCTTTGTTCTTGGGAGAAAAATCTTGGACTCGGTACTAATGGTTCATGAGGTTATTCATTCTTTAGAAGCTTCCAAGCGAGAAGGTATGTTGCTCAAACTGGATCTTTCAAAAGCCTATGATAGGGTGGACTGGTCCTTTCTTGGAAAGGTCCTTTAGGCCTTTGGTTTTGACAATAAAGTGTGTAAACTCATTTCTCAATTGGTGTCTACTACCTGTCTTGTTGTTCTAATAAATGGAGCCCCCTCTAAGTTCTTTAAACCTTCTAGAGGTCTAAGGCAAGGAGACCCCCTATCACCTATCCTCTTCATTATTTTAGCTGACTGCATTGGGAGGCTTATTGAACGTAAAAAGTTTGATGGAAGTCTTATAGGGATTAAGCCTTCTTTGAGAAATGACCCCTTCACTCACCAGCAAGTTGTAGACAACACTATTATGGGGGGGGGGGAAGCTTCTGTGAAAGAAGCTAAGACTTTGAAAGAGGTTCTTGATACTTACTCCAGAGGGACTGGTCAGCTAATTAACTAGAAAAAAAGCTTGACCTTCTTTGTTAACACCCCTGAAGTAAGACAAAGGAAAATTACTAGAATCCTTGGTTGTGGGGTGGGCTCTCTCCCTTCATCCTATCTAGGACTCCCCTTGGGCTCCTCTCCCCCTGACTCTTTCTGGAATGGTATTCTGGAAAAATTCAATAAGAAGATGGTTGGATGGAAAGGTGCCTCTCTCAACCAGGATGGGAAATGTCTTCTGGTCAAATCCACTCTTTAGAACCTTCCCATTTATGCTCTGAGCCTTTTTGGAATTCCTATGAAATTTTTAGAGAAAATGGAGAAAATCCAAAGAGACTTTCTATGGACTGGACTAGAAGGAAAGAAAAGGTACCCTCTTGTTGCCTGGGAGAAGGTCTGCCTCCCCAAGAGGTATGGAGGTCTGGGCATCAGAAAGCTTACCCATCTCAATAAGGCGCTTCTTGCAAAACAAATCTGGCATATCTTCAATAACACTGGTGAATGGAGAGACATTCTAGAAAATAAATACCTCAAAAGACCCTCTCTTCATTTTACTTTATTCAATGAGGACATCCCTAAAGGGTCGACTATTTGGAATGGTATCCTAAAGGCCAGGGACTTGGCTAAGGCTAGGGTATCTTGGAAACTAGGCAATGGGGAGGATATTCAGTTTTGGTCTAACAGGTGGTTATGTCAAGGCCCACTTTCTAGCAACCCATTTTTTGAGAGATGGGTGCAAGAATGTATGGAGCTATATGGGTTTAAAGTAAGCAATTATAGGGTTGGTCAAGAATGGAGAGACCTTTCCCTCATTTTTGAGGACTTGAAACCAATTATGATTATGCTTAACACTTTGATCCCTAGTAATAATAAGGATGAGATGGTCTAGAGGGATAATCCCAATGGAATTTATTCTATTGCTTCTAGCTACAACTCTCTCTGGGGTTTAAAGGAGAAACCCCCTTGGGTGGATGCCTGGCTCTTGGGCCTCACTCCTAAGATCAACATATTTTATTGGCTGGCCCTTCAGAACAAAATTCTAATGCAAGATAACCTCATGAAGAGAGGCCATGTTATGCCCAGCAGATGCCCACTTTGTAAAAACCAGTCTGAGTCAGGAAATCATATCTTCATTCAATGTGACTTTGCTAGGGAGGTGTGGAATTCTCTTAATTAGGAAATGGAGATTCTCTGGTGCTGGTCGAATAACCTCATCGACTTTTTTAGTCATTGGAAAAGCCTCTGTAAAATTGCAGGCCGACACGATAATTATGCTTGGTTTTTGCCTCACTTCTGCTGGAGTATCTGGAAGGAAAGGAACAACAAAATTTTTAGGGATAGAGAGGAGCTAGCTATAATTCTAGGAAGGAAGATTTTGAAAAACATAAAAGAAAACCTTCAAGTGATGAAGGAGGGGGAAGCTGATATAGGGGACAGGAAGACGATCAAAGAAAAAGACAGGGATCCCAAAAGATAGGATGCCAGATGGATCCTACCCCTAGAAGGATGGTCAAGAGACAACTTTGATGGTGCTTCTAAGGGAAACCCTGGCCCCTCTAGAAGTGGTGGAATTATAAGAAACAATTTTAGGGAGGGGATAACAGCCTTTGTTCTCCCACTTGGAACCTAGACCAACCATTTCGCTGAAGCTAGAGCCACGTGCAGTGTGGTTAAGCTGGCTTTTGAAGCTAGAGTTTCCAAACTTTGGCTTGAAGGGGACTCCAAAAACATAATTAACAATATTAATGGTATCTCCCCTCTCTCATGGTGAATAGAAAATATAATTTATGAGACACATGCCACCCTCACAAAATTTGAGAAGGTCCACGTCACTCATACGTTTAGAGAGGCAAACCCAGTTGCTGATTGGTTCGCTAACAAAGGGGTGGGAGCAGACAAAGAGATGATCTGGCATTCCAGAAAAGATATTTCGATGGAGGCTAAGTCACTAATTGAGCTGGAGAAAATCCATGAAAGTACGAGTCAATCTAACTGTAATCATGTTTAATAAAGAAAGAATGGATGTTGGTACGAGCAATAATATGTTTCTTGGTTTTCGTATTCTCAAGGGATTTTCTCTATCTTTTTGACACATTTGGAGGATCATTATCATTTTCACTCACTATTGTATCAGAGAGGCGAACAATCACAAACCCAATAATAGAAATAGAGCCAAAATCTTGGCTGGAAAATTTTTGCAGAGATTGGGGCTCATGAGAATTGTTAAAGAAAAAATGGACGTCATGACTGGAGAATGAAGCATAAAGGATCTGTCGGGTGAAGTGGAGAAGTTGAAGAATATGGGCAAAGTCTGGAAAATTTTGAAAAAGGGCAAAGTTGTGAATTTTTTCGAGAAACTCCATGGTTTTGACCTGAGGTCACCAACAACATGGTGAACTCGTGGAAAAACAGCAAGGTCAAGGTGAACAAGGTTTCCTTCCAAATCACAGAGGAGGTGGTTGTGAAGGTCACTGGTATCCCTATGGAGGGTTTCAAATTCTAGAGGGACAAGAAACTTTCATCCAATGCAGTCAAGGAGTTCGTGAAAAAATCTGGAGAGATGAACAAGCTAGAAAAGAAAGAGTCTTTCTATGTGATGGAGACTATAAAAAATTTATGGAGGTATGTTTTATATGCCCTCATTGATTATGCTACCCTTGACCCTAGGTTTGATCGGGTCAAAACTCACCATTTTGTGATTTTAAATCATTTTTTCCATAAGAAAAGAATTTCCATACCCTTTTACCTTCTCACTTCTATGAACAAGGAAATCTCTAGTTTCAAGAAGAAATCCATTGTTAACCCTGCTTTGCATGAGGGATTATTGCTCCTCATCCATGAGCATTTCAAAGCTCAGTCTATATGCAAGAACCCTCCTCATGTTGAGGATGTTGATGAAGGTAGCTCCAACTTTTCTTCTAACTTTGATGACATTGAGAGCATTAGCTCGGAGGAGGAGAATGTTTCCTCAAGAAAGAAGAAAAAAGGTCAAGCTAGGAAATTGTCCACTGCTACAACTCCCAGTAAAAAAAGCCCTAGGGATCATGACCAAGCTCATGCAAAAGAGGGTTATGCTGAGGAGGAGGAGGAAATAGATACAGAAGATTCTGACAAAGTGTTGGAGGAGGAGGAGGAAGAGGAGAAACTTGGGAAAAAATGGAAGAGGGAGGTTGTGAGAGTTGAGGAGACTAGAAATCAGAGGACAAATGCTATTCCTCTTCCCCTCTCCCCTTTCTAGTCTCAGCCTCCTTCGGAGGAAAAAGTGAATATCATCAATGGTGAGAACGAGGAGGAAGTGTAGGTCAAAAATAGGATAAAGGCCTAGAAAAATTTCAATGCGAGGACTGCTACTATGGGGATTTTTAGGGAAGCTATGAACCCTCAGATCCTGGTGGACAATCTGGAGCAACCTAGGCTTAATGAGCTCATAGACCCAGCTATCTTGGCTATCTCAGACAACACAAGGGAGATTGGAATGAACGTTCTGAATAATGCCTGCAGTAGTATGATTGACAACTTCAGATCAATCAAATGGCTCTTCCATGAGCTGGATGAAGTTAGAGAAAGGGTATCCCAGATGGAAAGTATTAAGAATAAGATAGGCAATGATAGCTAGGAGGACCAGGAAAATAAAGAAATCTTAAATAAAAGGAGATTAAGAAATCTTGAAAACTACAACCACAACCTGGCAAGTTAGATGATTTCTCTCCTGAGTTTGATGAATGACAACATCCAATCCCTTGCTAGTAAACTTAAGGATAGGGGCTTGCTGGTGGAGGAGGGAGGACAGAGCAGGGATATGGCCAGGTTGGATGATGACAAGGCCACAATCAGTACTCTCACCAGTATGGATCAAGCCATTGAAAAGGTCTAGGATCAAATGGCAAAGGAGCAACAAAAGATAATCAAGGCAGCTCAGACTATGCAGGAAATGAAGAAGATAACTGAAGACTAGTTTTCTTGTCTTTTGTCTTTTTGTCTTCCTAGCTTTTGGCTTTTCGATAGGTTTTCTGTAGTCTATTTTAGTTTGTTTTTTTTTTGGCCTTTCTGTGGGCCTTTGTTTTGGGCTAAGCCTTCAGGTCTTTTTTCAGCTGTTGGACCTCTGTTTTGCCTAGGCTTCTTTGGCTTATTATCAGCCTTGTTTATGTAAAACTTATGGGTTTTAGGATCCCTTAAAACCTATTTTTCTTATCAAAAACATACTAAAATAATTACATATATGAACAAGTGCCACATAGTGGCATGCACTTGTCATTAATAGTTAATAATTAATCGTAATTGTAATTGAATTTATATTGTATGTATGAATATGATTTACACAAGTTACTTTTAAAGGTTAAATATTTGTCACATTTAAAATTATTTATAAGATTATATAATTATTAAAGGTATAAAATAAAGTAAGAAACACTGAGTATAATATAGAACTTATGTAATTGTAATGTAATTTTTTAAAATTTAAGTATGCATATCTTTATGTTAATTTGATTGAATTGTTATTTAAAATTATTATTTAATTAAAACTATAACATTCATCTTATAGAAAATGTATTTATATTAGTATTAATAATATAATGCATATGCAAAAAAATTAATAAGAAATTAACTGAGAATATGTCACAAAATATAAAATTGTACTTAAATAAAAATTAAGTCTAGCTCAAATATCTTGCTAAAAAATATAATTGCACTTTATTAAAAATCAATTGTAATCCAAAGTTTTTTCCAAAAAAAAGAATACGAAAGAAGATTCTGAAAAAGGGCTTCTATAATGCCAAATCAAATCAACCTCTCATAGTTGAGATAAAATATTTATATAAAATATTTAGTTAATAAAAATATATAGATATTTAAAAATACACGATTAACAAAAGAAATAATTATTTATGATTGGTTAATGGATTGAAAATTAATTCACTAATTTGGAGAAGTGAATGCAATAGTATTTGCTTATGAAAAGTACAATAATAACAAAAATTAAAATCATAAAGAATAATCAAAGATTAGCATAAAATAATACACATATATTAAAGAATTGTCACATATGACAACATTATACACATGACATGTATCAGATGTCAAATATAATCTAAATTGTATAATTATAAATGACATGAATAAAACCATCTCCCATCTCCACACATTGGTAAAGGGATTTACAATTCAATAGATTGTCAGATGATAGGTAATGAGCAACAAATGAATTCCCATTGTTTCTTCATAATATCTAGAGCATTTAAGGATGATGGATGTATCAATCAAGACTATGGACAAAGGAGTTGTTGCCAATTGGATATTTGCATCAATGCCCAATTAAGGAACCAATGAATAGTCGAAAGAAACTAATCAATAGTGATAAATGATGTAATTAGAATGCAAACATAAGATATGAGATAAAAAACTACTAACCAATAAAATATCAAATTTAAATGAGTCCATCAACCCATAGTAAAAAAATTCAAATTGCAAGCATAGTTAAGACTAATCAAGTCAATTGGAAGAGATGCAATTATTAAAACACACCCTATTAAGAATTGTGATAGAGGTATAAAATGGAGAGAGCACATTTGAGAATATATATGAAAAACATAAAAGAAAATATAACACTAGACTTAACCATTGATTTTTGAAATTCCTTAGAATAACAAAGAGGGGGGGTGAATTAGTTATCCAAGGTCCAAATGTACAAATAAATTTTTTTAGTGCTTAACAAATCATATCCATAAAACCATATCATGCATGCATCCATTAGATCATTCAATACCCTAGCTTTCACTGTCCTAGGTTAAAATACCTTTGCAGAAATGTAAACATGAAATACTACAAACTCATTTACACAATTTGATACAAGGATTTTATGTGGAACCCAATTTGGGAAAAACCACCAGTAACATGCTATCTAATTTCACTCTTCTAAAATGATGCCCTGTTAAAGGCCAACACTATTAAATGTTACAATACTATCATTCCAAACTTTTAGGACAAAACACAACATTTTTTTTCCTGAGAAAGATAACATTTAGGATGTAACATAAGGAACAGAGCATTGCTAAAAAGTTGAGGAATACTTATCGATCATGATTATAAGGTGGTAACATACCTTCAATTCTTAAATTGAGCTGACCCTTACTAGTATGAGTGGGGTTCCATATCATTTATTCATTATTGGAATTAGGAAAGTAGCCTTATTGGTTTGACATCACAATTATCTGAAAAATGAGATCAACATGTAACCCACTATATTGATATGCATTAGGGTTACTGGTTGTCTTAACATGGCAATCAACTTTGTATTAGGGTAGGGTTACTTATTAAAGATGGAATGTACTCGAGTTATGTATTATGATTGTGTTTCATGGATAGAACATCAACAATTCTCTCACAAAGGGTATTATTACATAGTAACTCTTGACTACGAATCGTTCATTAGCTCAAAACCTACACCTCTATAGTTTTTCTATTGTCCTTAGGACATATCCCATTGAAATATTACATTACACCATGCTCACTAATCCACCTACCCATTTTTAACCACATTGCGTAAAGTAGCCTATACATATTATATTTTATAATTTTCATTACATTTTTACTATTATTTTTTTATGTGTTCTACACATACTATATTAGAGAGTATCTTTTATTGCATACCATATAATATATCTTGAATAATAGGTGATGTTCATGAATTACATTATACAATAATGTAATAGGTGCATGCACGCGCACACACACACACACACACACACTAATATGATCATATATGTATTACATTGTCCAATATTCATCATTTATATAGTTTTACTTGCACTGATAACTAAACTATGTTAACTAATTAGTAAATCTACCAACAATAATTATTTACTACACAATATAGTCAAAACTATATAATAACATCCTATGAAAGTTGATTACTAAAATTATTTTTCAATTTCCCTTACTCAAAATTTAAGTAGGAATGTATTATCATGTTACACATTAATATATGTGAATTATAAAATTTATGGTTTGGGTCTATTATATTATATAACTTGGGTTTATTATATTATGTTATGCATTAATTAGATTAAATGAGAAAGGGATTATATCATCACATTTAATAACAAACTACTTATATATCAACCATATATGCCCCATACTTTATTAATAACCAAACAATATTCAAGTCTACCTATTTTCTAATTACAAATCAATTTATATTAACAATCTTATTTTTGGAAATTACAATAGGAAAGGTAAACTTCTAAGAGGGGGGTGGGGGGTGAATTAGTAGTTTATACTTGGACCCATAAAACTTTCACCACATATCTATCTCATGTATTCAATGAGTAAACTAAAATAACATGTAAAGAATAAACATCTAAATCATAAAAACATGTAAGCATTCACACAAATAACACTAGATATGATTACCCAAAAACCCTCCAAGTGAGAAGGCAAACCTGGGGTGGGGATGACACCCACAAATCTTCACTATTGCAGAAATAAAGTGTATCAAATGAAGGTTACAATGTTTTGACCATGAAACATGATCTACCCTATGAAAGGTCTACCATGTTAAAGGCTTACAAAGACTATTAGGTCTCACCTTGTTAGAATATTTCAACACCCTATTAGAAGTGTGCCTTGTTAGAGGACTTCAACTTATTACTAAGTAAGTGCCCTATTAAAGGATTTCATATAGCCTGTTAAGACTACTTTGTTAAGATATTTGACTGAAATCACCTGTTAAAATGTCTCAACATAGATCCTATAGTTGGCACTTGATTACCTGATAATAGATCACCTCTATACAATGTCTTCTTGACCTTTATTGATTGGACATATCAATGTTGTACCCTTTTCTCTATCATTTGTTCTACTCTAATTGATTCTAGAATTCATTTTCTCTTCATAACTTCTAAGTCACCTTAAATGCTCTATCTACATGCAAACTATCCTCTTAACTCCTTCAACTCCTTATTAACTCATATATAGTTTAAGGTTTTCATCCTCCTTAAGAAGACTTTGGTGCTCTAGGGTTAGGTATGAATATTTGGCTGAGATTCATCCATTTTTCCACTTAATCCTTCCATTTTTTTGATTGGCTACACGTAATTGCATAGGAAATCCAAATAAAAATTCGTCCTTATCTCTAAAATATCATAATTTACCTTTAAGTTGGCTAAAAAATAGTTTACATAGTTGTTTGTGCCATTACAAATAAATATGTCAAAACTATGTCACTCGACATATGAAGTCTCTGATGCTTGGCATGCATTGATCTTTTATACTATGACTTGGCACCTACATTTCTCTACATCTACTATTTACTCAACTCCTAAAGTACTTGGCATGTTCTATCTACTCGGTACTTGAGTGGCTCAGCGCATGAGTGACTCGACACTCACTATAGCTCAGTACAGTCTAATATTTACATGTGCTCAGCATGTATTACTTGTTTGGCATGAACTAAGTAAATTACTAAAGTGTGTCGGCACTCACTTGTCAAAACCAATCTGAGATCAATAATCTCCCCCTTTGACATGAGTGTTAAGAAGACTTGAATATACATTATCATACTTAATATATGGAGCATAACATATTCATGACTTGACTTATTTACAAAACTTTAAAATTTCAAAATTGTGCAATAACTTGTATACGTCAAAATTTGATAACTCCCCCGAAGTTGGTATGTCTATTTTGAAACCAAAATTTTGTGCTCCTTTTGAGTAAATGTGTCTCTACTAACACACTTTTTCTCCAATGCCCTATTTTATTAATACTCTTTCATCTAACATTCTTTGCCTTAGTTGATATTTTTCATCTTGCTCTTTCTCTACTTTATTTCTCCCCCAAAAATGTATATCTCCCCCTTTGATGTATCTCCCCCTATTACTATGCTCCCCCTTTCTTACTTCTCCCCCTTTTGACATTTATGTCAAATGGGATATACATTCATTGTATGTTTGTCCAAAAAGGATTTATGGACATCTAATATGATCTTCAGGGTTGCATCCCAATTATCACATGCAACATCGAATAAATTAATTTGGATTGCGAGATCAACATCAAGGTGGACTAGACCATCTAAAGTAGAAAGATTGGGGTTCTTCAATAGATTTTCAGCATAACCTAGCTCCTTGTGCAATATTTCCATGTGTGGGGTGATGGTTTCTTGAATACTTGTCACTTTGGCTCTTATGTTAGCCTCATCTACTATCAATACAACTAATTGACTCTATGTTTGAAGTAGTGTCCTAAAATGGTTCTCACTTTGAGCTAGATTTGTTGGTAATCTTGCACTTGATGTAGAAATTTGGCTCTCCAGGCTCAAAATCTAACTCCTAGTCTCTTGAGTGAAGAGTGTTGGATTGCATAATTTTTTGTATAATGAGAAGACATTCTCAAGTACCTTCTTCACATCCTCAACCTTAGTTTCCAATGTAACTTGTGTTAGTGTTATCTCACTAGATATTTTCTCATTGACCTTGCTTTGAAACTTCTTTTTTGACCATTCTAAAAGTTTGGCATTTGTATCAAGGTCTTCATTATTGACCTTTTCCACTATATCTATTAGTTGTTTTATTAATCTCTTGGTCTCTTCAGGAGTTGGCAGACTAAATGCATCTAGAAAGATGTCCTTAATGTCTTGAAGTGCTTGCTTCTGGCTATGTTCTCTCCTAAGCATTTCTTGATGCTTTTTTCTTTCTAAGGCCTACTATAGTATGCCTATTTGTTCTAATGTCATAGTATCCTAATCATATTTTGGTCTAAAAATTTCTTCATCAAGGCTTATATATCCATAGAGAATTACCTTTTCAACCTTTGATGAGGTTGGGCTTGGCGCTGAGATTTGCAATGGAATAGTTGTTGTGCTCAGCTTCTAAAGAGTTTGTGTAGAAGAAGTGCTAGATGTTGGTAAAGCTACCAGTACTTGAATGGCAACTTGTTCCTTCACCTTAGGTGTCTACTCACTCTCTTTAGGCTTTCCTATTCTACTACTATGACATGACTAGCACCTTGTTCTTATTTTGTAGGTGTAGATAAGTCTATCTAACCTATTTCTTTCTATCTTATAGTGATGTCTTGTTCTTCTAATTTCTTCTCAATAGTATCAACTTTGGAAATTGTATCAACCTTGGTAGATGTAACTTCAGTCATTTGGACCAAAGGTTGTACATTAGTAATTAAAGGGATGATGGAAAGTGGTTCTTGTGGATTCACCTTTTTCCTTGTAACATTAGTTACTAACTTTTTTAGTTCATTTACACTTACGAAAATTGGATTGCCACAAAGTTTGGCCTACAATGTAGATTGATTTAGTATTTTCTTCAAGTCTTCTTTTGTAAGAGGATTGATGTTTTGAGCTGATAGATTAGAGACATCCTTGACAATTATAGTTTTAGTTGTCTTGGTTGTGTCATGTGGAGGACTGACACTTGGCAATTGAGTGTCATGCACACTCAGTTCTTCTTGCTACTCAGGCTCAACTATTGCCTTGTCATCTTCTTTCATTTATGTCTCTCCTCAAACTATGTTATCTTTGTCATCATATTCTTTATCATCATCTTTAACGTTTGAAGGTTTAGCTTCTCCTTTCTTAACTATGGTTAACCCATAAATGAGTTTCCATATCTGAATTGATTTCTTTACAATAGCTTCAATATTATTTTTTAGAATGCTAAAGGCTCTGCATTTAGGTGCAAACCTAACTACATTTTTTTTACAGCCTCAGTAATTTGTGCCTTTGTCAATTTAGGCATTACTTGGGCTAGTGTTGTCTCCCTAATTTGTCTATCCACATTTAGATAGCAATGCCACTTTTTCTCAACTATGTCATATAGACTTATAGGTATTGAGTTGGAAAATTCCAGAGGTGTTGTCTTGAATTTTGACATCATGGCATATAGGGCCTCTTCAACTTGATTTTTCTCTTCTTCACCCAATTTTTCAAAATCAACATAACTAAAACCTAATAGATCTACATTATTCTTAACATTTTAGATAAATTCTCAAGATCTAAGAGAGGATAGTGACTCACCACGTTAAATTGGTTGTTGTCATCTGACTCTATCTTCTCTTCTTCAAAATCTATCTTTTCTGCTCCTGACCTCCTTACTCTATTTGCTTTGTCTTTTCCTTGGCCTTTTGTGTTGTGGCACCTATGTTGGATCTTGTTGTAGGCATAGTGGTCTTTGGTTGACTTGGTTTGGCAAGTTTCTTGGTCCTTTCTATAGACTATGCCTCTGCCTTCCTCTTCTTTTGCTCGGTAGGAGTAGGTGCTTCCTTGGCTTCTTCTTCCTTGACACCTTTAGTCTCCTCTTTTCTTTATATTCTCCCATGCCTTGTGTTAGTGCTAGAGGTTCTTGATCTTGTGTTCATTCTTCCTCTTCCTCCTTAGCACCCTCTCCATATTTGGCTTTCAGTTTCTTTACTAGCTTGTCCTTCTTCTTGATTGTAGAGGTAGGCTTCAATTCCATGACAATCTTTGATTTTACCATCTCATAGTTTCCAAATACTTTTTATTTGTGTCTACCTCTTCTACTAGTAGAGCTATGATGGCTATAGAGGCTTCATCCACATTTACCTTATAGCCTAAGGGTGTCAACCATCTTACTCTTGGTGTGGCAGCTTGCACAAATGTATAAGCAACATCCACAAGAAAACATACATCATTATAATGTTTTTTCAACCAAATATATTGGTATCCTTAATCTCTACTTCATTGACTTTTTGAAATCCTCAAAGTAACTAATCATTATTGATTCAAAATTCTCTCCTAGCTACTCAATGTACTCACCAATCTGTACAACAATTGATCTATTGGTCTTCCATCCAATAGTACCAAATGAGGGAATTTTTTTGTACATAAAAGAATATAGAAATCAATATTAAACCAAATTTGCATTGTGCACTTTTTATTTTCCTGATTGCTCCAAGGTTCTCCATCAGTTGTTGTAATTGTAGTTCTACTAGATCATATGTACGGTCTTTCTTGACAATATTGTAACCAACATCCATAGCTATATAGGTTACACTATTAAATTGATAGAACTTGTGTGAAATTACCCTTATAATGAAGTTAATAAGAGGATCAGTGATTGTGTCTATAGTCATACCTATTTTATTCTAGACAGCTCCTGTATTCTTTTCAATCACTTCCTTAGAATCACTTCTTAGTGTCTTAGGCTGATCTAGGGTTGGATAGCTAGTACCTTTATGAATTATTCTTTTGGTTATTTTGATAGGTCCACTCTCTAGCCATAAGAAACCATCATGAATTTAGCTTAGCACTATTCATATCCACTCTGTCTTAAATACATTTGGAAAATCTAGGGCTTGTATTAAACCCTTTTTCTCAACAATCTTGAATTCTTCTTTCAAAAGATCATTTTCACATAACTTGTTGTATGCACCTTTTATTTCCATGTCACCAATTCTTCCTATATTGCAATCATAACATTTCCTCACATCTTGTACCATTATCACATTCGGTGGGATCATTGACAATGCACCAAAGGATCTTGTTTATATGTGATGTCAAGACTAACTTTGAAAATGGGTTGTTTAACTTCATTACTCACTAACTAGATGTTTAAAACTTCCTTCCCTTCAACATTTTTCAAACTCGATGCCATTGTCTAAAACAAGGGTTTATGAAAATTAAAATTTTGTAGCTTGGCTCTTGATAAATATCTTTAATAATCTAACGAACTAGTTTGAGATCGCTACTAGAATCCTTTGCAAATGTTTTGAATAGATTTCTAGATCACCTTCTACTCTATTCACTCTTTCTCAAATTTTAAAATGATGAAGAATGAGGTAAAATAGATCAAATACCCTTTAAAACCCTTTCATTTAATTCTAACTACTTACATGGTTGTAAGATTAGCATCAACTTGACATCCCTTGATATTTATATCACTCGGCATCCATTATGAGTTTGGCATCAACCAGCCAAATTTGCTAACCTAACATATTATAGCATTCTACTCAGCACACATAGGAAACATTTCATGCTCGATAAAAATACAAAAAACTTAAAGATTTATCTTTGAATTCCTAACAATATCTTGCATCTTTATTCATGCTAATGTAGTTTTTTTAGTACTATCTCCCTTTTTGGAACTGATGTAAGATATAGCCTTTAAATATTAGTCCCACATACCTCTTAATTTCCTAGTTTGATGAAGTGTGATCACCTAAACCATTGGGTGAAGTGATCCCTTCTCCATTTGATGTGTTGCACTCATCCTTTCTCTTCCATGTATTGTTCATCTCATATCTAATATGTTCAAAATTTGCCTTGCCTTTGCCTTTATCAAATTCAAAATTTCATGCCTTTGATCTAGTTGGACAATACTCACTAATGTGACTAGCCTTCAAATGACTAAAACATGTAGTTTGACTTAACCACCTTTGGTAATTGCCTCTAAAATGTGTCTTGATACAATTCTTAGGAATATGTCCATATTCTTGACAATAATGATAGCTATATCTTGTATTATAATCCCAATTATAAGAGTTTCCACTATTCCTTACCTTTGTTTGCTTGTTTGATAACCACATGGGTTTGGATCTACATTCATAAGCTCTATGCCTATACTTCTAATAGTTGTAGCAATATCATTCAAATATTTGTGTATGCATGGTTGTGATTTTGCATTCATGTGCTTAATGACCTTTTTTTTGCACTTATGACAATGAATCATGTTCTTAAACTTGACATTCTAAATTGTACTCTTGTTCTTGCACACATTAACAGTATGCCTTTTCTTACCATATTTATGACAAGTATGTTTGGAGTTCTTACCTTTGGTGTTCCTTTCTTCTGCACTTTTGGATGATCATCCTTCTTTAATGCTTGTATATCCCAGTCCAGATGTATCATTATTGGATCTAGGGGATCTCAATAATTGCTCAAAGTATTTGATGGCTTCATTTAGTTTGTTGAAACTTTCAAAAAATTCCTTTTCTCTCTTTAGGTCACTATGTAATTGTTCATTTTGCAACTTCAATGTAGTTATCTCAATGTCTTTGACATTTAATTCATAGTTGGCATTCATCATTTGACTTAGAGTATCCAATTGCATGTTGGAAATCTTAGTTAGCTCTCATTAGTTCTGTTCCAGTCTATTGGCTAGAATTCTTTTTTCTTCTTCAATCATGGCTTTGTCTTCCATAATTTTCTTCTTTTGTTTAGTTACCTCACATAGCAATATAGCTTGTGATTCTTGTTCTTATTTGAGATTTCTAATTTCCTCAACTTGGACTCTATTATTTTCCATTAGATCTACAACTACCTCATCAAATTCATTAGAGTTTCCATCTACAAATAGCTTGGTAGTGTCAATCTCTTTGTATAGTGTGGCATTCTCCACAATAGAAATTTCTTCCCTTCTCTTCAAGGATTTCTTTAGTTCCTCTCTTGCTTCATTTAGTTGATGTACTATGAGATGTATTTCAATCTCCTGGTTCTCAATGGTCTTTCCCAACTTGTAGACTTCTATTTCAAGATCTTTCCTCAAAGCTGCAAAGCTTCTCTTTTAGAGAACTTGGCTCTAATACCAATTGTTAGAAATTACAATAGGAAAGGTAAACTTTTGGGGGGGACTGGGGTGAATTAGTAGTTTAAACTTGGACCCATAAAACTTTCACCACATATCTATATATGCATTCAATGAGTAAACTAAAATAACATGTAAAGCATATACATCTAAATCATAAAAACATGTAAGCATTCACACACATAACACTAGATATGATTACATAGAAACCCTCCAAGTGAGAAGGTAAAATTGGGGTGGGGATGACAGCCAAAAATCTTCACTACTACAGCAATAAAGTTTATCCAATGAAGCTTACAATATTTTGACCATGAAACATGATCTACCATATGAAAGGTTTTCCTTAATAAAGGCTTACAAAGAATGTTAGGTCTCACCTTTTTAGAGAATTTGAACACCTTATTAGAAATGTGAAATGTTAGAGGACCTCAAATTACAACTAAGTAAGCACCCTATTAAAGGATTTCATATTGCCTATTAAGACTACTTTATTAAGAGATTTGACTGAAATTACTTGTTAAAATGTCTCAACATAGATCCTATGGTTGGCACTTGATTTCCTAATAACATAACACCTCTATATAATGTCTTATTGGTCATTATTGATCAAATGTATCAATGTTATATGCTTTTCTCTATCCTTTTTTGTGCTTAAACTGG
Organism: Cupressus sempervirens; assembly: GCA_028749045.1. Classification (NCBI taxonomy): domain Eukaryota; kingdom Viridiplantae; phylum Streptophyta; class Pinopsida; order Cupressales; family Cupressaceae; genus Cupressus; species Cupressus sempervirens. The sequence goes on from CM053787.1 coordinate 500,064,117, forward strand.
TTCTAAGATTCACTTTCTCTTCATAATTTCTAAGTCACCTTGAATTCTCTATCTATGTATGCAAACTATCCTCTTTGCTCTTTCAACTCCTTATGCACTCATAGATAATTTAGGGTTTTTTTCCTCCTTAAGAATACTTTGGTGGCTTAGGGTTAGGTATGAATCTATGGTTGAGATTCAATCCTTCCCTTTTTCTAATAGGCTGCATGTAATTGAGTCACTTTGAATGCTCTGTCTACGTATGCAAACTATCCTCTTTGCTCTTTCAACTCCTTATGCACTCATAGAGAATTTAGGTTTTTTTTCCTCCTTAAGAAGACCTTGGTGGCTTAGGGTTAGGTATGAATCTATGGTTGAGATTCAATCCTTCCCTTTTTCTATTTGGCTACATGTAATTGCATAGAGAATCCAAATAGAGATTTGTCTTTATCTATAAAGTATCATAATTTACCTTTACGTCAGCTCAAAAATGGATTACATAGTTGTTTACATGTGACTCAAAACTTGCATTGCTTAGAATCCACTATTTACTCGACTCTTGAATCACTTGACACGGTCTATCTACTTGACACTTGAGTGACTCAACACATGAGTGACTTAGCACTCACTATAGCTTGACATGGTCACTTGAGTGACTCAACACATGAGTGACTTAGCACTCACTATAGCTTGACATGTATTACTAGTTTGGCATGAACTAAGTAAATCACTTAAGTGTGTTGACACTCACTTGTCAAAACTAATCTAAGTTCAACACTTATTAACTACTAACTAACTATTTACATTCCTCAAATATTGCCTAAGCATAGTCACAAACATGAAGCTTTAATACCTAAGGCCCCCAATCTCCTTATCACTATCCTAATCACATGTTGACCCTTAACTTGCCCACCTATCTTAAATACCCACTATCCTCTTAACTTTTAATCTATCTTCTACCCTTTATCTACCTGACCCCATCCCAATTCTAATGTCTCCATCTTCCACAAGGCCATGTTGCCACTTCCTTATTTATTGTGATCACCTCTCCTTTCTTGGGTGCTTCCCAAACCACTTCCTAGTAATCCACATGTGAATGTGTGGGTGGCGGTCTTGAATATAGACCAGAGGGAACTCAACCTAAGGTTTGTGTTCCCACCTTGGTAAAATGAACACTTGAAGGTAGTTGTATAAGGGGTAAATACAACAATGAAGGAGCATAAGGTGACATGGGGGTTTGGAGATGATGGAACCCATCCCTCCTTTTCCGCACATATGGTGGAAAATATAATGTTATGTTTTAAGGTCTTTTCTCCCATAGGGATAGGGGTTGACTTACAAAAATCTAGAAGGGTGACTTGACATATCTTCTATATTAAATATATATTTTTATTTAATTTTTTTGAAATGTGCAACTATGACACAAGGGTCATGTGACTCTTGTGAGTCTTTTCTTAAGCTCTTTTTTCTTAATAGGTATTGGAATAGTTTTTCATATCCCTATGGATTTCATTTATCAATAGATTCTCGTAAGAAAAGATTTTAGGGAATATTCTGATTTAATATTATAATGGACTGTATTAGGAGTGGATATTTTACCACTTTTCATATAAATTCCAGAGAGCTATTATGAATGAATAGGTCTATATTATGAAAAAATTTCCCTAGTTACTCCATTCTATTTTATCCATCATAATGCTAGGTATATGGGTTTAGTAATAATTTGACATAATTTTCTTTTATAAGGTTCATTTACAACATATAATCAAGGAATCACTTAAGCAATAAAATCCAACTCACGAGTTACTATTAAACACAAAATCAAGTATGAAATAGTAGGCTTAATATGTTTTTTCATACATGGAACTTTATATGATATTTCTTATTAGCCAAATCCTTGGAAATTACGTTGATTTTTGGTTCCAAAAACAAAATGATACAAACAATACAAGTTCATAAAAGTGTCAACAATGGTCCTATTCTTTGGAATGAATTCCTCCCACACCTCACTATAAAATAATAATATTTCCACTTTAATGCAACTAAATGCATGATATTGAATCTTTCCACATGAATACAATAATAATGTCCCAAATTTCTTCACTTCCTTCATGGATCTATTCTGCACAACAATGTACATAAAATGAAGATCTTATTTTTACAATACAATAGAAAAATGACAAAATAGAAGGGTTCAACTCTTACAATACAATGCATATTAACATGGAGAAAGATTTCATCCCTTAAAATATATTACACTATGACATATCCCTCCTTGTCCCATCAATACATGGGTGGTACCAAACTTTTTCCATGGATCAACTGAGCATAAATCATGCAAACACAACATAAGAAAACAATAAGAACCATGGAGGCTCACCTCCCATTCTAGGCTTCTAAAAATCCACCCATCAAGTAGGGGAAACAAGGCTCGGATGGGTTATACTCAAACATTTCACAATGCATGCAAGCTCAATAACACAATACATTTGCTATCCCTCCAAGGTTTAATACAATGATTCACCATTAAAATCATGAAATAATGGGTGAAGGTGGGCTCTCCAAAGAAAATAATGCCATATCCATATACGTATATACATCTACAATTGCATAATGCCTCTGTTACCTATTTTTACCTCTTGCCAAAAATTTGAATTCAAATACTTGAACCCACCCAGTGGTCTTTAACCATCTTTTATATTATTTTAATGCCATGGAGATACAAAAAATAAATGAATAAAAAACCTTATTGTATCCCATATATTCCCTAATTTTATTTTTGCTGGCCCACAACTTTCCCCACCGTCAGATCTTTCATGATCTATAGTGGGTGCTTTCCCACATTCTCAAAATACACTACCTTTAAGTAATGTAGGCAAGCACCTAAAGACAACGTGGTAGGTGGGTCCATCTTATTTTGTGGGCTGCAGAGGGGAGAGCTATCGGGTGAGCTGGCAGTTTGATTGGTAGGCGCTTTCTTGCATTCTGTATTTTGTTAGACTTCCCGACAATGCAGGAAAGTGCCTTGGTGACACATGTCCTAACAATGTCATAGAGGATGTTCATGTAGGTTCAAAGAGCATGGGTTATGTACACCGTTAGATCTCCTAGATCAAGGGCTGGTGCTTGCCTGAAATATGAAAGTACACGAGTTTTAAGCAATGTGGGCAAGCCCCTCATTGCCGCATGTCCTTGTGGGGTTAGGTTATTATGAAGCCATAGGGTGATGCCAAGGTAGTGCCAAGTCATGTTGAGGTGTATGCTGAATGGTTCATGGGCCCATAAATTTTAAGGGATAGGCACAGTATAAGGAGGATCTTATAGAGATCAACGATCAACGCTTTCTCGCAATATGAAGATGTAAGGAAATTAAACAATGTGGGGGAGTGCCTAAAGGAAATGTGTCCTTATGAGCTTGGCTAAGGCATTAATAGTTAAGGCTAACGGTTATGTGACATCATGGTTAAGTTGGGAAGGTGGCACAGTTAGTTGGTTTGGTGGTCAAACTCAGAAAGGCCTTGCGAGGTGGAAAAAAAACAAAAGACTATTGGCCCATGTGGCCCATTTTGGTTGTAGGATTTAGTTGACCTGCCGACTCTGCTGACTGATGAGCCAGAAATGAACTCACTCAAGTTTTCTTGTATGATTTGATCCTCATGATCAATTCCAACTACTCTCGAATGAATTCTAAACCCAGTAAATAGTAGGAGAACACTCCACCACCCTAGTTTATCCATCTAATTGGTCAGGATGGTTTAATGGCATCATTTCTATTAGGGCCCTGTTTCAACAAAATATCAGATTTCATTATATCTAAATCTATGCCTAGATCATATTTTCTCCAGATCTTTATCAAGACTTAATGGTAGTGGTTGTGGAGTAACTTTAGTTAGAGAACATCTTAGTTATGCATAAGCGATAAAGGTAATTTTTGTAGATTTTGTCTTCTCTTGTCGACCCTTCTCTATTTTCTTTGATATTGCTCTACAATTTTACTACAAATCCCCTTTGCCTCTAAACTATATGACATTCTTATCTCCTTTAGCCATTGATGTGAAGTGTAAGAACTATTTTCCTCTCATTGGTGTATCATAGATATCTGCAATCTTGCATGACTGTATCTGTTTTGGCCTATGAATGGTATATAAGTGAATCCTCTCTTTCCTTGTGTCATTCATTGGGTTTTTCTGATCTACATGTGATTGTTAGATTAAAGAAAGTCTGGATGTGTATATCTTTTGGTGTCATGATGGTTCAATAGTGCATGTATGGGAAGAGATTGGTTTGAACACTCTATTTTTGGTGCATCACCCCCCTTAGGTTAGAATAGGTAGATTTTCTTCTATGCATTCCTTCTCCCTTTTCCTCTCCAAAAGTAGTTAGGTGTACCTTGATAGTAAAGGAAGCCAACCTTATCTGGAGACTCAACCTCACAGTTCAAGTCCCATAGCTTGGAGGTTTTTTCCATGTTTCAAAGGTTGTCCTTAGGTAAAAACTTTGGACAAGGGTGCAAACTTTTGTGATAATAGTTTTTGGCATGCCCAGTGGGACTGTATTCAAAAAAAAATTCAAGTCTACTAGTTTCAAAAGGAATATTTCAAGATTAATACCAAGATAGTACTAGCTTTCATGTTCAAGCCTTCAAGGGATTCATTCTTCAAGTACTTGGAAACTCTAAGCTTCAAATACATCTGGTTCTAGACCAAAGTTGTAGTAATTCATGCCCAAAGTTGAAATAAGGGCATCTTCTAGAGGCAAATTTCAGTACCAAGGGCTTTCATTTTCAAATCCTAGAAGAAGGAAGACTAGAGTATCTTTATCACTAGTTAGAAGTGCAATAGTAACAAATACACCTACAAGATCCATCTCTACTCCTCTTGCTATTATATCTCAGGCTAGATTGCCATCAACACATATCAATAGACCACTTGTCTATATGGCACAGCCTAGAGCTCATGCTTTTTCCACCTTTAATGGTGGAAGTCCTCTTTTATTGGCCCAAAGACATTACATCAATAGGTGCACTCAAAAGTATAGTAGAATTTACTGGTAAAACTTCTATCTCTACCCTAGAACACATTCAAGAAGTTGCAAATATCTACAATATCCATGGTATTACAAAAGATGATGTTGCAGTTAGGCTTCTAGCCTCATCCTTGAAAGGAAAAGCACTACAATAGTATAGAGGTTTGACTCAAGGTTCTATAGTAGATTGGGATGGATTAGGAGTAGGACTGTGTAAACACTTTGAGGACAAAAGTGACCGTTTGTCACTTTTAGAGTAGTTGACTACTATAAAAAGAGCCCCCATGAATGTATGATTGATTTCAACTATAAATTTCAAAAGACATGGCATAGAATACCTATTTCAATAAATCCTACCCCTAGTAATGCCTTATTGCATTACCTTAGAGCTTTTAACAATGACATTGCCACTACCATCCAAACTATGGGAGAAGATACCTTGCTTAATTCTTATGACATAGCAATAAAGTTAGAAAACATCCTAATACAATGAGGTAAGCTAGCTCCAAGGCCTCCTATGCCTTTCTTCCATGATGTTCCAAATCACCAACCAGTAATGGCTCCTTTTCACACAACTTCCATATCACAATCCCTTTCTCTAGTCCCTAAAGCTTTCACATCTTCAAATGGAATAGATGAAATCAAGGAGATGATGTAATCGATGATGCTGAACATAGATAAAAGATTGTAGGGCCAAGAGAAGAAGTTGGAGGATAGCTTCATTGTGATGCAAAAAGTGAGCAACAAGGTGGTGACTTTAGAGAGACAACAAGCTCAAGGTAGTAAGGCTCATCAATTGCAATATCAAACTCTAAATAGTGGTAGGCCTCCAAATCATAATCATGGGAACAATTCTTTTGATCAAAATAGGTTGAATAGCCATGCTTCAACCTCAAATGTAAACCAAAGTAGGGCCATAGTTCCTCAAAACAACATGGCCCAAGATTAGGATTTTTGTCCCTCCTATAACTACTCCTATGCTCATTGCATGTGTTAGAAGGCTGAATCTTATTTGGCTTTGACCATCCAAGAGCTTGCAAAAGGATAATCATTCAAAGAGGACCAATTTAAAGATGCATTGTATATGCAAGGACAAGGTGAGTGCTCCATTATGAATCATCAGGTGGAGGAACATTGTAATGTAAACCAAGATTCTATTTCTCACAACACTAGGAGCAAAAGAAGAGCTATTGAAGATTCTACCCCTCCTCTTCCTAATCATGCCTCAACTTCAAATGCAATACCTCATGAACAAGCAGTAAATGATCAATCAAATACTTTTTAGTAGCAAAGGAAAAATAATGGCAGAAAGGATGTAAGTGATCCTCAGGTTGTTCCATCTCAACCTCCTACAAATGTAGCTCCCAAGGCTTCTAACAAAGTACATACTACACCATTCAGTGTGGTAGAACAAATGAAGAAGACAAATATAATATTTCCAAGTGGGATGTTGTTGCTACTATACCCATGTAAAAGAGGTTGTTGCAGCAAGAATTGGAAAGTATTCAACCAAAGGGGTAGCCACCTAGCATGGAAAGTGCCACAAGCCTAGTACAACCATCAAAGGAGGTAGAAACAAGTAAAAAGATTAGACCCCTTCCATTTTATGTTTCTCTATTTATAGGGGGTAAACTAATCCACAATTGCATGATTGATTCAGGAGCTAGTAGTTCAGTGATGCCTAGGTGTGTTGCTGATGTTTTGGAAATGAAATATGAACCCATTTTTAGAGATGTATTATAATTGGATGGTAGTATTTTCAAGACTATAGGGATCCTTAGGAATGTGGAAATGGCCCTACATGCATGCCTTGGTTGTATTGTAACTCAAGATATATCTATTGCTAAAGTCAAGCCACATTTTTCCATCTGTCTATCAAGAGACTTCAATACCCAAATAGGTGGTTACATATCTTTTGATTGGTCATATATGTCTTTTAGAACAAGATATGGGACCAAAGCTTCAATCAAAGTAGAGCCTCTAGCCTTCCATCATACTGAACCCTACACCCCTAATCTCATCAACATGAATTGCACTATCCTAGAAATGGATGAGAATGACATAATGAATGAGCCTACTACTTCCCTAGCAGAGATACCTAATTTTCTCTTAGATGAATGGGCTAATGCATATCAATTTGATCCTATGTCAGAAACCCTTGAGATAAGCCTTAGTACATATTGTATATCAGAGAAGGATGCTTTAGTTCCCAATCTTGTGGAGACTAAAGAAGATGTGAGTGAGATATGGAGTATGTAATTTAATGGATCAAGGAATAAGAATGGATCAGGGGCTAGTGTGATGTTGATTTCTCCTACACAAGTAATATACTACTTCTCCTTTAGGCTCCAGTTCAGTTGCACTAATAATGTGGCCAAGTATGAATCCTTGATTTAGAGTCTCCTATTTGCTCAGAAAAGAGGAATTCAAGCCATAAGTGTATATGGAGATAGTGAGTTGGTGGTTAATCAAGTGAGAAATTAGAATATCACCAAGAACGGTTTTCTCAACTCTTATAAACATAGGGTATGCGATTTTCTTGAGGGTATCGATGCATTTAATATTCAAAGCATCCCTACAAAAGAAAATAGACATGCTGATAGACTTGCAGCAATAGATGCATCTCATGATGTGCCAAGGAATCTTGAGGAGAAGCAGAAGCAACAAATAAAAATGGTAGTAGGGCTTGCCATCCCTAACAAAAACATCCATTGGCAAGTGTTTGAATCTGATGAACAAATTGTAAGCTTCTTGCATAATGAAGTAGAATTTTTAGATAGAAACCAGTCGAGACTGTAGGATCAATATGGTGATAAAATCATTAATCTCAGTTCCAAAAAATTGCCTAAGGGTCCCATTACCTTAGAGAGTGTTTTCAATCTTGATTACCAAGCAAGAGGCAGAGTCATGAACCTAGCTACTAACGAAGATGATCACACCCTAGTCACGGTTGCTAAGGGAAAATCCTTAAACATGGGGAAGGTATGTTTTGAGATTGAGTAAGAAAGTTTTATGCATCTATGCCATGAATTTAATGATGTATTTGCCTGAACATATGATGATTTAATGGGTTTTGACCCAAGGTTGTTTCAACATACCATAGATTTAATTGATAATGTAAAACCAATAAGACAAAAATAGAAGCTAGTGAATCCCAAAATTGAACCCTTAATGAGAAAAGAGCTATCCAAATTGATTGAGGCCAATATAATTTTCCCCTTCAAGCACTCATCATGGGTAGCAAACCTTGTCCCTATCAGGAAAAAGAATGGAGAAATTAGATTGTGTGTGGACTTTAGGGACCTTAACCAAGGTTCCCTTAAAGATCACCATCCTCTCCCTTCCATGGAGTAGATTTTGTCCAAGGTCAGTGGTTAAAAGAGGTTTTCATTTCTTGATGGATTTTTTGGCTACAATCAAGTGCTGGTCAAAGAGTCTAATAGGTACAAGGCTACATTTACTACCAAATGGGGTACCTATGCTTATTGTAAGATGCCATTTGGTCTAACCAATGCAGGTGCTACGTTTCAAAAGGCAATGGAGATGGCCTTCAAAAAAATGATTGAAAAGTTTGTATTAGTTTACCTTGATGATATCATAGTGTATTCAAAGAATATAGAAGATCATTTTGATCATTTGAGATAGGTGTTCTTAAGGTGCAGAGAGTTTGGGGTATCCCTTAAGTGTGTCTTTGCTACCAATCAAGGAAAATTATTAGGACACATTATGTCTAAGGATGGTTTAACTAGTGATCAAGAAAGAACAAAGGCAATACTTTCTCTCCCTCTTCCTAAACATAAGAAAGGTTTGCAAAGTTTCCTTGGTAGGATAAATTTTGTGAGAAGATTTATCCCTAATCTTGCTACCATGGTAAAACCCCTTACAGCTATGCTCAAGAAAAGTATGGTCTTTCCATGGACCAAGGAAGAGAAGGAAAGTTTTGAAGAGATCAAGGTAGACATAGCCTCAGCCCCTACTCTCATTAATCCAAATTTTGAAAAGGATTTCATCCTTTATTCCCTAGGTGGTGAGTCAAGCATTTCTGCTGTATTGACTCAAACAAATGATAAAGATGAAGAGAATCTCATAGTCTTCTTTACTGAAGGGTTTAAAAAGTATGAAAACAAATATAGCTATGTAGAGAAGCAAGCCCTTGGAATCATTAGAGCTTTAAAGAAATTTAGACATCTTTTGTCTCATAATAAAATTCATTTGTTAGTACCCCATGCAAGTGTGAAGGATTTCCTTTTGAGAAAAGATATTAGTGAGAAGAGAGTTGGTTGGATTACTAAAGTAATGGAATATGATGTTGACATCTAGATCACCAAGTTGGTAAGAGGGAGGGGGTTATGTAAATAGATAATATCATATTAGGAATCGGATGAGGAAGTCACTATGATACTAATAGTACAATAAGAGACAAGAAATGATGACCCAAGGAATTGGATGGATGATATGAGGAATTTATTATTAGGCAATGGATATCCTCAAGGATTAGATAGAACTAAAAGGAGACAGTATAGATTATAGTCAATTCCTTATGTCATAGTTGATGGTATCCTTTTTAGGAAAGATTTTAATGGAGCCCTATTAAGATGCATTGACATAGACCAAGCTGAAAGAATGATCAAAGAGCTTCATGATGGTCTTGATGGTGGTCACTTCTCAGCTAAGACAACTACAATGAAGATCATGAGGGCTGGTTACTACTAGTCGTCCCTATTCTATGATTGTCATAGGTATGTGAGGAAGTGTGAAAAATGTGCCTTCTTCTCTGGCAAGCAAAAGCTTGTAGCTCTTCCTCTTCATCCCATTCAAGTGGACCAACCTTTTACTCAATGGGGATTGGATTTCCTAGGCCCCATCAATCCTTCTTCTAGTTTTGGTCACAAATGGATTTTAGCTTCTTCAGATTACTTCGCCAGATGGAAAGAGGCAATTTCATTGAAGGACACCATAGAATCTTTAGTTGTTGAGTTCCTTGATGGAATTGTGACCAAGTTTGGTGCCCCTTCAACCATTATTTCAGATAATGCAAAATATTTTATAGGAGCTCAGATTTGTGCATGGGCAGTTGACCATAATATCTACTTCAGCACATCCTCAAACTACTATCCTCAAGGCAATGGTTTGGCTGAGTCATCCAACAAAAACCTTATTAGGATTATGAAAAGAACTATAGAGGATAACCAAAGGTGTTGGCATCAAAAGTTGAGGATTGCACTGTGGGCTGACAGAATAACACCTAAGAGGTCAATAGAAAATTCACCATTTATGTTGGTATATGGAAGAGAAGCAAGGCTTTCAATTTCATTAGAATTCCCATCCCTAGAACTAGCTCATTAGCTAGAGTTAATTGAAGATGATGCCATGATAGTGAGAATGGCAGAGCTGATGGAGTTGGAAGAGAAAAGAAGTCAGGCCATGCATACCCTAGAAACACATCAACAACAGGTGAAAGGGAGCTTTGACAAGAAGGCTAGGATTAGAATCTTTCGAGAAGGTGATTTGGTTTTGAAATGGGATGTGGACAGGGCAAAGCCAAGGAGACACTCAAAATTTGATGCACTATGGAGTGGTCCCTATGTGATTGTTAGTTGCAAGAAGGCTAATGCTTTTCAATTAAGCAAGCCCGGTGGTGAAATTTTACCTATCCCAGTCAATGGGATCTATCTCAAACCATGTTTTTGATAGGGGTTGAGGTTTCATGTACATAGGTAGCTTAGTTTTCTTCCTGTTGGTTTTCAGCTTTCCAAGAAGTGCACGAGCACGTGTTTTGCTAAGTTTGCAGAGGAGAAAAGATAGAGCTTTTAGTGTTTTACTACCATAGAGGTAGGGTTAGGGTTTCATAATGCATGAGATCCACCTTTTTTATGACTTTATGGCCCAATGGATGCATAAGGTCTTTGGTCATATGCATAGTTGGCTTGCGTCCCCTTTGAGTTGCCAGAATGTTACCTATTTTTACCTCCCACGAAAAAATTGAATTCAAATACTTGAGCCCACCCAACAGTCTTTAACAATCTTTTATATTATTTTAATGCCATGGAGATACAAAAAATAAATGAATAAAAAACCTTATTATATCCCATATATTCCCTAAGTTTATTTTTGTTGGCCCGCAACTTTACCCACCGTCAGATCTTTCATAATCTACAATGGGCACTTTCTTGCATTCTTAAAATGCAATACCTTTAAGTAATGTGGGCAAGTACCTTAAGGCCATGTGGCAAGTGGGTCCATCTTCTTTTGTGGGCTACAAAGGGGAGAGCTATCGAGTGACTTGGCAGTTTAATTGGCAAGCGCTCTCCCACATTTTGTGTTTTGTCAGACTTCTTGATAATACGGGCAACAGCCTCATGACACATGTCCTAACAATGTCATAGAGGATGTTCACTTAGGTTCAAAGAGAATAGGTATGTACACCATCAGATCTCCCAGACCAAGGGCTGGCACTTGCCCACAATATGAAAGTGCATGAGTTTTAAGCAATGCGGGCAAGCCCATCACTGCCGCGTGTCCTTGTGGGGTCATGTTATTTTGAAGCCATAGGGTGATGCCAAGGTGGTGTTAGGTCATGTTGAGGTGTATGTTGAATGGTTTGTGGGCTCAAAAATTTTAAGGGACAGGTGCAGTATAAGGAGGATCTTTCACAATCATTGATCTTATGGAGATCAATGATCGATGCTTTCCAACAATATGAAGATGTGAGAAAATTAAACAATGCAGGGAAGCACCTGAAGGACATGTGTCCTTATGGACCTGAATAAGGCATTAACAGTTAAGATTGATGATTATGTGACATCAAGGTTAAGTTGGGAAGGTGGCACAGTTAGTTGGTTTGGTGGTCAAACTCAGAAAGGCCTTGCAAGGTAGCAAAAAAATAAAAGACTATTGGCCCACGTGGGCCATTTTGGTTGCGAGATTTAGTTGACCTACTGACTTTGTTGACTGATGAACCAAAAATGAAAGAAATTGAGTTTTCTTGCATGATTTGATCCTCATGATTAATTCCAACTTCTCTCAAATGAATGTTGAACCCAATAAATAGTAGGAGAACACTCCACGGCCCTAGTTTATCCATCTACTTGGTCAAGATGGTTTAATGGCTCCATTTCTGTCAAGGCCCTATTTCAAAAAAATATTAGATTTCATTGTATCTAAATTTGTGCCCAGATCATAGTTTCTCCAAATCTTTATCAAGACTTAATGGCAGTGGTAGTGGAGTAACTTCAGTTACAAAACATCTCAGTTTTGCCTAAGCTATAAAGGCAATTTTTGTAGATTTTGTCTTCTCTGGTCGACCCTTCTCTATTTTCTCTAATATTGCTCTGCAATTTCACTGTAAATCCCCTTTGCCTCTAAATTGTATGAAATTATTATCTCCTTCAGCTATTGATGTGAAGTGCAAGAACTATTTTCCTCTCATTGGTGTATCGTAGATATCTGCAATCTTGTATGAATGTATCTGTTTTGGCCTATGAATGGTATATAAGTGAATCATCCCTTTCCTTGTGTCATTCATTTGGGTTTTTTTGATTTTCATGTTATTGTTAGATTAAAGCAAGTCTGGATGTGTATATCTTTTGGTGTCATGATGGTTCAATAGTGCATGTATGGGCAAAGATTGGTTTGAACACTCTATTTTTGGTGCATCACCCCCCTTAGGTTAGAATAGGTAGATTTGCTTCAATGCATTCCTTCTCCCTTTTCCTCTCCAAGAGTAGTTAGGTGCAAACTAATAGTAAAGGAAGCCAGCCTTCTCTAGAGACTCAGCCTCATAGTTCAAGTCCCACAACTTGGAGGTTGTTTCCATGTTTCACAAGGTTGTTCTTAGGTAAAAACTTTGGACAAGGGTACAAAATTTTGTGACAATAGCCTCTTCAAGGCTATCAAATACATCCTCCTCATCACATCAATACACTTATACCTCCCATAATACAAATGCCTCTTCAAGGCTATCAACATACACTAATGCCTCCCATAACAAACCAAGGCATATGGCTTCAATGGATCCCATACTCCATGAAAAATACTATCTTCTCTCCAAGAGAAGATTTTCTTAACTACATTGTTGAGCCCAACTAACCACTTCACCCAAGACATCTCTTCCCTCCCTAGAGTGAGTGAAGCCTTCACACTCATAAACATTTCATACAAAAAATCAAGAGAAAATGCAAATGAAATCCATCACAAACTTTACACATAACAACAAATAAAACACCACATACATTACATATTTCCATTCACAATATGAACAAGTATTATACACAATGAACAAGTGCAATGAGGATGATGAAATGGGCACCAACCTTTTGCCCAAGGAAATGGAAAATGCAAGTTATTGAAGAGCTCCCTATTCCCTTAGCTTGCTCTCCAAAACCCTAATTGTCTCCAAAGTTAGAGAGTGGGTGAAAAACACACTAGTTTGTCCAAGTCTCCCTAAAAGGCCCTCCCACTATCTCTTACAACTTTGTCCCTACCAAATTTGTTACTTTTGACTAAGAGGGAAGATGGGGGTGAACTGATGTACCAACTCAATTTTAGAATTGGTGGAAGAATACATTGGTTAAGGGACCTCCTAGAATAGATAAGCACTAAAATTTTCAAATTTAGGCCCCTAACATATTATGCTAACATAAAAGTAGTTTATTTTCACAAAAAAGGCACTTTGGGACCACCTATTGACCCTCTAAAATCCTAGTCAAGTTTGAATTCGAAATTTCCTTTGATATTGACTCATCCTATCCCTTGTCAAGTGGGTTTAATTAATCTTTAAAAAGGTAATTAATTTAAGGTTTAAATGCTACCATGAGCAAAACCCTAGGTGACATGTCACTAACACACAACAATCTAAAAGTGTCAAGTGACACATTAAACCAAATTACACATCACCATGACATGTCCATAATGCATCTTTGAGATTAAAATTTTCACACACATGCAAGCTTACATTTAAAAAATAAAATACATCACAACAAGGCTTTTAAATCTTCCAAAGATTTGCCTTGGCTAAACCATGTTTACATGAGTTTGGACCTTGTTTCCCCAAGAAAATTCCATGGTTCAATTGCCTGCACACTAAACTTGAACATCAGTGGCCCAATGAAAAATAATATAAGATGTGTGTGTATAAATACATGACAATTTTAACATTTCAAAATCAACGTATTCAAATTTCCATAATTAACCTTTCTTTTTCTAATCATTTTCATATGAAAAGCATTCAAATTATTAAGATATCAAAATCTACATATCAGCATTAATCTTTCCCTATCATGATCAATTTTAATATTCTAAATCACATTATATTCCATTTTCTACCATGGTGGTGGAATGTTGAATCTACACTGTTAAGTTGACCAACATGAAAATTGGTTTCGAATGCATATCTTAGGTCCAAATCACCAAATGTAAAAATCACAACTAGTATCCTTTGAGTCAATATAGTTTGATTACTATCAGTATCTCATTATCATTATGAGATAAAACACATAATAGGGTGCATCAATTATGTCAAGTAATCAAGATGTTTTCTTAGTCATATGGTTTTCAAAATCAATCATAGAATAAATCTATTACATTTTATTGGGCCATAAAATCTATCCTTGTGAATGTCAATATATCTACCTAATACAACGTGCACAATAATTAACTTATTACATTACATCATATCAAGTTCTACCATGTAGACCGTTATCCAAATTTGGTTAAAATTTTCATCTTATGTCTATTAGTAATATTCATAAGGGTGGGTGTTTATTCCTCTTTCTATAAAAACTATCTAATTCAATTATCCTAATAGGCCATAAAATATCATGAACCCATCAATATAGTTTCTAAGTTATGACATCTTGAGCCTTATTCCATAGGGTCTTAGTTAATCAACATAATGTAACTCCAAATAGGGTGTTTAGCACAAAACTAATTAAAACATATATCAATCTCAATAAGAGCACAAATTCATTACTGATAAGGAAAATGCCAATCATGGCATACTTAGATCCCATAGCCTCATTATCATCATTCTATCATAAGGTGTATGGTAACAATATTTAATTTTCATTCTATACACAACAGATAGAAACATGTCATCTCATCTCCTCACTCTTCCTAGATCTAATCATATTCATGTCATTAAGATTTATAATAGGGTATGAGGGAATTAGTCTTACAAATACACACTTTTAAATGTACCCTGGTTAAAGGACTTTAATCACCCTATTAGGAGTGAGCTTTGTTAGAGGACTTTAGAATATTCCATTAGAATGTCACCTAGTTAAAGGATTTACAAATAACTATTAGGTCAACCTTAATCCAAAGGATTTTTCCAAACTAATATAGTTGTTAGAAAGTAACAATAGGACTTGATCTGATAATAAAATATAACTCACTTTCACATTATAGATCTTTGGTTTAGTCCTTCATTCTTCTTGAAATTCATACTCTTCATCTCTTATAGCTTGGTCACCCTACAAGAATTCAACCTCTTAAGCCTTCTTTCTTTGTATGCCAATTGAAGTCTCTTCTATTCGGCCACCATATGAAGAAACACCCTAGACTTCTTGTTTTCCTTAGGTTCTCATATGTTCTTGCACATGAAAACCTTTTCTTTTGGCCAAGTATCTCTATAAATAGAGAATTTAGATCTTTTCCATTTAACCACAATTATTCATTTTAGGGTTAGGTAAGATTCAATGAATCTGCCCACTCTTTCATTTTAGGCCCTCTACAAACTTATTCTAAAATCTCCCTTGAATTCACCTAAAAATAGTTTATCTTGAATTCTATGCGACTAGCTCATCAAACTTATCTTCCACATGCTTCCCATAATTCAAGGAATCAAATTAGTCATCTCAAATTTGTCAAATCTTTGATTTAACACTTTTTTCTGCCACTCAACATCTACATTGTTCACTCGACAATCATAGTCTTCTAATGCTTAACCAACACTAGGTTTCTTGACATCAACTATGTCTTCTTAGCTTATTCACCACTTTTATTTCTCTAATGCTTGATATTTACCAAATTTTACTGATGCTCAACACATACTAACATTTCTGCTCGGCTTGAACTAGGTTTACTTGGCTTACACTATTTTCTCAGCCATGCTTAGCAGACACTTTTTATGAAAACACTTCTTCTTAGGTTAGCTAAAGTAACCATTTACTTTAGCCTTAATTAGACCAATAATACATAATATCATCAATGTCTGACTTAGTCTTAGTGCTCCTTTTATAAACTAAGTAACTCAACCTTTCTCTAGGTTCTCTTGTTATCTTCTCTTTTCAAGTCCTCTCCATCAATCAAACAAATGATAGCTTTCAAACCAAAAAGAATTGTCTCACTAGCAAGTAGCAAGTTTGACATCATTGATACAAAATAATGATTGTTCCATGATAGGTTCTACACTTCAAACAATCTCTTTTCAACAATCTCCCTCGTTGGCATTGATGGGAAACCAATAACAACAACAATACCAAAAAGAAAATTAATACCTTTGAAATTTCTCCCTCTATCAATATATGTGCCTCTTTATTTTAATTTTTAATTTTCTAATTTGATCAGTCTAATACTTTGATATCTCCCTTAACCTTATATATCCTTCTTTGATCTCTCTCGACTATCTCCCTCTTTCTATATCTCACTCTTTGACAACAATGCCAAAGAATTGTAATCTTTTCGTGCAGATATAATCAATTTAGGTTCTCCCTCTATCACTTTGCATGTGACTATAAATCTTATGATTCAACTCCTTCAACACTTTAGGAAACTCCTAAAGTAAGATCCATTACACCAAATTCTAAAATATGACATTCAACTCAGTTGATGCAGGTCACTAATCTTGCTTCTTAAGTAGCTTTGGATAGGGGTATCACCCCTAGTTTACCCCTAAGATATTTTTAGGCATCCTTTGGTAAATATTTTGTGAATATATCAACTACTTTTTCTTTTGTATTCACATATTTCATTCTCACTTCTTTGTCTTGAACCAACTCTCTCAAGTAATGATAATTGATTACAATTTCCTTTGTGTTCATGTGCATCACAATGTTCTTTGATATGTTTATAACACTTGTATTGTCACAATTAACATTCTCTGATAGGTTTAGTAATTTCTTCTTTCATTCCTTTAAGTATCTATTTGATCCATAACACATTTTTACAATTCACTACAACAAGAAAATATTCAACTTTAATAGTGAATTGAGATATACAAATTTATTTCTTACTACTCCAGGTGACCAATCTTTTTCCTAAGAAAAATGATTCACCACTTGTATTCTTTCTATCATCAATGTTTCTAGCCCAATCAACATCTATATAGGCTCTTAATTCAAACTTATCATTCTTCTTGTATTATAGACCATAATCTTTTGTTCCTTTCAAGTATCTCATGATCCTTTTAACTATCATCAAATGATTCTCCCTAGGATTTGTAGTAAATTTTGCAACAATCCCAACAACCAATGCAATGTTAGGTCTACTATGTACTACGTATTGCAATTTACCAATCATAAACCTATAAAATGTTTGATTTACTTCAGCAAAATCATTAGTTTTGGATAGTTTGTGTCCTATCACCATAGGAGTACTAATAGGTTTTGAATCCTTCATACCAAAAGTTTTCAATATTTCCTTTACATAGTTAGACTGAGTGATGTAAATACCATATTTCATCTGATATACTTATAAACCAACAAAGAACTTTATCTCTCCAAACACAGACATTTTAAATTATCTCTTCATTTCATTTGTAAATTTCCTATACAATGCATTTTATCCTCCAAATATGATATCATCAACAAATATTAACTCTGGGTAAAAGAGTTAATGAAGGAACCATATCTTCGGAGGGCCCAAGCAAGAGGACAAGACAAAGTTCGAAGAAAAAATCTTTGATTGATGCTGCTTCTTCGACTGCTAACTCCATCCAAGAAATGACTAAGATTGGTAAGGAGGCTGTGAAGATGATTATAGAATTGCAATAGTTTCCTAGGTCTTCTTTTCTAGTCAGGTTCCTGTGTAGGTCCTATTTTCTAGCTGGTTCTTCTAGTTCCTGTGTTTGGTCCTGGTTTCTAGATTTTAGTTTTTTATACATACTGTCAGTTCCAAGTCCTTGTAAAACCTAGGTTTATTATCTAGACTTTATTAGTGGTTTTAGGTCCTTGTAAAACCTAATTTTGATGCTACTTTTTAGTAGGTTTACGGACTCTTTCCTTTTGGTTAGCGTGTTTTTTCCTTTTTTGAGGATGTAAAAGAGTTTTGGGGTCCCTTCAAAACCTGTTTTTACCATAATCTAAAAAAAATATTTCAGCTAGTAAAATCCCTTTACCTCCTTCTATCTTCAAGTACAAATTGTTGTTATCATCAATCTTTTCAAAACCAATCTTCACAAGATAATTGTGAAGCCTTTCATACCATGCTCTGGGGGCTTTCTTTAAACCATATAAATCTTTTTGTAATCTACATACCATTTTTTTATTGTTTAGTGTACCTCTTCTTCTAGTATACCATTTAGAAATGTTGACTTCACATTCGCACCTTCCACAACTTTGTTAGTGTTAGTATTTCAAAACTTGTAAGCTTTACTTCTTATTGAATAGCCTATCAATATACCTTCTTCAATTTTAGCATCAAGTTTACCATTCCTATTGTCCTTAAGAATGTAATACTTGCTTCCAAATACCTTAATTTTTTTTACATTGGTTGAGTATCCATACCATAGTTCAAAAGATGTGGGATTAGTACCTTTCTTGACTTGTACTTAGTTCAAGTTATAAAAATATGTACTTATAGCTTCTCTCCAGTATTTCAAAAAAACATTCTTCTCCATCATTAGTGTTCTAGCACAATCCATTATAGATCTATTCCTCCTTTCAGAAATCCCATTTTGTTCAAGGGTCCTAGGTACAGATGTTTGTCTATTGATTCTTTTGTCATTACAGAATATCTAAAACTCATTTGATGTAAATTCTCCACCTTTGTCAAATCTTAATCATTTCAAGACTTTTCTAGTCTCCTTTTCAAATCTTGCTAGATACCACTTAAACATTTGAAAAGCATCAAATTTTTGTTTCATCATCCTAGAATAATCATCAACAAATTGGATAATGATTTACTTATCACTTTTGTATCTTTACACATCAATTGGTCCACACAAATCAATATGAACTAATTCCAAAATTTCTTTTGAGGAGCAAGTCTTACTTTTAAAACTAGATTTTGTCATCTTTCCTAACTGACATTGTTTGCAAATCACATTATTACTTTTTTTCAATTTTGGGAAACCTCTGACTCTTTTTATGTTACTAATACTAACTAAGTTATCAAATTTAACATGTCATAACCTCTTGTTCCATGGGCACACATCATCAAATTCTACAGCAAGACAAGGAGTATAATTCATGTCATATTAAAATAGAGTACCTCTAGTATGATCTCCATTTCCAATTAGTTTTTGATCAATGTCAAAGATATTTTCTTTCTTGTTATTAAATTTAACTTTGCAACTTGAACTATTAAATTATGACATACTCAACAAGTTATAGTTAAGTTCTTCTACATAGTAAGCATTATCACATATGATATTTTTTGTCGATTTGATTAATCCTTTACCTTTTATCAAATAGGATGCATCATTACCAAATCTAACACTATTTCCATTGTAATACTAAAGGGTAAAAACTTAATTTTATCTCTAGTCATGTGATGTGAACATCCACTATCAATGATCCATCTATCACTTTTTTTCACATAAGATATCAATGTAGTTGCCTCATCTTCATCAAAATCATCTTTCATAGCAACATAGACAACTTCATTATCATGGTCATCAAATACATCTTTTGTTTCCTCTTCTGAAATGTAGCAAGAGTTCATTCCTTTGTCTTTATATTCTTTTCTATTCTCATCTCTTTTACCTTTGTATTTATCTCCACTTCTATTGTTCTTCTTCTCTTAAAACCTAGCATCAATATGACCAATCTCATTACAATTAAAACACATGATAGATAGCTTACCTTTGTATTTCCCTTTGTATTAGTGAAATCTTCTAGCCAATAATGCTTCAAACTCTTCTATATCATCTTCATTTGTATCACTATCACTAGAGCCATGCTTGACCTTTTTCTTCTTCACTTTAGGTTCTTTCAGTGTTAGCTTTAGCTTTGAAAGAAGATTCAACATTTTTTAGTTTTGAAATTATCAAAATTAAAAAGTTCAAAAGTAGTGAGTCTACCCATCAGTCCTTCAAAGGTTAGATTACTACTAGGAACACACCTTAGTTCTTGTATGATAGAGATTATAATAACATAGATAGTAGGGTTCTGAATACTTTTCTAATTACAGTCTTATCTTCAATAACACCATTTTCTCCTCTAATAATATTCACAACATCTTTTATTCTTGTGTAATATTGGACTATAGTCTCACCTTCTTGCATTTTTCATGTCATCAAAATTTCCTCTTATACATTTAGCTTTGGCTCTCCTCCATAGGTAGTCTCTATATCATCCCACATCTTATTAGTAGAATTACATCATTTGATTTCATCAAACTCTAAGTAGCTTAGGGTAGAGGCAAGCTCTAACATTGGCCGGTTGTGTTGATTCTCCTTTTTCAGATCATTAGTAGTAGGGGCTCTAGTAGGATCAACATGCTCCATGTTAATGGTAGATTGTGCATAATCTCCAAGACCTCCTAGATGTAGCTTCATCAAACTCTTCCATGCAAGAAAGTTTTCCTTGTTCAATTTGGGCACCTCCTTTCTATATATCTTTATTTTTATCTTTTAGTACCTTCAAACTATTTCCTCACAAGCACCAATGCTCTAATACCAATTTTTTGAATTCTTCAGTTGGGAGGCGGGTTGAATCAATTATCCAAGGTCCAAATGTACAAATTAAACTTTTTAGTGCTTAACAGATTCATATCCATAAAACCATATCATGCATGCATCCATGAGATCATACAATATCTCAACTTAGTAGGTCATTGTCCTAGGTCAAAATAACATTGAAAAAATGTAAACATGAATACTAAAAACTCATTCACACAATTTGACACAAGGATTTTGATGCAGAGCCACACCTTGGAAAACTCAGGAGGAATCAGTCACTCAAATGAGTTTCTTCAAGGGGCATCTACAACCTTCAGGATCACACACTAAAATCAGATTCAATAAACAAAACTTTGAAAATAAAATCCCCCAAAATATCTTCTTGCTTCCTTCGGATAGACCTGCACTCAGACATGAATAACTTTCGAACTAGAAAATATTTACTCAATCCAACCATTGATATTTGGCATAACTAGGTTTCAAACAACATATAAAAATTTGAGAGAAATCCAATGGTTCAAACCCGAGATATTGACCCCGCACCAGAGTACATTATTTTGCAATTGTTATTCCCTAAACTGATTGCCATGAGAAATATATGAAGCATAACAGTAGAACCATAATCTTGAAAAAAAAACACAGGAGACCAAAGGAGACATAAAACTTCCCATTCCTCCCCAAGTTTGAGTCCTTCTTTACATAAAAGATTGGCTTTTTAATAACCAAAGTCTGACTGGCCTTGCTGTCTAGTAGTAATAAAAATGTTTTCTTTTCCATCTAAGAATAGGAATCTGAAAGATGCTTTACCATCAATACCATGCAGTAATCGTGGATATTCTTATAACTACTAAGAATAGGAATCTGAAAGATGCTTTACCATCAATACCATGCAACAATCATGGATATTCTTATAACTGCTAAGAATAGAAATCTGAAAGATGCTTTACCATCAATACCATGCAGCAATCATGGATATTCTTGTAACTACTAAGAATAGGAATCTAAAAGATGCTTTATCATCAATACCATGCAGCAATCATGGGTATTCTTGTAACTGCCTATTATCTGTCACCAGTATTTGATGGAATTCTCTTTAATTATTTAGCACAACTATGAATTAAAACAACTATTCTAATTTTAAAATCCACACACCTGGTCCTAGGTGGCTATATTTGGAGAGCTCATCGAATTGCTACTCTAGGTATGCCACCACATGTAGGACATTATTGAAAACATTTAAATTTAAAACACACACAAAACATAAAACATTACTTATCATATTTTCTGCTTTGCTACTACAGCATACTCCCCTGTAGAAAGAATCTCAAGTCCACTTGAGATGAGATCTTGAACGGATGAACCATACTTGTTGATTTGTTTCTCATCCATCTAGATAGCCTCTATCACTGGTTTGTTCTTCCATTTGACTAAATACTGAGTGTATTGTCGTCTGCGAGTCTTCTTTATTTTTGTATCTAAGATTTTCTCCAATTGAGGTGGTGTTGGTTTAGGTACTTGTTGCAGATCTTCTGTTACTAAATCTTCATGTACAACTTGTGTTTCAGAACCTTTGTATCATGTGAGATCACAAACATTGAATATGGGTGAAATACTAATGTCTGTAGGTAACTAAATTTTGTATGCATTATGTTTGTATTTTTCCAAAATTTGACAAGGACCAACCTTCGTAGGTAGTAACTTTGTATTCTTTGTTTGGGGTAACCTTTCTTTCTTCAAATATGCCCATACTAAATCACCAACTTTGAATTGTACTTCTCTTCTTTTCTGATTAGCAACTTCTTTGTACTTCTAATTTGAATTCTGTAGCTGCAACTTGACTTGATCTTGGACCTCTTTAATGGCTTTAGCAAATTCTTCAATTTGTCTTGCCATTTCTTCATTTTGTTGTGGTGTTAGCTTATATGCCGCCTTGTTGGGTAATGTTGATCCTGGTATGAGATCAATACAATGACTGATTTCTCACACTGGTGGAAGACTTCTTGGTATTCCATCAGCTATAATTTATTTGTACTTGTCCAGAATTGGTTCCACTTCTTTAGGCACCTTTTCCTTCTTCTTTTCTGTCACTTCCACCTTCAATTTTGAAGACTCCATCTCTGAATTTTCTTCCTCAGTCTGATTTTCAGCATCATTCTATAATTTATTTTTGAGTACAGGAACCAGTGCAAAGAGTGGACACTTATTTCCTTTCACCTCTTTCAAAAATTCTTTCTTTCCCATCACCATAACTTTGGCTTTTGCGGCTTTTGATTCTTCTTGACTTGGCTCAACTAAAGGTATCAATTCAATGACCTTTCCATTTTTTGTAATGGTATATGTATTCTTCACTCCATTGTGATGTGTCTTGAGATCATATTACCATGGTCTGCCAAAAAATAAATGGCATGCATCCATATTAACAATATCAAACAATAATCTATCTTTATAGGCTCCAATCTGAAATTCCACCCAAGCTTGCTCTTCTACTATAGTCAGTTGTCCTTTATTTAACCAAGATACTTTGTAAGGATACGGGTGTTGTATTCTTGGTAGCTTTAACTTTTCCACCATTTCAAGAGACACAAAATTTTCTGTAGAACCAGAGTCTACCAGTACCTTACAAACTTTTCCTCTAGATTTATAGGTAGTTCTGAAAATGGACTTCCTTTATGGTGGTTCTTCTTTGACAGGCATTTTCAACAGTGTTCTTCTCATCATAAGTGCTTCCCCCTTTTCTGGATAACCATAAATTTCTAAATCTTCTTGTAAATCCGCTTCTTGTGCCAGGTGTATTCTCTTTTCACCATGAGTACTAGAGCTTTCTTTTGCTAGACATTTGTGTGCCATATGACCTTCCTGATTACAGTTGTAGCATCTTATTGGTCCATTCGTCCTTCCTGTTTATCTTTCTCTGAAATTTGGCCTTCTACCTCTGAAACTTCCTCTGAAATTATCAAACTTGTTAACTTCATTATGCAGCTTTGTTTGTGGCTGAAAATTTGGACTTCTTCCTCTAAATGTACCTCTTCCTCTGAATGGTTGCCTTCCTCTACCTCTGTTATTATTTTTTTGTCTCCTTTTGATTTTCTCTTCCACCTTTAAAGCTAGCAGATAGCACTTAGCTATGGTGTTAGGACTCAGCAACTGCAACTCTTCTTGTATGTTCATCCTCAAACCATTTAGGTATCTTGCTACCTTGATACTCTCAGGTTCTGCAAATTTTGACCTTAGACCTAACTTTTGAAATTCTTCTGTATAAGTACAGACATCCATATCCCTTTGTCTAAGATTCTTCCTCTTCTAATGCAACTGTACCTCATAGTCTTCAGGGAGATATGTCTCTCTTATCATTGACACCATCTTCTTCCATGAAGAAATCTTCCTTTTATCCTCTTTTACCCTTTCTTCTTCCACAAAATTCCACCATGTAAGGGCTGCTCCCTTCATTCTAGATTTAGCTAATTTAACTTGCTATGATTTTGAAACTTTCTCACATTCAAAATGATTCTCTAGAGCTTCAATCCATTCCAATACTAATTCAACATCCATCTTTCCTGTAAACATCGGTAACTCAACAGATTTTCCTCCCAAAGCCTTTAAAGCTTTAAAAAATGGCTTCTCATTCTCAGATATTTCATCTTCTTCACTGTCGGGTACATCTTACTCTTCTTCCATTTCTTCTTTCATTTCTTTCTTCTCAACTACATTCTGCATATATTCCAACTTACTGGCTAATTCTGCCAGTATCCCCTTCAACTCTCTATTCTCTTTCTGGAGAAGTTCTTCTTGCTCCTCAACTTTCTTTGTTAACTCTGCATTGGTCACCATCTTGTTTGACCCTATTGAAGAATCTTGATCAGGGGCATTCAACATATAAATTCACAACTTGCAACTCTCAAGCTCTGATACCAAAAATGATGCAAAGCCACACCTTGGAAAACTCAGGAGGAATTAGTCACTCAACTGAGTTGCTTCAAGGGGCATCTACAACCTTCAGGATCACACACTAAAATCAGATTCAATAAACAAAACTTTGAAAATAAAATCCCCCAAAATATCTTCTTGCTGCCTTCGAATAGACCCAAACTTAGACATGAATAACTTTCAAACCAGAAAAGATTTACTCAATCCAACCATTGATATTTGGTGTAACTAGGTTTCAAACAACATATAAAAATTTGAGAGAAATCCAACAGTTCAAACCTGAGATATTGACCCCGTATCAGAGTACATTTTTTCTGAAAATAAATCCCCCAAAATATCTTCTTGCTACCTTCGGATAGACCTGCACTCAGACATGAATAACTTTTGAAAAAAAAAGATTTACTCAATCTAACCATTGATAATTGGCATAATTAGGTTTTAAACAACATATAAAAATTTGAGAGAAATCCAACAGTTCAAACCCAAGATATTGACCCCGCATCAAAGTACATTTTTTCTGAAAATAAATCCCCCAAAATATCTTCTTGCTACCTTCGGATAGACCCGCACTCAGACATGAATAACTTTTAAACTAGAAAATATTTACTCAATCTAACCGTTGATATTTGGCATAACTAGGTTTCAAACAACATATAAAAATTTGAGAGAAACCAACGGTTCAAATGTGAGATATTGACCCCGCATCAGAGTACATTTTTTTGCAATTGTTATTCCCTAAACTGATTGCCATGAGAAATATATGAAGCATAATAGTAGAACCATAATCTTGAAAAAAAAACATAGGAGACCAAAGGAGACATAAAACTTCCCATTCCTCCCCAAGTTCGAATCCTTCTTTACATAAAAGATTGGCTTTTTAATAACAAAAGTCTGACTGGCCTTGCTGTCCAGTAGTAATAAAAACATTTTCTTTTCCATCTAAGAATAGGAATCTGAAAGATGCTTTACCATCAATACCATGCAGCAATCATGGATATTCTTGTAATTGCTAAGAATAGGAATCTGAAAGATGCTTTACCATCAATACCATGCAACAATCATGGATATTCTTGTAACTGCTAAGAATAGGAATCTGAAAGATGCTTTACCATCAATACCATGCAGCAATCATGGATATTCTTGTAACTGCTAAGAATAGGAATCTGAAAGATGCTTTACCATCAATACCATGCAGCAATCATGGGTATTCTTGTAACTGCCTATTATCTGTCACCAGTATTTGATGGAATTCTCTTTAATTATTTAGCACAACTACGAATTAAAACAACTATTCTAATTTTAAAATCCACACACCTGGTCCTAGGTGGCTATATCTGGAGAGCTCATCGAATTGCTACTCTAGGTATGCCACCACATGTAGGAAATTATTGAAAAAATTTAAATTTAAAACACACACAAAACGTAAAACATTACTTATCATATTTTCCACTCTTCTACTGCAGCAAATTTTGCGTGGAAGCTACCCAATTTATAAAAAAACACTAGTAACATGCTACCCAATTTCACTCTTCTAAAGTGATGCGCTATTAAAGACCAAACCTATTAAAGGTTACAATGCACACTTTTAATGTGACTTGGTTAAAGGATTTCAATCACCCTATTAGGAGTGAGCCTTGTTAGAGGACTTTAAAACATTCTATTAGAATTCCACCTGGTTAAATAATTTTACAAATAATTGTTAGGTCAACCTTAATCCAAAGGATTTATCCAGACTAATACAGTTGTTAGAAAGTAACAAAAAGACTTAATTTGATAATAAATTACAACTCACTTGAAGATTATAAATCTTTGGTTTAGTCTTCCATTCTACTTGGCATTCATACTCATCATCTCTAATAGCTTGTTCACCCTTCAAGTATTCAACCTCTTAAGCCTTCTTTCTTTATATGCTAATTGCAGTCTCTTCTATTCAACCACCATATGAAGCAACACCTTAGACTTCTTGTCTTCCTTAGATTCTCACGCATGATAACCTTTTCCTCTGGACTACTATCTCTATAAATAGAGAATTTAGATTTTTTCTATTTAACCATAATCATTCATTTTAGGGTTAGGTAAGATTCAATGAATCTACCTACTTTTCTATTTTAATCCCTCTAGAAACTTCCTTTACAATCTTTTTTAAATTTGCCTCAAAATGGTTTATCTTAAATTATGTGATACCAACTCATCATACTTATCTTCCACATGCTTCATGTAATAGAAGAAATTAATTTATTTAGCTCAGATTCATCAAATCTTTGATTTAACACTTTTTTCTATCACTTGAAATCTACATTGTTCACTTGGCAATAATAGTCTTATGATGCTTGACCAACATTGTGTTGTTCGGCATCAACTACATCTTCTTAGCCTAGTCGCCACTATTATTTCCTTGATTCTTGACATATACTAAATTTTACTGATGCTCGACACATAGAAAAAAAACACGAACTAGGTTTTCTTGGCCTACACTATTTTCTCGGCTAGGTTTGGTAGACACTTTTTATGAAAAAACTTTTTCTTTGCTTTAGTAAAGTAACCATTTACTTTATCCTTAAGTAGATCAACAATACATGATATCATCAATGTCTTACTTGGTCTTAGTACTCCTGTTATACATGAAGTAACTCAACCTTTCTCTAGTTTCTCTTATTATCTTCTCTTTTGAAATCCTCTTCATGAATTAAACAAATGATAGCACTAAGACCAAAAAGAAATTGTCTCACCAACAAGTAGCAAGTTTAACATCATTGAAAAATAATGATTGTTCCATGATAGGTTCTACTCTTCAAACTATCTCTTTTCAACGATGACAGAAAAGGAACATGAACATAGATTAAACCAGTAATAAGAGAATCAATCATAGCTACAGATTCAATATACATAGTCAATCTAGAAAATTGTATCATACTTGGGAAAATACAAATTATTATGCCAACTCAGCATTCTAATACCCCAAAATTGGCACCTTGACATTCTAAACCAATTTCATTATATTAGTTTCAAAACATCAACCTATCAATTAACAAAGTCTTATTTTACTAGGCATTTTTGATCACTTGACTTTACTTGATCTAAATATCAATTATAGAAAACCCTAAGTCTTCAATAATCTCACTTTATTTAATTCCTAAATATTGACTTAAATTGGCTAATAAACCCTTCTAATTGAATTAATTGAATTAAATGCCCTAGTGCATTTGATTAAATTAAATTACCTCTTTAGCTAATACACATGACATAAGGAATTAATTATATTTGATTTAATTAAATATCATCATATTAGTTATTGAATTGAAGTATTCAATTAATTAGAATATGCATTTATGAGGTCATATTTAATTAATTTAAATTCAATATTCTCTTCAAAATCCTCTCTTTAGTACAAAATTGGAAAAATTTAGTTCAATTTAATTAGCTAAAGGAAACAAAGCTAGTTAACTCCTCACTCATTCTAAAAGTGAGTAGTTTAATCCACAAAACTATCAAAGAGACTCTCTCACAGGGAAATTTTCTAATTGAATTGAACTCTTATTGAATCTCCACTATCCATTCAAGTCAATCTCCATTTTTGATTGATTTTAGGATTCTATAAAAGGAGAACTGTTGTCTCTCATTAAAGAGGACACAAGTTATGAGTAACAAAGCTCTTTCAATTTGAGTACTCATATTTATGCATTCAAAAATCTCTTATATTACTTAAATTATTTGTTCATTCTAGTTTAAAGGAACATGCATTTAGCTTAATCTTTTCTTATTATTATTATATTAGATCTCATATTCATATAGCTTAATATGATTTATATAGCATATAAAACTCATAAAATTCTAGTGTAATCTTGCATTCATTCAAGCTTAAATCTTATATTATTTTTTGGTCTAGTCCTTGAACTCTCATTTCTGAGAGCACAATCTAAAACCCTAATGAGATAGATGGGAAAAATTCACCTTGTTCATACATTCAAGATGAACATGTCCATTCTTGGATGATTCCAACGAATAATGACTATGTTGAAGTGTAGTGTTGGTTCCAAGGCTCACATTTAGCACTCACAAGCATAATGTGAAAGAGGCATAAAATAAGGAAGTATATCCACTAGCCATAGAGGAATAGGGATCTATAGAAAGAAGGAATGGAAACCAATATGTTTACATTGATAGGAGACATCTAACTTAGTGGAAAGGAGAATGATAGAAGTAGATAATATGAAGAGAAAACAAGAGAAGATAGAGCCTAAGTACCAATAAGAGCATAACATCCTAATCATTTGAGTTATCAACAACATAAGAAACCCAATTATAGGTGATTGTAAAGGAACAATGTAAATATAAACAATACATAGTGCAGTACTACCTAAGACCATTTTTCATAGAATAGATCCATTTTAACTTGGCTATATAAGGAAGAGGTCCCATCTTACACCACAACTTAGCCTCATTAAATAACCCCTAAAATGTATAGGAAAGGCCTTAAACTGATGAAATAACTTGGTTATAAGGAAAATAGTCCTATAGGTTTAAAAAAATAAAGGTTTGATTGATTCGATCAAAGCTACATCCATATGACTTCATGATACAACATACCTCTCTCAGACATGACTTTTGACAAAGATGTAGACATGGTATATGCATGTGAAATCCAACTCACAGTAGGAGAGCAATCTAGAGTTTAGGCTAATGAGTCTAATTCTACTAATGTTGACTTATCCTTAATTAATTCCATTACTAATCAGAGGAATTCCAACATTCCTTTGGATGAAATTACACTATGCCTTGATTTACTTGTACATGTTTTTGATGACTATACTATGAACACATGCAAACCAACAACTTCTCTTCCACTCATCTATCGTAAGCTAATAGAATAGAACTCTAACTCTACATCTAACAAGGTCCCTATGTTCCATAATGACTATGTTCTTTCCTTGTACCTAATCAATGTCAAACCAGTAATTTCTTCCACTAGTAAAAATAGTGCAAACATGACTGAAGTTGACCTCAAATATCTTAGTCATACAATAAAAAATAATAAAAATAGGTGCATTGATGGTGAAAACCACATTGTGGTAGTACTAGAGCCTATTAAATAAAAATAAAAGACATATATAAAGGAAAAAAATTCTCTAAGGCACTTAAACATGAGATATTTGATGCACTTTTGAGTCATTTCTAGGAATGATCATCAATGCTAATAGAACCAACACAACCAGTAAATTTAGGTACTAAAGAGCATCAACACATTATACATCTTGCACAGTCATTATCAACTAAAGAGAAAAAGGAGTTCACTATTTATTTTGGAGAAAATAAAATCAAATTTGCATGGACATACTCAGATTTACTAGGTCTATATCTAGATCTCATCATGAATCACTTGTCCATTCAACTAGGCATAAAACCTATAAAATAAAATCTCTAAAAGATGCACCATCATGTGGTACTTTTGGTCAAAGATGAATTCAAGAAACTACTAAAAGATGGATTCATTTGAACCATTGACTATTTTGAATAGATATCTAACATAGTCTCGATCTCTAAACATGATAATTCTATCAGTGTTTGTACTGATTTATGGGATCTAAGAAAAGCATACTCAAATGATGACTTTTCACTACCAAACATTGACATGATATTGGATATGACAACTGGGTATGAGATATATTCACTGATTGATAGTTTCTTTGGCTATAACCAAATTAGGATTATGCCAAAAGATCTAGAAAAGATAGCCTTTACTTGTGCATAGGGGACATTCTATTGGAATGTAATCCCATTTGGATTAAAGAATTTTGGAGTTGCATACCAATAATATATGACAACAATCTTTCATGATATTGTGAAAAAAATAATGGAAGATAATGTCAATGATACTCTAGATAAAATCATGCAAAAAAGAGCTCATCTTAATGACTTGGCCCCTATATCATACCACATGGGAAAATTTAGTTTCAAACTAAATCCTAAGAAGTGTGCATTCGAGGTCACATGAGGAAACCTACTAGGCTATATTATTTCTGTTGGATACAATTAAGTAATTGTGTATTGTCTTTGATGTTACACAAATGCCATATCAGTTATCAGACAGAGTCTACCGAGTTCTATCGGTCAGGAAAACAGTTTACAGAGTCTACCAAGCTCAGTCGGTCAGTAAAGCCTTTTGCAGTGTATACCGAGCGTTCCTGTATGTTGCACACTGAGTTAGTGATAATCGAGTTCGCACGGTAAGCTAAGGAAAGTTTAGTTCTTACCGAGATCACTCGGGTATCAAAAGATTTTGTAGCGAATGGTTAGTGTTTACCGAGTTCGCACGGTAAGCTAAGGAAAGCTTAGTTTTCACCGAGCTCACTCGGTAATCAAAGACAAATTTTACCGAGTCTAGTCAGTTTCCAAAGGAAGTGGCAGGTTTACCAAATTCCCTGGTAACTGTAGTTTTTACCGAGTTCTACCGGTTAACACAAGAAGCAGTTTTTTTTTTAGCAGAGTCGGCCAGTGAAGAATTTTGTTTTGATTATTAGTTCAAGCCGACTTTTGGAATATGTTTTGTCAAGTTGGTTGGGCCGACCTGGTATCATGTATAGTATATAAAGAGAGGCTCAAGATGTGGAAAAGGGTGTGAAAAAAAAGGAGCATATACGAATAGTGCAAGGATATGCAAGGAAGAGACTTGTGTGTGCCTAAGAAGAGTTGAGCAGAAGGAAATCTTGGAGCTGCAAAGATATATTTAATCAGAAAAGATCTTGTGGAGCTAAACTGAGATCTGTATTTAGCAAGATAAGTTGCATGTATTTTCAGATCATTCATTGTTGCTTTCTAACCATTGTAACAGTGATTCCAAAATCTCCTAACAGAGTTAGTTTAATAGCCATTCCATAAATCCTTTAACAGGGTGGCAATTCAGTTGAATTTTTCTAAAGACCTCTTACAAGGCCACTCCTAACAGGGTGATTAAATCCTCTAACAGGGTCACACCTAACAGTGTGTTTTGTAACCTTTAACAGGGTTGGCTCCTAACAGGGCTCACTTCAGAAGAGTAAAAATTGGTGACTAGTTGCTGGTGGTTTTTTCCATATTGGGTTTCCACGTAAATCTGGTGTCTACTATGTTCATGATTGCTTTCTTTTGCATGGTTGCTTATTTCAGTAAATGCTTAATAAATTAACTAAACATCTATCTAGTTTTAAGCAGCAATTTATGTGTTTACCAAGTAGCAGCAACAACTAAGTTTAAGGCATCTTTGGGACTGTTGAATTTGTTTTTGTGGTAACTGATTCACCCCTCCCCTCTCAGTTACCCCATCTTCATTTTCCAACAATTGGTATCAGAGCTCTTGGTGCTTGCAGGAGGAGATTTCAAAAATCTAAGCCAAAGATCAAGATGTCTTACAAGAGAGAAATCCCAAGGCTTAACCAAAACAACTTATCAACATGGCAGGGATTAATGAGACTTCATCTATCTTCCATTGGTGACACTGGTCTGAAATATCTTGATGAGAAATATGTAGAACCATCAGGTACATTATCAGTCAATGACATTGCTATAAAGAAGACTCATAACATTATGATGATTGATATTGCATCTGCCTTGAGTTATGAAGAGTTTGATGATGTCAAGGACTGCACTACTGCCTATGAAATGTGGGAAAGACTGAAAGAGATCTATGGTGGAGATGACAATGTCAGAAGAGCCAAAGCTGAAAGTCTGAGAGGACAGTTCGATCAGATGAAAATGAAAGAAAATGAAAACATTGCCAAATATGTTGAAAGAATTAAAGCATGTGTCAGTGCTATCAAAGCTTCTGGAGGAAGTATCAATGAAGAGACAGTCATAAGTAAAGTTCTTAGAACTCTACTTCCAGTTTATGCCATCAGGGTATCAGCCATTCAAGAAAGAAGGTGTGAGGCCAATCATAAGATAAACCTAGAGGCCATAGTTGGAAGATTGATAGCATTTGAACTAGATAATTTTGATAATTATGTTCCAGCTGCAAAGAACATTGAGTCTGCATTTGAAGCCAAGTTTTCACTCAAGGACAAAGGTGAGAAGAAGAAGGAATCTCAGTCAGAGAGTGAAGATCAATTAGATCAGAGCTTTGACAGCGACCTTGAAGTAATTGAAGCTCTACTTGCAAGGAAATATTCAAGAGGAAGAGGTAAATACAGAGGTAAAGTACCCCTAATCTACTTTTCATGTGAAGAAGTCAGTCATATTGCTGCAAGGTGTCCAAACAAGAAAGATAAAGATGAAAAGAAAGATAATAAATGGAACAGTAAGAATGATCTCAAATCATTTAAGGATAAAAGTAAGAAATCATGTTTTATGGCTAAAGATTCTAATGATTCTAATGATGAAGAAGAGGATGAGATTGTTTACATTGCTGTAAAAGATGAATCTGACAATGAAGAAATGACACTCATCTCTCACATAAGTAAGAATGATACATGGATCATTGATAGTGGCTGCTCACATCATATGACTGGAGATAAAAAAAAATTTGATCAATTTGAAGAGTATGATGGTGGCAGTGTAAGATTTGGAAACAATGAACCTTGTTGCATCAAAGGAAAAGGAAGAATCACTCTAACCCAGGAACTTGTATGTGATAATGCTTATTGGGTAGAAGGCCTAAAGCACAATTTGTTGAGTGTGGCATAGTTACTCAACAATGGACTCAAAGTAGAATTCATCCAAGGCAAAGCAAGACTGCTAAATGGTAAAGGAAAGCTGATTGGATCTGGTACTCAAACTAAAGGTAACTTGTTCTATCTTGAACTTGATGAACATTCATGTTTTATTGCTCAAGTACAAGAGAGTTGGTTATGGCATAAAAGGTTATGTCATGTGAATTTTGACAATCTGGTAAAGATAAGCAAATTCAAGAAAGTGAGAGGCATTCCTGATTTAAAGAAGCCAGAGGTCAGTTTATGCAAGAATTGTCAAATTGGAAAGATGGGTAAGTCTAGTTTCAAAAGCAAAAATTATTAGTCTGAAGATTTATTAGAAATTGTGCA
Organism: Cupressus sempervirens; assembly: GCA_028749045.1. NCBI lineage: Eukaryota > Viridiplantae > Streptophyta > Pinopsida > Cupressales > Cupressaceae > Cupressus > Cupressus sempervirens. The sequence goes on from CM053787.1 coordinate 500,097,897, forward strand.
TACTGACTTATGTGGACCTATTGAAACTGAAAGCTATACTGGTGAAAAATATTTTATTCTTTTTGTTGATGATTATTCAAGAATGATGACCATCATGTACCTAAGGAACAAATCAGAAGCATTTGAAAAGTTCAAATGGTATTTGGCAAGAGTAGAAAAAGAAATAGGGAAAAGATTGAAATTCCTAAGGTTAGACAGAGGTGGTGAATTTATTTCACATGAATTCAATAACTTTTGTATTGAAAGAGGAATCAAAAGACAGGTTTTAGCACCAGGTACTCCTGAACAAAATGGCATAGCTGAAAGAAGGAACATATCCATCATGGATTGTGCAAGAACCTTGATGATAGAAAAGAATGTTGCTATCAAATACTGGAAGGAGGCTATCAGTACAGCAGTTCATACCTTAAACCGAGTACAGTTAAAAAAGGACTCATTCAAAACTCCCTATGAAATATGGTATGGCTATAAACCCAATGTAAGTTATCTGAAAGTATTTGGAAGCAAATGTTATATCTTGAAAGAATCTAGAAAAGGTAAATTTGATGTAAAAGGTGATGAAGGTATATTTCTTGGATACTCATGCAAGAGTAAAGCATATAGATGCTTGAACTTATCTACTCACAAAGTCATAGAAAGTATACATGTGAAAGTTGATGAGTTTGCAGAAAAGACTGAAGAAGAAAGCATAAAAGAACCAGAAGATTACAAAAGATTCGTCTTCAGTGATCCGGATATAATATCAACTGCATCTAAGAATCAGAAACCTTTTTCTACCGAGTCATCACTAACCGAGTTGCAGGAAACATCTACCGAGCCAACATCTACCGAGCCAACGTCTACCGAGTCAGAAAATACCGAGTTAGAGATTACCGAGCCAGAGGTAACCAAGCATGTGCATACCGAGCCAGTTGATACCGAGCCAGACCAAACTGAGCATGAAGGAGAAATGCAAAAAGATAATGACAAGATTCATCCAAAAGGAAAAGAACCTGTTCTAGCCAAATATGTCAGGAGACATCATTCAGGAGATCAGATCATTGGAAATAAATCTGAAGGAACCATCACAAGAAGTAAGTTGAAAGGTACTTGTTTACTTGCTGATTTTGAACCTAGAACTGTCAAAGATGCATTAGAAAATGATAATTGGATTGAAGCAATGAATGAAGAAATAGAGCAGATAGAGAAAAAAAAAACATGGACTCTTGTACCCAGGCCTAAAGACAAAATCTAATCGGTACAAAGTGGGTTTTCAGAAATAAGTTGGATGAAAATGGTAAAGTATCAAGAAACAAAGCTAGATTAGTGTGCAAAGGATATTCTCAAGAGGAAGGCATAGATTATGGAGAAACTTTTGCTCCCGTTGCTAGATTGGAAGGTGTTAGAACCTTATTAGCATATGCTGCTTACAAAGGATTTAAAGTTTATCAGATGGATGTCAAGTTAGCATTTCTAAATGGTATACTAGATGAAGAGGTCTACATTCAAAAACTTGAAGGTTTTATAGATCCAGATAAAAAGAACATGGTTTTCAAATTGCACAAGGCATTGTATGGTCTGAAACAAGCCCCTAGAGCATGGTATGAAAGATTGCATAGCCATCTTATTCAAATTGGATTTCAAAGAAATAATGATAACAGTAGTTTGTATATCAAGGAAGGACTAGAAAATAAGATTGTCCTGGCAGAAATATTTGTAGATGATACTATTTTCACAGGGAATGATGATCTTTGCAAAGAATTTTCAGAACAAATGAGCAAGGAATTTGAAATGTCAATGTTCAGTGAAATCAAATTCTTTGTTGGATTTCAAATTCAGCAGAACAAGAATGGCATCTACATCGCTCAAGCAAAATACATCAAAGAGATATTGAATAAGTTTGGTATGGAAGACTGTAAACCAGTTGGAACTCCCATGTGTACTGGACTAAAACTTACCAAAGAAGATGATTCAAAGGAAATAGATCAGACATTGTACAGATCTATGATTGGAAAGTTGCAATATGTAGTTCATACTAGGCCAGATATTGCTCTTGCAGTTGGAATTGTGGCAAGATTTTCAACCAAACCAAGAGAAAATCACATGATGGAAATCAAAAGAATAATGAGATATCTGAAAGGAACTGAAGATTATGGATTATGGTATAAATTTGGAGGAAACCTAGACTTAAAAGTGTTTACTGATGCTGATTGGGCAGGAAACCTTGACGACAGAAAAAGCACAAGTGGAGGTGCATTCTTTCTTGGAAAGAGGTTGGTTTCTTGGACAAGCAAAAAGAAAAATTGTACAGCTCAATCAACAACAGAGGCAGAGTATGTTGCTGCAGCAGTAAACTGTTCTAATATTGTTTGGTTCAAGCAATTGCTACAAGGCATGAAGATGGAAATCAAGGAACCAGTCGTCATGTTTTGTGATAATACAAGTGCAATCAACATATCTAAAAATCCAGTAATGCATTCTAAGACTAAGCACATTGCAATCAAGTATCACTTTGTCAGAGAATTGGTGTAGGACAAGGAAATCAGATTGGAATATGTCCATACAAAGGAACAGATTGCTGACATATTCATAAAGCTTTTACCTAAGGATGCATTTTTGTATCTCAGAGGTAAGTTAGGGGTTATTCCCCTATCTGAAGTTCACTAAAAATAAGTTTTAGTGATGCATCAGCTCTTACAAAATTGAACAATCATCAGTTGATGTAGCAAATCAAGGAAATATTGCATATGAATCAGTACTAAAGGTACAATGAAATTCATTGAAATTGGATTGTCTTTGGCATGTGTTGTCAAAGAGGGAGAGTATTACTGTCATATCTTTTCCGAAATTTGATTTCTTCACAGAGGGAGATTATTGTAAGAGGGAGAGTTCTCTATCTTAGAGGGAGAATTGTTAATTGTGTTGTGTTGCTGTAGAATTGCTTTCAAATTTCATTTTTGCTATGACATGTTGTGTTGCCATCAATGCCAAAGAGGGAGATTGTTGGATACAATTAAGTAATTATGTATTGTCTTTGATGTTACACAAATGCCATATCAGTTATCAGATAGAGTCTACCGAGTTCTATCGGTCAGGAAAACAGTTTATAGAGTCTACCGAGCTCAGTCGGTCAGTAAAGCCTTTTGCAGTGTATACCGAGCATTCCTATATGTCACACGGTGAGTTAGTGATAACCGAGTTTGCACGGTAAGCTAAGGAAAGTTTAGTTCTTACCGAGATCACTCGAGTATCAAAGGATTTTGTAGCGAACGGTTAGTGTTTACCGAGTTTGCACGGTAAGCTAAGGAAAGCTTAGTTTTCACCGAGCTCACTTGGTAATCGAAGACGGCTTTTACCGAGTCTAGTCGGTTTCCAAAGGAAGTGGTAGGTTTACCGAATTCCTCGGTAACTGTAGTTTTTACCGAGTTCTACCGGTTAACACAGGAAGCAGTTTTTTTTTTAGCAGAGTCGGCCAGTGAAGAATTTTGTTTTGATTATTAGTTCAAGCTGACTTTTGGAATATGTTTTGTCAAGTTGGTTGGGCCGACCTGGTATCATGTATAGTATATAAAGAGAGGCTCAAGATGCGGAAAAGGGTGTGAAAAAAAAGGAGCATATATGAATAGTGCAAGGAAATGCAAGGAAGAGACTTGTGTGTGCCTAAGCAGAGTTGAGCAGAAGGAAATCTTGGAGCTGCAAAGATATATTTAATCAGAAAGGATCTTGTGGAGCTAAACTGAGATCTGTATTCAGCAAGATAAGTTGCATGTATTTTCAGATCATTCATTTTTGCTTTCTAACCATTGTAACAGTGATTCCAAAATCTCCTAACAGAGTTGGTTTAACAGCCATTCCATAAATCCTTTAACAGGGTGGCAATTCAGTTGAATTGTTCTAAAGACCTCTTACGAGGCCACTCCTAACAGGGTGATTAAATCCTCTAACAGGGTCACACCTAACAGTGTGTTTTGTAACCTTTAACAGGATTGGCTCCTAACAGGGCTCACTTCAGAAGAGTGAAAATTGGTGACTAGTTGCTGGTGGTTTTTTCCATATTGGGTTTCCACGTAAATCTGGTGTCTACTGTGTTCATGATTGCTTTCTTTTGCATGGTTGCTTATTTCAGTAAATGCTTAATAAATTAACTAAACATCTATCTAGTTTTAAGCAGCAATTTATGTGTTTACCAAGTAGCAGCAACAACTAAGTTTAAGGCATCTTTGGGACTGTTGAATTTGTTTTTGTGGTAACTGATTCACCCCTCCCCTCTCAGTTACCCCATCTTCATTTTCCAACAATTTCTACAAAAGACATAGAGGTGGATCCTAAAAAGCTAGGCTATCATAGAAATGCCTCCACCTAGGAATATTAGTCAAATAAGAGGACTACAAGGTAGAATAGAATCTATTCGTTAACTCATCTCACAACTAGTAGACTAGTCACAACCATTCACAAAGACACTACATAAGGGTGTGACCTATAAGTAGAATGAAGAGTGTGACAAGATCTTAAAATTGATCTAGCAATATATTTCTAACCTACCTATACTGACAAATCCCATTTTTTTGTAACGTGGAGCCTAATCAGACTTGAAGGTTAATTTTCCACACTTTATTCAACACAGTTTCCCCCATATTTTAGTATGAGGGTTTGGGGGAAATGTCCCCGAGATGGGGTTAAGGCGAAGCACTCCATGTGGGGTCCTTATGGGGTCCTAGGGTACAAGGTCGGATAGAGGGGCAATTCCCCTATGGGGGTTTCAGGGGCAACACCCCCAAAAGCTCGACCAAATTTATTATTGTAAAAGGCATCAACTGCTTTTTTTATTGGATGACTTATTATAGCCCTAATTTTGTGAGCAAAATTTTTTTTTGTATAAAATGTCTTAGGATTAGGAATCTCATAATGTATGATCAAATTGTAGCTTCTCACTATAGTATTGAGCTATAAGGGATTACCGATTATAATTAGGTTGTAATCACTAAATAAATAAATGGTGTATATCAATTGGATTGAATGAGTGTTCATGGAAGTCTCCATTTGAGAGAGAGTTAAATGATTTGTTTCCTTGCTCTTTTCCAATTTCACTCAATGTTTCCATCTTTTTAAACTCAAAAAGAGATTTTGGAGATTTTATTAAAATTGTATATTTAAATTCAAATAATAAATATGTGTAGACATTTAATTCAATTAATTAATTAATTCATTTGTCATGTATAATTTTTGAAAATGTAAAATTAATTTAATCAAAGTATTAGGAAATTTTAATTAAATTAATTGATTTAGTGGGTTTAATAGCCAAGATGTCAATATTCATGAATTTATCATTTTTATTTATTTATAGTTATTGTAAATTAATGATTTTCTACAATTGATAGAGTCAATTAGGACTAGAAATGCCTAATAAATTAGGACCTTATTGATTATTTGAAAGATGAGGAGTAAATTACTTTCTAAGACCAATTTTAGGGTATTACAAATATATGAGTACAAGGTATAATATCCATTATATTTAATAGAATATATATTTCATGATCCAATTTAGCATTATTCCTATAACTAAACAACATTAACTATTTATGAATTAATTATATATTTGTGACAATTGTAATTGATTATCATTAATAATAATAATGTTGAAGGGTCATGGTGTCATAAAAATATAACATCTAAATTAGTGTGGGAAACGATAACAGTTGAAGGGCATATAACAATATCAAAACATGATGAAGTGAACCACAGAATGATATCTTGGATGTGAATATAAGTGTAATATTAAGATTTGTTGCAATGATGATGGAAGTGAAAACTGGCCTAAACAAAAATGATTAATATTAAGGTGGTCATGGAATACCTGATATATATATAATAGAGTAGAGGAATTATTACCTTCTTAAATGGGTCTATGATATTGAAGAATAATCCATTCGAAACACAATTTGTAAGTGTCAAGGCATGATATTCCTATATTGGATATAGGATGTAATTGATAGTTGGATTCCTTAGTATGATTGCTACTTATCACACTATCATATAGAACTCTGAACTTTAAGAAGATATTATTCATCTAGGAGTTGTGATCTTAATATATATGTTGGATAGTATGGATAATTACTTATTCAGGCACATCTATTTGGACACAATTCAAATTGGGAATCTAGGTTTCAAAAAGTATTTACATGATAGTTTATAGATACCATGCTTACCCTCAAAGATTGGATGTTAAATTGAATCATTAATAAAGGATATTTCTATGGCAAGGTCGCATAAGCATACATTCCCTTTTGAGATCAACTATTAGCAGAGTCTAGTTTCAACACTAGGTGCCTAACCCATTACATTTCAACATATGTAGTAAATGACAACCTAGTGTAAGATGTGTTAGAGCACCCAATTAAACCACGATCTATGAATGAAGCACTTAGAGACATAGTAGATATGAGACTTCTTACCAAGCCATTAAACAACAATTTCTCCTCTTCTCCATCACGGAACCTTGGTACGACTACATCATGCTTGTGAAATTGTTATTCAATGTAAAATTTTGTTAGTCCTTTGTTCAAATTTTGCATTTATGCAATTTTTATTTTGCTTACCAACAATTTGACACTTATCATTTCCATATCTTTCTTGATCTTGCTCCCATTTTGCCTCAAGGACACATCTTATTTTAATTTTGATTTACCAATGTGGCCACGTCTATGATGATTTCTTGTAAAATTGATCCTTTTATTTTGAGTTAATTATGAGGCATTTTGTTGTGGATTAGGTTGGCAAGAATATTGTATTGAAATGGCCATACCAAGGAGGATCCTTGACAAACCATCTAGAGAATTAATATACTAGTAAACCTTCTTTTTATCCATTGCGAAGCTACTAGACAAGATTTCTAAGACACCACCCCTTCGTATGTCATAAATATGAAATATGGTACAACCTCTTTTAGCACAAGTATATAATGTATATTAAACTAGATAAGACCATAGATGCATGCTATGTTAAGGACCTTAAGCAAGGACATAAAAAATTTAGCAGTAAGACCTTAGTAAGGTAAAAATTGGTCTATTAACACCAATAAGTAGGAGACTTAAGTTGGGACAAAATTCATAAATGCAACAAAGATAATATCATAGTACTACCTTGTTGATGAACTCAAGGAGGAGATTCATGTCTAGGGGGGGAGGATGTGAGGCCTCACCCAATCCATCATAGTATAGATGACATAATTGCATTGTGGTACTTTTAGTTTGATGTTTTGATATAGTTTTGAGACTATAGGGTTATGTCATTTTAATATCAACATTTTGATGATTCACACTTATTAGAACCTAATTGTTATATTTAATTATTTCATTTCATGTTCTAAGCTATTTCAATTGCTTTAATGGAAACTAAATTACAAAAATACTTGAATGTCAAATTGTAATGTTCAAATGAAAATTAGCACCAAAGGATAGATTTAGATATGCAAATGAACCCAACTCACATGCCTTGTAACTTAATAGTCATGAATTTAATATTTCATCACTATGATAGAGAATAGGTTATGAGGTTGTTCAGAATGTTAATCTGATCATGTTACATAAGAACCTATTATTTTTTATGAAATGATTGAACACATATGGATACCATTTTATGACCTGATACTATTAGATTTTTATGCGATGCGAAACGTTAATTATATTATGATTTTTAGATAAATGTTAATTTGATTATGATGCTTTATAAGATGAAGGATTGTGATATGCAGATAAATGTAATTTGATAATGAGGACAACAAGACGTATGGTTACATTTGAAAATTGGTTTTATATTATGACATGATTATGGAAACATTCTAACAGTCTGAGGAATTAACCCTAGAAACTCACACACAAATCCCTCGTTATGTGATGAAGGGATATTGCTAGGAATGTCATTATCCTTAACCTGATTGAAAAGATACCAGTTAACAAGTCTACATATTAGTGATTTCCATTTAAATACATATACCAAGATCTATTTATTTGCTTAAATGATTTAATAGATATGACCTTAGTGTTCATGGTTATGATAGACAACTATTTTGATAGTGTATAGAATGGTAATTTCATTATGATAAGAAAGATAAATTTTGATACACATATTTTGATATTGAAATGTTTTGAATAGTTTATGGAAATAATTAGATCGAAGTTAACTGAATAAGTTAGTGTGGATTAAGTGATATTGGATTAGTCTGCACTTATCTACATGTATTTTTATATTATTTCATTGGACTATTGACAGTGAGCTAAGTGTGCAGGAAAGTGGAACCATGGAAATTCTTGGAGAAATAAGTTCCAAACCTTGTGAACATAGTTTAACCAAGGGGAATCTTTGGAAGATTCAAAAGCCTCGTTGTGAAAGTATTTTTCTTCATAATTGTATGGTTGAATCATATATTAGATGCATTAAAGGCATGCCAAGGAAAATGTAATGTATTTTTATGTGTGTCACTTGACACATGTATAGTATATGTGTTAATGACATGTCACCTATAGTGTTGTTCTCAAGGTTACTCAATCTTGGTCCTCTTCCTTCTTTTCAAATTAATGCTTGAGTACACCCATTTGGGAGAGAGTGTTTGGATGGGTCACATCATGTTGGAATTCGAATTCAAACTTGACAAGGAGTTTAGGGGGTCTAATGGGATCCTAAGGTGTTATTTTATTGTTAGAAAGCCACCCTAATGGTAGTATAGTAGGATAGGGGCCTAAATTTAACTATTTTAATGTTTTCCTAGCTTTGGGAACCCCTTAAACAAAGCCAACTTGAACCAATTCGAAATTTTAGTTTTTCTATGATAGAACCCTCTCAACCCCACTTGGTCAACCTTCTTATTTTGGAGGAGCAACAATGTAAGATAGGGAGGCTTGATGTTTCTTACTAAAAAATGGTTAATGGAGAGTCTTTTAAGGTGGGAGTGACAAGTTAGTGGGTTGTTCACCCACTCTCTAATTTTAGAGACAGCTAAGTTTTGGAGGGAGATTAAGGGGGCTCTACTACAACTATCCTTACCCTAGCTTGGGCCAAGGTTGGAAAGTCAAACATGTTCTTTTATTCTTTTCTACGGATAAGAAAATTTGCAAGTGTGAAGAATTATCTATGGATTATGCATTGCATTGTGAATCTAGTGTTATGATCTTTGTCATTGTGTTGTGGAGAAGTGAATGTCTCTTGTGCTCTTGGAGATTATCCCTTGGTTTTTACTTTCTTGTTCTTCATTGTTCTGTTGTTGTTGTTTCTTGTTTAAATATAAGTGTTGATTGTGATTAAGGGTGTGAAGGCTTCACTCACCCTTGGGAGGGAAGAGAAGCCTTGAGTGAAGGGCATAAGTTGGGCTTGACAATGTAGTTGAGAAAGGTTACCTCATGATGAGGGATTGTTATTATCATGGAGTATGGGCTCCATTATGGCCATGAATCTTGTTGTTTTGGGAGGTATAAGGAGTTTTTGGGTGATGAGGAAGAGATGATTTCTTTTGAAGGCCTTGAGAGGAAAATCCAATGGCAATAAGTTGTTTATGATTATGGTGGCCTTGAGAGGCAAAATTCAATGACATTATGTTATTTATGTTGTTATAATATCTCCTCTTTGAAAATCCCACCTTCACCCAACATTTTATGATTCCAATGGTGAATCATTGTGCAAGCCATGGGAGGGTGTTGAATGTGTTGTGTTGTGCTTTTGTGCAAAATTTTGTGAAGTATGTGTGTAATTTGTTTGGTTCTTGTTTCCCCTACTCGGTGGGTGGCTTCATAGAAGCCTAGGTTGGGAGGTGAGCCTCCATGGTTCCAAGTTTTGTGTTGTTTTGTGCAGGTTGTGAAGATTCATGCCATGAAGTTTTAGGGTTTCACCCTTGGCAAGTGAGAAGTTTCAACTATGTAAAGATGGCTCAATGTTTATGTTATCTCAATGTACATAATTTTAGAGTCTCTTGTGTTGCTCAAATGTGATGTAAAAAAAAGTGTGCTTGTTACTATATGAGCAGGAAAAAGGTGTATTGTAAATGTTGTACACATATGTTTCATTTTGAAGTAATGATCATTGGGAGTCAGATGTGTAATGGAACCATTGTTATGAGTTGCAGATTTACATTGGTATCATTGTTATCATTTGGAAAATGTGAAGAAAATTTAGGGAAGGTATACACCTTGCTAATAAAAAAATATTTAGTGTAAATTTTATTGATGAAATCTGCATTGATATCCATTCTCTTGTCCTACTTGCATATTCATTTTTTTTAGTGGAAATGTTATTTATAAAAAAAAAACTCTTTTATGTTCAATTGATATGTTATGAGGAAATTTTGTATATAGATGGCTAATAGTTAGAAATATTTCATAGATAAAGGATTACCATTGGTTGTAAATGTACAAATTAAAAACTTAGTTGATTTCATACAATTTCTGTGCGCACTCAATAATGTTGAAGAGAAAGTGGTTTTGTTGATTGCATGAACATCATTCCTTTAGTTTCCAAGCTTAATACACTTCTAAGTAGACAAGCCCACAACTCAACCCCATGATAGGTTGGAATGAATATTGTTTGTAAGAGAACATATAATGCAAATCTACAAGACATATTGTTGTAGATCTATTTTCCTCTTTGGAAAATGTATGGGGAAAGAAAATAAATCCTTCCCAAATACAGAGCAATAAAATATTAGTAGTATATTCTCTAGATTCTAGGTTTTCCAATAACAATGAAGTAGCTTATAAAAATAAATAGAAAAAAATATATCCTAGAAAAACCTTTTTAGCAATACCTATCCTAAGTGACAGTGAGGTACCCATTGGATCATGTGACCCCCAAGTCACATCTACATCTTAATTAAAAATTTAACAATTAATAAAAATATATATATAAATAAATATTAATATTAATAATAATAATAATAGAATTCACATAATACCCATGACCTTTATACACATAGAATAAACCTTGAAACTTTCCCATGACAAGACATAGGACAAGTGCCAAGAATCAAGTGGTCCTTTATACAATGGAAATCAAAAAAATAATGCTAGAAAAACATAAAATGGGTTTGAAATTTCATAAAAGAGGTGCCATATCCTAACAAGGCCTAGGCATTTTAATGTTTGCTAAAACCCATGGAAAAGAAACAAGAGAAGCACCTTACCAAGAAAAATGCTAACAACTTGGGCATAGGAAATCGATGGGATAGGTGGTCCCCCTTTTAATGCCATCCTCTAGGAAGAGTATGAAAATGTAAAAAGGAGCTTCCTTATGGCTGACACATGTTATACATCCTTTTCATTTTGAAAACTCCCCCATTTCCTTGGACTTTGGTGCATGGGAAGAGTATGCTTCCATGTTAATGATGGGAACTCCTAGCTAGGCATCCACTTAGGATATGGTCATTGGGAAGGGTGTAGAGGTAAGTAAACTTGGGATTACATGTGTATTTTATATGTGTTAAGTTTTAAATTTATTGGAAATAGGTAAGTTGTCTTGGGATATAGCATATTTTATGTATTAAGTGTCAAATTAATGAGGAGTGAAGTAAATAATAATGAAGTAGACTTTTAGGATGTCAAGAAAATAAAGAAAATAAAATTGTGTTAATATTGTGCTATTATTATTAGCATTCAAGGATTAATATAAAATTGTATTATGATGACAATGTGGAATAAATAAATATACTAATTAATTTATGGTACAACAATAGAATTTAACAAACATGATTAAAAGCTAGTAAATTACATTAGCCAAAGACTATTTTGTTGATGATACTAGGGTGCTCCTTAATTAATTGGTATACCCTATGTCATGAGAAAACATGCATATATAGTAATTGTAATCACCTAAAAATGGTAATCTAGACTATTAGCCCCCTTCACAGCATTTTGGCTAAATTAATTTAATCATTTGCCTAGACTAAATTGCTAATAATCAATTTATTTGATTATAACCTATAGTTTGACTATGCTATCCTAAGTTCATTATTTGATTAAAAGAACATGTCCCCTTTTAATTAAATAAAAGACCCCATTCTTCTAACCCACTTAAAGTGCACACATAAAGTCCTTTTTCTATTTTGCAATTAAAAGAAAAGGCTTTGTGACTTTTGTCTTATATGACAGTCAACTTATATTCTATTGGTTGACTTGTGTGTGCACATGGATCACTCCTCTTTTCAAATTGCACCAATGATCATCCACCATCTTCATTTTGATCTCTACCATCCATACAACTTTAAAAGGGAGAGAACTTTCCCCCTCAAAACATCCATCTTTTGAGTATTGTTATGTTGTAGTTTTCTAACAGGTTTCTTTGGAGCTTTGTGGAGAACTTCTATTTCTTGTCTACATTCTCTCATACCATAACATTTTAGCTTAGATTCATGTTGCATGTTAGTTTAGCTTCTATTTTTCAATAATCTATCTCACATAGCTTAAGATTTGGGTTGTAACACTCTCATCCATGCTTAGGATAGCTGCACTTTTCATATTCATTCTAAGTTAATCTTTATATGCATTGCATCCTTGAGAAACTCCTTGGGACATTTGCATTCTTGCATCTTGTCTTTGGAACCTCCCATTGCATGGTTTACTAGAAAGAAGAGTATCTCTAAGGCTCATCTGAGAGCCTTCTTATTCTTGAAATATACTCTCTTGTACTCTATGGATAAGGAGCTCTAAGCCAAAATTCGAACATTCTGAACTCATGGAATCGTTTGGATAGAA